>OX456985.1:29269905-29896021 GCA_949752695.1 Melanostoma scalare
TAACTTTCACGTAATTGCATTGAATTGCTTTGAGTCATTTATTAGGAGAGTTTTCAGCTCTCTGGTGTGGATGTTGGCTGTTGCTTGCTGCAAAAAGGGATAATAGCTTAAGTGCTGTGTGTGCGGTAAATAATGGCAATGATATCCTTTAATGTTTAAACTTTTCCGTGGTAAATCGTGCAATTGAGTCGAAACTAATTGAATTAAATTTCTAAGTTGAGCCGCGGGGTTGAAGTGTCGAAAAGTTTGTACAATGACGGGGTTAAATGTTTTCATGCTCTTCCACAGCAGCGTTTGATTTGAAAAGAACTCTTCCTTTATAAGTACATACACCAAAAACAATATTGTGGAAGAATTGAAGGAATTTGGGGATTTTCCTTAATGGTCTGTCAAATTCTGACTTGTTGAGCAATCAAAGAGAAAATAGCTGCAGAAGTTGCTTAGTTTTTAACACAGCAAGTGAACAATCAGAAGGCGTCTCAGACAAGCCGGTATAAGCACAGGGACAAAAAGCGCACCAAATGTTCAATCGCTATCGGATGTGTGGTTTTCGTGTTGAACATGCTGAGCTTTAGCCGACGAATTCTGTCAATCGACGCACTCAACTCAAAGTATAAATAAACTGATCCTTACTACAAAATATACACATTTTTGTTGAAAGGAATCTTGCGCCACCTACTGTAAGTTTATTGCACTAACTCAAATACCTTCACTAGTTGAGACATTACTGCCAAATGTTACAACCTTGTTAACGAACACAAACATCACTGCTAAAGGCAGATTATTCTCATTCCTTAAACGACGTGAAAGTTATTCTAAGGATTATAGTAAGGTACTTTAAGCGAAAATAATACAATTCCAAAAAAAAAAAAAAAGAGAATAAAGTAAAATTCTTCGTCCACTAAGCCCAAAAAACACTCAAACCCCCAGTGAACGTAATCGACTCGACAAACCAAAGGACGGTATGCCTCCTATGCCCTCCAATAAAAAGTAAACATAACCAAACAATAACTTGATGGCACGTAAAAAAAAATCTCAACCACAACCGGGGTGAATAAAAAGTGTAATCAAACCAAAGTGGCGAACAAAATTCCACTAAAGGCATACAACACCCCTATCCCTTGTCAGCCTGCCAGAGTGAAGCAATTGAATATTTTCTTCTTCTTACTTTTTTTTTTTTGTGTGTGTCTTGGGGGTATATTAAGTTGATTGTTGTCCTGCTTTTGGGCACATTCCTTTGCCTAATTTTCTACTTTAAGGCTAAAGAAAGATATTGGAGTTGTAAACATTCCTAATGGCTGCAAATTGAATTTTCCGCGGAAGATGATCCTAAGATGGTGATAGCTGGGATGACGACAACAAAAACGATGATGATGATGATGCTCTAGTACGTATGTATGTATATGTAAGTGTGTGTATATATTTTTATATGCGGAACCAAATCTAAGGGATTTTTATGTAATTTCTTCAATGACATTCTTCGTCGTCCTTTTGCTGGCTGGCTGGCCATGGATATACTCGTAGATGTGGTGGTAGATAATGATATACTTACTGGGTCTTTGTGCGAATCCAAGACTCGTGGGAGATTTTGATTAGGTTCTTGAATAATGCAGTGGTTAGATTCTCACTCGGAGATTGGAATTAAGCTTGAGGGGGATCAAGCCATGGTGAGAGTGATGATGCTTGGCACAATATTATATTGCTGCATTTTCCCCCACTTTATCTTCTTCTCTATCTCTCTCACGCACTGGCTCTCTCTGTCTCCGTTCTTCTCGTTATGTCTCTAAGCGAATTGAATATTTAATTTGATTTATTTTTATGGTGTCATCATAAGCCAGAGGGAAGCTTTTCGAAGTGAATACTTGATTAGGCAGCGCAGATAAAATACTTATATTTAGCAAATCGTTTTCGTTGTAGGGTGGGGTGCGGGGGGTGGGAGTGTTAGGACGGTTTTATATATCTTCACCTCCACGTTAATGCTGTGAAGATGATTTTTTAAAAGAAAACTAAATGGACTTTTAGCTGATAAATTTTTGAATCTGCAATTAGATTTGTTTTTCTAAAAAGAACTGATTTATTGTAGATTAAGTGGGTGCTCAAAAGTGATACTCACTGGCCATGGAAAACGAAATACGAATGTGAACTTTATTGTTTTGACATTATGACTACTAGAGCAATTGAATGACTCTCTCACATTTGCTCTAAGCCCATTTACTCTCTTACCAAATACAAGCAGTGTCTAGACTTTGGTTTTTACAACCTATCACTTTTTTATGTTTTCGGTGAGTGTTTTTTGCTGTTCTATCGAATACTGTATCATTTTATTCGATTGCTTCTTGCTTGTCATTAGGAACGTGAAAGTACAAGACAGATAACGAGAGACAAGAAGCGAAATCAAACATTTTCTAAGTGTTTTATTGAAGAGAAATAATTCTTAGGTGTGAGTCAGAAAGTGGATTAAGTCGCCAAATTATATCTTATTTTTCAATTGAAACTTTGTGGGGATTTCTTTTCCTATTTGTTTTTTATTTCATCGAAATAAAGCAAAGAGTGAATGGATGAAAAGCAAAGGATGGGCATTGGACAGATTGTTTGAAGAAGGAACATTCAAATGTGAGAAGATAGTGAGACATATAAATGGTGTTGAATATAAAAACCGAAACCATGCCCCAACAGCTCTTTACAGGGTTGGGGCATGGAGTGTTAAGCATAAAGTAAGTATATCAAAACTAAGAGATAAGCTTTTCAAAATAAGTAATTTGGTTAAAGAAATTACCTCGGTAAGGCACTTAAAGTTTAAAGATTTTTGTCGAAATTAGATCTTTTCATTATTAAATTTTTCCTATTTTTCTGAGGGCTTGAATCGAAATTGAGTAATCTACTAACTGTGGTATGACAATGGGCTCGACGGGCCTAAGTGTGTTAACCGAGCTGACAGCTTCTTTAACCTAACCTAATCTACTAACAGAATAAACAAATATGGTAGCGCAACAGGCCGCAGGACCTGTGGCCTAGTGCATAGATATCTCACAACCATGGAGCCTATAGTTTCTTACCAAATCCGAAGGGCTAATCGAGGAAGCGCTTTCACCGCCCGTAACTAGGGCGGTGCCAGCGGTGCCCAGGCACAGGGCGCATCCCCTGGAGGGGCGCAGAAATGACCAGACTAGTATCTAAAGGGTCCGCCAAATTTTTTTTTTTTTTGTTAAAATGCTAAAAAAAAAACTGTAGAATATTTTTTCAAATTTCTTTTTTTATTTGAAAGTACAATCCTTCCGGTTGATAACAGAAAATAATTTCATTCAAATGGCTGCCTCGGCTGGCCGCAAAAGCCTACACGATCGGTCCAATTTTTAAGCACATTATCGATTGTGTGCAGATGTATTTTACAAATGGCTTCACGAATATTGTCCTTTAAAGCGTCAATTGTCTCTGGCTTGTCGACCTTACACTTATTTTTTACGGCACCCCACAAATAATAGTCCAACGGTGTTAAATCGCAGCTCCGAGGTGGCCAAACGACATCAGCTCTGCGGCTGATAAAGCGATCTTCAAAAACAGGGCGCAAAACATCGAGTGTAGCTTCGGCTGTGTGGCACGTAGCGCCATCCTGTTGAAACCAAATGTTGCCAATCTCATCCTCATCTATTTTTGTGAACAAAAATTCGTTCAAAATGACACGATAACGATCGCCATTGACTGTAACAGCCACTCCTTGCTCATTTTCGAAGAAAATTGGCCCAATTATGCCTCTGGACCAAAATCCGAACCAAACAGTGACTCGTTGTGGGTGTATCGGCTTTTCACTGTAACAAGCGTGCGGATTTTGTGTGGCCCAGATGCGCCAATTTTGCTTGTTTACATACGCTGACGGTGCTTCTCTTTTTCCAAAATCCGTACGTAATTTTCGCACAAATTCTGCAGCATTACCATATGATTTTCAAAGTAATGTCGCAATATTTCCCAGCGTTGTTCAAGCGTATACACAACAATATTCGTTCAGCGGAAGGATAAAACAAATCAAATCAGACATGAACTAAGTGTTACCATTCACGAAATAAGCACTAGTTGAAAAAAAAAACCTTAGATGGCGGACCCGAGGCTGCCTCCACCTGCAATAATTTTTGTTATGTCGACTAGACATGGAGGCGGGTCATTTGATGTTATGTCGTGTGTTATGTTTTTTAGGTTATAATATGAGCTACCGATACGAACCGACACTGATAAGAGACGAAAAATTATGAGAAAAAATTACATTTTCCACTAACACGCACAAAAAACAAGGCATCTTTCAAAAGTTGATGTTAAGCTTTCTTCTACGTTACATCCCAAATAATTTCAAAAAACTTTTCGGTTTTGATTTCAACAGCCACACATCTAGCATCTACTAAATACATCCTCATCAGTGTTATTTACACATATCTCACACACACTACGTCCTACTAAAAGGGAATTTACATTAAAAAAAAAATTATTCTCTTCTCTCAGATATTTCAGTTTAACAGAAGTGTTCTTCATCACAGTTTTGCACTGTGAAGTATTCGTTGCCTTATGAAATATTCGTTTCACTGTAGATGATTCGTTGCCTTAGACAAGTGCACAAGTTCATACGCATACACATATTGTCATTGGGGGCGTTCGAGAATCGTATCCGGATAGCTTGTTGTTGTTGTTTACGTGTTAAACTTTTAGCAGAGTCACACACCTATTTCAACTAAAAAGCTATCTAAAGGTATCCGAGTATTTTTGGTATGCCTTTCAATTCAAGTGATCAGCTGATAGAAAATTTATTTTTATTTCTTTTCATGTTGATTTTTTGTTTTGGTGTGCATTTATTTCAGCATAAGAGTCTTTTAAAACGCATGGGAAATCGAAAAAAATAAGTAATAATCGTCTAGCAATGATATTTTGAATGCTTTTCTGTTTTCAAAAGTCGAATTTTAATATTTCACAGCTGTTGTCTGCAGCAATCTGGAAAAAGATATTTGGATCGTTCAAAAAGGTATCCAAGATACGGCTATCCGAGATAGGCTATCCGATAGGTTCTCATGGACAAGGCTTCTGAACTTATCAAGGGACTGACAAGCCAGATACAAAGTATTCGCGAGACCGTAGACATTGTTATCGAATAGGCAAAAAGAATTTGTGAACAATGTGACATTGAAGACAATTTTCCTGAAAAGCGACGAAAGCTAGTAAAAAGACCAGATTTAAGTGAAAGTTCAGACACCGGCTACGACATTACTCACCAACTAAGTTTCAAAATTCAGATAAAAGAAGCAATAGACAGAATTATTTCTGAATTAAAATGGTGATTCGAAAAACTACGCGATATACAAAGCTCTTTCGGTTTTTTGACCTTACAACACATTAATACATATTCGGTTGAAGAACTAAAATAACATGCAGCTGATCTGAGTATCAAATATTCTGCACATATAAATGCCACAGAATTTTGGTCCGAAATAGAAACTTTGAAGAGTCAAGTTGAAGCGACTACATTATTTGATAAATGTGAATGTCAGTCAAGTATGGGTCTTTTCAAAGCTGTAGTGGAACTGGATTTAAAGGAAATGTTTCCCAATCTAGTAGTCGCTATAAAGATATTTTTAACGATGCCAGTGACTGTAGCTTCTTGCGAGAGATCGTTCAGTAAGCTCAAATTAATAAAAACTTACCTCCGCTCGACAATGGGTCAAGAAAGATTGTCTGGCCTAGCGATTTTGTCGATAGAACGCGACATAGCACGGCTCCTGTCATATGAAAATGTAATCAAGGACTTCGCAATGAGAAAAGCGCGGAAAGTAAATCTTTAAGTAATCTAAAATATCTATCGAGTACTTTGTTTCATTTTGAGCAAACATTTTTGAATAAACAGTTATCTTAAACAAATATACTAAGTAGCTACTTCGGTAAACAATAAAAAGATAGAGTTATTTGTACGCACATTTTTCCATTTTATTCTCAGAGCCTGGTTAGAACATTTTTTAGGGGCGCATTTTTGAAAGCTCGCACCGGGCGCATAAGCGGCTAGTTACGGCACTGCGTGCAAGTGGTCGAATAAATTCAAGCCGAGAAAACCACTTTTTGCAGCATTTGGAGCCGTAGTTCTGCAATAACGCGCCGAGTATCCTTTTCAAAAGCGTCAATCATCTCGGCCTTATTTGCGTAAACAAGCGACTTCACATAAAACCATGAACTAGTAAAACAGTGTTAAATCGCCCGATCTTGGAGGTAGCTACTCGAAACTTAATAAAAATCGGCGTCAACAGCAATTTCGTTTCGAGACAATTTACCGAAAGAACGCATTGCTCAATGCGGGTTTTATTCTTCCACGATGAAATGACAAACCAAACTGAGTATGAATAAAATGACAACTGTCAAAAAGACCAACTTCGAAAGGAGTGTTGCCAGATTGATCATTTATTTTAAAACAGAAATCAAACAGCTATTATATCAACATTTTCTCTCAAAACAGTTCTAAGTAGATTTCGAAAAGAGTAAATGTATTCAAATCCTTGATCAGGAACTTCTCGTTGTATACAAATAACGGATATTAAATTTCATCCTTGAAGATCCAATACGTTTTTGAGGTCTACTTTCACGACATGTAAATTCTCTAATTCTCAATAGTTGCAGCTGCTCTTGTAGTGAATAGAAACTATTGAGCGGCGCAGCGGTTATTTGAGAAAATGCTTTGTCAAGTAATGCTTTCAGCAATATTTCACTAGTAAATCGCTTTACATTTGGAAAACTATTCGACGTTTAAAAACAAAGCAAGGTGGTGTTCCTCTTGTTGCCTCTTAGCACTACACTGAAAAAATAAAACAGATTTTAAGCTGAGCAAGACCACTCTGCCGCTCAGATCTACGACTGCGTGATCACCACCATTATAACTTCATTCGTCTTAATTTTTCTTCATGTCGCTTTGCTGCTCATTGCGTGGCAGGGCCAAGACCCGATATCCCCCATATTTTTCCAAAACACATATGGAATCTTACCTTTCCCAGCACCTTTGCCTTTCCTCAACCGTCTTACTAGCTTCATCGGTTGTGATTCGGGATCCTTCCGCTTCTTTAGGTTTAGCTTCTGGAAAGTGCTTTAGAGGAACCTGGTTGTTCATTGAACCATTGCAATACCGTCTGCATTGATATTTGTGGTCTTTCATTCATTCAAGTTGTTTAGTCATTATTCTTTGGAACTTGTATTTTTTAGTACAAGCAAATAAATAAGCGACAAGAATATTTTTTCTGTAGGCATATGATATAGTTCCTTTCAAAAGTTTTATAAAAAGCACCGTTCACACTCGAGCCCCCCGAGATCACAACTGACAGACTATTTTTTATATCACGATTATACATATATATAAATTGCAATTGATAGTTTCCATGGTCCACGATAGGAAATCAAATCTTCACACCAAATTTTTGTTATATTGACTTATTTTTGCCTTCTGACTCTAGTTTCTGAAAACAAATATTGGAAAACTACTTGAAATGACTGGCGCCAATAACTAGCAAACTATGTCAATCACTGGCACACGTAAGCATGTGCAATATTTATTTGTTTATTGTTTGTTTAGCTCATAAAGCCAGTTCTTATGAATTTTCGTTGTCGAAAACATAAGTACTCAACCAGAAAATTGATATATTTGTATTTGTCGTTATATGAGTCTTATTGTGGTCGGTACCAGTCATTGGATTGTTGATGTTAAAGTATTGATTACACTGGTCAAAATACTTAAATTAATTCTAGGCATTGTCGGAAAAATAATTTGTTTTTACTATAAAACAAAAAAAAAAAAATGTTTAAAGAAAATGTGTTTTACTGGTTAGTAAATAACACCAACACAAGGACAAATGGAGGAATGTGTACATTACATTTAAGACAAATAAAGTACATTAATAACAACAAATAAACACATTTGAAAGAATAAAACAATAATTAAGTGCAAAACACAAATCATACATTTGGAGCAATGGTTTTAAGTCTTAATTTTAAAACACTAAGGTTAAAATCGGAAATAAAAAGGTTGGAGTTGTATATCCTACTTATGGGAGCTAATGGCTCTCGCATGCTGTAGCTAGTTTTGTGATTGTAGCAATTTAATAACTCTAAATTACGTAGTTGGTGGGATCATCCGGTATAGTTGAATCCTATGATATAGTTGATGAAAAAATACAAATTTCGACATGAAACTTAAATTTTTTAATTAAATCAACTCAAAACTACCCCAAATCTACATGAGTATGAGCACTACGCAATACAAAGTGAAACGGAGAGAAAATGTTTTTTTTTATTCCTCTCCCCACTTTTTTTCTGGCTCTGATACTGATCTCATTATTGGTGCGATGGTTTGGTTTTTGAAATCAAAAGAAATGCGCCTACTAATGAGTTCCAAAAGTCCAAAAGAAACAAGCGAAAGAACAAAAGATATTGAATCCTCTCATGTTTCTATTTGTATCCCTTTTACTCTTTTTACTAGTGTCGCAAAAATTTAAATAAAGTCTAAGCAGAGAAAAGAGCGAGAGAGAGAGAGAGAGAGAGAGAGAGAGAGAGAGAGAGAGAGAGAGAGAGAGAGAGAGAGAGAGGGAGAGAGAGAGAGAGAGAGAGAGAGAGAGAGAGAGAGAGAGAGAGAGAGAGAGAGAATCGTTTTAGCCGTTTTCTAGAACAATAAGTGATATCATATTGGTTGTATGGTATGTCATATACCGTTATTTCAAGACCTAGATCCAACTCAATTCCAAAAACCCCTCTGTAGGCTGCCTTACAGACCCTGACTGCAAATTTTAAGGAAAATCGGTACATCGGTTCAGGCTACAGATTCATTTACGGACAGACAGTCAGAATTGCAGGACACACTTTTTTCGTATTCTCTATCATCGTAATGTCATGTTCAATTGTTATCTCAAAATTTTTTTTCTGCACGATTGCAAAACTAGCCTAGTAAAAATACTGATAAAAATATTTGTCGAGTCAACGAAGCCGTCAAACAGGGAACCTTATTTTTAACTGTGGTTGAATCAGAACTAATGTGAGCATTGATTTTTTTTTTTGCATAAAAAGTTAGCAAATTTCTATTTGGGTGCCGGGGCACAGAGATATCGTGGGTAACTGCAAAGCCGATGAACTCGCCAGAGAAGGAACCGTTCTACTGATCTCAACCAGCAGGTTGAATATTGGTATACCAATCGCTACATGTAAGCTTATGCTAAAGCAAGAGGCAATGGATAGAACAAATCATAGGTGGAACAATATCACCACAAAACGGATATGGCCAGGACTAGATCCAAAACGCACAAGACATTTATTATCCATTACCAGATTGCAAGTTAGCTCCGTAATCAATGTCATCACCGGACATTGTCTGATAGGAAGACACGCCATAAGACTTGGCGTTCCCTCAAATGACTTCTGCAGAAGTTGCTTAAATGAGGAGGAGGAGACAATCCCACACCTCCTCTGCTCATGTCCTGCACTCTCTTTTAAAAGAAAACAGCATCTAGGAAAATATTTTCTTGATGATCCAGGCGATCTGGCGAACACAGATCCCCTGCATCTCCTTCGCTTTATTAAAAGCTCCAAATGGTTTTGTTAAGTGAGATACTTCCTCGCATAATTTTATGGTATCACAATGGACCTAATATTGGTCTAAGTGTGTCAGTTTGTTTTCCTGATAGCCATTTAAACCTAACCTAACCTAACCTAGTAAATTTGCCGTAGAATATGATAACTTTGAATTTTAAATATTGAAAGTCTTTCATAATGTTCGGTGGTCTATAAAGTGAACATTCGTGTTTGCTGTTCGACTGTGCTGTTCGAAATAATAGACGAGTTACTCATGTGTTTATTTTCAAGAGGCTCCAGGATATTAAGTTATGCACAAGTGCTCTTTGTTATGTCTCGTTTGAGTATTGTATGCGTATTAAGAGTGTGAAACTTGGATATTAAAAATTTTTAATTTTTTGTTTTAAAAGAAAAAGAAAAAGAATTTTATATATTACATATAATTATTGTATATATTGCTTAAAAAATATAAATAACTATTTCCATTCCTTTGAAATGTTTCTGGTTTTGATTAAATAAAACATTTAAAAAAATATTAAAATCGGAGCTGTTTTTGAGGACTTTCGACGAAAAGATTCGCTGACGCGACTATTTGTAGAAGCGTTACTTTCTTATTAAATCAAATTGTTTGCAAAAGTTTTTTTTTTTCAGTAAAAAAAGGAATCAACTCAAATTCGAAACACGAAGTTTTTATTGTTATAAGCTATTAGATTATAAAAAATTATCGAAATTCGAGCATAACAATGAAATTTTTGAGTAGTGCACTTCTTGTTTTGATCAATTAAGCTGCAAATTGAAAAGTAACAGCTGTACAAACACAACTAAAGCAATGAAAATTGCATCAAATCCGACTAAGTTTTGTGTACAAAAAAAAAAAAAAATTAAATAAAATCCTGCCATTTACTCCCTGAATTATTGACTTAGTCTCTTTTCAAAACAAAATAAAATAAAGACTTCAATTTTAGTAAAGATAAGAGGATAAATTTAAACTTTGTAAAGTGATGATAAAATTATAATTTGTTAAACTCTCAGAGTTACTGTAATGTAAATGAAATAATTCAAATGATGCAGACTTTTGGTTTAATTTACTTACTAGTTTGTGTTTATTAATTGAAATGTTCAAGTTCACATATTTGTAGTAATGGTCCAGCCGTTTTTTTGGTTTTTACACCGAGCCTAATTTCAAATCATCTCAGAATGAATACATGTTTAACTTATATTGAAGATAGAGTATTGGGCGCGTAGTAGTGCGAGAAAGCTATGCGATGCGAGAAGTGATGTGGCAACCGATTCGAGATGCGATATTGGGTGCGACAAAGTGCACATAGTAAAAGCAATTATATGCGGCTGTGTTATTTGATTATCTTACTTCAGAACATAATCAACTTACATTTAATTAATTAGTTAAAATTAATTTGATGGTACCCGTGGCGTGATGGTTAGCATGTCTGCATGTTCACCGGGAGGTTCGTTGCTCGAATCTCTACAGAAGCAAAAATGGTTTTCCACGGATATCGCCCTACGCGAGTAATCGTTGCCATGAAAATCACTTTCTCGATTAGCCGTTCTCGATTATTTTCGGCAGAAAATTTTAGATCTCCTCCGTTCCCTCACAAAGCATGGTTGTGAGAAATGCGCTAAGCCTGCTCTGTAGCGCCACCCAATTTTTTTTCCTTAAACTTCAACACAAACACTTCTCGCACAATATCGCATGAAAAAGTGATCATAAAAGTTTTTGTGGGAGAACCTTGTGAGAACCTTGATACAGACTCGCAAGTTTCGCATCAAAAATTGCTGCACTGTACGCACGTGCATTGTTAAATATGTAAAAAATTAACTCACCATCAAACGCTTTTCGAATCGAATTGCTTTTGATTTATATCAATTTTTATTTATATTCAATTTATTAGAAAAACGGTGTACAAGTAATTTTATTTTACCATCTTTGAAAGAAGCTCTTACTCGTGCACAAGGAGGTAATAAGCTTCAAGAAGATATGCAAGTTTTTTACGCATTGAGTGCCAGAGCTGATAAATCCAAGAAAAAACAGTCGCGTTTTTAAAAAGCACTACTTTGACAGGCTTGACTGTTATTTCTAAATCTTATCGCTCTTTTAAAGCCTACATTTATTTTTAGACCAAACAGTATGGACAAAGAACCTTCAAAATTTTTGAGCCATATCTCGTCTTTAAAAAAAGTAAGCGAAGAGTTCTGATTTACTTTGAAAAGTTTATTTCGGAAAAATTTTTATAGGTCGTTTTACATAATATGCGACAAAAGTTCAAGACGAATAGGTTTCTGTGTTTCACAAAACAAATAAGAGCATTAAATAAAGAAAAAGTTGCCACCAAAAAAGGCAACATTTTGTATAAACTTTATTTATAGAAAAAAAAAAAACAGACTTTTCTTTCCATATTTTAACTTTGAGACTTGATTACTCAAAATTCGTTTACTAAATCAACTTGAACTTTAATATTAGCTGAATAAGAAAGTCTTAACCTTCAAAACATTACAGAATTGAGTAGCTAAGTGTATTTTTAATATTTTTTTTTAAATTAAGTAAAAATTGTTTCTCCAGCCTAAACGGAGGTAGACACATTTCCTACCATACGATTTTACTTGCGATTAATTTTCTTATTTTGACTCAAACTATCCTTTCCGGTCTTTTGACGTAGAATACTGAAAGGCTCAACTTTCCTTAAAAGAGCGAATGTTGGAACTAATTTTGTTCGAAGTCTAAAGAATCACTTACTGTGCTCCAAAAGCTCTTAAGGTCACTATCACAAGGCATTCAATAGAACAGAATGCAGTAAGCCTTCCTTTCCTAAGTGTCCGGGGGAGATAAATTTCAAAAAGTCAAAACCGCAAATGCCAAGGAAAGGAAACCTATGAATTTTCAGATTTTCAAAACCAAAGACTGCTCGTTATTCACAAACGTAAAAAAAAAAGGAAAACAAACAATCACACATATGAACACTCTCTGCTCACTCTCTTGCCTTAACAAGGCTCTGGGAATCCTTTTCGCCAGCAGTTTTTCCACTCGAAACAGCAAAGCAACCGCATGGCATAAATGAATTCCACAAGAGAACTTAAAAACGAAATGAAATACCATACGTGCCACACATACTGCAAAACCTATTTAAACTAAAATCCACCCAAGGATATTTGTGGGTTAGGTGAAGGAGAAAAGAGCAGCCAAAAAACTTTACACCGGTGAAATGCTAAACAGCCTCAAAAGAATGTTATGCGCTCACATAACTATACAGACTACTAAAATGAGGTAGGCTAGTGCGAAAAAATGTTTAAATTCCTGTCTTAAGTTGAAGAGGATCCTGATCCAGGTGTATCATCACAATATCTCTTTAATGTCAACAATTTTTACGTTGGCCTCGTTCAAACTTATTTTGCAATAAGTTAGGGTTTCCGGTGTGCGGTATGCCCGCAAATTATTTGTACCTTCAGAATGTTAACATCAAGGATACAATAATTCGTTGTAACCGCATTCTTGTTCAAAGTATTTAACATTTTTGCCTATCAAAACTTGAAAGAACTTTGCAAAGTCTTGTTCTAATTATAAACTACCTACCTTATGAAGGTAGGCAGTAGGTGGTGTATGGAGGTTTGGTTATCCTACGTCAAGGTTATTGTGTAAAGCATGGGCTGCTGATGTAGTTAGTCGACCTCACACCAGGAGTCATAATAATTTATTACATCAAAATGGAATGCTGAGCAGTGAGGTCGATGGATTACAAACCATATATTTGCACCTCTTCCCATTAAACCAACCTGCTCATCAGCCCTTCTCAGGCTGTAAGGAGTATGCCGCGACCGGGGCATATAAAACCCCCATCAGGGAAATAGTTTCATAAAGTTAAGGAATGCTAAGCCCATACGGAATGCTTTGCAAAGGACTCTTTTCCCCAACGAATACATAAGCATTTTGTTCTCACTCTCCTCAAAGGGGGCACGGTGGCAGTTAATGCAGCTATGGGATGTACTCCGGAAGGGATATTAGCACAGGTGGATGTTGTGTTTTTCTGATGGTTCTTGTGTTTCCTTTTTTTTCTTCTTTTTTCCTCTTTTTTATTTCTAGTGCTCTCTTGTCGGTGTCAGAGACTTGAACAAAGAAAAAAAAATTGTGGAATGTTAAGAAGTTAGTTGGCTTCTTCGTCGGTAAAAAGTTTTGCTTTAGTTTACTTCCTTTCCGGAAAGCGTGTAAGTGAAGCTTCAGAACTTGTTACTGGTACTAGCATCATATGGCTTGGTCTTTTTTGTTGTTGTTCTTTTGTTTGCCATGGTTATACGCTTCTTCCATGATTTTAGCTTAATTTAGATCCTATGAAATAAACTCTGAAGTGCTGTGTGTAATTATGTGCGCACATTAATTACTCGAGGACTGCTGCGATATTGGCTTATGAAGATAATGACACCCTTTGGCATGGGCATGTCTTTTGGTAATACGAGGCACGTGCAATTCAATACAACTCTTTTCAAGTAAAAAAAAAAGTCAATTAATAGTTCAAAATGCTGCGGAATGTAAGTAGTGAGAAAACTACTCTATTATCTAATCGATGCCCTCAAGACAAACTTACACCACTTATTTGTTTTTTGTTGGGATTCGAACCACAAACTTCCCGAACAACAGCAGACTTACTTACCATTTCGTCACGGCACCCCAGCTGCTGGGTTTTAATTCGCCGTCTGAAGGACAATTCATTTTCGTAAAATGTGTTACGTGAACCTGTAGCCAATATTATTTAACGATAGGAAACTTATTTACTCGATGAATACCAAACTATGTAAAAGTATTTGGAGATCAAGAAAAGCATGTCAGCAGTGTTTAAAACGCAAAAGAAGACAAGCGTGACTTAAGAAGTAAGATAGACTCTGTAACGTACCCCCGAGATGTCAACCGAGGAAGGAAAACGGAAACGACGTACCCGAACTTATACCAGTGTGCCTTACACCGTATGTGTCCAGAGCCGAAACCAGAATTCCAAATAAACCACTCACTTTCTATGCTTCCATCACCACTCAGCGCTTACAGGAACACTTGTAGATACTGGAGGCAAAAGCGGATGGTTGTCCAGCATCAGAAAGCTTGGCATGCTTGCAAAGGCCAATTAGACTAGCTCGATGGATGGGGGGGGGGGTTTTTTGCTATCTGAAACCTGAACGGGCGTTACGTATACATGCCAAAAATAAAAGTACGAAAAATCGCGTGAAGTCGAAAAATAATGTCCTATATGTCCTGATTCTAACTATTTGTTTGCATAAGTGAGGAGAGCAAAGATGAAAGAGCTCGTCTGAGGGTTGTCCCACCCCTGTACTCACACACTGTAATCAGTTGTGGTACTAACCTGGTTTCCTCGTCCTCGATATTTAAGGAAACCCCTAATTTAAAAAGAGAAAGTGATAGATTCACTTTATGTTAACATGGTTGTCGCGTCTACCGCACTCCGTTCTTCCCTTATCAAATCCGCGTCCACATTTAGCGTCTTACCAACGAGTCATGATCGGAAAACTACTCCAAAAAAAAATAGTATCTTCCCAATCTACGTTATCGGCTAATCATAAAAAAAAAACAAAGTCAACGAAAATCGAAAAATGACGAAATAAAAATAAAGAGTTTCAATGTAATCATTACAATTCTTTAATATTATATGAAGAAAATAGGATTATATCTTAAAATTAAAAAAGTAACAACTGTACCAAAAAGGAAAGGATCGCAAATCTCAAATCTCAATTAAAAGATCAATGAATCCAGATTTCTAAATAATGGTTCTCAATAATTTCTAAAAACTTATGTAGATCTCAATAAAACTAAAAGCACTCACTCTATAAAAAAGAGCGTTTGTCTAGTGAATCTATTTGATTTCCACTATAACACTATTAAAAATATCTATGTAAGCGACTTCAATACTCAAGTTCAAAGTCCTCGATATAAGTGAGCAATCTTCTGTTGCATACATTCGAGACCTTGTATTGACTTTATAATATTATCTTCATTAAAACTTTAACTCGCTTAAATCTAAATTCAAAAAAATTACTAAAATTTGGCTCAAATTTTCACTCAAGGATTTCACTCTAATTCTTGTTTCAAAATTCGTTCAATTTTATTAATTAAGATCGAAAGATAAAGATTCACTCACCCCAAATTATGTTTAATACCTTTGATTTTGTTGTAACATTTGTGTTATTTTTTTTTGTTGTAGCATCCTGGATGGTGTGCACAGCATCAGCAGGGAAAAACACAGAATTATTGTAGTTGTATGTTTAATTGTGTAAATGGTTAAGTGTACCTGTATGTTTGATTAAAGAAAGTTTAATAAATCTGAACGAACTGTACATAATGCATAAAAAAAAATAAAAAAATAAGAAAATAACAAAAAAAAAAATACTTAGCTTTTGCGATATTTAATTTTTGAAAAAGGAGAGATAAATGTACTATACTGTGTGTGTTGCGATAACTTATTTCTTTTTTGACTATGAGCGCATGGCTGATGTATGTAATGTATGTTTCTGGTGTATGATGAATGGTTCTGATGCTGATGACGTAATGAATGTGATGGAATGTGATGTTGATGTAATGTTGAAAGTTATGGTTTTCATTTTTCTTCTTTATGGGGATTCTCTCAGGTGTGTCTGCTGTTGTTTGAAGGGGTTTTGTTTTTATTTTTTTTCAAAGGTGAGATTGATGTAGGTTGTTTTGCGGTAATGGTTCTTAAACTCTCTGGATGCGCTGATCGTTATGTTGATGGAACGATCAGTTGAACTTTACTGATGAGTTCAGGTTGGATGTTCACGTGTCTTTGCATTTTGTGGTGTGTGTGTGTTGGTTCCTTGGGGTTAGGATGGTTTTTCACTTTTCGTCAACGACGTGTTAGCTTTCGGCAGGAATATGCGACTTGATCGCGACCAAACTTTTCATTATACGGGCGATTTATTGAGCTCTATAAAGCCCCTCAGAAAAAAAAAAATCCAAAAAAAAAAAAAAACCCTCAGATATACGCTTTTACTACGGTATGGCTTATTCATTTTCTCCCTTTTTTTAAACTACGTTGAAAAGCACCACGCCGCTTCTGGTTTGCGCTTCTGCTGCTTTGCTCACTATAGTCTTTCGACTTTTCTTTGCACAATATGCTTTTTTTTCTCGTGACGACTTTAGTTTGCTTTTACAAGGCTAGCACTTTTATACTTTTATATTAGGTACATGACTATTCTGTTTGCGCTAGGGCAAAACGAGATTAAAAAAAAATACTATGTATAGCTGAGGGCTAGCAAAAAAAAAAGTTTCCTTAGCCCCACCGATATGGTGAATCGATAAAAACACCGATGAAGCGCACCACACTTTCGACATCCAACTGATCATGAATTGTATCCTATTGCTCCCTTATATAGCATCTGAAAAGTCTCCAAAAAAAAACCCTACATGAAAGTTTACATTAGGAGGCGACGTTACTTTCAGAATTTTCTTTATATTTTCCTCAATTTTATTCAAAAAACTCTGAACTTACTTTTAAAATTCAAGTTAGAATTTTTCACGAATAGATGCGTTAAAAAGTGATTTTTCTAAATAAAATAACTAAAAATATCTGATCTTCGAATATTCGCGCGATCCAGAAGCTTTGTGTAGTTGTGCTGCTTAATGTGTTAGTTGGTAGCGTATCTCAGAATACCTAACTCGTGCGTCGTGTTGTTAGAACCAGGTGTCAAGATCACTTTTGGCAAATGCATGGTCTTACAATTCTAGGCATCGAATTTCACCTGTCTGTGTAGCCTAATGCTAAGGTGTTAGCGGACTAAGCCCCGAAGCACAGGTTCGAATCCTAACCAAAGCTTTTCTGTTCTTTTTTTTTTCTTTTTATATATATTTTTTTTTCTTTTACATTATTTCTTGAAAGATATAAGGGGTTTTTCTTTTTTAGTTCCGAACAGATAAGTGAAACGTCAAAAACGTAAGAGTATTTCTTTTTCAGTTCAGCAATATCTGAACGCTCAAAATGTTTTTCTTTTTTCTTCGGAACACTACGCGAGCGCACTCTACGTGCTCGAAATAAAATGACGGGGATCTAGAGCAAGAGTCTGAGCGCAGCTCACTGAACACGCTCAGTTCAGAACACGTTCACGCTGTTCGTTCTCAGTTCTGTTCACTGTTAGGAACTAAAAAAGAAAAACCCCTATTGTTTCATTTTTCTTCTTTAAATAAAGCCTTATGATTTTTACTCAATCCATTCTTACATCCGAGATCCGACTCAAGAAAATTGACTCATTCTATTGGATTTTTCGTTTAACAATTCTTTGCTTTCAATGTGTTGTAAGAGAGCTATAATTGAGCTATTATGGTTTTTGTTGGTTTCTAAGAAAAGGTTCCTGTCTGAGATTACGTTCCACAACTTTGAATGGTAGCTGGAAACGATCTCTTGTCTCACCAGAGCTTCTCAAACCAACGATTTGAATTTTGAATTCAAAAAAAAATTTGTCGGGGTTGGTTTCCCACAACTCAAGCTACGCTTACGACTGCCGTTGGCTGCTGGAGTTAATGGTCTAAGTTAGCAACAGCCATTCAAGCTTCTTTATTTTAAAAGTTCCGTCATGAATATACTATACTCTGCCGACAAGGCTTTAAATCTACACCACATCGATGTCGCGGAAAAGCGAGACCTCTCTAAGAAGACGCACTCATGTGGGGAAAAATCTCAACAGCTTTGAGAAACTGGAAACAGCTTACTATAAGCTAAACTTGTTCGCTGGGTCGTTTTATAATTATCTTCTATTTTTCTTCTTTTTCGACGAGCACGACGATCTCGAAGGGGTCGCAGGTCTGCCGCTCTTGTGAAGCGATCGTGGTTAGTTCCCTATGACCTAATCAAAATGCTTCGGCAGGCGTCGCTGTTTTGATTTGTTGCATCTATGAGGACAATTAGGTACCAACTAGGTTTGGTATTACCACAATATTCTATATGTTATCTGTAATAATCTTACATCCATCGTACTTCGTATCCCATGAACAGATCACCACTGTGAGTTAAGTGAGTCACTACGATTTTAAAGAAAAAAGAGGAAGAGCTGGTAACAATACCCACTGAGCAGTGGACGTCACCATTGAAAAGGAACTCCATTAATCTGAGAGTGTGCAAAAAAAATGTTATATATAAATATGCTAAGCATGACCATAAGGACTCCTTTATTAAGTACTAGCTGACCCGCCCGGTGTAGCTCAGGCCCTACTTTTATCAAATTCAAGGTTAAGTAAAGCAGTCTTCAAGCTTTCGTTCTAGTGGCAGAGTGGGGATGAAATATAGTCAATGCTAATCAGGTGCAGGGTGGTTTTAAGCCTAAGGGATGAAATATACACTAATAGGGCCCCTACACTACGCAAACACGTTTGTAGAAAAGTGTTTTTGTGCAAACATAGTTTCGCCACACACTAAACAAACATGTTGGAGAGATATTAGTTGCTTGACGTTTTTCATATCAATCAGACCTATGAGCAATGAGCGATTTCACATGCGCTGCTTTAAATATTGCAATAAACTTTGCTTTTAACACACCACAACACCGGTCAACTTATATATAATTCGAAAAATTTCGTCTTCTTTTCTTTTCTTTCTTTTTGTTTACAACTGTTTGACCAAAATTTAACACACACGACTCAAACATATTGGTGCAAACACGGAAATTTCTTCAAACCGTTTGCGCAAACACTCAACATCGCTACACACTTCTCCTATTTTCCTAAATGCTGGCACTGTGTTTTATAACATTATAAGGGTTGTCATAACCCCTTGATGCGCGATTAACGCGTTGTTTGTACAAACATTATTACAAAAACAAAATACATTATATGTTTACACAAACGGTTTGTGTAGTGTAGGGGCCCTATAAGTTACTGACGGACTACGTGCCAAAAGATTTTTTTCCTTTCCTGAGGGAATCTTCCGTTCACGTGCAAGTATGTGAATGAAATATAAGTTTATGTCACTGAGGGATAAGTTCAATGAATTTGAATTGATACAGACGAAAGTAATTCAGCAACAATCAGCAACTAAAATTTTTCTCATTGAACTCTTAAATATAAATAGTATTGAAAGTAGTTACAATCTAATCAGAACAAAACTTAAAATAAAAAAAATAGTACGTATACGCCAGAGTTAATAGTATACACTTAAGAAAATGTATCAAAAATGTCTTTTTTGTGTTCCAATAGATGAAAGACCTATACTTTTGTATAAATTAATTTCAAAACAAACAAAACGAATCCGTATTTGATAAAAAAGCATTTTTTTATGAAGATTGAAATATTATTATTATTTTCAGCTATTTGCTATTTAAAAGGATTAAATTTGATATTGACAGACACACACTGTTATTATACAGTCTGTTAGTGAATTTAAAGCTTTCCCATAAACTATATTTTTTGTTTTGTTTTGTGGTGCGTAAATAAACAAAGAAGACGGTTTTCCGACGCGCGAACATGCGACGTATAATTGTCCATTCGCGAAACAGGAAAACTCCAAGTTGATTCCGCAAACTTCTAACGACTGTATTGTAAATTGTAAACATTTAAAATCGAATGGTAAATCCGTTGGAATCATAGGTATTCGTGGAATCAAGACAACCTCTCCTTTGTATTTCCTTTTATGATTGTTGCTTCAATTATGTTATTCATCAGCTTTTTCACAGCCAGTCTTGTTCCATTGCATAGTCGAAGTTGATTAATGTTACGCAGCGTGATGACAACCGATCCTACTTTTAACTGCAAATTGTGAGGTGGTAGTTCAGGCTATTCCAGTGAATTTAAAAATTCCGTGGGATAGTTGACTACGTCATCCTGGTTCATAACGGTGTCGACTTGAAGGAAACTAACATTCCTGCAAGAAAATTCTGAATGGTCGCATTGAGATCCTCGACATCTTTATTTTTGGCCGCCAATATTGCTCGTTCACTCAGCAAATTATGGTTATTGCACTTTTGCGCTATATCTGGGAAAACACGCTGAGTAAGCTCCTCTTTTGATTGTGTGATGCGACATAAATCTGTGGATAATGTGATGAATTGATAGATCATATAAGTATTTACTCATTTCTTGTACAAAAGTCGGTGCACCACCCAATGGAAAACGAATAAAGAAATAGAGTGGCACAATAGATTTCGGGGAGCTCTTGGCCATGGCAAATTTCTCTTAACCGCTAATTGGTCGGAGATGGAGGGACCAACAATTTTCTGACGATTACAAACTGTTCAATTAGAAACCTCGAAAGAGAAGAAATTACGACAATCACCGGATTCTATTCTGTCACGTGAGTTCCAAGCTGTATAAGGTAAGCACTAGGTATAGAATAATATAATTCATATTTGGAGATGCTTCTTTGGTACATAGCCTCGGAAGACAACTTGGCATTGGCATTCAAATTGATTTCCTCAATTAATATATGATAGCAATGGTTTTTGGAGATCAGTAATGGCCCTTCGTGACAATTTATTTCGCAGGTGGAAAAGATTTGCGTGTGAAGACATGCTCAATGAGTTCAAAAGAGCCAGAAATAGAGTAACATTTTTAATCCGCCATGCGAAACGTCTCCATTACACAACCAAAATTAATTCTAATGTTTCTCCAAAAAACTTCTGGAGTCGAATCAAAGATCTAGGGTTAGGAAAGAAGTCGAGGACGAGTGACGAAATTGTTGACATTAATGAGTTAAATGAAAAATTTGCCAATCCTGTTCCCAACATACCTAGTATCCATGAATCCCTTAATGAAATAACTTTTTGTGATGGATTTAAATTTTATGAGGTTGACGTATATGATGTTGGTGATGCCATATTTCATGTAAAGTCCAAATGTGTTGGGCTTGATAACATACACCCGGACTTTGTTAAAATTCTTCTTTTTTAATTCAATCATCCTCACTAGTGTATACCCATCTCAGTGGAAACGTGCTAAGATTATTCCAATTCCAAAAAGTTCTGGAAAAGAGAAGGATTATAGGCCGATCGCAATATTATCGTATTTATCTAAGGTTTTTGAAGTAGTCAGCAAGCAAATTAAGAGTTACATAAATGGGTTGAATCTCTTGAACCCTTTTCAATCTGGTTTTAGGAAAGGCCACAGCTGCATAACGGCGCTTTTAAAGGTAACTGAAGATATTCGCGAAGCTTCTGATGAAAGTAAAGTAACACTTTTAGCCTTGCTTGACTTCTCCAAAGCTTTTGATTCAGTTAATTCAACTTTATTATGTAAAAAACTTGCTGAAATGTATAATTTCTCTTTTGCTGCTACCTCATTAATTTTTTCATATCTATCAAATCGGTCACAAGCTGTTTGTCATGGTGGTAAACTTCTTCGTTTTCCCTTTTAAGATCAGGTGTTCCCCAAGGATCAATACTTGGGCCGCTCCTTTTCACTATGTTTATAAATGACCTTCCGTCTGTCTTAAGATATTGCTAGTATCAAATCTATGCTGACGATGTCCAACTATATCTCAATTTTAGTTTAGGGCTTGTTGAAGATGCTGTAGTTAGAATGAATGAAGATTTGGCTTCAGTCTTAATTTGGTCAAACCAAAATCGGCTTATACTAAATCCAACTAAAACAAAATGTTTACCGATATGCACCCAACAATTCGCCTTTGATGATTTTCCAAATATTGTGTTGAATGGTAAAGTTATTGAAATGGTAAAAAAAGGTGAAAAAAACAAAAGAAAAAATCATTAGATGCTGTCATTATTTGCACTACAGCTCACTTATTTTACGTGCAAAAGACATTTAATTGTTCTCATTTTAAAGCTTAGTTCAAGCACTACAAAACATGTTTTTGTATTAGAATAAATAAAATGCATCTGCTCGCCGCTAGATGGCATTGAACACATCGATTAAATTTCAGACAAAATAAAAAATGGTTTTAGTCTTTTATATCTAGCTTAATATTGTTCTTAGAATACTTTATAAAAAACCAAATTGTTCACTGTTTTAACTGCTACAATTTTGTTCTTTATAAAATTTTCGATAAAACGTATAGTTTTGGAGATATTTGCAATAAATAGATGAAAAACGTGAACCAATTGCGAATTTTTAGTTGCCAATAACTCGAAAAGTATTGGACTTAACAAAAAACTTTATATTTGTTTTTTTGCTTAAAATTAAGCCTTCTATCGATATCCGAGGTTATTTCAAAAAAAAAAGTTCACCCCCGAGAAGGGGTGGCAACCACCCCCAGGGTGGTGGCGGTGTGCAAATCATTATCACTTTTGAATTCAAGGGTACGATGAGCCTAATTCCAAAATTTCATGCAAATCGGTTCACAGTAAAAAAATTCGGAATTAAAATGCTTCATTGACTGCACTACTAAGACTCTCGCGAATTCCGGCAATGTCATGAGATTTTCAACTTAAACGACTGCAATAAGGTCGTGTTAAACGAACCAACACAAGCTTACACGACCTTTTTTCCACTCAAATTACTCAAAATGCGTTATTATACGAATCAACACAACCCACACTGTATTTGCATATAGACACTCCCTTTTATGTGAATAAACAGACATTGGAAACTATCGCCTGAAACTTCTTAACTGAATTGGTCAATTCACTACATATTGGATAGGAGTTAGTGAACGACTGGCCCTGTCCGTGGCCGCTAATAAATGTGAACTCTCAAGCTTCGTCAGCAATAATGACAACAAAAACAAACCGAAATCTTCCAAAAACAATAAACTACTTTCCATTATATCCTTTGAGTAATAAAGTAAACTAAAAGGCATAATTGTTCTGAGCGACGGTAAAAGTTACACAAAATGAGATCGCTTTAATTTCTATCGCTGACCGTTAAGCCGGGAAGTTATAGTCACTCATCCCTCAGTAAATCTCTGCAGGCCCTGATCTCATTTTATATCGGGATTTCCAAATTGACAATTGACTTGACAGTTTTTTTTCAAAGCGCAAACCGTTGGATACATTTCAGAAATTTTATTTGCAACTTGAAGTGCAATCAAAATATTAGGGAATGGAACTCGATTTCGTTCATATGGCCACCGCGAAGATTCTATGAACTCAATTGAACGCCCTGAAATTGTTTCATTTGGATCGTTTGCAATTTACGCCTAAACGTCAGCGATACTCTCTACACTTCGACCAACTCGTTGTCTTACTGACTCGGCAACATCCCAAAACAAATGTGTTGACTTAAAAGTTTTTACTAAGCTACTTACTGCATGTCTAGGGCAAAGATTTTTATAATTTGCAAACGTTTCTCGTTCGTGGTGAAGTTTACTGAATAAAATGACAATGACAGATTAATGATCAATAAAAGGGTCCGGTTACATATCAAGCTCAACGTCGTCTAGTCCTTTTCAAAAACCCTTTTACTTCTCCACATTCTTTCCTCCGTTGGCAATGGAACAGGTCCTTTGATCACTTGCTTTTATTATGAAATCATGAGCAGTGTAAACATTAAGCGAATTCATCCTATAAAAAATGATTAAGCTAAACTAACACCATCCCAGATGGTAGTATTTTTTCCTTTGTCTCATTTTGATGTGCTCAAGCTCAAACACTCATCAGCACCGAGTTGAATTAAAAAATAAAATAAAAAATAACCCCACATTCCACCCTAATAGACAAAATCCAAACTAAGCCAATGACAGTAATTTCCATTGTTCTGAGTACACACTCACTGCTCCAGCGAGATATGCCAACATCAGAATCATATTCAAAATCCTACTTTCGCGAGGCAACGCATAAAAGCTGTGTTGAGTTGAGTGACTGGGAATGCTAGGATTGCTAGGAATGCTAGGAGTGTTGTGCATGCATTTTGACAAATGAAACCAATCATGTCTGCTGCGTACACTCATTTAGGCAACTTGAACTTGATGAAACTCAATTTGAGAGATGTCATCGGCCTGATTCAAATCTTTGTATATGAATTTAGACAGGTCCCAGTCCAAGGCTTTCGGTCTATGACCGCTTCATAGGTACTTGAACCTGTTGAAGAGATTGTGGAACATTCTTTTCTATTTTGTCCGTCCAAATACCAGTGGATGTCTCCCCACGAGAAGAATCGTCCCGCTAAATAAATGATTTAAAAGTTTCACACTAAAAGTTAAGAAACTAACATCGAATCGCTAGCAGCAAGCAAGGATTTTAAAGCAGAAGATAATCAAGCTAGTTTTAAAGTTAGTTAGAAATTATTTTCACTTTTTTACCTTTTTTAATGGATCGCCGCCGCCGTTCTAGTTTCTTGGAGAGGCCAACTGCATTCCTTTGCCAACCTTACAAACACAAACATGTCATTGTCATTGAAGAATCCAATCGCCTTCGGTGTCCTAAATTTTCTTTTTACAACCTTCAGAAGAGTCAAAGCTCAGTTGTCTTGTGCTGTTAAGCTTCTTCCAAAGGTTACCTAAGTGAGCAGACATACCAATATATACTTGCTCTCGGCTTCACTATTAACCACAACCACATCCCAAGAGTTGAGGCAACTGATTGGTGCAATTCATGAGGTGAACACTGTTAGCTTTTTTCTGAGAAAACAAAAATTGAATTCGACGAGATTGAGTAGTTGCCAAGAGTAGGTATTTCAGCTTTATCGATATTTGTGGCAGGAGAATGGAAAAACATGAACGAGAACAACTGTCGAAGGAGGTACATGCTCTCCACTACTATACTAATGCGTGGAGGTATAGTGTCTTTCTCTCTTATCGAATTCCATCATCCATAGCTATAGGGTGTGTATGAAGTTTTAGCATTCATCGATGAAATTACAACCTACTTCCCGTTATGTTCATCTACCCATCGCTCGTTTGTCTATGCCATCCCAAATGAATAAATGCAGTATTGTGTGATGGTCTTTTTTGTGTTTTTGTTTCAATTTGAAAATGTCTTTCAGGAACACAACCCAAAACGACGAAGGATATATAGATTAAGATTCTCCTCGGGTCTCGATTCCTTTGGAAGTCTTCCGTCCAAATGTTGGACTATAGAGATAGGACTGTGAACATTGAGCATCA
Organism: Melanostoma scalare; assembly: GCA_949752695.1. Lineage (NCBI taxonomy): Eukaryota > Metazoa > Arthropoda > Insecta > Diptera > Syrphidae > Melanostoma > Melanostoma scalare. The sequence continues at coordinate 29,295,480 of OX456985.1, forward strand.
CCAGCCGATAATCGAATCAAGCAATTTATGGTGGTTTTACTATTTCGTTTATTGTTTCCTCATTCGTATCCTTGGGCTTCTGCTGCCATGCCGATGCCGATGCTGATGCCGGATGTGTTGTCTAGTTTTATCTTTTCTCGATTTAAACGAATTTCCGAACAATTTAGGAGCGTTGTGGTGCAACCAAAAACTGACCGATGGATAATTGTCTGCACTATAATTGAGTTGCATCATTCTAGAGATGGAGAAATTTAATTTCTTACCCGCATATATAGAAGATCCATTTAAATGTTATGTTTCTCAATAAAGAAGAAGACTCAAAGATTCGCACTGCTTCCGGCTTCAGTTTAGTAGTCAGTCTGTACTGTGTGATGTAGCTGCAGATGGATGGAAATGTAATAAAGAGAATTTCAATTCTATACAACTTGGATGGAATTGTTCATTGAAATTTTATTTGTTATTTTTGTTCGCATTCGTATTTGAGGAGGCAGGGTTTATTAATTATGCAGTGGTAATGGGGCGGCCAGCTGGGGGAAGGGAAAGGGAATTGATTGAAGTATTCTTCAAATAAAACAAACCGCATGAACAGTATTTTGATTTTAGCAGCAATTTTGTATTGAGAACAAACGAGTAGATAAAGTGGGGCTCAGCGTATGGAATCTGAAAAGAACTTAACCGGAAATGTTGGCTTTCTGCACAATGCAAATTTCATTTGAGGCAGCATTTAACGAGTGCATTATTTCCTGTTTTGAAACGATATTTTCGTTTCATAAATTACTTTAATAGCCCTTTCTCTTCAACAATGTTAGATAGTTATTAAAATAACAACCCGATTTGATAAAAGTAAGTAAAATACATACTCTCATTGCTTCGGGGCTATGAGGGCAACATTCATTTTCGTTATTTAAGCACATGAATCTTGTTGCTCCTGCAGTTGAATTGAAATATTTTCTAATGATTCCCAATACACAATGGATGAGATTTACGAGTTTTTGTTAAAAATTCGGATGAGCATACAATTTAATACTATGTTGTTAAACTAGTTTAACTCAAAACTACCCCAAACTTATATGAGAAGTACGCGGTTTGCCACACAAATTGAAAATTACTCATCTCGTACGCTTCAATGAAACCTGCTCAAAATCTACTGACATATTTCGTGCTGAACGCATTTTTTCAAACATCACTCATTTTTTCGAGATATTGGCTGGCAAATGTCAACGAAAATGTTTCTTTTCAAACAAGTTTTAGGTTTCTCTTTTCGAAGTATAAGGCATTTTGAAAAATGTTTTTTTCATGAAATGTAAGATATTTTTATGATCTTTCATATACATAATACCTTAATCATAGTCCTGTGTGCTATACTATTCGAGATATACGTAATTATTTGCGAAAATGTCGGATTTTCCCATTTTCGGCGCTCAATCTCGAGTCCAATCATCTCAAAATCGCCAAGACCAAATTCAAAATTATATATGGCAGTCGAAAAAGTTAGGGAGGCAGTTAAGAACTCTAAAAAAGGCAAAGCGATTGGGCCAAACGAGGTACCATATGAGTTTTGGAAAAATATGGGAGACATCGGGTTGAGATGGCTCACGATTCTCATCTCCAAACTTATAAGAGGTGACAGTTTGCCTAATCAATAGAGGGAAAGTTTTCTTCTTCCAATGTACAAGGGAAAGGGAGATACCAGATACTAAATACTAAGTCAACTACAGACGCAATCCAAAGTATAAGGATCATTATGGAAAAACACCGAGATGCCTTAGAGGATTTGCATATTGTGTTGGTTGACTTCGAAAAAGCATTCGATCGACAACCACGAGATCTGATATGGGTGGCCCTCAGACTCCGAGGAGTTCCTGAAGCCTATGTGCGAATAATTATGGACATGTACGAGGGAGCAGTTACAAAAGTGAGATGCCCAGCTGGAGTCACCGAAGAATTCCAAATAACAGTAGTGAAGTGTCTTGAGTCCACTGCTCTTTATTGCTGTTCTGGATTATTTGCTCGAAGGAAAAGTAACGGACAATAAAGTACAACAATTATTCTTTGCTGACGATGGAGCCATCATAAGCGAGGATCCTACATCCCTGCAACGAGCACTTGACGTTTGGATTGATGTTCTGGAAGGAAATGCTTACCGTATTAGCGCTAAAAAAACTAAATACCTGTGCTGCCCTTTTTCTGATCCAGACAAGCCTATTCCAGACATTTATTTTAATGGAAATGTACTTCCCAAGTGTGAAAAGTTTAAATATCTGGGATATATGATCAATAGTGAAGCAACTTGTATGACGCTATCTTCTGTGATCGAAAAATGCCCCCTAAGCTGAAGGGAAGACTCTACACCGCAGTTGTCCGTCCAGCTCTGACATACGGTTCACAATGTTGGACAATGTACAAAAAGTATGAGAGCAAATTGACGGCAGCCGAAATGAAGATGCTTCGGATGACAGCAGAAGTAACAAAGCTTGATCGAATTAGAAGTACTAAGATCCGTGGAAGCCTTCATGTCAAAAGTACCATCTTGGGCAAAATTCAGCACGACCGGCTCAGTTGGTATTGTCATGTTCAAAGGAGAGATCCGCAGAACCCCGTCCAAAAGGCAATATCGTAGAACGTTTCAACAAATTCGCGACGAAAAAGAAAAGGCAGGCCAAAAAAAACACTCCTGGTACAAGCAAATGCAAAAACAGCAGCATTTGGTTGGCCTCAGACATGGAACATTCCAAAACCGGAAGGCTTGCCGACGCTTTCTGAGGTCAACGCGGCGTACCCCACAGGCGGATCACTAGTGTGAAGCAGAAAAGTGGGAGAGTTGTGATCGCTTCAAGATCACTACTCGTAACGCCGAAAATAGAAAGAAGATGGCAGATAGATTGGGCCGAACGTAAGATTCCATTTGGTACTTGTCTCATAGGTGTATGCCCTGGGCCGAAATACGCACCACCTCCTTTAAAATTAGTTATGCCTTTTGCAAATTATTGCCTGTTTAACGGGAGGTTCGCGGGTTGAGTCCGAACGGAAACCAAAAATATTTTTTAACGGGTACATATCACCTTCTGCGAGGAATTGGCAAGTCCTCAGATAGTAAATTCATTGCCATGAAAAGCGCTTTCTCGATTACCCGTTTGAAATCAGAACAAAATTGTAGGCCCACTCCATTTACACACAATGCATGGTTGTGACAAATGCTCTAGGCCCCGCTCTGTTGTGCCACCCTATGTATGTTTGTATTTGTTTGTTCCTTATTCTTATCAGTTATTCTAAGAGAAAGGTGAAGCTTAGCTCTATCCGAGCTTTCTTACCCTGTTCGCCACGTCTTAGATGATGAGCACTATCATATTTAGTAATATGTAGTAAAGAATGTTTTTCAAAATATTTGCACAGTTTGAATGCATTGTTCAGGAGCTCAATCAATGATGAAATGGCAAACCAAGCCAAAAATTTATCACATGGCTGACAACAAAGTGGCTATTAATGAAATCAGTCCTGCTATGCTAACCTAAACATCTATACCTCTAAGAAATACGTTTTATTTTCAATTTTACTGATAAAAGCTAGCTTATCACAACAACGAATGAGCCCATTCGCCATCGCACTCAAAAGTGCGAGTGAAGCTGTGTCCATCCACTTTATGAAAGATTTTATGGAAGGATCTCGTATTGCTGCTTTACAAAATCCCACTCGTGCAGGAGTTGAAGTTTAACGACCATCAAGCGCGTTGTTCTTTTGGTGGACAAGCCCAAACAAAATTGTTGTTTATTGGTACCGACTTTCACAAGAAAATTTTGCTCATATATGTACCTCATTTTTGGTCAAATGGGTACGCCAATCAACAAAATTGTCGCTTTTGGAGTCATGATAATCCACAATCCATTGTTAAGACGCCGTTACATCCTCACAAACTCACTGCTTGGTGTGTCTTGAGGGAATTGAATTGGAGGGTGTTAATATGGACTTTTTTTGGTTCCAACAAAACGGAAGTACAGCCGAGGATAAAAGTATAAGGTACTTCTAAAAACTGACCAAAGTTCAAAAAGAAGGTATAAGATGAAAAGAGACGAAGTGTGCAGATTTTTTGTTTTTGATTTGTTTCAAGAAAGCTCTTTTCATGCGAATGTAACTTACTCCTAAGGATAAGGAATAATTAAGGACACCTTTTGATTCTCACAACTGTCCTTCAATCGCTGATAGCGAAGTTACGTGAAACATTTGATTTTTGTTGATACCATCGACGATCGAAGATTGTCCTAAAATTTTCGGGAGCCAGGGTCAGTGCGGAACATGTTACACATCGTATGCAACAATTAATTGTTTTCATTAAACCCTTGCTGAGTGCATTATATCGCTTTTTTGATCTGTGAGTTGGCCTCCAAGATCCGCTAGACTACGTATTTCCTTGGGGTATGTAAAGTTGCTGGTCTGTATTCTAAGCCACACTTGCACATGAACATTCCCCGTGTGATTGCCGATATGCAATCCATATAGCTGAAAAAAGAGATAGAAAATTGAACCCCATAATTCGACTACATCCGAGCCATGGTGCCGTGAAATAAGGGCAAGGCAATAAGGCCGAATCGACCTTATTTCCCAAAAATTGGGAAACAAGGTCGAATTTTCTTTTCGACCTTATTACCAATTTCGGGAAATAAGGTCGAAAATCATTGTGGCACTAAATTTGTCGAAAATAGCTTTCGACTTTATTTCTCTTTGTTTTCTTTGTTTAATATTTTGCAATCATTGTTTATAAACCCATTTACTTTAGGTAGAAACAGAAATGTTCTGAGGAACATTGGATTTAAGGAGTTGAACTTTTCGTCCGTGGGGGGGGGGGGGGGGGGGGGGGGAGCGCGGCGCGGCTATTATTAGTTTTGTGGTTAGAAAATTAAACTTTTTTATGAATTTTTAACCACAAAACTAATAATATTTAGTTTTATATATAAAATTCGCGCGAATTTTAAGCTATTATTAGTTTTGTGGTTAGACCGAAAAATTAAAACATTTATTTTACAATTTTCATTTTACTTACAAGTAACTCTTGAAATTTGTTCTATAGAAACGCCCCCCCAACCTGTAAAAAAAATTTCAACCCCCCAGTCCCGTAGCGGAGAAGCAAAGCGGCCCCATAATTTCTTTCTTCTTTATCCAACAGAAATTAAACTCGATTTTCTTACTCAACGGATTTCGACTTTATTTCTCAACTTTTGCATTCTTATTTTGGTCAAATATTTTCGTTTTTTCTTTTCGACATTATTACCTTTTCAATAGGAATAAGGTAAAAAAATATTTTTGTTGTTGTTTTCGGCCTTATTTCCCAAAAAAGGTAATAAGGCCGAATCGGCCTTATTGCCTTCGACCTTATTTCACGGCACCCCGAGCCATCCACTGTGGCCATATGCTAGAAATCACACTGAAGTAAAAAGGGCAAAGGTCATCTTTATCTGTGTGTTATTTAACTTTATTTTTAGTTCTATATCTCTTTAGCATTGCTCTTTGTCATTAAGATCTGTTAAGATCATTGAAAAAAAGAATCAAACTGACTCAGTGCACTAAACTACACATCAGTGTAGTACCTTTAATAAAACAAGAAGAAAAAGTGACAACATGTAATTTATCCCAAAAACATTTACGTTTTGGATCTACATATGAATCCGATTCATGACAACACGCAATTTCTTGATATATTTTGATATGAATTCCAAAACAAAAATAGCCAATGTTACACCCACCAATCCCATATGAAGCTGGTACATACTCCAAATCCGGTCGTTTGTCAGCCGCTTCAAAGGTGCAGATTTCATGTCATCCTTAAAGAAACGTTCGCTTTTCAAGTTACGCCGTACTATGCGTCCGATCAGGCCAGCGGTGATTAATTTTCTCAGATGGTTGTTGATTGTCGCTGCATAAATTGAGTGCTTTTGGAAATACCAAGCAAACTGGAACAAGTATAATTGTTCATGGATCATTGTCAGATCGCAGCCTCTCCTTGCATTTTTATCCAAGTAGTTAAAGAAATGGTCACGAAGGACCACTGTCGCATAATGTTTTACTAATTTTTCCACCATCCTGAGTCTTTGAACCTGTGTTGCTTCCACTAGGATAGTTCGATTGCTTGGAAATATTGTCAAATCTCGATAATAACTCGATTCCAGAATTTTATATCTCGATTTTACAAGATGATCGAATCGTTGGGGTATTTTCTCGAATCGATCAATCCGAATCGAGTCGTACAGTGATCCTTGATAAGCATTTCGTAGAACTAAAGTCATCAGCAACCAATTTACGAGAATAATTCTTCCTAAAGTCTTAATAGGCAATCTAGTTATGGGATAACCTAAGAAAATAGCAAGAAAGTTTAGCGTCGGTGTATCTGCTGCTTGGTCAAGCGCATATCGAACTATTGACGGTTTCAAAAATTTCAGCAAGTGAATTGAAACGGCAACAGTCAGTAGTAAGAATACAATCATGTTCCAAACTTCAAATTTAAATGGTCTTCCCAAGCGATTGACGCAGTCCAGCTCCCTTCCACCACGGACAACAATTACAACTGGCGATTGATGATACAGAAGAGAAATGGTTAGGATAACCCTGTTGGGATGTGATGCACTCAAGCCTCCGATTGCAATATCTGCTTCACTGTTTAACAACTAAAAAGAAAAAGTTTAAATAATTAAGAAAATTAGAATGCAATTGGGTTGTATCTCACCAATTCAAAACATCCAAATCCGGTCTTGTTGTCAAAATAAGTTCGACTTTTGGGAAATGGCAACAAATCGATTTTGAAATTCAAAATCTTTGCAACCAATTTGATCAGATGTCCATCTATTCCTCCCAGTCTTTGCAACCCATTCTTGGAACTGGATTTGTTTTCTTTTCCTGAAAATGTCAGCAGTGGTTGGTTTACTCGACCCACAACTCTTAAAGGACAACCATGAAAATTTTCCAACTTATTTGGAAAAACATACAATAGATTTTCAAAACCATCCTTGAATCGAAAGTAAAGAGACGGCTGCACGACACCACAGTAACTCTCAGTAAAGAGATCGTATTTATACATACACACTCCATACAATTTATGATTGAGAAGGATATTCACATTGAGAACACGATAACGATAGCAAAACTTGAATATCCTATTCATAATTGCATAATAATCTTCAGTGTACTCTGTCAATACAATGAGAAATCGAAAATCACGCTCGAAATTGGATTTTGGAAAGTTCCAATTTGTTCTACTGACAAAAAGAAGAACAATATTTTTGATTTTCATTTTCTGTTCTGAAGAACTTAACTCACATAAATGCTTTATCACTGTCTACAATGAAAATGTGATATTCCCATGGTTGGTTCTCAGATTGACCATAGTAGAGCTGCACGGCAAGATTGTTCCCCAGATTATGTAAGATGTAGTCTAATGTTCTGGTGTTTAGATCTCTGTTTCGGGGCTCAGATGTACTCTCAATGATGACAATCGTTGTCGAGTATTTGGTCAGGAAACGGCAAGCAAGTCTTGCTGTTGTTTCGGCCAATGCCACATGATTACTTTCTGTAATTGTCCAATATTTCTTACAGCTGCTAACAGCAAATGTTACCGACAATAAGCAGAAAAAGAAGGATTTGTTAACAACAGCCATTGTGTTAAGACTAACATGTGCTCCTTACCCGCAAGTAATTGTAGGTATGGTCAATTCAATTAGATAGAAGATTGTGGAGTGATTAATTTTTAATCTAGCGAGAGATGAGAACGCCTACCCTTGTTTATGATGAATTGGTTTGATATAAGATAAGTCATGAATTATTCAAACACTGAATTTATTAAGCTGAAAGTTCATGCTTGGGAGTGAATCTATTGATTTTATTTTTATAAATTGAAATACGAGAGAGAATTTATGTCTTTCTTCCTCGCTATGAATTTAGATATGTATAAAAATTTGTTGGTCAACTTCTCTTATTTTTCTTTATTGTTAATTTTTAAGATAACTGACGTGACTACAAGCACACCAAGCTTTTTCTGAAGTATAAATTTGAGTGATCCATGAATGAAACTTCAGTGTGTGTCAGTTTATAGATGACAGATGACATATGACAAATGTTAGATGACAGATGACAAATGTCAGATGATAGATGACAGATACGCATGACTGATGACAGATGATTGATGACAGATGATATATGACACATAACAGATGACTGAACAAAGCTGAAAAAGGACATCTAACTGATAACCGATTAATTTCTTTCACATTTACCAGACATACCCTACAAATAATTTTATATGGTTACTAGTGTCCCACTTTGACAGTGATGAGATCACAATAGTAGACCACAGGACTCCATACTTCTTCTTTTTTTCGTATTTCGAAAAACAACGACCAAAAAGAGACATGGTTAAGACTCACAAAGCACCAAAAAGCGTCATGATGAAATTGGCTTTGATTTTGAATTACATATATTTAATTGGATGATGGGAACAATTGTGTTTACAACACTTGAACAGAGGAACAAAAGAGTTGAGAAAGTTCTCTTTCTTCACATTAGCGGATGAGATTGTTACAGTTAGATGATGCATTTCTGCGCGCAGCTGTTGGATATAACGGAGGTCTATTTATATGTCTTTAGTAAATTTTATTCCAACAATAAAAAAGGCATTCCCTTAAGAAAATTAAAGGAAGAAGATAACAAAGCCTGATTCTTAAGTAATAACTTAATCATAAAAGCTAAAGAACTGCGTGATCTTGCTTTAAGAGCTTTTCTGGAGTAACTTTCTGAGTGCCGCTGGAAATGTTATTGCACTTATACTCGTAGAAACCAAGTTTCCAAAGAGGTATGGTTAGAAAAAAGAATGCAATCTGTATCCGCTTTCTCTGGATCTCATTCTACTAAACAGTTATGGTCCAAATTAGATGATATTGGAGTAAAAGATGCCTCGATAAACTGTGGTGATAGCATAGATGATGTCAATTCATTGAATTCTTACTTTGCATCATGCTCCTCCACAAAAAGGACTAACCGTTCTGATCATTTGCACCCTGAATTCGAGACAGTTTTTCTTTTCGTAACATAACCAAAGATGAACTTTTTGTAGTACTTTGTTCCATTAAATCGAACGCAGTTGGTACAGACAAAATCCTTTTAAAATTTTTAAAACGTATTTTTCCAGCTTTTGCAAAACATTTCTTATTTTTTATAAATTCTGTTCTTACTAGTTCCTTCTTTCGCTCTGCCTGGAAAACTGTTAGAATTTGTTCTGTTCCCAAAAACAGCAAGCCTCTTTCGCGTTCAGACTTTCGATCCATTAGCATACTGCCTGCACTTTCAAAGGTATGTCGTGTGTGAAAGAGTAATGAAGAATCAAAACAGCGGATTTCGAATAGTTTTTTTCAAAAACCAGTCTGGTTTTCACAACGGGTACAGTGACAGTTCGGCTGTAATCAATAAAACCGACACTATTTGGAAAAGCATCGATAGAAAAATTCTTCTCGACTTCAGCAAAGCATTTGATAGTGATAAAAGTAGGTTACTTTGTCTCAAGCTAAAAAAAAGAGTTTGGCTTTTCTGGAAGCGCTTGTAATCTTATATTTTTAGTCAGGCTGTGACACCGGGGCGTTCCCCAAGGTTCAATTCTGGGACAGTTTCTGTTTACTATGTTTGTGAATGATTTACCAACCCAACGATTGTAAGGAAGAGCTCTGTCCTTATTTACGCTGATGATGTTCAGATGCTCCATTACTCTGAACAAAATGATCCCAATAAATGTGTGACGGTACTAAAAATGATTTCAATGAGGTCTCAAATTGGGCGAAAGTAAATTCCTTGGCTTTAAAATGCAAAAAAAAAAAAAACATTGGTCCTCAATTGCTAAATAGTCTTACTCTTGACGGCAATGTTATCACATATGAAAGTAAAGCTAAAGTGCTTGGCTAGGGTTTTGGATAACAGGCTTACTAGGGAGAGCCATATTAATAACATAATTAGAAAAATCACATTTACTCTAAGAACACTTTGCTCCATAAACTAGCATCTACCTTAAAATATTCAATGGAAGCTATGCAAAGCTTTTGTGCTCCCTATTTTTCTTTACAGTTGTAAAGTTTACTTTGGTTGCAATATCACTTTACTTAATAAATTAAAAGTCTGTTTTAATTCAACTGTGAAATTTGTTTTCCGAAAAAGAAGATACAACCATGTAAGTGCATTGACCTATAAATTCCTTGGTTTATCTTTCTAATTAGTTTTCTTAATTACCGGTTCATATTCTTTCTTTTTAAGACCATAAAAACTAAAACTCATTCTTATATATCAAATTGTATATGCTTTAGTAAACTTCGACTTCACCCGACAAATATTATGATAGTGCGCCTCACAGAACATACCATAAATTGCCAGATTACATTAGAAACGTATCAAAGGCACTGCATCTGTTTTATTACACTTTCAAATTACTGATGAACGTTAAACATGTTTGATAAAAAATATTACGAAATTAAATTATTGCTTGCTGATTTAAGACCCATAACAATTGTGTAAGTATGTTGTATGTCGGTTGGATGGAAGGATAGGCAACAAACAAGGATTAACTTAATTTTTAACTTGACATATATTTTTGTTTATGTGCATGAAATCTAGCTTTATATTCATTCTAAATGGCCTTTTTGATGATCTGCAAAGGTCTCTTTTTGTTTTAATAATAAAATGAAATGAAATAAAATAAAAAGATAAAGTACTTTTGAATTGATGGTTGCAATTCTACCCACCGTTAAAATTACAATTTTGTCATACCGGATGAATGATTAATATGTGTGATCTGTTTCGCTATAAAATTATTAATTCTTATGCCCGTACATGGTACATCAGTACCCAACCAAGCACTCGGTTTGTATTCAGTATATCCTAGCAAATATGTTTATTAAAGTTTTCATAAATAATTGTTGATTGATTGTTTCTACAATTCTGTCCATTTGCCTCGAAGCAACACTTCCAAAGGCTTATGCTATTTTCTTCTTCCGTAATTTCTAATTTGCATTTATTTTTTTTTCATCTGTCACTTAACATTTAAGACTCGTTCTAATAAAATATAATTTGCTAAGCATACGCGCTCTAGTTTCACTATCTAACCAATCCAATCAAGTAAGACTCGCAACTTTTCGAAACGAACCGACAACAGTTCCAAAATAAATACTACAATTCCCAGAACAAAAATATGTCCACAAATTTCATAAATACCCCTGTGACGAAAAAACTTAATGGCCTCAGGTGTTACATCCTCCTTATTACGTTTTCTAAACAGGACATAATCTTTTATATGTTTCGCATATATAAGCTTTGTTATTCCTGCATAGCTTAAAAGTTTCAGTTTCCTATTGATAGATGGCACATATATCGAATGTTTTCCAAAGTAAAAAACTACAGGGAACATAAGCACAGCGTTCCTACCCATAACTAGTTTGCTGCCATTTCTATAATTTGATTCCAAGTATGTTATAAAATTTTCTATCGTGGTCACAGAAGCAAAACGCCCATCATTTTCTTCTATTTGCATTAGCCTACAGCTTGGTCCAATACCTGTTGTAACTGATTGATTCTGCGGAAACATATCAGACCCAATAAAATTCTTTGAAATCAAGAGTATAAAATTATTTTTCAAAAGATCATCATAATTTAGCGGTGTTCTCGCAATTCTGTCTGTGCGAAAAGAATCATACAGAGAGCCCTGATAGGCATTTCGAATGACTAAGCTCATCAGAAGCCACACTGTCAGAAGGTATCTGGCAAAGTTCCGAACGGGCAATTGAGTCATGGGGTAGCCCAAGAATACGGCAATGAAGTTTGTCACGGGAGCACGATTCCGGAAGCCAAGAACAAAATTTTTAACTTCTGACCTTGTTAACCTCAGGAAAAACAGGGCTAAGGAACTAACAAAAAGGTAGAGAGCCAGGAAAGTCCACACTTCTCCTTTGAATGGCCAAGACAGTCGGCTTACAGATCCTACTTCCATCCTTTGTCGAACTATGAACACAAGTGGTGAATGATGAAACACAAATGAAGGTGAAAGCAATTTTCGATTGGGATCTGTTAAACCAAAACCTCCAAGAGCTATGTCAGCTGTTCCATTGAGCAACTGCAAAGAAATGAAAACTTGTGTGTACTGAAAAATTTATGAAAACCGTTTCTCCTCACCTGCTCATAACAACCATTAATAGTTGAGTTTCTGTAAAATGTTCGTTCTTTGGGTAAAGAAACCAGGTCTATAGTAAAATTAAGCGTTTTCGAAATCAGTTCCAGTATATCACCTTCAGTTCCCCCAAGACTATGACCAGCTGTTTTTGATTTGAAGTTGCTCTGGTTTCCAAAAACCTTCACGTTCGGTGGGATTTGACGAGCAGTTACTCTCAGCGGACAACCCCAGTAATTTTTTAACTTATAAGGAAAAACTTCTCGGAGCTTATGAATTCCATCTTTGAAGCAGAAATATGAATAAGGCTGAACTTCATTGCATTTATCAGCGGAGAACACACTGTACTTATACATGCAAACACCAAATACAGGATGTTTAAGAATAATATTTGCATTAAGAACATTAAAGTGCCGGCAGGATTTAAAAATTCGTTTTAATGTTTTCGTTAAGTCAGTCGGAAACTGGGTAAGCATAATGAGAACATGTGAGTCTCGTTCGAAGTAGGTTGTTGGAAAATCCCACCCTATGTGCCTAAGTAAACAAAACGGCTGAAGATTTTGAACTTTTATTTTGAAGGCAAATTTCTTACTCGAATGAATTCAAGCCATCGACAACGAAAATGTAATACTCCCAGGGCTGATCATCGGAGTGACTATTGTAAAGTTGAACAGCGATAGTTGCCTGCAGATTTGTAAGGATGTGTTCCAAAATGCTAGAATGCTGAATACGCATTTCTTCGTTCCAACTTTGCTCCAAAACCACAACTGTGCTAGAAACTTTGCTGAGATAATTTCGAGTTAAAAATACAACACTTTCAGCCAAGGCTATGTGGTCATTGTTTTTGATGACAGGCCAAACGAATAGGCCTCGCACTAATGGAGAACAACACCAGCAAGTTATGAACAACCAACTTGCTCTCACAGTGACCATTTTATTAATACACTAGCAGGACTCAAATATTTTGCTTCGGCATTAATGCATAGGCAAATTAACAAGCAATTCAATCAAGTAAGGGAAAACATTTTCCCAAATTTTTGAGTCAACATGTGCACCTTGTAAGGGGAATTAGTTAATGGTTTTCCAATAATAACTTAGAGGTAAAAAAAGGGTAAATAAGAAAAAAAATTATTAAAAGATATTCTCTATGAATTGAAGGAACATTGGCTTGAGAATTCGCGAAACTTTTTGAAAAACTAGACATTTTATAGAAAAACTAGATGTGCCCGCGACTTCGTCCGCGTGGAATAGTGACTTTCAGCAGTATTTTTAACTTTTTAGGAAATAAAACTTCTAGCTTTAAAAATGGCGGTATTTCCAAAAAAAAATTTAACCCCTATTTCAACACCTTGTAGCCCTTTTAAAAATACTTTTGAGACCGTAGTTTTTGAATTCCCATTTCCGTTCCCGTGGGAATATAAGGATAGATATATAGCCTTTATCCTTCCGCATGTTCTAGACCATCTCTGTAGCTAATTTAATAATATCTGTTTAGCAGTTTGAACGGGAGACATACGAAAAACATACCGACATAGCTACATTCGCATTTTCAATATTAGTAAAGACTCCCGTTCCCGTGGGAATATGGTGACCGTTTTCATGGGAATATGTGGATAAGTTAAAGTTAATGTTACTCCGGGATTATGGAGCATTCCAACGGTGGAAGAATTTTTTAAATCGGTGCTGTAGTGTAAAAGTTCCCGTATACGTTCCTGCTCTCGTGGGAATATAGGGAAAAAATGTATAGTCTATGTCTTTCCTCAGGTTCTGAACAATTTTTGTTTAAAATTTCATTTAAATCGGTTTATTAGTTTGGGCGGGAGATGGTAACATAGAACGACGGACAGACAGACTTCTTATTACGTCACACTTATTATATTAGTAAGGACTCCCGTTCCCGTAGGAATATGTGGATGAATTAAAGTTAATGTTACACAGGGATAGTGTAGCATTCTAACGGTGGAAGAATTTTTGAAATCGGTGTTGTAGTGTCAAAGTTCCCGTATACGTTCCTGCTCACGTGGGAATATAGGGAACCGTAGGAATATGGGGATGAATTAGTTTTTATGTTACTCGTGGATAGTGTTGCGTTCTAACGGTGAAAGAATTTTTGAAATCGGTGCTGTAGTGTCAAAGTTCCCGTATACGTTCCTGCTCCCGTAGGAATATGGAGATGAATTAGTTTTTATGTTACTCGGGGATAGTGTAGCATTCTAACGGTGAAGCAATTTTTGAAATCGGTGCTGTAGTGTCAAAGTTCCCGTATACGTTCCTGCTCCCGTAGGAATATGGTGATGAATTAGTTTTTATGTTACTCGGGGATTATGAAGCATTCTAACAGTGGAAACATTTTTGAAATCGGTGTTGTAGTTTCTAAGTTCCCGTATACGTTCCCGTTCCCGTGGGAATTTAGGGATAAATTGTAGCCTATGTGTTATTCTGATGTATAAGCTATATTATTGGAAAGTTTAAGTAAAATCCATTCAGTAGTTTTTGCGTGAAAGAGTAACAAACATACATCCACACATACAAACTTTCACGTTTATAATATTAGTAGAATAGTATTCAAGCCACGTTTGTGCAATAGAAATATATGTAAGCAATGCGAAAAATGATTTCTTTTAAACAGACAGTAATTGTTATTGCCTGGTTGAGACATTGAGAGAATTTGAATCATATTTTTTAAGTGGCTCCAAAGTGATATCATGAAAAATTTTAAATGAGTTGGATAAGCTAACTCAGATAAGAAAATTTGAGCAATGGATTTGGCCACCCTCTTTGTAACTAAGATTATGATTTCGTACGATAGTATTGTATCTAGAATCTAGCCATTACCAGTTTTCGTATCGCTACAACACTCGGATGAACAATCGTCAATTCCTCCTATAGTAAATTCATTGCCTTGAAAAGCGCTTTCTCGATTAGCCATTCGGAATCGGTAGAATGTTGCAGGTCCCCTGCATTCCATCACGAGGGCTGGTTGTGAGAAATGCTCTAGGCCCCAGAACTCCCTCACCTGTTTCGCCAACCTATGTATGTTTGTACAACACTCGTACGACTCGTTTGGATAATTTTGAAGAATTCAAAAGATTGACAAAGAACTCACCGAGTCATTGGAGGTCAGAAAAAACTTTCAACAAATCGTCTCACCGTCATGCAATTTCTCTTAAAATCACTCTCGAAAAAGTGCTTAAAGTTCTTAAAAGTCTGTACTATATCAGGGTAACCTAGACGATACTGATTTGATAGAAGGAAAGGTGATCTAAAAATTCTGTCGTGACTTTAGTCTAACCATACATCAAAGAACCATTGACCTTATCTAAAGTGGATAATGAATCCCTTGATTGAGAAAAGAGTAAGTAAATAGGGTGTCGCAACAGAGCGAGAAGCGCCTAACGCATTTTTCACAACCATGCCTCGTGAGGGAATGGAGCGGACTTACAATTTTTCTTCCGGTTCCGAACGGCTAATCAAAAAAACGCTTTTCATGGCAATGGATTTAATAAATTCATTGCCATAGGGTTAGGTTAGGTGGAAGTGGCTGTCAGTCAATGAGTACATTGCCTAACACACTTAGGCCGCAAGGGCCCATTGTGATACCACAGAGATCAGCAAGTTAATCACCTACTGATCTCAGAAACCCGATGTAAGGTTAACGAGTTGATCACTTATTAATCTTCCATTACGGGACTAGCCGGTTAATCACCTGCTAGTCGAACCACGTGGAACTTTTAATGTATTTTGAAAGACTTTTAGGGTCTATGTAAGCTAGGTCGCTAGTATCATCGAAGAAGAATTCACCGAGATGAGTTTTCCTCCTATGAAGTAGTGCAGGGCATGAGCAAAGAAGGTGTTGAACGGTTTCTTCCTCCTCCTCGTCCATGCAGCTTCTGCAGAAATCATTGGAAAACACACCAAGTCTTTTGGCGTGTCTCCCTATTAGACAGTGTCCCGTAAGAACACCTATGGTAGAACCTAGATACAGACGGTTCAGGGCCAACAAACTCTTCGAGCGTTTTGAGTCAACACACGGCCAAACTTTTTTGGTTGCAAGGCAGTTGTTACTCTCAGTCCATCTAGTGTTTGTTATCCTTGAAGCGTCTTGTCTAAGTAGGAGTTTACATGTCGCGATAGGTACACCTATGTTGTTCCATTCTGAGCGTAGGGAAGTGGTCGTGCCCTTTTTGGCTAGTTCGTCTGCCATACAGTTGCCTGGTATGTCCCTGTGCCCTGGCACCCATGAAAGGTGAATGTTAAACTGTTTTGACATCTCCCTCAGAGACATCTGACAATTTTGGACCGTGATGGATTTTGTAGAGACAGAGGCAAGAGATTTAAGGGCAGCTTGGCTGTCTGAGAAGATCCGAATATCCGTGGAGGATATGACGTTTTCTTTGAGCCAAGACAGCACCTCCTTAATCGCCAGAATTTCCGCTTGGAACACACTACAATGATCGGGTAGGCGGAAGAAAAGACTGAGATTCAGTTTTTCTGAGTAGATTCCACTTCCCACACCTTCGCTGGTTTTTGAACCATCGGTGTAGAAGTGTATTGCTTCATTTTCCAAAAGAGCGCCATTTTCCCAAGCTTCTCTTGAAGGTATGGTTACTTGGAAATTATTGTCAAACACCAACTTGGGGGTGGTGTAGTCGCATCGATTCGGTAAGAATCTAAAGTTATCTAGAATGGTAGTGTGGCCGATTTGATTATTGGTCCACTGTGATGTAGCTCTGAGTCGAGTAGCTGAGCTAGCTGCGACTTGTTTGCTGAAGATATCTAGGGGTGTGAGATCTAGTAGTACATTGAGGGCGTCCGATGGGGTTGTCCTCAGTGCACCACTAATACACAGACTAGCCGTTCTTTGAACTTTGGCCAGCTTTTTGTAGTTGATCATCTTGTCTAGTGCTGTCCACCAGACTATCACCCCGTATGTGAGTATCGGTCTAATTACCGATGTAAACAGCCAATGGGTGATTTGGGGGGAGAAACCCCATTTCCCGCCAATGGCTTTTTTACAGGAGAAGAGTGCAACGTTGGCTTTATTTACTCTTTCCTCAATATTGGTTTTCCAGGTCAGTTTTTTGTCAAAAATGAGACCTAGATATTTAGCCTGATTTGACAGTGTGAGAGTTACCCCTTTAATAGTTGGGGGTCTGAAGTCCGGAATTTTGTATTTCCTCGTAAAGAGAACTAATTCCGTTTTGTGTGGATTGATGTTCAGACCACTATCTGCAGCCCAATTGTTAAGCTTGTTAAGTGCTGTTTGTAGCAGCTCAGCTAGGGTTTGTGGGTGCTTGCCTGAAACGGCAATTGCTACATCATCGGCATAGGCTATTGTTTTGAAACCTTCGTCCTCTAGGTCGATTAACAATTTGTTAACGACCAGGTTCCACAGTAGGGGAGATAAAACTCCTCCCTGCGGGGTTCCTCTATTGGCCATTCTGCTTGTTTTGTAGTTCCCCATTTCGGAACTAATGATTCTGCTGCTGAGCATTGTTGTTATCATGTTTTTGATGTGTTCCTCTATGAGCAGCCCATCAAGAGCATTAGTGATTGCTGAATTTTTAACATTATTAAATGCACCCTCTATGTCTAGGAATGCGACGAGAGAGTATTCTTTGTAGTGCAGGGATTTTTCAATGGTGCAAACCAGAGAGTGGAGTGCAGTTTCCACTGATTTACCTTTTGTATAGGCATGTTGCGCCGTTGAAATCAGACTAGGTTTAATTTCTTGTCTTAAGTGTATGTCAATCATTCTTTCCAGTGTTTTAAGGAGGAAGGATGACAGACTAATAGGTCTTAAATCTTTTGGATTTACATGGGAGCTTTTGCCGGCTTTAGGTATAAAGACGACCCTAGCTTCTCTCCAGGCCTTGGGAATATATGCATAGCTGATGCATCCTTTCATGATCATCTCTAAGTTATAGATGATGATGTCTGAAACCTGTTGCAGCTCCGCAGGAATGATTCCGTCAGGCCCTGGTGTTTTATAAGGGTCAAAGCTGTTTATTGCCCATAACAGTATATCTCTAGAGATAAGACCTTTTCCTGATTGGTTTGCGAGTCGGGGCAAGTGCTCCTCGTCTGTTATTGTCAACGAGCTACCAGGGAAATGAGTATCCAGTAGCAGGTTTAATGTTTCTTCATATGAGTTGGTCCAGTTGCCGTTTTCATCTTTTATAGAACTTGGCATGTTTGGACTCGTTGATAGGATTTTCCTAAGTCTAGATGCCTCTGAGGAGTCTTCAATTTTATTGCAGAATTCTCTCCAAGAGGATCTTTCGCTTATTTTTGTAAATCCTAAGGGATTCCTTATAGATATCCCAGTCTATGGGATTTCTGGAAGATTTGGCTCGATTGAAAAGCTTCGCACAACTTTTCTTGAGCGGTTCTAGCTCCTTGGTCCACCAGTGTGGTTTCTTCTTCCCTCTTACTATGGTAAGAGGACAGGAGTTACACAAGGCATGGTTAAGAGCACTAGTTAGATCGTCGACTTTGTTGTCAAGATCCTTGGGGTTTGAAGGGAAGCTATTGTCATAGTAGTTGTAACAATGTTTGAAGATTTCCCTGAATTTTACCCAATCAGTTTTCCTATAATTACGGAAGCCTATGGGTTTTGGTGTGTCATCTGTTAGACTAAATTGGATGTATCTGTGATCAGAGAAGGAGTGATCCTTAGATACAGCCCAATTTTTAATCTTGTTATAGATTGATTGAGATACAAAGGTAACATCTAAAACCTCTTGTCTGTTTTTTGTGACAAAGGTTGGTTCGTTACCAATATTGCAGATAAGAAGGTTAGTACTTAGTATAAAATTAAAAAGAGACTCACCCCTTTCATTTACGTCCGTACTCCCCCATACTACGTGATGTGCGTTGACGTCACTTCCTATTATAAGGTCCGCTTTGAGCTTTGTTGCGCTTTTTATTACGCGCTCGAGCGTCTCTCCTGGTAGCGGCCCCGGTTGGTCATGGCCTAGATAAGCGGACGTGAGCCAGTAAGTCCCACTGTTGGTCTGCAGTTTTACTGTTGTGGTGTCGCAATTGCTGTAATTAGGTAGTAAAAATACGTTAAGTGTTTTCTTTGCCAGTATGCAGGATCTTGGTTCACCTTTGTCCGTCACATACAGCAGAGAATAATCTTTCGTCCTGAGTCCTTTTACCACGGATTTATTAATCCATGGTTCCTGGATCAGGACTATATCCTCGCCGGACTTGCTTAGTTGGAGAAGGAGTCCGGCTGAGGCTTTGATCGAGTGTTGGAGATTAATCTGGAGTATTTGCAGCATTGCTACAATCATCCAGCTTAATCTCCAACACTGTAGCATTAAGGTCCTCCACATCTGAGGCGGAGTCTAGCAACTCATCCTCAGAAAGGAGAACCCCAAGCATTTCATCGTCGGAGTCTAAGACTCCACCTTTGTTGTTGTCGTCCTTATCGGACGATTTGTTGTCAGTTGCGTCTTGATCAGACACTATTATTGTAGTCTTTTCGACCAGTTTCGAGCAAGACAGCTGTTCCAAAGAATCAGAGCAACTTGCCGCGTCTGTCTCCATGATGGAAGATTCGACGCTCGCAGTGGACTCCTTGGCTTCGGATTCAGCCGCTTGCTTTGGAAGCTTTGCAGCGTCCTCATCTTTTTTGTATATTTTCAGCACTAGGCTATCAAAGCCATACTGAATAACACCCCCGCGTGCCGCCAGGGGTTCTAATGACTCCTTATTCAAGATGACAAGAGCCGACCGATAACGACCCACCGACTCTTTTTCAATAACCGGAACCGTCCAATCGTGAGTGGGCAGATCCGGGTTGCTGTATTTAATCAACTGGAGAACCATCTCCCGCGATTCGTGTAGGGCCGGTACCAAGGCACGAGCTCTCGGTCTGCTTGGGATATCCTCCCTTGCCACAACCTCTAGCTTAGCACCTGGCCAGATCTCACCTAAACCGCTGACAGCAAGTTTATATAGGTGAAGCGATCTCTGGTCTTGGCAGGCGATAAGCTTGACGCGGTTTTGATGCCAGCCAGCGTCGCTAATTCTTGGGAGGGGTCCCGGATTCGCCTCGATAACAGGAATAAACCTGAAAGCGAGGTGAGCCTTGACGTCCGCCCACCTGTCGGCAGAGATGTTTCCATCCATATTGCTCCCGTCGATGACCGCGACAACAATCTGTCCCTTTACCACGTCACCAAAGGATTGCCCCGGCACCAGTGTCGATGGAACGCTAACCCCGACTCTTGGCTTTTTTGGTTGAGGTTTTTCAACCTCAAACGACCTGTTTCGCTTCGACGTTGAGTCTTGGCTGGTCTCTTCTGCAATTTTACTTGCCCACTTCAATCTTTCAACCTCACCCGGGGTTCTCTCCACTGCGGGTTTACCACCCACCGATTCAATTACCCTTCTGGCTTGGCGACGTATCTGAGCGGGCGTTTTTTTTGGTCTGAGTCCCCCCCTTGGCCGAGCTGGAGTTGTTAATCACCTCTCCCGCTCCACCAGTTGGAGGATTCATGGTACTCGACGAGGGTACGTACCGACCCGCAGAGGTAGGGTTGCTATTCGCCTCCCCAACCCTGTCAGTCTGAACGGCCCTCCCCGTGTCCTTTGTTTTAAGGGCATTCAAGGTGGAGACGGAGTCGTTGATCACCCCTCCATTTCCCCTCTTTGTTAGTTTCACCTCGTCCTGTCTTGATGATGGCACCAAAGCAGGCGAATTGTTTTCAAAGCTAATATTGGGGACTTCATCCCCACTATTAGCAGTGGCGGTCCGTTTGCCCTCCGATTCACTGGTTAGAACTAGCTTTGCAGCATGCTCTTGACCAGTTTCCAGCGGGCTGTGCTGCTCGCCAGAGTCGGGATTCTTGGTTCCCACTGCACAGACCTGAACTGGCTTTGCAGCTGGTTCAGAGCCTGTGTGCGAACCTTGTATCCCACTGGTAGAAGGTTTGCTCGTTGGCTCACATTCCTGCTTCGACTTTGCAGCCAAATCGGAGAATGTGTACAACTTACGTTGCCTCCCCCCAGTTTTCTTTTTTGTCTTTTTGTTCGTTTTTTTGTCTGTTTGTTTGTTTGTTTGTTTGTTTGTTTTTAAAAATTCCATAGAAGGTCCCACGAGTATCTACGGAAGGAAAAGGTCAGCCCCGGCAGAGCCGTGTACCGGGGTAAGGCTAGTCTATTCTGGACCCTGCCAAGCATCCAGAAGAGCTCGTTATTGATTGGTTTATCCCCCAACCTTCAATTCTTCGGCACGGATTATAAATGCTCACACCACCACTGAAACTAGGAACCTCGTATCTATGGTGAGATTGGATTTCTAAGGATTGTGCTATTGAGAAGTCACAACCACCCAGCGATCCAACCTAACCTTGGCTGTCACCGTCTGTCATCGTACAGACACTGATAAGTATATGTAGTGAACATTGCCCGCCCGGCACCCACTTGGAGGGTTCGATCGAGGATTTTTGCCAGGCAATTCATTGCCATGAAAACCAAAAATTTTTCTGACAAAAATTTTTAAATTTTTTTTGAAGAAAAAACTTCTGACAAGATCTTAAACTTTGAGCACTTTACTTTTAAAAAAGTCGTTTTTGAGAAATGTGAAAAATAAAAGACATTTTTTTTTTTAAAGCTGGTGCAACGATTTTGACTAAATTTTCATCGTTTTTATACAGGGTGTTCGTTTTACTTTGGAATGTTATTCTTCTTTTTTATTCATATTCTAAGAAAAAATTGTTTTACAGTAAATTCCGTTTCTCGACTTTGACATCATTTTTTGACAATTTAAAAAAAGGTAAACTTTGGTGTACCCTGACCTGGGTTAAATTCGATTTCTCTGTCAATACTGATGGTACCTAACTTTAGACTTAATTTTTTTAAGAAATAATAATCTCTAAAACTGTGTCTAAGTGGGGCTCTTATAGGCTTAGGGTTGCCAGATTTTCAATTGTAAATGGTGTTCTAATTTTTTTCCCCCATCAAAGTTTTGACTTTTAGGTAATTTTTTTCAGAAAATGCCAGTTAAACTTAGAGTTCCTCTACTTTTTACAGATGAACAAAACAATAATAAAAAAAAAAAAAAACTCATAAATAAAAACCTATACAATTTATGATACCTACTTGAAAAAATACAAAATGAGTAAGAATTAAAAAAAATAGAAAGATTTGTAGCATTGAGGTTTGTTTGGATAAAACAATAATATGGGTACTCTTAGTATTTTTTTATGTATTTTACACAAATACAATTATAACAAGTACTCAAAGTGCCCTCCTTCGTTTTGAATGCATGCCAGAGCCCGTTTTTGGATTTCATTGTGGATGTTTGCTCTCTATAGCTCTTGTCCTACTCTTCTTATAGTTGCAGCTCGTGCGTCAGGTCTTGTAGTTTTTCGAATCCTTCGAAAGGTATTTCCAATAACATTTTGAGAAGGAAGTCTTCCGTAAGGAGAAAGTTCAAGGTATTTTGGTTGTGCTCTCCTTAAATATCAATTGCAAAACCCATATACGAATAAAATGCCTTCGTATTCTTCTTTCGTAAATGAAGGTATTTCAAAAAGCTCTCTGATCAAACTGCAATCGGGACTTATTTTAATAAACTGATATAAAAAATATGTTTTCTTATTTTTTTATACAAATTATTTACCTAATGAACATTCATACCCCAAACTTAGTTTTCCCAGAGAATAGGTAAGTTAATTAGGATTTTGGTAGCTAGTAACTTTTTACCATTTTCATCGATTAACAAACATAATTTTTTTCCAAGTATCATAAGATGTTTGAGTTTTTGAGTGCACTAATCTACTAAAAATTAAGTCTAAAGTTAGGTCTCTACCATCAGTATTGACAGAGAAATCGAGTTTAGTACAAGTCAGAGTACACCAAAGTTAGTCTTTCTTTAAATTGTCAAAAAGTGATGTCGAAGTTGAGAAACGGAATTTACTGTGCAACAATTTTTTTTTTAGAATATGACCAAGAATCACATCCCAAAGTATGTAACACGACTTGAGGAACACCCTGTATATTAGTAAATGCACAAAAATGGCGTTTTTGGATTTTCGCTACCTTTGGAATATTTAGTTCAACATTAATCTTTTTTACGATACGTGAACTTATAAGTATACTGCGAGGCTTTGGAAGCATTGAGAAACAGGGAGGAGCAGTTCAATTTCTTGAAAGAATGGATGGATCAGAGGATGAAGGTAATGAATAGCGAAGGATTCAGTTGGTGACTTGGTTATTAAGGTTAAAAACCTTAACTGAACGAATTGGAGCCCTAAATGAACTTCAGGATGCTGTTTAAGTGGAAGGTTAAAAATGTCGCCTAGTTTATAGAAGAAATATTCTCAGAGAGCTTTTTTCCTAGTGTGGGAGGAAGTGTAATGATCCTTCTCCTGCCTCTTCGCCGTGGCAACCTCTACATAATTAGGATGTGCTAATGCCCATTCGGAACATGATTTTATCCAACAAGTTGTGATCCGTGAGAATGTCAATGAACGGTGAGAGACGAAACGTGCTTTTTTTCTTGGAAATTTCTGACGATTGGTTTCCCCAAACGCAGTTGGGTTCTGTTTTTTCTTGCTCTATTGGCTTGAGTCTGTACGTGTACGTCTGTAGTTTTCCTCTCATCATTCCCTTGTCGGATTGTTTGTTAGGGGCACTGGGTTGAAATCATGATGCGAAGGAGTCTCTTTGGATGTCTATATCAGTGGGATTTATAATGATTCTGTGGCATGTAGACCTGATTTCCAATTTGTACACTGTTTAAGCAGCAGAATCAAGAACAATTCAAGAATGCAGGAATAAAACATATGACCCTGTGGTTGTGATCGGTATGAATAAGAAATCCAACAGCCTGACTCTTTTTTGTCTAATACAACTTTAATACACCAAGATTTCAGCAGATGAATCAGGTCGCACTAGGCTAAGGATCACGCTCCAGAGTCCAGACAAACACTGGCAGACGAACTTCTAACAGCAACCTCTTGCCTTCTTTCGAAAATGGGAGCTTTTTCAAAGATAGATCGTCTGATTACCTCAGGTCCGCAGGTAAGCATGGAGCACTACGTTCGTTTTCGTATATATTATCCTAGAAATAAGACCAATAGATTATTTCACTTCAGGTATAAAAATACAGGGCAATTGCTCGAAACCCATACGAGAATTATTTGAAAAGAGCATAACCAACTGCATTGTATAAAAAATTATGGAGTTTCACTGCACTTTGGTGCTCACTTCATCAGTGTCCTTTGAAGGAATTTATTTAATGTCATGCAGCTATTCAAACAACAAAGCTACTCCGAATTCTCTGCATTTCTTTATGCAAAAGCAAATTGTAGAACTACATTCCGTCTTGTGCGAACGTGTATAATAAGATTCTTATGAATTTATGTACACAAGTTCTAACCAAACTAATAACACAAAAGGACTTCACAGAATGGTGGTAGCTTTAAAGGAAGGTATTACACCACCGACAATTACACCACAAGAATAATATTTGCATACACCCAACTTTGGTTTCCCTCAAACAACCACAGGGCTTGTTGTTGTGCAACATGGGATAAAAAAGAAAACTATTATTAAATAGTTTTATCCTTCAACAACTCCAACCAAATTAAAAGGAAACGTGAATTGTGGCTGAAGCGAACATTAGTCTTCATTTCATAAACTTTCATGGGGTTAAGTCTGTATTCAGTACGATTTGTGTCAAAAGGGTAGGAGAACAAGAAAGCTAATAATATTGTGAAATGAGATGCATTTTCCTTCCAAAAAAACCATCATGCATACAATCTTCTGTAAAATATGTGAGCTAAGCAAAAGATATGCAAGAGAAATTGAGAAAATTACGCACGAAGAAGTTTAATTTAGGAGGATTATTTCGTTAGAATCAGCAGATAGAGACGAAAATGCTATAATGATGTACATTAACAACTCCAACAGACACTAGCATTGTGCGAAAAATGATTGAAACAACAACGCCCAGCCTTCTTTCACTGCACGAGTAGCTAGAGGACTCTCGCATCTTACGATTGTATCACTTCGTATCTAACTTCAATTAGGGGCACGACTAAGTTCCTTTAGACAGTTTCGTTTCTTTCTTTTGTCAATGAATTCATTATATGAAGGAAAATACTTTTACAACAAAAATAACAAGAGTCGTTTGCGATTTGTGTTTTAAAATTGATTTGTAAATGCGATGTCAAATTTC
Source organism: Melanostoma scalare (assembly GCA_949752695.1). Classification (NCBI taxonomy): domain Eukaryota; kingdom Metazoa; phylum Arthropoda; class Insecta; order Diptera; family Syrphidae; genus Melanostoma; species Melanostoma scalare. Next base: position 29,320,859 of record OX456985.1, read on the forward strand.
TGGCACAAGTTCATCCATCTCCGTATTTTTGTCAAACTTTTTCAGTGTCCAGATGCTCAGACCGACTTCAAACAATCACTTTCACATCGGTGACCAATGAACCAGACAACCATTACAATGAGTCAATTGTGAAGTTTACCATACTCAATCGAATATCGAACGCCCCCACAATCGACTGGACCATAGACAAAAGGAAAGCTGACAAAAAATGTACCACAACCCAACTTAGATGTCAGGCGTTTTCAATCAAATGTAGGAAAATATGAGTTTTTAATTTATTGAGTTTTGCTGGAGCATTAGTTTATTAAATTGAGCCCGCTCTGACCTTTGCCATCTAAGAAAGAAAAAAATGAAAGAAAAATCCTTTTCTGCTTTCGGCTGACCCAATAATTTTAAAAGGTCCTTCCTTTATAACCTGGACAAATGAAGGTAGACTTGTCCATACACAGTTCTGGGTGTCAGCTTAGGTTTTTAGTTCAAATAAAAGGTAGATAGGTTCATAAGTATGTGTCTTTGTCCAAGGAGAGTCATGTCTTCCATTTTATATGAAGAAAAGGTAGATGATTCCCAAAGTTTTTATTGCTTTATTTCGAAAATATTTTTCTACGATTGGAAAATTGTGTCGGAAAGATATGACGCTTTTATTAAATTCATGTGTGTCCATCCGCTTCGGTGTGTCTTTTGAGATTTAATTCTTCTTACGTGTCACTTTCTTTACCATTTCCACATATCGTTTATTTTTTTATTTTGTTTCCTTCTTTTCTTGGCTCTTGACTTGAATGGCATAGTGTTTGTCCATTCATGTTGTCGTTATTGAGTCAGAAAAAGCATTAAGAGAATTAATATTTTCTGAGGGTGGATCTGTGGAAACATGTGTACTTACAAGTGAGTATGTCCTTTCAAAGCTGGTAAGGACAAATGTTATCAAATGAAGTGGAAAATCACAAGAGATTTTTGATGTAAGCACTTTATCTTCAAGAGCATTTTGGCTCAATTTGAGGCAAGTGATTGTGGCTATTCTTGAGCAATGAATTGTGATTCGATTTGTCAGATGATTAAGTGGATGTGTCATGTCATATGAATTATAGAGATTATTACATTTGTAAGGAATGAAGTTACTTCAAAAGATTCTATTTGGTATTCGGGGGGCTTTCGAGTTTTGGTTTAGAATTCAGCCGTTAGGAGATGGTAGGAGAGTTTATGTATTTTGCGTAGAAGCTTTTATGTGTTCCTCTGTAAGTGAATGAAGACCCAGTATAGCCACAACAGCAAAAAAAAAAAATTGTTTGAGAGAAGGTTTCAAAATAATTTCTTATTTAACTAGCCCTAGAGAAAGCCACTTACTTCGAATAGTTCTAAAGCTTCGAAAAAGATTATTTCCAATTGGTCTATAAATTTTTTGTGTTTAAAACTTCTACACATTTTTCTCCTTCAAAATCACTCCTGTACTGTTTGAGAATATCCTGTTAGTTCATTTGTCATCCATCTGAACAACATTGTGCATCCTGACACTCAAAGGATCATAAAACATCGTTCCACGACACTCGAAACTAGTTTGCTTTTCAAGCCCTTCAAGCATCCGCCTGCACCGTGATGTCATTAAAAACAACACATCGCTGCATATTCACTACACACACGCGGCAAGGTATTGCTGCTCATTTCAATGCGGGCTCTAGTCCTACATACAGCGAGCATTTGCATTTGCATTCTCCTAAGCACAATGAAAATGAAAAAAAAAAAAAGTTACACATTACCGTCATTCTCTCATTGCAAGCTTCACACTTAGCAATGATAATTAACATCAAGTGCTGCCAGCAAAATTATTATCTAAGTGCATCACTTAGTCTTGAATATCAAAAACCACTTTTGTTCGCTGTTGAGTCCTTGCTTGTAGTAGACGTGAGCATAGGTACGGATTAAAAAAGGATTATGTGGCTGAACATTGGTCTGAATAGGTTTAAGCTGGCTCTGGCTGAAGTGGTTAACTTGTATAAGGAAGGATAGGCGAAAGGATTTGAATAAATATTTTAATGGGACTTTGGAAGAACATGCAGGGATATTTTTCCTACCAACTAATTCGAGATAAAATCGTATCATATCACAATCATAGAATGTGAGAGCATTAATTGGAGCAAGCAGTTGTGGTTTGAATATTTAAGGGAGCGTGTCAACTAGCTCAGGCCTTTGTTTTAAGGTGGGAGTGAAGGTTTTGTTTTAGATTGTAAATGAAAATAATTTTTTGAGAGCAAGTAAGCAGCATTGTTTATAAATGTTGACATTTTTTTGTGATGAATGGAATGAGACAAATTTGTGGTTTGACACAAGGGCAGATTGTGACTAGCAGCAGTGTTTTAACATTACATCGCACTTGGTCTACAGACTGGTGAAACCCTTTTACTTGCTTCACTTGTGTTGTATCATCCTGAAAGCAATATTTTCGGAAATGTATCGAATATAGAAAGTGCACAGTGTGATTTTCATGTCAATTTTGCCACACATTTATAGAAATGAAAGTAATGAATTAATAGTTTAATTGTAAAGATTATATCAATCACAACAATCACGGAGCTATGTGTAGCTTCACAAACGACACACAGCCGTAGAATTAGCAACGACACAAATCCTAAATAAATAAATAAATTGGGTAGCGCACCAGAGCGAGGATCCCCTGGTCCAAGCGCATTTCTCGTGACTCAAGCCCTGCTTCGCACAAATAACTATTCTAAAACTGTAAGGGAATGGATCGGTCGAAAATGAGGGTAAGATTATGATATCTGTAACAGACATCACAAGAAAGGCTTATTTGAATGCCAATTTTTTTTAGGGCAGACTACAAGTCATTAGCAAGCTTTCGGTATGCATGTCGAGCCGAACTTAGCGAGAACGGACGTGTCGTGGGGTGCGCACATTCATTTTTGCTTAAGTCTAGCTCATTATTTACTTCTGTATTTACAATGGTCTGCACAGTTTGCAATAAAAAAATCGATCGCATCGATGTTGATAAAATTAAATGCTCTGAATGTTATTTGTTTTACCATAGTGCGTGTGTTAACTTATCAGCTTCTGACCTCGAATTTTTTAAAAACTCGAAAGACACTTATTTTCGTTGTGATAAATGCATTTCTCTTCGGCGTAAATCTCTGCATCATCGTGATGGTCCGATATTAACGTCGGCGTCGACGGCACCAACTACAGCAATAGCATCGTCGTCTAATCCGTTGATCAATAAAAAAAACAGCAAGAGAACTGCCACCTAAGAGGACAACAAAGGGAGGAGTGGCAAACAGAAATGCACAATCACCTGCTATGCAATCGTCATCATCTACTCAGAACGAGAATGCACTTATCGATGAAACAAGTACAGCCGACCTTCAGTCAAACAGGTTGATAACCCTTCAAATGCTCTATGAAGAAATCATCAACCTAAAAAAAATGAATCATGACTTTTTCACTACCGTTCAGCAACTAAAAAACGAAAACAAGATCTTAAGAGAGAAGATCACGTCTCTTGAAGTTAATCTCAGCTGGAGAGAACAAAAACAATTGGAGAATTGTGTAGAGATTCGTGGTGTTCCTGATGTCAACGACGACAATGTTATGTCGTTTTCCAAAATATCACTCCCAAATGAAATCGGGAGTGATTTGGAGAGTTGGAGTGATTTTTTGACAGATAAGCTATACTAGAAATGTCAAAGCTGACACTCCAACTCTCCAATTCACTCCCGATTTGGTTTTTGGAAAACGACATTATGGATCGTGTACAAACAATTTTTAATTCTGTGCTAAATGTCACCGTTGGTTCTGATGATATCCAGAAGTGTTATGTTAAACGTGCGTGGAAGAAGAAAAATGTTCCTGGATCTCTTAATAGTAACAGCAACAACTACAATTCTGATGGAAATATTATTCGTCTTCAATTCACGTCAAAGGATTTAAAACTCTCTGTTATGAAGAGCAAGAGATCTGCCAAGAAGAATTTAATATCTTCGTTGTCTGACGGACGTAGTAAGGGCAATATATATATAAATGATTGTTTCACAAAATTTACTAGTTCTTTATATTCGCAAGCAAAAAAAGTTAAGGAAGATAAAAAATTCAAATATTTATGGTTTCAGAACTCTCAGATTTTGATGCGCAAAATAGATAAGGGGAGGATCACTGCTATTAGATCGCTTGAAGATTTGGAGAAGTTAGAAGACGATTAATGTATCGTCAGCTTACAATGTATATTTTTCAAACTGTTTGATTTAAATAATAGTTTTTATCAATATAGCAGTGACCCTTCTAATAACATCATGCGAAATGTAACCGATTTTAATTTAAATTTCAAAAATAATGTAAATTCCTTTTCTGTTGTTCATCAAAACATACGAAGCATGCGGAAGAATTTTGATTTGTTGATTTGTAATCTAGAAGCCTTTGTTTACTTGCCAGATCTTATTTTCTTGTCAGAAATATGGATATACGATTGTGAGAAGGATGATTTTAATATTCCTGGATTTAATTTCTATGCTAATACTAATGAAAGCTACTCTGCAGGTGGTGTAGGGGTTTTTGTACGTGATTTGTTCGAGCATGAAGTCAAATGTTTTTGCTTGCAAAGTGCTGATGTTTTAAAAATTACGTGCAAAGTTAATAATGAATGTTTTAATTTTCTGTGTTTTTATAGACTACAGTTTCGCGATTCTGATGTTTTCTTGGAAGAACTTTCAAACTTGTTGATGGTAGAAAAGGGCTCAAACTTAGTAATTATTGGCGATCTCAACATTGATATTTTAACAAGCAGCAACTTATCTGACTCTTTTAATGCCCTGTTAGCCGAGTATCGTTTTTTAAGTTTTATTAATGAACCAACGCGACCACTATCCGGTACTTGCTTAGATCATGTCTTTGGTAGATTTTCTGAATTAGCAACAGATCTTTGTATAGGTGTGAACTTCGATTTGGGTGTAACTGATCACTGTATGACAGGGATTGTATTAAATAGTTTAAAATATGTCAATCAGGTAAAACCTGATAACAATGTAGCAAGAAAAATTAATTTCGAAAAACTAAATGGTGAGCTTTTATTTGAAAGCTGGATTGACGTGTATGCTCAAGACAATGCTAACAAAGCTTATGATATTTTTTTTTAATATTTTGCAAAGTCACTTGGAAACCTCTACCGAAACTTTTGTCTTAAAGAAAACCAGCCACAAATTGAAACCTTGGATGTCATACCATGTCCTAAAACTTGTCAAACTAAAAAACAAATTAAGAAAAAAATGTTACAAAAATCCTTCTAATCCAAGTTTAAAGAAAATGCTTAAGAAACTATGCAAAAAGGTAAAATGTGAAGCGAAATCATGTCGCGATAATTATTTCCACAACAAGTTTCAAAATGCAATGGTTAATTCTAGAAAAGAATGGGAGGTAATAAATTGTATAACAAACAGAAATAAAAAAGACAAATCTAATTCCATTGCTCTATCGATAGATGGTCAAGATATAGCTGATCAAACAGTGGTAGCTAACATTTTTAATGACTTTTTCGTTTCTGTTGGTGATAAGTCATCGACTATGGTCGATAATAATGCATGTCTAATGCACTCTGACGTAGTTGAGAGTACAAACTTTTCTATAAGCTTTTTTTCGAACCAATTACAGGCTTCGAAGTCTTGAAATTGATTTATTCTTTAGATAACTCTAACTCTGTTGGGTTTGATAATGTGTCAAATCAAACCATTAAAAGAACTGCGCTTTATCTTGTTGACATACTGGTTTATCTTTTTAACTTAAGTATTTGTTCAGGAACTTTTCCTGACAAATTGAAATGCGCCTATGTTTTACCTCTTTTTAAAAAGGGTAACAAAAAAGATAAAAATAACTATAGGCCAATCTCCTTGCTTTCATCCATTTCAAAAGTTTTTGAAAAAGCTGTTAAGGAAAGAATGCTGAGTTACCTAAAGAAAATAAACTACTTTTATGCTGCTCAATACGGTTTTAGAGAAGGGCTCTCCACTGAGGATGCCCTTTTAGCTTTTAGTAGTATTATTTATAAAGGATTGGACGAAAAAAAAACAATGTGCAGGTCTTTTCGTCGACATTACGAAGGCATTTGACATGGTTGACCATAACATCCTTTTGAGTAAGTTATATCTTGCTGGTTTTCGAAGCTTTATGTTAAGTTGGCTTTCATCTTACCTCAAGGATAGAAGACAGTTAGTGAGAATTGATGATCATCTTAGTAGCATCCTGTTTATCAACAAAGGTGTTCCCCAAGGCTCTGTCCTCGGCCCAATATTTTTTTTAATCTTTATTGATTCCCTATTCTCGCAAGGTTTTTTAGGTAAAATAACAGCTTTTGCTGACGACTTAGGGATTGCATATACCTCGTCCAGTCCACTTAATTTGGTTGCTGACATTAATCATGATATTAGATTATTAGGTTTATGGTTCATGGCACACAAGTTAATGATAAGTAGCAAAACGAAACTGATGTTTTTTAGCCTATCTTCAAAGGATCCTCCTGATTTAGATTTTTGCTTTCACTCCTTAACATGCAGTAAGTTCCGTTGTATAGACTGTTCTTGCATACCATTTAATGATGGAATCAGTTATAAGGATGATTCAATTTGTGGATCGTCTTGTTTCAAAATTGAAGTTGTGGAAAAGTTTAAGTATTTAGGTGTGATTATTGATCAAAATTTAAATTGGTTAGATCACATCTCTTATCTGAAACAACATTTTCGAATATCTCTTCGTTACATCTACCATCTTAAGAAGATCTTGAGTAGTAATTCCTTAAAGACGGTTTATTATGCACTTTTTCATTCTAGACTACAATATGGTATCTCTTGTTGGGGAGGGACCTTTGCTACCAATCTTCAATGCCTTGTTGTGTTACAAAAAAAAGTTATTCGTTTACTATCAGCTGCAAATCGTAGAAGCTTATTCAATATTGTTTGAATGTCCTTCCAGTAAAACATTTATATTACTTTAAGGTTTTAAAAATATTTTTCATAAAAAGTGGTTACTTTCAAAGTCCTTTGACTCATGTACGATGTACGTAGTTTGCGAAGCAATTCTTTAGCATAAGTAAATATCCCTTCTTTTCGTACTACTCACTTCAGAAACTTTTTTACAATTACTGCCTGTAAGCTATTCAATAGTTTGCCTATTAATTTAAGACACATTAGAAGTTTATCTTCTTTTTTGAAGCAAGTTAAGCTTTGGCTTTTTAGTTTTGATCACACCGCAATAAGAAATGTACTTACATATGTGTCATAATCTTTAACATTTTCTCAAACAATGTTCATATCTTGTTTTGATTTATAGATTGCTTGTTATCATCTGCATTTTTTTGTATTCCTTAATAGAGATAACTAAACTTAGTAAAAAATAAAAAAAAAAAATAAATATAAACATAATGTATAATAATGTTCACCCCACATTAATAAATTTTGCAAAAAAAAAATATTTGAATTACATTGAATTATTATTTTGTTATAATTTAAATTTTGTATAAGTTCACTGAAGTGATATTCTACACTTTTCATATAAATATGGAAATGTTTATCACTACTTATTCTTAAATGTAACTTTAGCTTTATACCTACATAAGTTCAAACTAATGTACATTTTTTGAATAAAGATTTAAATGAAATGAAATGAAATGAAATGAAATGTGCGTAATAGCAACCGCTTCTGCGCTGAATTGAATACATTTATATCAACCCTAAAGCGACGTTGTGTTAAAACAGATAATGTGCATATCTTACTTACATACTCAGGTTTGAATTAAGGTTTAGTGTGAACCTGGGCCTCAACTGACATCTTGCGCTTGAAATTTCGATTCCGGGCTCTCTCCTGTTTTACACTTCTGTTCGAGCTTCTTTACTGTTCGAACTTCTTCTCCACACTCTGTCTTCACATACGAGATCAAAGATCCCTCGTATTTCTTTCGAAACGACCAAGGGCTTTCCCATCCGCTTTCGACATGATCCATACTCCCGTGTTGTATGCCTATCAAAACTGGGATGACTAAGGTCCCATAAAGGGTTTCCTTGACTTTTTCTACAAAGGGTTTAATTTCTCTTGCTATAAAGCAGCGAGTGGCAATTATCCACTGATGTATAATAATAAGTCAGATGTTATTTTCCGTGTCTGTAGAGTATCATAATAAGACTGAATACAGTACTGCCTCGAAGTTACGCCTGTCAATTCGTCCATATTCTCTCTGCTTGCTGCTTGATGGTAGCGATTACTTCGTTTTGCCTTCACTAACCATCAAACTCACTTTTGCGGATTCTGTTTCTCTGATCACTAAAGGGCACATTACGTTCTTACTGCTTTTTTGAAGGATTATGCATCTCTTGTTAACGTTCGAGGTTTGATCAATATTTTCATATATGATACTGAAAAGACGCATACCCTTTTTCGACATGAAAGACCTCAGTGAGCTCTTTACAGTCCCTAGCGAGACATCGCGACTTCTCCTAAGCTATCCTACATTGTCGTAAGAGTTTTACTGGGATGCCAAAACTAGATCCTCATTGAAGCTCGTTTCTGCAAAATACAACCTGAAACCGATAAAGAGATATTGCGTCCCAATATTATATTACAAGTTCTTCCAAGATCAGCCGTAATGTGATAATTTGGTCGATTGTGGGCTTCTTTCGTACAAGACCGCATTGATAAGGACTTACGCGTGGTTTCAGGCGTTAACATATTACAGCAAACAAGATCGGACACTGAGGTTTCATTCATTGTGCATGCTTTTATTACTATCATTTTCTTGTGAGCACACCTCACTTTTTCAGCCTTTTTCATCTTAAGCTTAAAAAAGAGAAATGGATAAACTTATAAGTAATTAGTTTTGTGTATAAGTTTAGTGGAGAAAGGAGCCATCTAAAAACTTGAGGCTCCCGTTTTTTTGAGAGAGTCGTAGTTCGGCATTTGGAGGGGTTGAGACTAAAGCCATTCTCATACCACCATATAAAAAAGCTATTGATATCTTTTTGAAGAAGTACGCGGCCAGTGGTATTCTTTATGGATTTGAAAATTTTCATATCGTCTGCGAAAATGAAAATACATATTACTATTAGAATTGTATGAAACGACATCATTGATTGCGACAGCGAAAAGCAGAGGTCCAAAGTGGCTGCTTTGTGGCTCACCCGACAAAACAAAATTCAATTTAATGAATTCTATTCCTCAGATAGGAACAAATCCAACTAATAATTTCGATGGAAAACCAAATGCCGGGGGGAAAGTTGGTCTAGACTCTAGAGCGTGGAAAAAATGGGCATCATTTATGAACTTTTTGTGACTCAAGAAAAAGATCAATCGAAAACCTGTGAAGGAGGTTTTGTAATTTAGGTTTTAATAAACAAATACAAATTTTTTCGTGTCAATTAAATTCAAAATGGCGACTGTCCAGCATTTCTTCGGAGGCGCCTCATTTTTTAGACGGGTCCATGGCCGAAGATTATACGTACGTCTCCGGAGAAAGGTATTTCGAATGTACTGTCAATATTTCGTATAAATTGGTGAAGATTTGCTCGAGTTGTCTTCGGCCAGTTCAAAAAAAGTGATTTCGAGAAAAACGCGTTTAAGTTTCTAAGTAGGTACTATAAAATCATACGGCATACCTGTGGGGGCTGCCGCAGAATGGAAAGTTTGGGCATTTAGACATTTTTGCCGGCATCCATCCTTTGGTATGTTATTTTAAAGACCCTAAAGTGCCTTTTAAGACAAAAAAAATGTCGGTTTCCTCAAAGTTAATCCTTACTAATATTATAAATGTGAAAGTCATTCTGTCTGTCCGGCTTTCTATGTTACCGTCTCCCGCCCAAACTACTGAACTGATTGATCCGAAATTTTGTACAGAGATAGTCTAGAACCTGAGGAAGGACATAGGCTATATTTTTATCCCTAAGTTCCCACGGGAACGGGAACGTATACGGGAGCTTAGAAGCGAAAGCACCGATTTCAAAAATTCTTCCACCGTTAGAATGCTATTCTATCCCCGAGTAACATGAACTTTAATTCATCCCCATATTCCTACGGAACGGGAGTCCTTACTTATATATAAAGTGCGAAAGTAGCTCTGTCTGTTCATCTTTCTATGTTACCATCTCCCGCCCAAGCTACAGAACAGATTTAAATGAAATTTTATACAGAGATGATCTAGAACCTGAAGAAGGACATAGGCTATATTTCATTCCCACGGGAATCAGTCTTCACTAATATTGTAAATGCAAAGTGGCTCTGTTTGTTCGCCTTTCTATGTTACCATCTCCCGCCCAAACTAATGAACAGACTTAAAAGAAATTTTGTACAGAGATATTCTAAAATTTAAGGAAGGAAATAGGCTTTATATTTTATCCCTATATTCCCATGGGAACGAGAACGCATACGGGAACTTTTAAACTATAGCACCAAACTCAAAAATTCTTCCACCGTTAGAATGCTACACTATCCATGAGTAAGATAAACTGTAACTCATCCCCATATCCGTACGGGAACGGTACCACCGTACTCCCACGAGAATGGGAGTCTTCACTAATATAATAAGTCTGAAATTAAATCTGTCTATCTATTTTTCTTTGTTAACAACAACCGCCCAAACTATTAAACGATTAAACCTATTTATATGAATTTTGATACAGAGATATAGTCTTGAACCGGAAGATGGTCATAGGCTATATATGTTATCCCTGTATTCCCAAAAGAACGCAAACGTAAACGGGAGCCTAGAAATTACTGAATTGATTTAAAGAACTACTTCCCCGTTAGAATACTATACTATCGCCAAGTAAAAATCTTTAATTTATCCCCATATTCCCATGGGAACGGAAGTACGTACTAACATTATAGATCCGAAATCAACTCCGTGTGTCAGTTTTTCTTTGTTACCATCTATCGCCCAAACTAATGAACCATTTGTACGAATTTTGGTGCAGAGATGGTCTTGAGCCTGAAGAAGGACATGGGCTGTATTTTATTATCCTTGGAACCTTGAAGCTACTGGATCGGTTTCAAAAGTTCTTTCACCGTGAGGTGATTTCTGTCAAATTGTCGATAGCACAGTTGACCTGAGAAGAAATGTCTATCTTGATCTTCAAATAAATATTGCCATTCGGGAATGGCTGTCCGAAAGGTCGATTTCGTCGCCGACTAATGAGATAGTTAACAATATGATCTAATAAATTATGTCAGACTTTGTGGGGAATGTTGTCGAATGTATGTCAGTAGACAATATTATGGACACTGAGCAAGTCACATCATACCCTATAGAGTTTCCAAATTCGTTAGGAGTATCAGGAGAGGCTGCAAGTTGGTGTTGCAGTGCCACTAACGAGAAATCTAGAATTTTACACACCTGCAAACTACACATCTGGAATGCGGCACTAAAAAAGTTTTAATAATGACTGGAACGGCAAAAAGATAAATTTTTTAATTCGAACTGATTTGTCAATTTAATTTAAAAGAATGCAGTTTCCTCTGAAACCAGTATTAGATTAGTATAAATAAGACTCAGACGCTTTAAGTTGCTGGTATTCGCTAAGAATAAAATAGTAAGCCTAAAAATTTAAAAATGCTGCCCAAAGTCACTATTCCACGCGGACGAGGTCGCGGGCACAGCTAGTTTTATATAATATGACATCGTGAGAAGTTAATCGAATGCTTTGGAAAAATCAGAATAAACACAATCGAGCTTATACCCAAGAGTTGGAGCATTTATGATAACAAGATAGTAGGTTGGTTACTATCGATCTTTTTGGGTGAGGCCATGCTGTTAATTGCAAATTGTATTTTATTTGTAAGACGAGAGGCAGTCACAAACAACTTGCTCAAAGAGTTTTTGGGCTTATAACTTTCAATATCTATCCCTATTTTTAAATAGGGTGAACTTTTTAAAAACTTGGGAAATAAAGCACTTTTTCCAAAGACTTGGAAATACGAGTGAGGCTGATTTGAGTACGACTGATTTGAGCTTGAAAAGATACTGAAGGGGATACACAATTACAGAAGGACATCTTTTAATAGAATCAAATTTTGTTGTTGAACAGCGTTAAATCCGACAATAATTACAATTAAATAACGATCACCTTAAATTGATTTAACCGGACAAGATTAACGTTAAACACTTAAACGAAAATTGCTTTATATTTACACGTTAACATACCTTGTATGCATTTCGAAACACATTCGTTTCATCATCAGCAATGCACTAACTGAAGCGTTGAATGTTTTTTTGTTTTTTGGATTAAAGCGAGATGAATCATCGATTGATAACCGCACAAAAATTACATACGCACACAGCTTTATATTTTGGCAAAGAGACACGATTCTACATTGCCGTTGTCTTGATTTAGAAGATTGCTACTCTTTTGTATAAAAAAACTTTCATAAGCATCCAATTGCATTTCATTGCGCACTTCTCTTATCAAGCGTATATTTTCTAAGCTAACACTATGGTTCTCTTCTAATACGTGTGCTGCTACAGCCGATCGTGAGGGTTGGTTTAAACGTATGCAGGTTAGATGGTCATTAAATCTTCTTTTTATACTTCTTTTTGTTTGTCCGATGTATTCTCTATCACAACTATTGCACTTGACGGAATAAATTCCTGATTTATCTAGCTTCTCTGTTTTATCTTTAGTTGATCCTAGATAGTTGCTTAGTTTATTGTTATTTTTGTAAACAATGTCATATCCATGTTCTTTGAATTTCGTTTTGAGTTTATTTGTTATTTGTGGTAGAAAGGTTATGGCTACTCTTTGGTTTTTAATTTTTTCTTGTTGTGAAAATAAAGTTGTTTGGTTAGAGTTTCTTGTTTTTCTTGAATGATAGCGAATAAGTTCGTCAATCATTGACTCTTCATAACCATTTACTGTAGCTGTCTTTTTTATGTAGTCATACTCTCTTTTGAAGTTCGTTACTGATAATGGTAAATTACAAAGTCTGTAAACTAGCGAATGGTATGCTGCTTTTTTATGTTGAATGGGAGCATGTGAGTCGGATGTTATTGTTCTCATTGTGGTTGTTGGTTTATGATAGATTCCAACTTCAATATTTTCACCAAAACGTTTTAGTTCTAAGTCTAAAAATGGTAGCTTCCCATCTTGTTCCTCTTCAAAAGTAAATTTAATCGAACTATTTTGGGAATTTAGAAGATCGAGGGTTTTTTTAACGTTTTTTCTTTCGACGATTGCAAAAACATCATCAACATATCTCCACCAAACCCGTGGAAAGTAACCTTTTTCGCTTAAACTTACTTCAAATGAAGACATGTACAGCTCAGCAATTAAAGGACTCAAAGGATTACCCATATTTGTACCTTTTGTTACCTTGAAAATTTCCTTGTCAAATTGAAAGAAACTTTGGTTCATACACAGTTGAGCTGTGTCTTGATAAATTAATTTTTTATCTTCTGAAACTTGTGATGCTTTCTTTCTAAGGCTGAGGTAAACTCAGCGTGTCCAAGGTACTCTCGACGAAGCACCAGAAGTCGAGATAAAAATTCCACCAAGATTTAGCCAAAATAACCAAACACAACCAACTTTTATTTTTCCAATAAATTCCTTTTTATTTATCGCTTTAATAACATTAGGTTTTACTTAAACTAGCATATACAATAATTCTGTCCTTAGCGCAAATGCCAAAGAATAATCAGGTGGCTACAAGCCTGTCCTCGATACCTTCAGGAGGAAGGAAGGAGGAATAAACACAAGTAATATTGTCTTCGGCGCAGATGCCGAAGAATAATCAGGTGGCTAAAAGCCTGTCCTCGATACCTTCAGGAGGAAGGGAAGGAGGAATAAACACAAGTAATCTTGTCCTCGACCCAAATGCCGAAGAATAATCAGGTGGCTAAAAGCCTGTCCTCGATACCTTCAGGAGGAAGGAAGGAGGAATAAACACAAGTAATCTTGTCCTCGACGCAAATGTCGAAGAATAATCAGTTGGCCAAAAGCCTGTCCTCGATACCTTCAGGAGGAATTAAAGAGGAATAAACACAAGTAATCTTGTCCTCGACGCAGATGCCGAAGAATAATCAGTTGGCTAAAAGCCTGTCCTCGATACCTTCAGGAGGGGTGCCTATTGATTCGCACATTTTATTACGCATTCTATTATTTTGTTTTTGACACAATTATTTTTGTTTACTTCGCATTGCCTGTTTTGTTTTTCTGTTACCTGGATTTTCAATCATTTCGCTGCACACTTACTTTGCATTTCTTATTTTGCTTACCATTTTTTTCGCATTTCCATTTAACTTACAAATTATTATTTAGGCTTAAGTTATCTCGATAACTGTTTTTTCGCATTTTGTCTCTACGGTAATCTATTGTTTTGGCATTCAATTAGTTCGCTCATTATCAGATTATTATTGCTTGTGAAATCGCGCGTTTCGGTTTTTCAGAAATTTAATAAATATTTCGAAATTTGATATTATTTCTGACTAATTGGTTCTGAAAATGCTTCTAAAATATGATATATCTTTGAAGGTTCTAATCAATTTTCAATAAAGTTTGATGAGAAGCTAAGCAAACTGTTAAAATACAAAAAACAACCGGTATACAGTTCAATTTTGGATTGTTTCGCCATCGTTTGATTGGTATTTTGATTTTTGTGGATGAAAAAAGAGGCTAGAGGTGTAAAAATTCGCGCGAATTTTTACACCTCTAGCCTCTTTTTTCATCCACAAAAAGCAAAATACCAATCAAACGATGGCGAAATAATCAAAATCTATATAAACAAACGCGAACTAATCGGAAAACGAAGCAATAGAAAGCGAAACGAGCCAATTATAAAGTAATCAAAGGCTAAATGATCTTTAAACGAAACGAATGCAAAGCGAAGCGAGAAATATCGAAATATAAATAAGCTAAACAAACGAAAAATTTAACAACAAAATGCGAAACAACAAAATGCGAAACAACTTGGGCGAAACAACAATAAACGAGATAAAAATGACGAAACGTACCATACCCCTTCAGGAGGAAGGAAGGAGGAATAAACACAGTAATTCTGTCCTCGACGCAAATGCCGAAGAATAAACGGTTGGCTATGAGCCTGTCCTCCCTACACTCAGGAGGAGTGGAAAGAGGAATCAACAAGCAGGATCTCGCTTCTGCTTTATGTCCAAAGCACCAATGCTATGGAATGATCGTTGAAACCACTTTGGCGTCAGTAGCTTCTACTGTCCGTGAGAATTCCTGATGGGAATCCACACGGAATAAACGTTTGAGTCTTCCCGAACTCTGTCCTCACTCCTCAGCACAAATGCCAAAGAATAATCGGGTGGCCTTCGGCCTGTCCTCCCTACACTCTGAGGGAGTGGAAAGAGGAATAAACAAGCAGGTTCTCGCTTCTGCCTTATGTCCAAAGCACCAATGCAATGGAATTATCGTTGAAGCTACTTTTGCGTCAGCAGCTTCCAATGTCCGTGGAGATTGCCCGATGGGAATCCACACGGAATAAACGTTTTGAGTCTACCGGACTCTGTCCTCAGCACAAATGCCAAAGAATGATCAGGTGGCCTTCGGCCTGTCCTCCCTACACTCTGAGGGAGTGGAAAGAAGAATAAACAAATTTGGATAGCTGTCGCCGTCCTTCTCAAAAATGCAGTGGGATAGTACCAAGGTACCAAATCCCAAGTTTTCAATTGAGTGGTGTACACCAGGGTTGGAAAATTCGATACAATTGTACCGAATTCGATACAATTGAGTTTGTTCGAGTACAAAAGTACAATTGGACAGAATTCAGTACAATTTGCGAATTGGCGAAATATGTATTTCACGAAAAAAAATATCAAAACAAGAAACTGAACTGATTCAAAACGATATTCATAATTGCTTCGGGATTACCACACTTTAAACGCATCCCATTTTATACCAATCAGTAAATCTCCGATGTGCACTCATCTAGCTCTTCATTATAACCATTTTTGAATTTGTGTGCAAATGAAAAAAAAGAAGTTGTTCCAAATGTAATCGTTAACGGTTGCATCTGTCATAACTTGAACTTGTCTTCAAAAGCTGCGTCTGCTGAAATACCAAGCAATATCTACACTTCAATAAGGGCAATTTGACATCATTTTTGTAACAGCGCCTTAAGAAGACAAGATTTCAAAAATTTCCAAGAACATTTCGGAACAGAACTTCATGTTATCATAAGCTATAATGCAACGCGATGGCTTTCCCGTCAGATAATCAATATTCTTAACTTATTTTGAATGTAATTTATTTTTTTCTACCAATCCTTTATTGGCATTTTTAACAGGCTGCGATTGATCGGATGATTGAACACTGGAGTGCTTTAAAGTATTATTACAGTTTGGCAGATTTTGAAACCCACAGTTCAAAAGAAAAACTAAATAAAACAAAATTTTACTTCTACTTCTTATCTTATGCTTTAGGTATGATTAATAAACTTAATTTAGATGCAAGCTGAAGATGTTAGAATTCATGTCATAGTCCCTCGAGTTCAAGCAATTTTGTAGAAATTTTATGTCAAGAAATGTAATAGATCGCAAAGATATTTATAGAGCTAATTTAAATGATAATCATTTACCTCTTGAAAACGTATTCTGCGGTTATCTGGTAGAATCTTTTTACATTGAAAATAGCATAAACAATGAAGACTTAATAGAGTTTAAGGAAAATGCCAAAAAATTTTATATAAACTTTTTGGATCACATCAAAAATAGAATCGACATCGATAACGGTTTTTTAAGTTCTTTGGAATATTTTATTCCAGAATCCGCAGTTTCTGGATCATTTAATTTCATTTTGAAATTTGATTTTATTTCCAAATGAAATCGAAATCGACTTCATGTTTAGCAAGCAATTTATTAACTAAAAATATATCAAACGAGACTGCAAGTGTAGATGAATTATAGGGCCCCTACACTACAAAAACACGTTTGTGCAAACAAAGTTTCGCCACACACTACACAAACATGTTTGAGAGATATTAGTTGCTTGACGTTTTTCATATCAATCAGACCTACGGAGCAATGAGCAATTTTGGATGTGCTGCTTTAATTATTGCCTTGGCAATGAAAAAAAAAGTTTTCTAGCTAGTTTTCGATACAATTGACCCCATTTCAGCACAATTTTTAATCAGTTTTAAGTACAATTGAAAATGTTCATTTTCCATCCCTGGTGTACACTCTACCGAAGCGGAGCAGAAAACTTAATTTTACCTGTTCGAGTTACATCCCTATATCATATTTCCTACAACATGTGAGTGTGAGCTCTATATATGAGCAAAACCCATTGACCATTGTTTGTGGCGAATGCATATTCAATGTCGCATGCCGATGCCTGTGTTTGCATATAACGAAGGGGGTGAATGGGCGACTCGGAAATGTGTATGTAACTTGTGTGTTGCTGCGTGTGCGGAGGTATTTGGTGCGTTCGTTTATTTGATTTTTCCGATATACATATATCTTGTGTATATCGCTCGAATTTTGTTGAACAAAATATCCGCACTGTGACGGTTCGTTACAAACTCCACTTCTTTCTAAGTGTTTTTTCAATTTTAATTGTAATAAATCTTTTAATAGCATTGGCGGTATGCCATCTGTACGATCGGAGATGATTAATACTGTAAAATATTATCTATATATTATTTATATTATTATGATGGATAACCAAACGATTTTTTTTTTTTTTTTTTTGAATTGACAAAGGGCCAGAAAATTTTTGGATCATCTTTGAGAGATATAGACCCTTACGACTAACTAAGACAATTAGAGTAAAGAGTTTTGGAAAGCATATTGGAACTTTCATAAGGACTAATGTGCAAATGATGGTCAACTGTAGAATGTAGGCTAACAAAAACTAAAAGGGATCAATGTTTCTTATACAATTGACAAAAGCTGAAGTATTATGAATATCAACTCTACCTTCAAGAGCTTGCTTAGCCCGATGCATATGTCCCAGTCATTGTAGTCTCGATATGCATAACCTTTTAGCAGAATTCGGGTCACGGTAAAGCTCATACAGTTGAACAAAGACTATTCGGAGTATTTTTCTTTCCATGATGATGCCCATTTTCATTCCTTTAGTTGTTTATCAAAAACTGCTGCAGAAAGCTAAACGCTGAGGATTTTTCATTACTTTGGAAGTTTCATGTGATAAAAGGTTTAAGGGGTTAGGGATTTAAGAGAAGCATGAGTAGATATCTTTAGCGTAATATTTGAATGTTTGCTTGTTACGTAGACGTTTGTGGTTAGAATTCCAAAAACATCTAATTGTTTTTATATGGACATCGCTCTTAGCGAATAATTGGCAAGTCCTCTGATAGTCATTACGCTGTCTTAAAAACAGCGGCTCACTAAGCCATTCGGAATTGGTAAGAGGTTTGTAAGCCCCGTTCAACTCTCTAAAGGTATGTTTGAGGGAAATCAATTAGTCCCCGGAGCTTTTCGAGATCTATTGTGCCACCTTATGTTTCAAATTATTTATAAGTCCGGAAAGTATGACGAAAACAACTTTTTGAGATTCCTCTATCTCTCGTTGTAAGTGAACAAAGATATTTTTTTTTTTTTATGAATAATGTAACCAATGTAATTTCTACTCCTTTTAAATTGCAATAACACTTTTTTAATCCAAACCAAACTCGTATACTACAAGTTTTTCAACGAAAAGCTCTCTTTAATGAAATGCATCCAAATAAACATCAATTCAGCTTCGATAGTACATAGACATCTTCCTCATTTAACATTCCCTACCTTTTTCAAAGATTGCATCGACATCGTCCATCGACAAACTTTCGTTAAAATTTTCCACCAAATGGTTTCTTTCATCCTGGAATAAGCTTCAAAAAAAGGGATAAAAAAAGAAAAAGAAAATAATTAAAAAAAAAAAATAATGCGAACTGCATAGCTGGAAAGAAGGTGAACAGCTGAATGAAAAGGGACGGAAAGAAAATACTCCCGGAAGAACAAGGTTGTTATTCAACTGGGTATATAATATATATATATTCTATGGCAGGTGGCGACGACTGGGGGTTTCTTTTGTGAAAATGAATAAAGTAGCGAGAAAAAGCCGATTTCTCTTCTTTTTTTGTGTGAGTATTTTTACGCCAGAGTAATAAAAATGATGTTCTTTGCAAAAGGAAGTGGATTTATCCTGAACTATAAATTTAATTCCAATTTTCCGGTAACTGAGACTTCCGTTTGTTGGTCTGTTTCGAAAAAAAAAATCAGAAAAATAAGGTAAGGCGGAAAAACTTAAAAGGAATCACTACTGACGGAGGTCGGCAATGCGAAAAAATTGTGTTGATACTCTTAAGCCATAATAATAGAAAAAACGAATAGGTGGTTGTACAAAAAGTTCAAAATTCGATTAACATAGACTCTTTCGTTTAGTTTAAGTCATTCAATCTGAACTTAAAGGTATGAGAGACCCTCGTCTCTAATTTTGTCCTTATTATGTAAGTCAACAAAGATCACCATGTTACTCCGCTTGTGAATTTTCGCTGAGTACTGAAAAAGACAGAAAAAAAAATTTTAAACTTCAAAAAACAAAAAGTAGAGACCCAAAAAAGTTATTCCGAGCTATCAAATGGCACCCGAATACTATAACATCTAAGGATACCTCTCAACCAACCCATCCTTCAATAAAATGCAAATGAACTCAAACCACCCAAAAATGCCATGGAGTTAGTGATACAGAGTTCTTACCTTAAAAATGAATAAGAAAAAACATCTGACTCTCTACTCTCACATCCATCTATTCATTCGGGTTTGCAAATATTTGACCTTCGTCCTGTATTGGGGAAAACTATTTTCAGATCCTTGTCGTGAGTAAAAGCATTTTGTTAACAATGTTTGCCCTCATATCAAATATCTCAGCTCCTTCCACAAATAATGTACATACATATCCTCCATGCAACCTTTTTGATCCTAGAATAATATTGTACCAATGGACACACGAGTACACCATATACACGGCGGCGGTTTTAATGAATACTATGAGACTAAAAGTGCATAAAAGGTTCACTTAAGCACTGTTGAACGGTTCATATTCATTTAAGCCACTTTGATGGTTGCTTTATATATAAAGGGCAACCCAATACATTGACTTCGGTTGACCGCTTTTGTTGTAACAAATTTATTTCACTAAAAATATTGACTGTGTCGGTAGTAGTCTATATTGGCTTGACATTTAACACCAACCACTAAGCGACATCACATGAAGTGTTTCCGATGGGGGGTTTTATGGTTTTCATCGTAGTGTGGGTGACATTTCCTTCTTGGATCATATTTGACATTTAATACCATAGAAGCGATGATGGAAAATTGTAATCAATTAAGTTTTCCATTTGGAAAGTGCTTCGATTGCAATTTGTTTGCTGTTCTCGTAACGAAATTGTTTTTAAGTATAATATTGACCAGTAAATTTAGTAATTTCCGTTAGTTTATCAACTCAATTGAATTTTTAAAAAGTCAATAAACACTCAGACTTATCCCATATCCTCACATAGTAAACAGGACACATCACTGAAATGGTTAAAAGTGGAAATTGTAGAGCAGGCATTGTGGAAAGTTTTGTGAAGCCATAGAGTTGTTTGTTTTCATTGAAAATATGAAAGGATATTCGTTATCACACATTTTACATTTCAGAAAGTCGATACAGTTTACCATTCAACTCGAATATTAATAAGTTTAAGTGAACATTTTCCATTTTTTTTTGGCTGAAATTACCACAGAGGAAGTACAAAAACTTATACAAATATAAAAAGGTGCATAGATAAACAAATAAAGTTAACGAAATTTAAAAGTACTTTTTTCTTTTTCGTTTGTCATCTTTATCTATCAAATATTATAATGAGAAAAAATTTTTTGTTTTTGTTTGTATTGAATAAGCACCAAAACCACTGCGCGGATTTGAATGAAATATGGAACAGAGTTGGTCTAGACTCTAGAGCCTAGGAAATAGCAGTGGCAATTTTTCACCCCCATTTAATTCTGATAAAAATACACAACCTGTTTCGATAATCGTTTCGCCGTTATAGCGTTTTTCATCACTAGTAAAATTTACGATATTTCAGCTCCATATTCCACTGGAACGGCGACGAGAATTCAACATTTTTGACCGTTGTAATGCGGTGTAGTTCACAAGTAACATGGACATAATTTCATTCTCATACTAGCATGAGAATTGGAACTACTATACTTTACTTAGTTTACTCAATTCAATCACCGTTGGACCCGAGTAGCGCCGCGCCGGGCGGGTCAGCTAGTTTCAACTAAAATGATAACAAACGAGTGTTGCACCACCCTAATTATTTTATTAAATGAACACAAATGATTTATTGAGAGCTGTATTTTTTGACTAACGTACGGTATAACTTAACTAAATAGCGCGAATACCATACGGCAAAAGAAAAAGATTATTTACTTGTTTACTGACTTAAGCTGATGATTGAGGATGTGTATGGAGTAGCGATGGCAAACCTCAGTAGTCCATTCTTTAAAAAGGGAACCCGTTGAATCTACGGCTTGGAAGCAAGCTTTCAGGAGTTCAAAAAGAACCCCAATTTGGCACTATCTACATGTAAACACGACAAAAATAGTATTTTTGAAAACCAGTGCAGATTAAAAGCTGGCCATGATACGGTATTCTCGCGTACAAACTGTACCAATGAAGGGTACAGACGCAGGGAGCTGCAATGAATGTCTCGTTTTATGAGTGCATTCACTTATTCATTGCCTTACACACTATTCGGGCACCATTCATCTTAATCCAAAGCAATACACACACTGCACACTCACTTGTTTCATCATTGTGAGCGTGAGACTGTGTACGGCTTGTTTTTCGGGGGATGATTCGAAAGTACAAGTGATTGCACTTACGCAGTTCTCTGGTACAGAGTTAAAAATCACGGTACAGATGCATATCTAGCTCGGTTGAAGAAGGCATTCAAAGTAAATTGTTAATGACATGGACCTTATCCTTCATAAAGCCTCGAGCGAAGAAGTTGCTCATGAAAAAGATGTCGATGTCCGGCAGTCGCCAGGATTGCCATATTCGTATTCTTAGCATCTAAATATTGTAGCGCATTTGAAGAAAAAACTAAAAAATCTATCTATCTAGTCTGATAGAGATGTCGAAGGCCAAATCAGATTGCTTCTTTGAGAGATCACAAAATCTAAAAACTGCTCTTTCTCTTCTTCAACATCCCCGACGTCAAATTCTTTCAACTCTATTCTAGCCCATAACTGTCGATCATTTCTTAGGGGCACGTCAGAGCAGTTTAACATTGACCTGTGCTGGGTGCCGGGGCAGAGCGACATTCCATTAAACTGCAAGGCATATAAACTCGACAGAAACGGAACTCTTCTGCCCTTTTCACCGAAAATGGAGAGTATCGGCATATCAATCGCTACTTAAAAACTCTTCCTCAAGTAGGACGCATACAAGAAAACCGCAACGAAACGGATCTGGTCCAAGCTAGTTCTACAGCGGTCGAACGGCTTGATCTCTCTCAACAGAAAACACATTAGTGCGACGATAGGGCACCTTCTTATTGGAGGACATGCCCCAAGGTTAAGAGTAGCCTCAAACAACTTTTACAGAAGCTGTATGGATGAGGAGATGGTATGGTATGGGAGGAGACTGTTCCCCACTTTCTCTGTTCATGTCCCGCTTTAGCTCACAAACTTACGATGCACTTTCCCAAAAAAATGCAAAATGGTTCCATTAGGATAAGGATAAATTAGATCCATTGAGGTATCACAATGGGCCCAACGGGCCTAAGTGTGTTGGCCGAGCTGACAGCCACTGTAACCTAACCTAACCTTACCTTCCTCAACTTTTTCAGAATAAAATGTGTTTGCTTTAGTCTCCTTCAGTTCCTAAAAACCTAGTTTCAAAACAGTCACAACTAGAAAGTCAAGGGCGTTTGAGATGAAGAAGTGATTTAACACAATGGGGTTCTCTGTCAAAGAATGAATCCGTTGCGTGACTCATAGATACTCATTGCCCGATTTTTGCATTGGAACATTTTAATCGTTTTACCTTTGCAAAAGTTTCCCTTTGAAGAGCGGTAGTACGTTTTCATCGAACATAGGGTAGAACGCCAGAGAAATTAGTTGTCAGTTTACTCCAGCCAATGCCTATTGACTTAAGAATAAGAACCCAGGTATCAGAAAACAAGAAAATCCAATAATTTTAAGGTCTAAATAAAAAACAACAGTAGTTGCATTCCAGGCTTTTTATTAATTATGCCTCACTTCCCATACTTAAGTGAACCATTTAATATTAAATTTTTCATAGCGAACTGACAACAATTCAAGAATCAATACCACAAAGCTTATGACCAGCAGATATCCACAAATTTTATAAATCCCTTTTAGACGAAAAAATCTAATGGCCTCTGGTGTCACGCTGCCTTTTATATCTTTTTTGAACAAAAATTTATCCTTCACATTGTTTTTAAACATTCGCTTAGTTATTCCAGCATAAATGAGGTTTTTGAGTTGCACATTAACCGAACTTACATAAATAGAATGTTTTCGAAAGAAAAAGGCAGAGGAATGAAAAAGAGCGGGCTTCTTAACAATGATTAGCTTACTGCCACTGTGCCCCTTGGACTCTAGGTAGTTTATAAAATTATTTCTCAAGACTATGGTTGTATACCGTTCTTTGCTCTCTTCTAGTTTTTTGAGTCTTGAAATCGTTCCCTTGTCAAGTACGATTATTCGATTTTCAGGAAATGTTTCAAAGTCCTTAAAAAAGGTTGTTGATATTAGTGTATAGTCCCAATTGATTAGATCATCACAATCTTGTGGTGTTTTTACATTTCTATCCGTACGAAAAGAGTCATACAAAGAACCCTGATATGCATTTCGAATAACCAAAGTCATGAGAAGCCACAATGTGAGTATGTATCTAGCAAAGTTCCTTAATGGTAATTGAGTCATAGGATAACCTAAGAATACTGCAATGAGATTGAAAATCGGCGTAGTATTCCGCTCTCCGACAATAAAGTTTTGCAATTCCGGACGTGCAACGATTATGAAAAATATTGCTAGCAAACCAAAAACTATGCAGAAGGCTAGCCAACTCCATACTTCAATCTGGAAAGGCCATAGTAGACGATTTATGGCTCCTACTGAATGCCCTTTACGTACTATGAAAACAATTGGCGAGTAATAAAATATCATCGAAGAGGTTAAGACACGTCGCATAGGATCTGATGCACTGAAGCCACCAACGGCTATATCTGCTCTTCCTTCCAGTAACTGGAAAGAAAAACGGTTACAAACTGACTGATGATAGAGAAATAAAAGAAAATGAGTCTCTCTTACCTCAGCAAAGCATCCGTAAGCTGTTGAATTGTGGTAAATCGTTCGATCTTTGGGGACAGAATCTAGTTTTAGAGTAAAATTCAATGCTTTTGAAACAATTGTAAGCAAATCTCCTTCAAACCCATCGAGTTTGTTTCCCGAGATCTTTAGATTCGGTGGACTATGGCGGGCAGTTATCCTCAATGGACAGCCCCAAAAATTCAATATCTTCCGTGGAAATACTTCAAGAAGCTTACTACGCCTTACTCCTTTATTGAAACAGAAGTATAGATACGGCTGCACATCATTGCATTGGTTCTTGAAAAATATGCTGTACTTATACATACAAACCCCAAGAACCGGATGCTCCAGAATTACATTCGCATTGACAACATACAAGCGGCGACAGGATATGAAAATCTTTCTTAGAGTTTTCATAAAGTCGGGTGAGTATTTTGTTAAGACAATGAGAAAATGGAAATTTCGTTCAAAATGCGTTTTTGGAAAGTTCCAACCGATGTCACTGTAAAGAAAAAAGTTCTGCATTTTGACTATCGAACGGATATGGTGATAGCTTACGCAAAAGAAACGATTCCATCAACGACAAATATGTGGTACTCCCAAGGCTGATAACCGGACTGACCGTTGTAAAGCTGCACAGCTATGGTTCCCTGTAGATTTTTAAGGATATGATCCATGGTACGTGAATGCCGGTCGCGCATTTTGACTTTCCAACTTCGTTCCAAGACCACAACAGTACTTGAAGCCTTGCTTAGATGATTTTGTGCTAAAAATGCAACAGTTTCTGCCAAGGCGATGTGGTCAGTTTTGAAGATGGGCCAAACTGTCAAGCTACACACTAATGGAACTAGACAGGCTGTTGTCAACAACGCACTTACGATGACCATTTTTTGTTGATACACTGAGAGGAAATAAGCTCCTTGTTTCGGGACTAATTAAACGAACGGGTAATTTAATCAAGTAAGAGGAAATATTGTTTCAAGTTACTGAATGTGTAATTAAGAAATTAGTTAATTGCTGCCGTTCACTTTGTATATTGATTACAACGAAACAAAAGGCACAATTGGGGCGCATGTTCTTACAGTGTGGGTGCCCATATGGGATTTATTCTCAAGGTGACATGATTTTCCCAACAAACCAAAAGAAGAGAAAAGGGTGTGAGCATTAAATTAATGTGAATTTAATAAACTTATTTTTTCTTAACATAACACTATTCGAATTAGTAGCAAGTTATGCTAGCTACGAAACTTTTTCGGGATGGTTCATTTTCCTCGACAGCAAATTTTTCGTTGTTTAATCTCAGCAAATGGAACCTTGCGGAATTATAGGAAGTCAGGAAGTCAGATTTCTCAATTCATTGTAACAAACCACGCCGAATATAAATGGCGGTCGTGAGATCGGCGGCACACCTCCATCCGATGGTTCAAATTTTCGATGACGCTGAGGCATAATTGAGATTATATGCCGTTAATGTGCCTAATTAGTAATTATCTCATTCTTTAGCTCTTGAATTGTTGCTGGCTTTTCGACGTACACCTTTTCTTTCAAATAACCCCAAAGAAAGATATTCATCGGTGTCAAATCACATGATCTTTTCGGCCAATCGAAAAGATTGATCGCCACCAGTGTGATCATCCTGTTGAACCCATCGTCCACATCCATATCTTCCAATTCAGGCCATAAAAAGTTCGATATCAACGAACACCATTCACAGTAACTGCCTGAGCGGCCTTATTTTGGAAAAAATACGGTCCGATGATTCCGCCAGCCCGCATAAAACTCACCGAACAGTGTGGGAAACCAACCCCGACAAATTTTTTTTTTTTAATTCAAAATTCAAATCTTTGGTTTGAGAAGCTCTGGTGAGACAAGAGATCGTTTCCAGCTACCATTCAAAGTTGTGGAACGTAATCTCAGACAAGAACCTTTTCTTAGAAACCAACAAAAACCATAATAGCTCAATTATAGCTCTCTTACAACACATTGAAAGCAAAGAATTGTTAAACGAAAAATCCAATAGAATGAGTCAATTTTCTTGAGTCGGATCTCGGATGTAAGAATGGATTGAGTAAAAATCATAAGGCTTTATTTAAAGAAGAAAAATGAAACTATATCTTTCAAGAAATAATGCAAAAGAAAAAAAAAATATATATAAAAAGAAAAAAAAAAACAGAAAAGCTTTGGTTAGGATTCGAACCTGTGCTTCGGGGCTTAGTCCGCTAACACCTTAGCATTAGGCTACACAGACAGGTGAAATTCGATGCCTAGAATTGTAAGACCATGCATTTGTCAAAAGTGATCTTGACACATGGTTCTAACAGCACGACGCACGAGTAGGTATTCGAAGATACGCTACCAATACTAACACATTAAGCAGCACAACTACACAAAGCTTCTGGATCGCGCGAATATTCGAAGATCAGATATTTTTAGTTATTTTATTTAGAAAAATCACTTTTTAACACATCTATTCGTGAAAAATTCTAACTTGAATTTTAAAAGTAAGTTCAGAGTTTTTTGAATAAAATTGAGGAAAATATAAAGAAAATTCTGAAAGTAACGCCGCCTCCTAATGTAAACTTTCATGTAGGTGTAGGTGCGCTTGGGTTTTTTTTTTTGGAGACTTTTCAGATGCTATATAAGGGAGCGGTAGGATACAATTCATGATCAGTTGGATGTCGAAAGTGTGGTGAGCTTCATCGGTGTTTTTATCGATTCACCATATCGGTGGGGCTAAGGAAACTTTTTTTTTGCTAGCCCTCAGCTATACATAGTATTTTTTTTAATCTCGTTTTGCCCTAGCGCAAACAGAATAGTCATGTACCTAATATAAAATTATAAAAGTGCTAGCCTTGTAAAAGCAAGCTAAAGTCGTCACGAGAATAAAAAAGCATATTGTGCAAAGAAAAGTCGAAAGACCATAGTGAGCAAAGCAGCAGGAGCGCAAACCAGAAGCGGCGTGGTGCTTTTCAACGTAGTTTAAAAAAAGGGAGAAAATGAATAAGCCATACCGTAGTAAAAGCGTATATCTGAGGGTTTTTTTTTTTTTTTTGGATTTATTTTTTTTCTGAGGGGCTTTATAGAGCTCAATAAATCGCCCGTATAATGAAAAGTTTGGTCGCGATCAAGTCGCATATTCCTGCCGAAAGCTAACACGTCGTTGACGAAAAGTGAAAAACCATCCTAACCCCAAGGAACCAACACACACACACACCACAAAATGCAAAGACACGTGAACATCCAACCTGAACTCATCAGTAAAGTTCAACTGATCGTTCCATCAACATAACGATCAGCGTATCCAGAGAGTTTAAGAACCATTACCGCAAAACAACCTACATCAATCTCACCTTTGAAAAAAAAAAAAAAACCCCTTCAAACAACAGCAGACACACCTGAGAGAATCCCCATAAAGAAGAAAAATGAAAACCATAACTTTCAAGTTTCAACATTACATCAACATCACATTCCATCACATTCATTACGTCATCAGCATCAGAACCATTCATCATACACCAGAAACATACATTACATACATCAGCCATGCGCTCATAGTCAAAAAAGAAATAAGTTATCGCAACACACACAGTATAGTACATTTATCTTTCCTTTTTCAATAATTAAATATCGCAAAAGCTAAGTATTTTTTTTTTGTTATTTTCTTATTTTTTTATTTTTTTTTATGCCTTATGTACAGTTCGTTCAGATTTATTAAACTTTCTTTAATCAAACATACAGGTACACTTAACGATTTTCACAATTAAACATACAACTACAATAATTCTGCGTTTTTCCCTGCTGATGCTGTGCACACCATCCAGGATGCTACAACAACAAAAAAAATAACACAAATGTTACAACAAAATCAAAAGTATTAAACATAATTTGGGGTGAGTGAATCTTTATCTTTCGATCTTAATTAATAAAATTGAACGAATTTTGAAACAAGAATTAGAGTGAAATCCTTGAGTGAAAATTTGAGCCAAATTTTAGTAATTTTTTTTTGAATTTAGATTTAAGCGAGTTAAAGTTCTAATGAAGATAATATTATAAAGTCAATACAAGGTCTCGAATGTATGCAACAGAAGATTGCTCACTTATATCGAGGACTTTGAACTTGAGTATTGAAGTCGCTTACATAGATATTTTTAATAGTGTTATAGTGGGAGTCAAATAGATTCACTAGACAAACGCTCTTTTTTATAGCTGCTCTCATTTTTCTCTTATGTCAAAAACAGAAGAGAGTGAGTGCTTTTAGTAGATCTACATGAGTTTTTAGAAATTATTGAGAACCATTATTTAGAAATCTGGATTCATTGATCTTTTAATTGAGATTTGAGATTTGCGATCCTTTCCTTTTTGGTACAGTTGTTACTTTTTTAGTTTTAAGATATAATCCTATTTTCTTCATATAATATTAAAGAATTGTAATGATTACATTGAAACTCTTTATTTTTATTTCGTCATTTCGTTTCCGTTTTCCTTCCTCGGTTGACATTTCGGGGGTACGTTACAACAGTAACTTTTTGTTCGTACATTGGTCTTTCGACAATCACTCTTGGAATATCTTCTTTTTTTCATTTCCGGCGTTACGAGTAGTGATCTTGAAGCGATCACAACTCTCCCACTTTTCTGCTTCACACTAGTGATCCTCCTGTGGGGTACGCCGCTCACTCTTGGAATATCATTCGCCCAAATGCGGCAATTCAGCTTATTGGCGAATTCAATGAAGATAAAATGTGCCTCATCACTGAAGATGATTTGCTCCGAAAATTTAACGTCTATTCTCATAATGAGAATAACTTTAATAGTGCAGTCAATGAAGCGAAAAATAGGGCCCAACCTCCGAATTTTTTTACTGTGAACCGATTTGCATGAAATTTTGGAATTAGGCTCATCTTACCCTTAAATTCAAAAGTGAAAATGATTTGCACACCGCCACCACCCTGGGGGTGGTTGCCACCCCTTCTCGGGGGTGAATTTTTTTTTTTTTTTTTTTAAATAACCTCGGATATCGATAGAAGGCCTAATTTTAAGCAAAAAAACAAATATTAAGTTTTTTGTTAAGTCCAATTCGCAATTTGTTCACGTTTTTCATCTATTTATTGCAAATATCTCCAAAACTATACGTTTTATCGAAAATTTTATAATGAACAAAATTGTAGCAGGTAAAACAATGAACAATTTAGTTTTTTATAAAGTATTCTAAGAACATTATTAAGCTAGATATAAAAGATCAAAACCATTTTTTATTTTGTCTGAAATTTAATGGTTGTAGTCAATGCCATTTAGCGGCGAGCAGATGCATTTTATGCATTCTAATACAATAAGATGTTTTGTAGTGCTTGAAATAAGCTTTAAAATGAGCACTATTAAAAGTCTTTTGCACGTAAAATAAGTGAGCTGTAGTGCAAATAAGGGGAGCATCTAATGGTTTTTTCTTTTAAATCAATGGCTCGAGAACTTCCAAACCAATGCTGAAAATCATACTCAAAATAGATAGTATTTCTGTTGAATTTGTTCACTTACGACATCGTGCACTTTATTTATTAAGTAGGATATCAAACTATTGACAAAAAAAAGCGCTTTAACATAATTCGTTTAGCATTGTGTAGCTGCGGCAACGAAGAATTCAGCTAAATAAATAATAAATAATAAATATCTAACAAATTCTGTTAACATGCGACATATGAGAGTGCTAACACAGATGCGACAAAAAATGCAACCCTTTAGCATTACATTTCTTGAGTATTTAAATTTTTCATCCTTAAATTTTTTTAAATGAACGTATAACATCTCAAGAATATTGTGATAAAATTTCAAGTCGACCGGAGTAAAATTGACGAAGTTATGAAAATTTTAGCGTCTATTACTCCGTGCCGGATGCGGGGTTTTATACTTGGGCGGCAGCTGTGCGGCACGCTATTGTATTTTTCGACCCCGAATAAATTCCTTCATAAACGGGTCTGCTCCGGCCCTGTCATTTATTTTTGAGGAATGGTGTATATTAGTCTGTACATCAGTTGACCTCTATATACCCAACTTTTCTGCGTTTTTCAAACCGTTTTTGTCATATTTGAAGCCCGTGTTCACGATAGCTTAAAATCTACTGGACCAATCGCTTGCACAGGACTTCTTTACATAATTCACCAGGTATTGTCGAGAGCTTTTTCATTTATTATTAATTACTAATTTTTTAACAACAAAGTGGCTAACACTAGGTTTTTGGCTCCCAAGTGCTACGAAAATCGAAAAATTTAAGAAATAAAATCCTCCCGTCGCGTCATTAACTCGAGAAACATCTCCCCCTTAACGAATGCATTTTGATTTTTTTGCTTCAGATGATTGAGTTCCGAATTATGGTGCACACCGCAAACCAACTTTTTTTCGAGGCGCCTCTGGAGATTGATTTTCACTCGCTCAGTTTTGAATATTTTTAATGCAAATTTAGGAGAATGTTGTTCAAGTGTTACTGTATTATAATATGTAAATTTTTTAATAAACGAAGGCTACGCGAACGCCAAAAAAGTTTTTAAAAATGTTCCCGCCTTAACCGCTAGGATTGCCGTACCGTGAGTATGTGCGTACGATGGGATCTACTTCGGTTGGGCAAAAGTCTGATCGAATTTCCAAGTTAAACTGAGATATTTTCCCATCTACTAATTAAATAGAAAAAGGCCCTCTGGGGATCTGGACATTCAAAGAGGCATGATCTTGACATTTACAGTTACAATAAGCAATCCAACCATCCTTTCTACATGGCCCAACCAACGTAGCGTCGCGATGCGTACTCTTCTGGCTATACCCATCTTCTTCTCCACAAAATGTCTTCGCATACGGGACCAAAGATCATTCGGAGAATTTTTCTTGCACAACAACCGAGGGTTTCCTCATCCGCTTTCGATAAGGTCCATGCTTCTGCAGGATTGGAGAGAGTTTTGTTTCCCAATTGCCTTCTTAAGCCGAAGAAGCAACGGTTGGCAAGAATTATTCTCCGTTTGATCTCCGCACTGATGTTGTTTTCCGTGTCTATAGCGGATCCTAGGTAGACAAAGTCCTGTACTACCTCGAAGTTATGTCTGTCTATTGTGACGTTTTGTCCAATTCGTCGATGTTCTGTTTTCTTGTTTGATGACAGCATGTACTTCGTTTTACCCTTATTGACCATGAAACCCATTTTTTCCACTTCTGTTTCAATACTCGCAAAAGCACCTACGACATCACGCTTTTTACTTGCTATAAGGCAAGTTTTGCAATCGTGCAGAGAAAAATTTTTGAGATAACAATTAAACATGACATTACGATGATAGAGAATACGAAAAAAGTGGGTCCTGCAATTCAGTCTGTCTGTCTGTGTGTCTGTCTGTCTGTATATGGATCTACAGCCTGAACCAATGGACCGATTTTCTTCAAAATTTGCAGTTAGGGTCTGTGTAGCGAAATAACGGTACCAGCCACACAGCCGATATGATAATACTTATTTTTCTCGAAAACAGCTCTAACGATTTCGATAAAAATTTGTGTGATGAAATAAATTTGGATTGTTTTTCTTACAATGTAAAAACAAATTTTGGAAAAAGCCTAAGAACGGTACCTCCCATAGTACTGTTTTTTTCAAAACCGACTTTCTCGTTAATGGCTGACAAAATCTTGACGAAATTTTGGATTTAAAAAGTCGTAAACTGTTAATTTTGGAAATTTTTATAAATCTTTTTAAAAAATTTTGATTTTTGAAAATCAAAGTCAGAGTTTAGAAGTTCTAAGCTATGACTTTGACTTTTTTCAATTTTTTTGTCAAAATAACTTCTAGCAAGAGCTAGAACTTTGTATACTTGACTTTTTAAAAAGAGTTTTTCAAAAAAAGTGAAAAATAAAAAACCGTTTTTTGAAAAACCTGCTCCAACTATTTTGATTAAATTTTCATCATGCATATGTATTAACAATTGCAAAAGAATGGCGTTTTTAGATTTTCGCCTGAAACCTTTGGAGTATTTTCTTTAATTTTTTTCATTATTTTGCGTGTTTTAATTCAATTTTCATAATTAATGTGTTGTTGGCAACCCTTTACTACAAAATATATTATGAAGCGCGAATTCCAATACCTTTCACTCAGCTTTAAGATTTTGATGTCGTATTTAGAACACAATCGCAAGATCGTGCGACCCAGTAGTGCCTATTTTTTCTTCCGATTACGTCAATATCGTCTGAGTAGGCGAGTAATTGTACAGACTTTTGAAATATTGTTCCTCTGGTGTTTACGTTTGAGTTTTGTACAATCTTTTCAAGTATGATGTTAAAGAAATTACGACATCAAAGGTCTCGGTAAGTTCTCTACCGATCTTGACGGCAGCGTGAATTCTCCAAATTCTTCATCCTGCATAATCGTACGAGTTTTGCAGGGATGTCGAAACTAGACATGGCCTTTACAGCTCGTCTCTGTAAATACTGTCATACGCGGCCTTGAAATCGATTAAAAGATGGTGTATATCGATATTATATTCTCGTCGTAATGTGAAAATTTGGTCTATTGTGGGCTTCCCTGGTCTAAAACCACATTGATAAGGACCTATCAAGTTGTTGACATGGGGTTTCAGACGTTCACATATTACAACAGATAAGATCTTATAAGCCCTCTTTAATTGGCGCAATTGTGAGGTTCTCGCTTTTTTAAGATCCGGCATACGATACTGAGGTTCCATTCATCGGGCATGTTTTCTTCCGACCATATCATGCAGATCTGCTGGTGCGTGCTCCTTTCCAACAGATCTCCAGCTGCCTAGAAAAGTTCAGCATCAAGGCCATCTGCACCTGCAGTCTTATTTGATTTAAGTTTGCATATGGCAAGCTTAACTTCTTCTAGGTCAGGAGAACGACATTCTTGATCATCTTCCTAGTTGAATGGGGCCTGTGCTTTCATCGCCGTTAAGCAGTCTGCAGTGTGATCTTTCTAGATCCTCAGACTGTGAAATTTTAGCTATTCCAAAAATAGTTTTCAAGATTTAACCTCTTAAGTGGATTGGAAATGAGATTTTGTTCATACAATACAAAGTCTTTATTACCTGTACCTGATCAGCAGAATAAGTAAAGTAGCATTACCTCATTCTTGAAACCATTTACATACCTACATATTTGCGTGCTCTAAAAGCATTCATTGGTTTATTTTAAGAATTTGTTTAATCCGCAAACTTTGGATCAGTTAGTTATTTCTCTATTTTTTTATTTTCTGAATGTTCTTCCTTTTTTTCAATAAAAGTGTTTTGCAGAAAATATCTACAAATACTCATAACATTCCGACAAACTGAAATTTTTAAAGGCAAATTTTACAAATTGTTCGTCAAATAAAGGGGAATACAACCAACCCGAACCCGTTATCACGATTTATTTACTGCCAAACTATATCCTTTCTGTGCTGAATATTTTTTTTCATTGTTTTCAATTTGTTTCGACATGCCTTTCTGTCAACATGAAATAGCGCTGTGGTATTGTTCGGTGAGAATAGAAAGCACACGACCGACAAAAAAAGAAACAAACAAAAAATTTTTTTAAAAACTAAACCTTCAGTCGCAGATATCTATGTCCGGGAATTTCCATTCCGATTGCACGAATCAACAAGCAAACCTGCAAATTCTCAGCACAAGTAGAAAACGTGATTGAAATGGTAATCAACTCTGTTGCAGGTCCTTTTTACGGCTTGTACGTTTGCAAGTCCTACACCAACGTCCATCGAAATGCAGTGCTAAATCAATCAAATACCAATTTTCACGTTCAATTGTTCTACGGAGGTCATTCCTTTGACTTCTAATTGAAATATGGGAAACGTGAATGCCAATAGTAATGAGTTAGGTAACAGAATTCTGTTTTCAATATATCGCTAAGCCCTTAATTATTTTTTTTTTTGTGTATGAGTGGTTAAGAGAAGAGATTAATTCAAATAATGAAGTTGTTGGTAGATTCTCTATCACAGATAAGTTTAAACTTATGGATAGACCACTCCAGATACAACTTCCAGCTTTGATCTTTAATGAGTTATGTACCTATTAACTGGGAGATTGGAGTTGACGTGTTACTTCATACCTGCGAGTTCTTCTTTTAGCTACACCGAAAAATAGGTACCCGCCAAATAGTAAAATTGTTTTAAAATACTTGTCCAAAGGCATCACCATTATCACCACCATCACCGTTCACCGGCTGTAGAGTGTAGACACTGCCTCCTCTAATGAGTTCTG
The DNA here is from genome assembly GCA_949752695.1 of Melanostoma scalare. Lineage (NCBI taxonomy): Eukaryota > Metazoa > Arthropoda > Insecta > Diptera > Syrphidae > Melanostoma > Melanostoma scalare. The sequence continues at coordinate 29,355,401 of OX456985.1, forward strand.
TTTTTGATCTTTCGTGTGAAGGTGTTTGTGTAGCAGTAGCATATGCACTTCTTACGACGCACACAACGCACACATAAGGTAAGAACGATTTCCCACTTATCCCTATTTCGTTAACCCCAATTAATGTAATCATAAATTGCGGGCAAATGGCACTTTACTCTTAAATAATGTACAATTTCTTATAATCCTCGTCCTTGAAGGTTGACAATTTCCTAACATTTCGACGGTAAGTTGTCAGCTTTTACCATCATGTGATGGTTTTTAATGGGTCTCATGTTCTTATCATCAACTAAGCTGCTGCTCTATAAGATGCCATCAACAACAACGTCTCCATCATCACCATCATCATTGTCATCCTCTCCGCACGTGATGTGTAATCACAGCACTTCGGCATAATATTCCCTTCATCCAGGGTTGCTTCTTCTATTTCCTCGCCGTATTCCTCTTATTCCTTCCAAATGAAGAATCCTGGAGAATTTTTTTTGGTTTTTTTTTTTACTTCTTCTTCGCAATTTATTCTGATATAAAGTGCAGATTGTCTCAGGAGGGTGTCAGTTGATGTCGTCATCAACATTGCACACCCTGTGACAGAACAGGGGAGGCAAAAGATAATGTGCTTAGAAATAATGGATGTGTAACATATTGCCTCAATGACTACCAAGTGCTTGTAAAGAAGATCACGAATGCCTTGCAAAGCTGAAGCAACGAAACAAAAGTAAAAAAAAAAATATGTGTAAAGAAAATGAATACAAAAACCTCAGCAAAAGAACAATATTCTTTTCAATTTAGCTTATGCCATTCTTGCGTTGTCGCCACCAAGCCCCAAGTCCCAAGCCCCAAACCCTTCGGTGCCCGTTGTTTTATTTATATTTTTTCATTTGTTTTGTGTCATTTACGTAGTTGATCCCTTATTCAAGGGTGACGGAGAAAATTACGAAATGACTTGAAGTGGTTAAGTTGACGAAGTGTACTTGTATTTCGAGATTTTTATCAACTCCATCCCCATGGGGATTTGAAAATGCTGTGGTTGCCCATAAAAAATAACAAACCCGGAGTTAGGGTGTGATTGTTAATTTAATTCACTTTGCTTGAGTGATTGCAATGGAGTCTCCTTGCTCATGACAGAGAAGGGTGCGCACACAATATGATTTGTCTAATGAACGAACTTTTCCGAGATTCGTTTTTGTTTATTTGTTTGTTTTTATTCATTTTTTTTTTTTTTTTTTGCTTTTGTTTTTGTGGGGTGACACGGAGAGTGTTAATTCGATTGTCTGGTTTTTCAATTTAGGATTGTAACCGCATTTTGGGTAATTTGTTTTTCCACTTAAGGAATAAACTTCAACAAATTTAAATTAAAACTTTTTATTTATGTAACCACGCTGATTTACTCTTAAAGCCCACATATTCTATTAATAACATTCCAGTAGTGTAAAATCAGTGTTCAATCAAATTAGGGCTCATACTACCAAAATGCATAGTCTAACTTCAATTCAAGTGCTAAAACTGCCTGTTTCTGGTTCAAGCACAACCAATAGCCACCTTTTTGGAAATATGTTTTTAGACGCATCCTGCGAAAAAAGTTTTAGGATGATAGGTTTCTTTTCTTTCGGCAAATGAAGGAACTTTTTTCCCTGTGTTTCAGCTCGCTCGCATTTTTAAAATGTGAGGATGCCATTTATCAAAGTTTGGGGTAAGCCCGGCCGATTCAAGTTTTACTAAAGAAGCAGCAAAACTATAATTTATTGACGATAGTTTAATTCCGATGTTTAAAAAGCAATCTTTATAATTTTACGCGATGGTTTTCATATTAAGTTCAGATTCATAATTCAAAGGTTCTAGGTAAGCCTTGATAGATTATAGCGGAATCTCTTCCGGTGAGTAAAGGTTCTACTCTGACATCTGGCTTGGGTGGGGATGATTTTCGAGTTCCTGACCTGGTTCGGGTAACTAAGGCAATATGATTATGTTATGATTCTGGGTTTTCAGGTCTTCGTACTTTGGAATCAGACTGTGGTAATTCTGGCTTTAGGGTTTGTCCTGAGATAGCAGGGGCCATTAAACTCGGGTTGGTAACGTTTGCCCCAAAACACAAGCCCCAAACGAAAATCCCCAAACGCAAAATCCCCAAACGAAAATCCCCAACTCCCAAAATCCCCAAAGAGAGAATCTACAAACCTAATATCCCCAAAACAAATATATTCAAGTAGTGAATCATGCGATCAAATCGCGCGCGCCATGATTCACTACTTGAATATATTTGTTTTGGGGATATTAGGTTTATGTATTACAGCAAATGTAATGATAACCATATCCATTTATGAATAACTTTCTTCCACCTTTATTGGATTTGCAAACAGTAATGTTATCATCCATTTCAACTTTTATTCTCAAAAAAAAAAAAAGCAAAACAAAAAAAAAACGCTGCACTACGAAACTAAGACAGATCACTGCGTGTGCGTACCATGAATACGTAAGCAAAACTAAAAAAAGGATACAATCATGCATTTATAGTAATTTGTTGTTAAGAAACTGTTAATCGTTATCATTTATTAATTACAAAAACAACGAAAGAGAGAGATTTTTCTGAAAACTAAATGCACATAATTTATATGTACACAGACTCTGGGGATTTGGAGATTTCGTGGGGATTTTGACAAAAAAGATTGTTTAGGTGTGGATTTCATCAATGTGCAATATCTCAATGGGGATATTAACTAGGTGGATACAAAATTTTGGGGATTTTGATCGATGGGGATATTTTTTTTTGGAGATTCTGTACGACACCCATTAAACTCACAGTGAGATAGCACTGGGCACTATAACGCTACCCTGTACCTTTCCTAGATGACCGCTTCCTTGTCACGGTCAAGATAGACAGACATGCAACTAGCCACGGCGCGGCGGCGGTGGGATGACGCTGCCTCAGCGTAGAAAATCACTGTTCCATCGTTGATTGTGTCGTCGTCTATAAGGGTCATCGCATGTATCTTGGGTCCGGGTGCCTAGTCTTTTTCTGATATCCCTCTTTTGTTTGTGTTTTCCAGTAGGCGTCTTTCAGATTGCAATAGGGATAATCCTAGCTTCTTCATAGAGTTTTCTGTAGCTGACGGTTATCCTCCGGATCGTAGCTAAGTCATATGAAGATGCGCACAACCTTCCTCTCGTATACAGATTTTTATGTATGACTGTTTAACTTTTTATTAAACAGATATATCATATGCAATTGGTTCTTAATTCTATGATGACATTACATTTACATATATAATATATATATGTATGTTGTGTTGGCCCAGAAGGTTGACTGGTTTTGCTAATATAATTAGACTTCGAAATCTTAAAACAATTGTGGGTTCTTAAAATATGTTTGGCCCTTAAGCTTCTTAATTTTACTGTTCTACCCTTTTTATGTATTAATTATTCATCAAATCCTTCAACAACATTTTACAGTTTGTTCGATGGCATTGGAATATGATTAAATGTTGTACGACACATACATACATAGCTCCTTTTACTCTTGTGTGAAATCTTATTTTCTAGTTTATCGCCGTTTTCAATCCATATTCAAAGTTTTACATATAAGCAAAGTATTCTAAACAAAAATTCAACAAAGAAAACACTTTGTTCAACAAAACAAATTTCGGCGGCTCAAGTTATATACCCTTTTTGTCTGGTCACTATACGCTTCAAAGTTGAAATCATCAAATTATGTATAAACGCTTTGTCAAAAGAACCACCGCTGAATGCTTGAAGCGAAGCCTGCCGTCCATGCTTTTCAGAAAGTTGTTTTGTTGTGGTTGCGGCGAGCAGTGTTCGGTATCCACACAACGAAGCTCTACTGATTCATCTTTGCATAATATTTCGACCTTGTGTTGCTCGTTTGAACTCATTTGTGTGTAGTGTGTTGTAAAAGTAAACGTCGACCTTAGATACCAACCATATCTATTTCCAAACAATTACGGGTTTCAGTGAAGTTATGGTGTGAGCTTTTTATCTTTTATTTCGCAACTGCAAATTTAGTATACTGGGTGTCCCGTAATTCGTGTTACATAATTTGGGATCCAATTCTTGGTCATGTTCCAAGAAAAAAAATTGTTGCACAGTTAAGTCCGTTTCTCAACTTTGACATCACTTTTTGGCAATTTAATAAAAGGCTAACTTTGGTGTACCCTGAGCCCTGACCTGTGTTAAATTCGATTTCTCTGCCAATATTGGTGGTAGAGACTTAAGACTTAATTTTTTGTAGAGATAATAATATTTAAAACTGTAATTAAACTGGACTTCTATAGGCTTAGGGTTGCCAGATATTGATAAATGATGTTCAAATTTTCTTCCCCTTGCAAAATTTTGACTTAAAATGATTTTTTTTTTTTCAGAAAATGCCTGTTAAACAAAGAGTTTCTTTATTTTTTACAGTTGAACAAAACAATAATAAAAAAAACTCATTGACAAGTGCACTCAAAAACCCATACATTTTATGATACTTGAATAAATGCAAAATAAGTAAAATTTATTATTATAAATTATTTCTCTACTTTGATGATTGAATGAATGAAAACAGAACGTTGGATGTCCCAAGTAAAACTAAATTTTATTTTCAAAATGTACATTCTTATCTACTAGCTTCAATCATTCTTCTATTATTATTCAATTTTCATTCAATTCTCTGTTTTTGACTTACCTGCATGAACTCAAATGAACTTTAGTTCTCAAATTCTCACTTGCATAGACTGAACCTCTAGTTCAGTGACTATCAAAGTCGTCGATATCGACACTTTACACATCTTTTTATTTAAAACTTTTAAGATAGTGTTGCATTACTTTTGCCATTTTATTTTAAGAATGATAAGTAGTATTGTAGCACTTTTAAAAAAACTCAATAAATTTCTTTTCATACCTAAGCACTGTTTCGACGAATAGGTAGTTGATGTATTTGCATTTTTATTGAGGTACATTCGGTCTCTCAATCCTTACTTTTTTTGTCTGCAAGTAATTGTTGGTAAGTAGTTTCAAAAAGATTTAGTCTATTTGAGCAAATTTTTGAATGGTGACGTATGCTACTATTCTCGAAATATGTATTATCTGATGGCCTGTTAGGAAGCACATGCACCGTCCGTCAAGGGCGATATAAAAAAGCAGAGTCGAATCAGAACAGTTGATAGTGTTCAACATTAACATTTTTGAAGAAGCCAAACAGAAAGCAGGACACCCACATGCAGTTCGTCCAAATCCAAATACAAAAAGATTATTTTATTCGAAGTTCAATTCTGTTTTAATGAACAAACCAAAAGGAGACACAATCGACATAGTTTTCGATGTGCAGCAAAATCAACCTCTTCTGATGCTTTCTGTTAAATAAGTCTTTTATTGAAGACATGGATTAACAAAATGAGAATCGACAACCAAAATAAAAATCAAAGTAAAGAGAACTTTACTTTTTATACCTGGCTTGAGACTGATTGCCCAAATAGAGCTTATGAGGCTCCTTGATAAAGTCAGCTATTTAAGAACTCTGGAACAAAATCTGCCATCATCATCTGGAGAGGTTACAAGAACCTGTGCCTGCTTTCTGATTCCTGTGCTTCCCAGAACAAGAACACGATACTCATGGTCACAATGTGTTCTTTTTTGGAGAAAATATTTTTATTTTTTTTTTTTTTTTTGAGAAAATCAGCTTTTTTCTCAACAGAAGTCTCAACACTGCAGGGTGACAATCTCAACTGGATCAATTCAAAATCAATTATATCGACGGGCGGCGGCGCGGCGGCGCGGCGGCGCGGAGGTGTTTGTGGGAAAACTTTATAAACAAAATTTAAGCAGAAAGAACTTACACTTTCCGCATTTGTCAAAATCATCAGAAATCCTTCGAGACGATGTTATTTTACCACATATGTCACTCACTTGAACGCACTACAGAAAGATTTCACCAACAGGTTTGGAGATTTTTTGAATTTACAAACTCCTCAGTGGATAATAAATCCATAAATCCATGAAACCCATGGAAGAAGCCAATGTGACAATGCAGCAAGAGTTCATCAAAACTGACGAAGAGCTTAAGCAATAGTTCAACAAAGGCTTTCAGAAGTTCTGATTGCATCGCAGCACTGAAACTCAGAATACAGCAGTGTGGAAAATTGCTGAAAAATACCTCATCGCTTTTCCATCATCATATTTGGTTTAAAAAGACTACCGTTTGGAAGTCAACAATCTAGCTAGATTGGTAGAGTCACCAAATTCATCCATTTTTCATTTTTTTTTTTTTTTTTTCTCAATTAAGAGCACGATTTTAAGTAACTTGCGTTAGTAAATTATGAATTACACAAAGAAATATCATATTGGTAAGCAGGTACAGTTATTTCAAAATCCGGAAACGCAGTTCCAAAAATAACTGTCAATTTAGAAGAAAATCCATCAAGTGGTTCAGGCTGTGGATCCATATACTGACAGACAGATAGACAGACAGACAAAACTAGAGCATCCACTTTTTCGTATTCTCTATCAAACTGCAGACAGGATTTTAAAAGTAATTTGGCTATAGAAGCTAAAGTATCAGTTCATTTTGGAAATAGGGTTTCTTGCTCAAAATAGTTTGGGAATCCCTGCTCTAGTTCAATCCACTCAAGTGCAATATGATTCCCCGGTACAATACGTTCAGTGGGTCATAAACAAATTTACTATACAATTCTTTTTTCCTCTTGTTCGTTTTTCTTCGAATCACTATGTGCATGTTCATTATTAACGATTATGTCGTTATGTGCATGAGCATGCACAAGTGGATTCGAATTATCGGATATGGATTATTGAATGTATACACAACAAGTTTTTTATGTGTATTACACATGCCAGAGACCGTTTTCTGATTTCATTTAAGATGTTTGCTCTCGGCGATTACTCTTGTCGTACTTGTAGTGATCCTTCGGAGATACGTTGTTCTAATTCAGTTAAGGTTGTTATTTCAGATGAGTTAACAATTTCTTTTATTCGTCCCCATCCAAAAAAATCCAGTACAGGGAGATCGTAGATCGTGCAGGCCAGCGAATTGGTCCATTTCTGCCTATCTATCGAACACTGTATTTTTCATTCAGTCAATACTTAACTTCACGACCATAGAGTGGGCATGCAGTATTCTTGAGACTCTTTGTTTGGTAAAATTTAACTTTAGAGTCAAGCGCCCCTCATGTTAATGAAAGAATCGATTTCAACAGCTCCCGCAGTATTCTTTCGTCGACAGAAACTCTTCTTATGGTTGCAGCTCCGGCGCGGCGTTAGGTCTAGCAGTTAACACTGATCCAGTTTCTAGAAGCCTTCGAATGGTACCTATTTCCAAAAACATTTTGAGAGGAAGTCGTCTGTTACGATAAAGTCCCTGGCATTTTCTTTGTGCTCTTCATGAATTTGCAAAACCCATATACGAATAAAATGTCTGCGTATTCTTCTTTCGTAAATGAAGGCATTTCAAAAACCTCTCTGATCAAACTACAATCGTGACTTATTTTGATAAACTATGAACAAATTTGTTTTCTTATTTTTTAATACGACTTATTTACCCATTGAACATCCGTACCCCAAACTAAAATCTCTCTGAGAAAAGGTACATAAGTTAATTAGGATTTTGATAGCAGTTCAAATACACTTTTTACCCTTTTGATTAGTGCACAATCATTAAAATTACTAAAACAATCAATTCTTGGGAAATTATACTCCCATTGCAAGCTGTTGTAATGAAATTCCGTAAAAACCCCACAATTAAATTTTTTACCTGTTTCAGATCTCTCCAAGTATCATAAAATGCATGGATTTCTTAGTGCACTTATTGATGAGTTTTTTTTATTACTGTTTTGTTTATCTGTAAAAAATAAATAAACTCTATGTTTAACAGACATTTTCTGAAAAAAGTGACCTCAATGTCAAAACTTTGCTGGGGAAAGAAAATTTGAACATCATTTATCATTGAAAATCTGGCAACTCTAAGCCTATAGAAGCCCAATTTAAATACAGTATTTGAACAATTCGACCACAATTACGCTCACCAAATGTAGATGCGACCACAATTAAATATGGCACTGCTCCTTGCTCACGCTTACCAAAATGTGGATGCGACCACTATTAAATTTGACACTGCTCCTTCCACAAGAAAATACGTCTTTTATTTTATTTGTTCTTCCTTTTATTTGTTTTAGTAGCTCGTAGGATTTTCGTTTGTATATAAAATTTTAGTTGAAATGTTTTGCAAAAAATTAATGAGAATTTGAAGCCAGAAGGGTGAAATTTGTTAATTTTGAAAAAAAAATAAAGAAATGGCGGAAGGCCCAAGTTAAAATTTTAATTGAAAGGTCTTCTCTGGTTGGCTGATGAAATGACAATGCCGTGTCGTCGGTATGCGACGAACCACTTTTCAAGCAAAACGTACTAGATTTTTACATAGACTAATTAATTTGAGAGGGCGAACCATCAATTGCCAAGATTTTTGAGAGTGGCACTGTTCACACTGGAGTCGTGTGAACAGTATTAAAGATTATTATTTCTACAAAAAATGTTGTCCAAAACTGGGTCCCTACAACCAGTGTTGACAGAGAAATCGAATTTAACACAGGTCAGGGTACACCAAAGTTAGCCTATTTTTAATTGTCAAAAAGTGATGTCAAAGTTGATAAACGAAATTTTGCTACAACATTTTTCTTGGAATATGACCAAGAATTGCATCCCAAATTATGTAACACTAATAACGGTACACCCTGTATAATAATTGAAGAATATACCCGAAGGAGACAGTGTATGAACCAACAGGTTCCACACATATGATAATTTTGAGAACCTTTCCTGCTGCTGCCACAAGTAGAATCAGTTTTATTCTTAAGTGATGGGGTAAAGATTGAATTAGTGTGAATATTGATTGAATTGTATATTAAGTAAAAGTAATCTAATTTTAGGCGGATAGTAAGTAAAAGCAAAGTTTTATTTCGAACTCAGAGAATGTTACAATATGTAAGATCTTAAACTAAGCTCTGTAGTCAAATAAAATAATATTAAAATCAATAACATTATTAAAATGTTGCTAACCCTTTTCGGCTAACGTTATAAAACGAAAAGAATTACTAGAACACCTCAGAATTTAATGAAATAAGATTCGTAAGAGTTTGTCAAAGAAATAATCCTAACTAATATTATAAGTGTGAAAGTAACTCTGTCTTTCCAGCTTTCTATGTTACCGTCTCCCGCCCAAACTACTGAACCGATTTGAATGATATTTGGTGCAGAGATAATCTAGAACGACATAGGCTATGCATTTTCTCCCTATATTCTAATGAGAACGGGAACGTATACAGAAACCTAGAAACTACAGCATCGATTTTAAAAATTCATCCACCGTTAGAATGCCTCACTATCCTCAAGTAACATAAACTTTAACTCATTCCCATATTCCTACAGGAACGGGAGTCTTTACTACTATAATGATTACGAAAGGAGTTCTGTCTGTCCGTCTTTCTATGTTACCGTCTCCCGCCCAAAACACTGAAATGATTTAACTAAAATTTTATACAGAGATGATCTAGAACCTGAAGAAGGACATAGGCTACATTTCATCCGAATACTTCTACGGGAACCGGTCCTTACTAATATTATAAATGCTAAAGTAGCTGTGTCTGTTCGTCTTTCTATGTTACCATCTTCCGCCCAAACAACTGAACCAATTCAAATGAAATTTTGTACAGAGGTAGTCTAAGACCTGAGGAAAGACATAGACTTTATGTTTTATCCCAATTCCTACGGGAACGGGAACGTAAACGAGAACTTAGAAACCACTGCACCGTTTTAAAAAAATTCTTCCACCGTTAGAATGCTACACTATCTCCGAGCGAGTAACATAAACTTTCTCTCATTCCCATATTCCTATGAGAACGATCACCATTTTCCCATGGGAACGGAAGTACTTACGGCAAAACAATTTTATTTGGCAAAAGATGAAAAAAGTAAGATTATCGTGTGCAAAAATGTACGTAAGTAAAATAATATAACAATAGGTTACTGAAAAATTAAGAATGCTGCCGAAAGTCACTATTCCACGCGGACGAAGTCGCGGGCACAGCTAGTACAAAAATAATTATTGAAAAAGCAAACACCTTTAAAATATTCATTGCAAATATTTTTAAACACTTAATTTTTTTCTTTTTTTTTTGCTTTTTGTAGAGGGACTATTGCATTAAATATGGGATACGAGTCGACACCCTTACTTGTGTATGCATAATACAGTTTGTTTTTTTTTTTTTTTTTTTGTTTATGTCACCCTGGACAATGATAAGTTTCGCTTATACGAATATATAAATGCATCATTCCAGGAGCATTAATAAACAAAGCTAATAACTCAGAAAACATAAATTGTCTGTCTTAATTAACGAAGTCAATGAGGAACTGCAACTGTTCGCAATAAACTGATAAAAGTTCAAAAGCAAACACTAAAACTGCTATCAGCAACAACACGGTACAGATCTGAAAAACAGCTAATATTCGAAAAACTGTAATGGGTTGAGGGACATAGATACTTCTTCGAAAGTAATTGTATAAAATATAACCCTTAACATGATTTGATGAAATGTGCTGCAATACACCAGCATATTTAAATAGATTTAGGTATTTATTAATTGATGTTGCATAAATTGACTGCTTCTGGAAGTAAAGTACCACTGAGTGTAAATACACTGTTTCTGGTACTATCTCTAGTTTGGTGTTAGTTTTGTAATTATCTGCCAAGTAGGTCACGAAAGTATCTTGTACCGATATAACTGCGTAATGACCACTTGTTTTCTCTAATGCCTCAAGTCTCTTATAATTGTCGTAAGACGAAGGGACTGTTCGGTTTTTCGGATATATCTCAAGACCTCCAAAAGACGGTGAACCTAGAACCACATAATTCCATTTAATAAGGTCATCATAACCGTAAGGTATTCTAACAAGCTGATCTGTACGGAATGCATCGAATAGAGAACCTTGATAGGCATTTCGAATGACCAAAGTCATTAAAAGCCACACAGTAAGAAAATATCTAGCAACATTTGTTAAAGGCAGCCCAACGATTGGATAGCCTAAGAAAACTGCAAGGAAATTCAAAATAGGGGAGCTATTCAATTGTCCTACCGCAAGGTTTTGAATGCGTGCATTTGCAGCTCGTAACAGCAGCAATGCCAGCGTAAGAAAAAGAAGACAAATTGCCAATCGATTCCAAACTGCACGACTGAACGGCCTGCCAAGTCGACTAATCGAGTCTAGCTCTCTGCCACCACGAACAACAAATTTGACCGGTGTTTGATGATATATGACAGAGGGAGTTAGCAAGTATCGCCTTGGGTGTGATCCACTGAAGCCTCCAATGGCTATATCTGCTCTTTCTTCTACTAACTGTAACAAAAAAATGCTTACCGGATTTAATTATACACTTAAAAGCATCAGAGACTTACATCAGCGAAACATCCGTGAAATCTATGAGGTGGAGAGGTTTTGTGTGAATTAGGTATGGGAAGAAGTACTATAGTAAAGTTAAGTGCGTGTGATAGCATTTTAATCATTTCGCCTTCAATTCCGCGAAGGCTGTCCCAGTTTTTTTCGAATTCGGGATTTGTGTAGTTTCCAGAAAATGTTAAAACAGGTGTATTGATTCGTGCAGTAATCCTCAGTGGACATCCCCAAAGATTCAAGAGATTTTGCGGAAATACCTCGAACAATGTATGTAGCCCGTCATTGAAAAGGAAGTACAAATATGGTTGCACTTCATGGCATTTGACTTTGGTAAACAAGTCGTATTTGAACATACAAATTCCTAATTGTGGATGATTGAGAATGACATTCGCATTGAAGACGTGAAACCGATGACAAGACTCAAAAATTCTTTTCAATGTCTCCATATAGTCGGCTGTGTATTTCGTAAGGATGATGAGGAAGCGGAAGTCACGTTCAAAGCTAGTTTTTGAGAAGCTCCACTTTATGTTACTTCAAAAAAAAAGGAACAAAATTTTTACTTTGAGGATTTTCAAGTTCTGTTGTTCTTACTCAAAAGCTTCAATACTATCGACGACAAAAATGTGATACTCCCACGGTTGGTATTCAGAACGGCCATTGTACAACTGCACAGATATTGTCTCTTGCAAATTGGTCAGGATGTGTTCCAGAATGCGCGTGTTCCAAAAATGCATATCCGATTGAAAGCTACGTTCTATTATAACAACAGTACTTGATGAAAGACCGAAGTATCTTCGAGTTAATAAAGCAGCTGCTTCACCTAAAGCAGTGTGGTCATTATTGATTATCTGCCAGTTAAATCTGCCTTGAACAAATGCAACAAGAATGCAAAACATGAAGCCTTTCACCACTTTCATTATGCCTACTGATGAGCCAACGTTGGTGTAGCGCGTATTTATACAGAAGAAGTTGGTTCAATTAGACTGATTAGTTTTATGAAGGAGTATGTTCGAATACTTTAGTTTGAAATTTTGAAATATCGATATGTTTGAATGATAGTGAATATTTTATCAACTCATTTCATCATAGAATTCTGAAGTGGAAATTGTTCCTTTGAATTCTAAATCCTTTGAACGTCTGGCAAGTTTTTGATTAAAATTTTTTGTGATTCACCACCTCGTCGGTTTAACTTAGAGAACTGATCGAGTCTTACTTTCTCCTCTAAGTAAAAGGCTTCTTCTTAGATATTTCTAGACGATTTTGAATATCAATTTCCTTATAATTTACTTTGGCACCATCTTTGTGTCAAACAGATACCTACAATATTTTATCGTATGAAATGAAAGGACTAAAAATGATTTGAGGCTTGTGTTGCAGTATATGATTAATTTATTATTATTTTGTAGGCCAGTCGCCGGGTAGTTCTTTCTGTAGCATAAGAGAGAAATGTCGTGGCGATTGCTCCAAAGTAAATATTGATATGTGAGAAACACGTTTTGATAAATATTTCATGATCTCGGGGGACTTCAACTCTCTCACTTATCTGCTTAACACTAGTGATTCACCTGTGATATACGCCACGTTGAAAGAAATCGTCTCGATTTTTGATGGTTTCATGTCTGAGGCGTGACAACGGCCTTGTCAACCGAAATGAAACGGTTACCATTAGAACACCGTTATTAAATCGGAATGAGCGCTGTTAGTGACAAGATGGGGGACCGTCCTGTACTACTGCGTGCTGTTGTCATTTGTTATTTGTTCTATGTAGTATTTGTGTAGTTAGTCTTGTGGTGTATCAGCCAAATGGTCTTTGTCGCCCGTCTGCAACCCCCCTACTCTGCGGATTTATATGTGGAGTAGGTTTCATGTAAATGTAAATGTAAATGTCTGAGGCACTTATCTGCAAGGCCGTAGTCACCCCCCTGGCATTGGTTTGAACCCACACGAAATTTTTATCGAAATTTTTCTGTAAATCATACTTTTCCGCATTAGTATGAAATTTGTACTCACACTGTGCCTGTGCTACAGTTGAAAACAACCTTTGATGTGACTTGGTTTATGTGGTATGGTATGGTTGAGTAGGTGCCCTGACATAAGACTATACGACATAAGGCCATATACGAACATATGGCGTTAAGACGCTTTGTATTGTGACTTAAGGCCATATTCGAACATATGGTCTAATGACGCTTTCTAAAGCGTCTTAATGCCATCATGGTCTAATGACCCATTCTTTCGTTTCCCAGTTAAAAAAATAAACACCATACATAATTACAACGAAATTGAATTTTTCTTTTATAGTATAGTAGTATATAGTATATTTATTATTTATTTCCTTAACAATTTTTCTGATATATTATGTTTAAAAATACAAATAAATTAAAAGAAGAGAAATAAATCAGAAGCATTTGAAATTTTTTAAAAATTGTTTTAAATGCCCCTTCAAATTCATGAAAAAGTATATATATAACAAAATATTGGGTGGGGTGACCCTTCAAAAAACTACAAGAATTTTATAATGAAAAAAGATATAAAAAAAATAAAAAGTACATAACATCAATTTTATTTAAGTTAATCACAAACTACATAAGAAGTGATTCAATGCATGCATGATCTAAATTGAATAACCACAATTTCAAGTTCTTTAAAAATTTTGACGTTGAAGTTTCTGATCTAAGATATAGTGGCAATTTATTAAAAAGTCTACAAGATGCCACACTAAAGAATCTACGACAAGCAGTGGTGCGTGAGTGAGGAATGTTTACCAAAAATGAATGGTTTCCACGTACGTTGTGGTTTCTAAGAACTCTTAGATTGCGATGACCAGATTTCATAAAGAATATTTTTAATACCTTAAAGCAATAAAGGTGGCGTAAAGGAAGAACCCTCAAACTCTGAAATAATGGAAAACTATGATCCCAACGCGACTTTTTTAGTATTTTTCTTATCATGTTTTTTTTGTAGAATAAAAAGTGGTTGAATTTTGTTGCAATAGGTTCCACCCCAGCAGGTTATTGCATATTACATCTTAGAATGGAAAATTCCGTAATATATATTTTTTAAGAGTTCGTCCTTACACACAGAACGTAGATAAAAAAAATGCCTGAGAACGGAACGAAAGTACTGCCTCAACTTTTCCGTATGGGTAGAGAAGTTCATTTTCGAGTTCAGATGTAAGCCTAAATATTTGAATTCATCTACATTTTCTATTTGAAAAGTATTCTCTGCGGATAGAGATTCACACTTACAGTGTTCTAATTTAAAACGCTGACAATCGGGAGAGTGGTAAAACACGTCAACTAAAGAGCTATTAGCGTTAGACAAACTAAAAAACATTAATTTCGTTTTAGAGCTAATCACTAGATTGTGGCTAGCAAACCAGACTCTAAGAATACTAAGGTCCCAGTTAATTTCAGATGTCAAGTCTAATAGGCTTTTTGTCCCGTATGCAAATCCTATGTCATCTGCAAAAGCTGTTAACGCACCCTTGAAAGGCAGCTCGAACACAGAATTAATATAAATTAAAAACAGTAAAGGTCCCATGACAGATCCTTGTGGCACGCCCATATTCGTATTTTCCTTACTGCTTCTAGTCCTATTAATTTTAACCTTTTGAGATCGATTCTCAAGATAAGACGTGAGCCATAAGAGTATAGAACCCCTAAAGCCTGCACACTCTAGCTTTTCTACTAAAATTTTGTGGTTGACCATATCAAATGCCTTTGTTATATCTACAAATAAGCCTGCTGTAAATTTTTTGTCATCCAAGCTTTTGAAAACCATAGAACAAAAATTCAAGAGTGCATCTTCTGTTGATTGTCTTTCGCGAAACCCATACTGAGCAGAAGCAAAGAAATTTTTTTTATCGAGGAATTTCACGATCCTTTTTTTGACAAGTTTTTCAAAAATTTTGCTTATAGATGGGAGCAGCGAGATGGGTCTATAGTTAAAAACTTTATCCTTATCACCTTTTTTGAAAAGTGGTACTACATCAGCACACTTCATTGCATCGGGAAAAACACCAGTTGTCACGCTATTATTGAATATGTGTGCTAAGATGTCAATAACATTCCATTTAATGTTTTTTAACAGAAGGTTAGAAATACCATCGTTCCCACAGCTATAAGTATTTTTAAGACTTGTTATAGCTTTCGACACTTCTATTGCTGTTAAAGGTTCAAAGAAAAAACTATTACTGTTTCTATTGTAAACACTCCGATTGCAATTCTGACAAAATTGTGTTCTAACATTTGGAACGGTATTATCAGCTAAATTAACAAAATAGTTATTAAACTTATCAGCTACTTCGCTTTCACTCTCATAAACAGTGTTGTTGATGCACAGTTCGATAGGGTTGTTTAATGAAGACGTTTTGTTAATAATACTGTTCACAACTTGCCATTCATTATTCCAAATAAAAAAAAACATCTCATTATTTGCAAAAATAAATCTTTGATAATCAAATTAAAAATTTAAATTTAAAGAAAGTATTTTAAAAATATATTGTTAAACTATTTTCCGCTATTCTTCTGCAAAAAGAACAGAGGGTTGGATTTTTGTTGTTATTGTTATTTTCTGTTGGCCGAGCAAGACATTCTTAACACAATTTAAAGTGCAACAGTTATGAGCTTGACGAAAAATGTCCATTGATCAGAGAAATCTTGCATTCATTCATTCATTCATTCATTCATACCTCCATCAAATCCTTACTTCTTAATCAGTTGCACAAGCGGTCGTTTCAATTTAGAAAAAAATGGAAGTAAAAGAGCTTATATATAATCATAATTTTTGCGAAGGGTTTCGAAAAGGCAGCAAGTTGCTTTATTTTCCGGATTTCAAACAAGTTTATAAATGAAAAAAGTTTCCCAGAAGAGTATGGATGTGTGGTGTAAAAATAAAAATTCGCGCGAATTTTAATTTTTACACCACACATCCGTACTCTTCTGGGAAAATTTTTTCCGCTTCCCTCTTATCTTCATTATTCTATCGTGAGTAAAAAGCCAAACGAACATAATTTGCCTCCGAATAGCAACGGGCTTTTTGTTGGTGAACATAAAAAATGTGCGCACAAATTTTGTTGAGATTTTCTTAGTATCGTACGAATATCTGCAATCATGAGGCACTTTTTTTGACAAAAGTCTCTTAAAATTTGCTATCGTACGGTTATCAAACGAACAAATTTTTTGAAGTGAAAACTTCCTTAGGCGCGTTTGGCACTTTTGCGATGGGGGGTAAAGCATTGAATTCGCGACCGACACCATTTTTTGGCTCATCGTATTTCGTATGTAAAGTCGTCATAGCCCAGCGTCTCAGGTTCGATTCCCAGCCATGACTTCCATTTTTTTATTTATTTAAAGTGAAAACATAAATAAAAATTTTCGCCACGGCTGAGATTCGAACCGGAGATCCTGAATTTAATAGCCAACGACTCTGCCATTGAGCTAAGAAACACCTTAATTTTGTTGTTGCTAAATGACTTAGAAGAATGTAATAGCAACATTACCTAGTAATATTACTTACCGACTCGGAGAAATACAGAGAAGAAAGAAAGGAATTGATGGACAGGGAAAAATTTATGCAACGCAGAAAAAACAAAAAGCACCAAATATTTTACTACCATTACAATGAAGTGGATGAGTGAAGCTGGAGATTTCATCATGACAGAGTAGGAGACGCACGGTCGATGATTCGCGATGATTTATCGATGGAATTGAAATGGTTGCATGAAAATAGTTTGAAAACCATAACTCAAATATTAATTAATTTCGTTTCTAAACTTAACGCATTGTCCTTTTTTTCATTTTATTGTCAAAGCTTACGAGCGCAGTTACAAGATCTGTAGACACTATCGTTAAAAAATTTAATGTATTGATTTTAACCTTAATTTCACAAGGGTGACGAAGAAATATGGATATGATATTCCAGATTTCAATTTAGTTTCAAGTTTCAGAAGGAACGATCGTCCAGCAGCAGGAGTAGCTATCTGTAAAAGGTTGTCTGATACAACTGCCATATTTTGCTCAAATCATATGGATTTGCATACGAGTTACACTAGTATGTTTAGTACTGATGTTTTTGATATCGGCGATTTGTGTGTTTGTCGTTGCCACTCTGGAAATGGACCGCAAGTTATTACAGTAGGCGTTTAAAATTCACCGAATACGTCTTCAAGTGTAATACGACAGTTTTTATATAAAAATTTATTTATTTAGTCTGAAGACGCTTCTGCATACCTTCACGATAAAATTAGGGAGAGATTTGATGATTTCCCAATGATTTTGAGTGGTGATTTTAACATCAACTTCGCCGATGCTACAAATTTGCCACTTTTTCAATTTTTAAAAGAAGAATACTATTTTACAATGACGAATGACCGCAGCCTTAGTACAACGAAATGTAAATCGACAATTGATGCAGTCTTTGCGATATATTTAAATAGATTCGAGACAAAATTGTTCGTTTCCTATTTAAGTTACCATAGACCTATTATTTCAGTATTAGAATACGATGATTGTAGAGATGATAATAGAAGAGATGAAATTGTGAATGAAAACTCATAAGTTTCATTGATGTTCTTCTATATGTACGTCAACATATATTATAAAAGATTTTCCTGTACATTAAAATATTTACTGAAAATTCAATTCTGTTTTCACTTCTGTCCCGGAGTGCTTCTTTTTTTTCTATAAATGCAAAATTCATGCGATAAAGAAAATGATTATGTTAAAATTTGGTATTTTGAATACTCGGAACCATATTTACATTTATAAACTTATTTGAAAACCGGATATAAAGCCATTTGCTGCCTTTTGGAAATAATTCGCAAAAATTATAATTAAGGTCTTTTATTCCATTTTTTTCTAAATTGTAACTATCGCTTGTGTAACTCTGATTGAGAAGTATCTAATGATTTGATGTAGGTATGAATGAATGCAAGTTTTCACTGATCAATGGAAATTTTTCGTCAAGCTCATAACTGTTGCTTTTTTTGTAAGATTGCACATTGTGTTGCTTTCATAAATGTTTCAAGGTCAACTATTAACAAAAAAATATGGCCTCATGACACTTTGACAAAGCGTCATTAGACCATATGTTCGAATATGGCCTTAAGTCTCAATTGAAAGCGTCATAGCGCCATATGTTCGAATATGGCCTTATGTCAGGGCACCGGTTGAGTACAAATATCATATTAATTATGAATGCTATTTGTATATAGTGCATTAATAAACCAAACCAATAATATAAACTAAGTCACATCCAAAGTATTTCCAATTGTTTCTATTTTGTAGCACAGTTTAATTATTATTGATTACTAGCTGTACCCGCGTGGAATAATTTGCACTGCTTATTTTATAGGCAAATTATATTAAACACATTAAAGTAACCTATTGTTATATTATTTTTTACAAAGTATATTTTCACTCACGATGCGACGTTCTTACTTTTTCCATCTTTTGACAAATAAAAAGATTTTGCGGGTTTGATACACGTGACCGTGCCACATATAGTTGCCATAGGAGTTTTTTTTTAAACGAACACCTGCAACCTTAAGCGTCTGATCTTTATTCATACTAATATTAAATACTGGTTTTAGAGGAAACTGCACTCTCACCAAAATGAGAAATCAGTGGTAATGAAAGGAATACGAGGAATTAAAATGTTTTCTCTTTTTGCCATTCCAGTCATTAAAACTTTTATAGTGCCACATCCCAGAATTGCAATCTGTAGCTGTGAACGATTTTAGATTTCTCATTACGGTCACTGGAGCACCAACTTGCAGCTAAGGAATTGAGTATGATGTGACTTGCTCAGTGTCCATAAATATTGTCTACTATGATAGATATTCGACAACATCCCGCACCACGTCTGACATAATTTATTAGTTTATATGGTTAACTATCTCATTAGTTAGCGCTGAAATCGACCTTTCACACAGCTATTCGCGATTGCCAATATTTACTTGAAGATGAAGAGAGACATTTCTTCTCAGGTCAACTATGTTGTCGACAGCTTGACAGAAATCACCTCACGGTTATAGATCTTTTGAAATCGATCCAGTAGTCTCAGGGTTTCCGTTTACGTTGAGGTTCTCGTAGACATATAGGGATTACATATATATAGCCCATGTCTTTCCTCAAGCTCTAGGCTATCTCTGAACAAAATCAGATCAGTGTTTGGGTGGGAGATGGTAACAAAGAAACATGTACTTGTACAGATAAAGTTAATTTCGGTATTAGTAAGGATGTCCATCTTCAGGGTCTTCTAGACTATCTGTACCACAATTCATATAAATAGATTCAGTGGTAGATGGTAACAAAGAAAAACAGACAGACAGAATTAGCAAAGACTTCCGTTCCCGCGGGAATGTGAGGGCCGTTTCCGGAGGATAACTTAAGGTTTATATTACTCGGGAATAGTGTAGCATTCTAACGGTGGATACATTTTTGAAATCGGTCTCTAGTTTTCAAGTTCCCGTTCCCATGGGAATATGTATAGGGATAAAACATATAGCTTGTGAATATCCTAAAGTTCTAGACAATCCCTGTACCGAAATTCATATCAATGGGTTCAATAGTTTGGGCGGATGATGGTAATAAAGAACAATAGACAGCCAGATTCAATTTTGGACTTATGATATAAGTAAAAATTCCCGTTCCCGTGGGAATGTTCATAGGAATATGGGGATGAGTTAAAGCTTTTGTTACAAGCAATCTAATGGCGGAAGAATTTTTGAAATCGGTGCTGTAGTTTCTAAGTTCCCGTTCCCGTGTGAGTATTGGGATAAAATATATAGCCTATGCGCTTCCTCAGATTGTAGACTAGGCGGGAGACGGTAACATAGAAAGTCGGTCAGGCAGAGTTACTTCCACATTTATAATATTAGTTAGGAAGTTAGGATTTTCATAATTTCTGATTTTGGTTTCAGTCGAAGTAGTACGACATAATTTTCGATAAATTTACTAAGATAACTCTGACAATTTTTAAATACAATTACAAACGAAACACAGTCCCAGGCTGCCAGGGAACTTTAACTTCGATTCCACATCATACATGCACACTATATCTAAACAACTCAAGGAAATTTAGTATACCTAATAGATTGGTATATGTATCTACATGAAACAACTTGTATTGTATAGTGTACTTTTGTTTTACTTCCAAATAAACAAATGGAGTCCTTGTATGCATTAGCTTTCAACTCCGTTACTCCACTTCAATTAGATGCAACACTTTACCCAGTTCATTCCATGCGTTTCTATTCTCTTGCAATAGGCAAAAAGCAACAAGCAGGAAGGAACCAACTTAAAATTTTTTTTTATTTTTACTTTCACATATGTTATGTACCTTCACATTTCTAGTGCAAGGATAAAAATTCAATGTGACCGTTTCCAGCATATTCAAAAAACCAAAATAGTTATGTATGGATCTGATCAAAAGAGCTTTCTTAATTATTATTATTTCCTATTATTATTATTATGACAGGTACCATTGTTCTAAAGCTTAAATTCCAATTTCAACAACGCCTAGTGCGAGATTGCTAAATAAACCCTATAAACCAAGCTTGCAAATCGGGGCCCATCCACTTGGGCTGCACTTGCAAACAGGCAAAGGGACGAACAGAGATTTCCAACCTTTTTTTCTACTTCACTACATCGTAATGTCTATTTAATTGTTATCTCAATGATTTTTTTGCACCAATCCATAAAGTATCATAATCCTAATTAAAATATTCGTGTTTGATCGATTTTCAGCTAAAATGGGCTGTATTAGTTTTATTTATTTTTTACATCTACCATTCAGATAGGCGCATACTCATTGGTGTATTGAATAAATATTTTTATTTTTTTTTAATAAAAAGAAAATTTTTGTCAATTGTGAAATAGGCTGCGCTTGTTTCGAAACTCAATCTTCACATCATATTTTTTTGAAATGACTTTAACTAATCCAGTTTAATAAGATTCTCAGATTTTCAAAACGAATTGACAGTAATTCTAAAACAAACATAACACACCCAAATATCAACATTTGTCCACAGATATCGTAAATGCCTTTGAGACGAAAAAACTTAATTGCCTCTGGTTTAACGCTTGCCTTTTTGTATTTTCGAAACAAACGATAATCTTTCACATTCTTCTTATACATTCGGTCTATTATTCCAGCATAACTGAAGAGTCTCAGTTTCTTATTGAAAGACGACAGGTATATCGAATTTTTCTGAAAGAAAAAAGCTGCGGGATGGTAGAACAAAGGTCTCCTTACCATGACCAGTTTGCTACCGTTTCTATAATTATCCTCTAAATACTTTATAAAACCATGCTTTACAGCGGGGGTGGTATAACGACCCTCGGTTTCCTCAACTTGTCTCATTCTGAAAATTTGTGCTGTGCCCGTTTTGATTGATCGATTCATTGGAAATATGTCAAAACCTTTGAAAGAGTTCGAAATAAAAATCTTGTAGTCGTTTTTAATGAGGTCATCGTAGTCTTCAGGTGTTCTGGCCATTCTATCCGTACGGAAAGAATCATACAGAGATCCTTGATAAGCACTTCGAATGATAAGGCTCATCAGAAGCCACACTGTGAGAAGGTATCTGGCAAAGTTCCTCGCGGGCAGCTGAGCCATGGGATATCCCAAAAACACTGCTATAAAATGTGTAACTGGAGCATTATTCCGGTACCCGACAACAAAGTTTTGAACTTCAGGACCAGCAAGTTTCAGGATATATAGAGTCAATGAACCGATAAAAAGGCTGCACGCGATCAGAATCCATACTTCACATTGAAATGGCCATGACAGCCGACTAACAGCACCTACTTGCATCCTTTGGCGAACTACGAAAACAATTGGTGAATAATTGAAAACAATTGAAGATGAAACTAAATCTCGCCCCAAGTCTGATGCACTAAAACCTCCTGCAGCTATGTCAGCCTTTCCATCTATCAACTGCAAAGAAATAAAATCAGGTGATTAGGTTTATTTGAAAATTGATAAGGCTTGAGACAGAATAAAGCAGCAATAGCACCAGCTCCTTCAACTGAAAGCAGCAGAATGAGTAGCAAAAGTTTTTTGAAACAAAGAGTTTTTATTTTTATCCATAATTGAGGAATTGGGTCGAACAACACTTTACGCGTTGCCAGTGCTGTTAAAATTTAAGATGAGCAGTTGAAAATATTGGCTTTAAAATAGCGCTAATAGGCCAATGCTGCTTTTGCTAGTTCACTCTTGGTTCATGTAAAGCATATCATACCTCAGTAAAACATCCATTTGCGATTGAGTCAATGTAAAATGTCCGTGCATCGGGTATAGAAACCAGTTGAAGAGAGAAATTAAGCGTCTTTGAAAGAAGCTTCAGTAGATCTACTTCAACTCCTCCAAGATTTTGCCAAGTTATTTCAGGGGGAATTTCGCTCCTGTTTCCATAAAACTTTATGTTCGGTGCGACAAGACGAACAGTAATCTTCAACGGACAACCCCAGTAATTCACCAACTTCGGTGGGAATACTTCAATAAGCTTGTGAATTCCATCTTTGAAGCAAAAATGCAAATTGGGCTGCACTTCATTGCACTTGTCTTTGGAAAACCAACTGTACTTATACATACATACACCAAATACAGGATGATCGAGAATGATGTTTGCATTAAGAACATGTAAGTGTCGGCAGGATATGAATATTAGCTCTAGCGTTTTCATAAAATCGGAGGTCAAATGCGTTAAAATGATGAGGAAATGGAAATCGTTTTCAAAGCTTGTTTGAGGTAAACGCCCACTCATATCTCTTCAAAAACAAAGAATGGTTATTGTTTTTAATTTATAATAACTGTGAAAAGGTAAGGATGCTTACACAAAGGAATCAATCCCATCGATGATAAATAAGTGGTAGTCCCAAGGCTGAATATTCAATGGACCATTATACAGCTGTACAGCAATAGTTTCTTCCAGACTTTTAAGGATATGTTCCAAGATGTATGAATGCTGATGTCGCATCTCTTCTTTCGAAACTTGCTCCGATACTACGATTGTGCTCGAAGATTTTTTGAGATAATTTTGAGTTATAATTGCCACACTTTCAGCCAAGTCATTGTAATCATTTTTAATGATAGGCCAAACGAATAGACAACGTACTAATGGAAATATAAAGCACCAAGTTGTCAACAACCAACTCACTCTTACAGCGACCATTTTCTTATTATACTGATAGGACGTAAATATTTTGCTCCGATATTAAAGCAAACGAGAAGGTAATTTAATCAAGAAAAAATATTTGGACAAATTTCGTTATGTATAATTAAGAAATTAGTTGATTGGAAATATCATTTTCTCTTATGTAATCAAGAGAAGTAATGTATGATGGAAGAACGAAATTTTTTTTATATAACAGATCTCTACGATTGAAGCTTTACTAAGCCTTCTAAATTTTATTAGAAGAAATTTATTTATTTATACAGATGCGAGGATTTCTTTAGTTTCTTTTTTTTATTCCAGAAATTTATTTGAATGGAAATGTGCCTTCTTAATGTGGAAAGCTTAAATTGTTGGTCTATGATCTATAGTAAAGCAACTTGTGATGAGGTTATCAATCATCAAGTAGGCGTAGGGTAGGTAGTGACAGAAAAATTCTCCCAGTCCAGTGGGACAAGTCCCAGTCAAACAGACAAAACTGAGAAAAACTTGCAAAAAGCTAAAAGGTGCCAGAGACGCTAAATGCAGCATCATAAATGAAACAGCAAAAATCTCCGTCGATCCCCTTTCTGCAAAAAATATGTATTCAAGGTCTAATGTAAAAATTTAGGTTTTAGTGGTTTTACTCGAAAGCTGCAAATTTGATTGAAAGAAAGTTGTAGACCATACAGGGTTAGGTTCGGTTAAAGTGGCTGTCTGCTTGGCTGACACACTTAAGCCCGTTGGGCCCATTATGGTATCACGGTGGATCTAATGTATCCTCATTGTAATGGAATTTAGAGTTTACAATGAAGCGGGAGCGACGCAGGGCATCGATGTGAGTAAGATTACTTGGGTCATTAAAGAAACATGAAGCTGTGTGAATCGTACGTTTGTAAAATATAACAAGACAGTGAGTGTCCTGTAATGACACCTATCGACGCACTAAAGTGTTTTCTGTTGAAAGAGATCAAGCCGTTCGACCGCTGTAGATCTAGATTTGACCAGATTTGTTTCGTTGAGTTACACGCTAAACTGCTTGACCATCTCAGATTAGTTTTCTTCAGACCCCTCTTTACCACTGGGCCCATGCCCAGGGCCCGCAATCACCAAGGGCCCCCAAATTGCTGAAACATCACTTAACCTCTATTGGTTTATTTTGAAGAAAAAAAAAATGGATCGATACATTTTTTTTTTTTTTTTTTGAAACTATTTTAAATCACATTCCCTCCGAAATATTCAAATTAAAATTCAAATTCAAATTACAAACAAAATAAGAGGTCACCCAAGTAATGATCAGGACAACGAAACCATACACACTCTTGTGTGCATTCTTGTATCTCACGATCAAAGTTAAATGGTGTTGTGATAGGAAAACTTCTTGTGTATCCTTCTGACATTTGCGATGATCCAAAAGGAATACAATTAATAATTTTTGTCTGTTTTCATTAACTGTGGGTTTTTTTTCTGTTCTGTTGTTTAGGCACGAGAGGCCAGACAGGAAGCTCTTAGTCTTTGCAAAAAAAAGTTAAATTTGCTGAGTGAATTGTTGAATTTATAATTGGGCTCAAGGACAATTTTGATAGCTTTGATTCATCATCCAGACAAAAAAAACAACCCGGATTCCGAATCAAAGGACCTTTCTGAAAGAACTAAGTGTAGAAGCTCGCGCCAGACTTTTTTCGACGGCTCTGAACCCTCAGTAGTTTTGACTTGGAAAGAAAAGTTCAAAATTGAAAACTTTCTTCCCATTGTTGACACTCTAAGTTAATTTGAAACAGCGATTAGGTTCGTATACGAATATTGGACAACGTTTTGACTTTTTTTTTTTGATTAAAAAATCGGAATTCAGAAAACTTAAAAAAAAATTGCAAATCGTTTGCTAAATTTTACGCTGAAGATGTGAACGGAGATGAACTACATGCTGAATGTATGAATTTAAAAGAATACTGGAAAATTAGTCGACACGAAAATGAAAAAACTGGCAATATTCTAGAACTTTATAATTCAAAACCAAATAAAATTGAAGATGAATTTCTAAATGTTGAAATTGCACTTAGAATTTTCTTAAGTATGATGGTGGCCAACTGCAGTGGTAAACGTTCCTTCTCTAAGTTAAAAAGAATTTAAAACGAACTCAGAACTACAATGGTTCAAGAAAGATTGACAAGTTTGTCGCTGATGTCAATTGAAAGCAACATCCTCAGAGCTATCAATTTTGTAGATTTAATCAATGATATTGCTAATCTTAAATCAAGAAAAAGACTCCTTCAATAAACATTCCTCTTTCCATCTTTTTGCATTTTAATATTTTGTTCCTTAAACTACATTCTGAGCTTGATTTTGTGTTATTTAAATTTTGCTTATTTTTGAATTCATTTATGAAACATGTATTATTTTATTCTTATTTTTACATTGTTTATGTTTATATTAGTGTTCATTTTAAAACATAAGCACGCTGCAATAATTATTTACCTTTATAATGAATTTAAAAAAATTTTATTTATTTAAAAAAATAAAAGAATAAACATTAATTCAAAGTTATGTGATTTTTTCTGAATACCTTTATTACAGAACATAACATTTTTATATAATCATACAGGGGCCCCATTTTGAAAAAGTGCCCAGGACCCCGAAAGGGTAAAGACGTCCTTGGTTTTCTTGTATGCGTCCTGCTGCAGGAAGAGTTTGTATGTAGCAATTGGTATGCCGATATTCTCCGTTATTGGTGAAAAACCCAGAACTGTTCCATTTCTAACGAGTTCAACTGCTTTGCAATTTCCTAGAATGTCTCTATGTCCCGGCACGCAGCACAGGTGAACGTTAAATTGCTCTGATATGCCCCTGAAAGATGATTCGCAGATAAGGGCTAGAATAAAGTTGAAGGAATTTGACGCCAGGGATTTGATGCGGCCGCCTGACTGTCTGAGAACATACATGTATCCCTTTAGGATATCCTTTTTCTCTTAGCCAAGACAGAGCTTCGCTGATTGCCATAACTCCGCTTGGAACACGCTTTAATGATCTGGAAGACGAAGCGAGATGTTTAATTTCATTTCGTCGGAATAGACACTACAACCTATTCCTTCATTTGTTCCGTCCGTATAAAAATGCACGTATTCGTTTTCCAAGAATGATTGGTTTTGCCAAACAGTTCTAATTCTATTTCTGTGTTTATTTACAGTTTTTATTTAATGATGTTTCAAAAGTTTAGTTAATGTACTTTTTTCTTTGTTAATATTTGTAATGTTTCTTTTATTTTTTTCTCGTATACGTTCTCTATGTGCTTGTGTTGGTGTTATTTACTAACCTCAAACACTTTCAGAGCTTGTTTTAAGTTCAGTACCGCTTAAGTCTCTACGATAAAATGAAAATTTTAAAATTTTAACGCCACAACTCACAAACAACTTTTCATTCTAACTAAGACAATTTAACAATATTCTCAATAGCTCAAACCGAACAGACAGTAATTCTAGAACAAACACTATAAGCCCTAAAACAAGCATTTGCCCCCATATTAGATAAACTCCCTTCAGCCGAAAAAACTTTATTGCCTCTGGTGTAACGCTATCCATTTTGCGACTTCTAAACAAATCATAGTCCTTCACATTTTTCTTATACTTAAGATTTGTTATTCCAGCATAATTGAGATCCCTTAGTTTCTTATTAATAGATGGCACATAGATTGAATTTTTCCGAAAGAAAAAAACTGCGGAATGTAAGAATACAGGTCTCGAAACCATGACTACTTTGCTACCATTTCTATAATTTTCCTCCAAGTAACTCATGAAATTATTTTTTAATGCCACAGTTGCATAACGGCCCTCGTTTTCTTCGACTTTTTTTATTCTATTAATGTGTCCTGTGTCAATAATGATTGAGCGATTGATCGGAAATATTTCACAGCCTTTGAAAAATGTGGAAACAAAAAGCTGGTAGTCCCATTTAATGAGTTCATCATAATCGTGAGGTGGTCTTGCATTTCTATCCGTACGAAAGGAATCATACAAAGAACCCTGATAAGCACTCCGAATGACTAAGCTCACTAGAAGCCACAATGTGAGAATATATCTAGCAAAGTTTCTAACGGGCAAGTGAGTCATGGAATAGCCCAATAGTACTCCAACGAAGTTAGTAACGGGAGCTTGGTTTTGATATCCAACAATGAAGTTCCGCACTTCCTCATTTGTCAATCTCAAAAAATGGAGCACTAGGGAACCAACTAGAAGGCAAAAAGCCAGAATAATCCAGACATCGCTTTGGAAAGGCCACAACAGGCGGCTAACAGAACCTATTTGCATCCTTTGTCGAACTATGAATACGATTGGTGACTGAAGAATGACTACAGATGGAGTCAGCAATAATCGCATAGGATCTGATGAACCAAAACCACCCACAGCTATATCCGCGTTTCCTTCGCGCAGCTGTAAGTAATGAAAACGGATCGGTTGTTTTTAGTTTAAAAAAATAATGCCCATAATTGAATGTCCTTACCTCTGCAAAACAACCGTAAATCGTTGAATTACTGTATTGTATTCGTTCTTCGGGTACGGAAACCAAGTGAATAGTGAAGTTAAGCGTTTTTGAAACAAGTTTCAGTAGATCCCCTTCAACTCCACTGAGACTATTCCAAGTTGTTTCAGGTAAGAGGTTACTTTTGTTTCCAAGAAAACTCAAGTTAGGTGGATTATGACGGGCAGTTATCCTTAGCGGACAGCCCCAAAAATTCACTAACTTCTGTGGAAATACCTCTTCAAGCAAGTCAATTCCATCTTTGAAGCAAAAATACAAATGAGGCTGAACTTCATTGCATTTATCTTTGGAGAACACACTGTACTTATACATACAAACACCAAGTACCGGATGCTCAAGAACTACAGCTGCATTGAGAACTTGCAAATGGTGGCAATACATGAAAATGTCATTCAAAGTCTTCATGAATTCGGGATTAAACTCGGTTAGCAAGATGAGGAAATGGAAGCTTCGTTCGAATTCCGTTTTGGAAAAATGCCAACCAATGTCCCTGTAAAAGAAAAAAAAAGTACAGATAAGAACTTCAAGCAGCTGAATGTGTTTTTACGCAAAAGAATCAATTCCATCGACGACAAATATGTGATATTCCCAAAGGTCATTATCAGGTTGGCGATTGAACAGCTGCACTGCCATAGATCCTTCCAAATTTGTCAGGATATAATCCAAGATGCTTAAATGATGATGTCGCATTCCTTCTTTCCAACTTCGTTCTAAGACCACGACAGTGTTGGAAGCTTTGCTAAGATGATTTCGAGTTAGGATTGCAACACTTTCAGCCAATGCTACGTGGTCATTTTTGATGATAGGCCATGTAAAAGGGCTGCCACGTGCTAATGGAAACAGACACCAAGAAATTATGAGCAACAAAGTAGCTCCTTCTGTGACCATTTCGTTAACGCACTGAAAGTGTGTAAATTTGTTCTTTGAGTATTTTATAACCGAAATGAGCGCTTTACTCAACCAAAAAGGAAAAAAGGGTGTGTCTGAATGCTTGATTAAGAAATTAGTTAATTGGAATGGTTTCCTTTTATCAAATTAATAGGATGAAGTGGTGTATGTGTAAATAAGAAATAAATTTTGTGGACACGAGTATTTGTGACGTGTAAGTCTCCACGTCTCCGGTAAAGCTCTGATCGCATAAGCCAACGAATCGGATGTGAGTGTGGAGAACAACAATACTGTTATCCTTATCAATAACTATCAATTCGTTACTCACTGCAAAATAAGCCCTATGCTTCATTCAAATAGTCCTGGAACGCCAAAAAATTTGCTAGCAAGTGAAAGCAAGGCGAACATCGGAATGGAGAAAAACCAAAGCCATCGATTAGAAGCGATTTAAATAGATGTACTGGCAAACGTGTTGATAAGATAAGTGTGATTCCGCAGAAGGGCTAAAGGAAAAAGCAATGCAATGAACAGTAAAACTATTGGAAATCGTCTCAAAATAAGAAGCGCACAAAGGACATATGAAACGTATAGAAATTCTTCAGGTTAGCTTCAGAATCACAGCAAAATCGTGTCAATTGCTGCCACTTGTCTTCATTGAATACTTGATAATCTAGACACAAGATCATTGGACACTCAAAAGGAAAAGGCACTGGGTATCTCTTGCGACTACTGCTCTCCCCTACCTAAAATCGTTTCACATATCAATCGTACAGTAAACGAGATATAATGAAGAGATCGTTCACAAAATAAAGAAAAAGAAATCGGTAGGAGTCGATGGCATACCCAATATTGTGCTGCGGAACCTCCTTTGGGAAGCGGTGGGCTGTGGGCATATACGCCACGTTGACTAACAATTCGAGAAGGCTGTCACCTGTCAATCCAGCACTGTCCACAAGGATGATAACAAAAATATTATTTCTGAAATTCAGTTTGGTTTTAGGGCGGGTCATGATACCAAACATGCCCAAGCGTCTAAACTAGTATCAAATATTCAATTGAACAAAGCTAAAAAGCAGTGTACATGTGAATGTCTGGTTGACTTCGAGAATGCATTCGATACCTTTTGGTTAGACGGACTTTTCTATAAGTTGCTCTGGTATGGCATAAGTAAACCGCATCTATAGATTTTTAATGACATGCTTCATGGTAGAGTGTTTGTTGTCAAAAATGCCAATGTAACTTCAATCAGAGCTTTTAAGATTCCGAACGGTCTCTAACAGGGAGCGGTGAATTCGCCTGCTTTATTTAGCGATTCGGCGATCTATGTGGTACTCTTCACCATGCTATAGCGTGCGTAGAACAGGTCCAAAGATCGAAGTCATCAGAATTCTCTAGCAACGCGACTTCTATAAGATTCAGAAATACTACGATGACTGGAAGCTGAAAATCAAGTTCCAGAAAAGGGAAACACTTGGGTATAGAATCTTCTGGGCTCAGACCTCATGGGGTACGGGGAAGAACTATAGCGAAAGCTGTTGATCGTTTATCTACATGGCCACCCACTGCAAGCAAAGTAGTAGTCAAGTACCTCGTCCTCTTGCTAGATCAGTATATATATTTTAACAAACTTATGGATGCGGCTTTGGCCTGGGCTAGAGGATCTTTTGCTGTGACAAGGCGACTGTTTCACGGCAGAAAACTTGATTGCAGATTGAAAGTGATTTGCTACAAGGCTCTCATAAAACCAATGATTATCCTGTATGGTTCAACGTTACAGGGTCTAAAATAGAAAAGATTCGGGTGTTTAAGAGACAGTGTCTGCATACCTATTGCAAAGAACCTCACAGTCGGAGTACAAAAAATCCCAATATTGAATATATGGAGAAAACGGATATCTGTTTCAGTCCCACCGAAAGCTTTCCTCTATTTCGATGTGAAAGGGCTGATACAGGACAGATTGGCGGTTCCACTGATTTAGACCACTTCTGCCGTTAATTCGTGAAGCAACGGCGCCTTTATAACCAAGATGTCACTGCAATAGGCAGACCCGATGAAGAGCTAATTCGGATTAGTAGGGCTAACCCAGATCACGATCTTGTTGTTGTAAAAATAATATTATTAGTTTAACAGCCGCTGCTCTAATTTTAAGTAGTTTTAAATAGTTTTAATTAGAATTAATATTTTAAAGAATAAATACAAAAAGAGAATGTATCATGAAAACTAAGTTTTTGAAATTTTCTTGGTTTTAACTTTAGTTTTAGATTTTTTAATTTGAAATAAGTATAGCTTTTAAGATAAAATAACGATATACAATCATACAC
Organism: Melanostoma scalare; assembly: GCA_949752695.1. Taxonomy (NCBI): domain Eukaryota; kingdom Metazoa; phylum Arthropoda; class Insecta; order Diptera; family Syrphidae; genus Melanostoma; species Melanostoma scalare. The sequence continues at coordinate 29,386,751 of OX456985.1, forward strand.
CTTTCCCTCGAAAGGTTCGGACATCCATAATATTCGCGTCGACTTTAAAGCTGTTAACTCTGCAGGTGGTTGATTAAATTGAGCCTATATTTTATTTATGAATCGCCTATAATTTTATTAATGAAGAGGGATGCTTGTGCTATATAAATCTACGGCTCAACTGAGTCCAACAGCATAACTGGTAAGCAGCGTTGCCACAATGATACAAGTGTAACAAAAGTGTTACACTTTTCAATTATTTTATAGTTTTGTTACAATGTTACTTTTTTTTCCGTTTCGTTACACTTTTCCCGTAAAAATTTTTTGTTTTTTTTGCGTTAAAAAATATTGAAAAGTTTAACTGGCTGCACTTTTCTCTTTCGAACCATTTGTATGTGAATTCTATAGACTGCTTTTACATTGAGACGTTCTTAGCTCGACGCTTTTCGAAAATACGTGAGAGCAAAGAGTGAAAGCATCTTTTTCAATCTATGTTTCTCTTTTACCCTACAGCATTTTCGAATTGCGTCGAGCTAAGAAGGTCTCCATGTAAAAGCAGACACAGTATTTTGGAGGGAACGTACTTAGTTACGCGCCGTTCGGGCAGCAGATGGCGAAGTAGGTCTTTCTATTAATGAAAAAAAAATGTATAAAAACAAAAATTAAATTATTTTATACAGAAATATGTCAGATTAAAAAGAGGTTCGATTTTACTAATGAAAAATTAAAAAATATTGCCCTTCTAGATCCTGGAAAAATTGTTTCTGAAAGCAATTGTATCTTGCCACTATCAAATAATTTCCCGAATTTGTATGATCCCGAAAAAAAAAAGAAAAAAATATGCACTGAGCTTAGAAAGTTACAGTTACAACAAAACTTAAAATATATTGACGACATTGAATTAATTTGGGGCCTTGTTAAATCCTTACAAAATCCACAAAAAGAGAAATGTTTGAAAATATTGTACAATTTTCCAAAAAAAAATATTAAGCTTACTTCACAGTTCCGCTACTGCGAAACGTGTTTTTTCTGAAACTTCATTAAATAAAAAATAATAAGGCGAACAAATATGATTTAAAAACAATTGAGGCAATAATATTTGCAAAGCAAATCAACGACTTGTACTTGTAAGACTAATGAAAAAAAATTAATTTATTACATTTTCTTAGTATGTATGTATGTACATATATAAAAACGAAATGTGATAAGGTGTTCCTAATAAAGTTTTTTTTTTCTTTTTTTTTTTAGTTAAGAAAACATGTTCTTATTATTATTGTAGTTTTTTTTCAGTTTGTTACATTTTCTTTCCATTTGTTACACTTTTTGAAAAAAATTGTTACACTTTCAAAAAGACCTGCGGCAACATTGCTGGTAAGCCTGTGTCTGTTTAAGGAGGCATTGTCACGCAAGCTATGTGACTGCCGACAGAGTGTCTACAAATAGATATATTTGTAATGCCTTCCGTAGTATTACTTAATTTATATACATTGATCAGAGTCCAGGAGGCAAGTACGTGAACTCGGCACTGTGCCCGTTCAACGTAGAATACTCGATCGAACCTCCATTTAAACGATACCCACTCACAGTGCCGAGCTGCATTAAGCAAAATTATTTCATCCCTCAAAAGGATCATGAATATGAGACGGGTTCATTCTAATTTCTGAGTTGACTTTGCGGACTCGTTTTACACTGGTTTTGCGATAAAATCATCAAGGGTGACTTTCACGTAGCTAGTTTGGTTTTTTTTAAGAACTAATAATAATAATAATTGTAAATAATCTTTAAGACTATCGTCTTTTTGTGGGTTCTGGCTTATGACGGCGAATTTAGCACTGGTGCGATTTGTCGCATAATGAACTTGTTGGCCTAGTAAGCTTAATTTTTGTTGTCTGCTCTTGAATTTTATTTTCGTCCGAGCCAATCCAAGGCACATCTTTTATGTATGGGGCCTCCGCTGATTCTCGAGACAACTCATTTAAAAGGCTTCTGCTTTGTTGACAAATAATATCTAACCGTTGTTATTGGATATCGTATTCATCGGCTGTGAGCTGTGACATTCTGACAGCAGGTCATTAACCGCATTGTTTTCAGTCAACTCTTTTACTTACTACATAGTTAGACAGTCGCCTCTGGTTGAACGAGACAGTGACGTTATAAAAAAAGCACAATACTATCCGTTGCATCATTGACCAGTCACCAAAGTCACACCTTCTACCAAAGCCTACCTTTTCGAATATACCCCACCGCCTTTGATAGATTATAGCTATCCCTTACCTATGATAAAATCAAACAAATTATTATTACCTGCAGATATTGATAAAATTAATTAATTTAATTGAATTGCTTCCTCTCAGTATAAATAGGACCTCCACAAAAGTGAATTTGTCAGTACTCTTCTAATGCATAAGATGGAAGTTTTAAGGGCACTGATATTTATAGTTTTCATTTCATTTGTTCATGGTATGGCTAAATGGCAGATAATCAATAATGACCACACTGCCTTAGGCGACGCGACTGCACTCTTAACTCGTAAATACCTCAGCACTTCATCAAACACTGTTGTCATAATAGAACGTTGTGTTCATACGGGTATGCATCGAGTTAACAAACGTATTCTGGATTATATCTTAACCAATCTGCAAGAAACCATAACCGTGCAATTGTACAATGGGCGTTCTCATAACCAACCGTGGGACAACCACATTTTCGTCGTCGATGGCATTGAAGCTTTTGAGTAAGAACATCAAATAGCCCTGAGATTTTGTCTGAACATTTTCTTCTTCTTTTTAGCGACGTAAAATGGAGCTTCCCAAGAACCTACCACGATCGTGACTTTCGTTTTCTCATCGTCCTAACGAGGTACACACCCGACTATCTGGAAACATTGAAAAGGATTTTCGAATCTTGTCGTCGGTTTAAAGTCTACGATGCCAATGTCCTTCTTAATCATCCACTATACGGAGTTTGTATGTTCAAATACAACTTGTTCACCAAAATTCAATGCAATCGAGTGCAACCATATTTGTACTTCCGGTTCAATGATGGAATCCATAACCTACTTGAAGTATTTCCAGTGAGGTTGGTGAACTTTTGGGGTTGTCCATTGAGGATTACTGCACGAATCAATTCACCTGTTTTGACATTTTCCGGAAACAACACGAATCCTATCAGAGAAAAAAATTGGGACAACCTCAGTGGAATTGATGGCGAATTGATCAAAATAATATCGCACATACTCAACTTTACTATCAACCTTCTTCCTATTCCTGAAGAAAAAACATATTTCGACAATGAAACCGGATACGGATGCTTTGCTGATGTAACAGTTTTAATATGTCTTGTTTTCAATTTAATTATAAAAATCATTGTTTCAGTTGTTAAAGGGGAAAGCCGATATAGCCATTGGAGGCTTCAGTTCATCCGATCCAAACAGACGCATGCTGACCCCATCTGTCATCTATCATCGAACACCAGTGGTATTTGTCATCCGCAGTGGCAGGGAACTAGACTCCATTAGTCGACTTGCCAGACCATTCAGCCGCGAAGTTTGGAAACAAATGGCAGTTTGTCTCATTTGTCTTACATTGGCATTGCTTTTATTACGAGTGGCCAATGCTCATAGAAGAAACCTAATTATGGGCCAATCGAACCGTTCACCTATCTTGAACTTCCTTGCCGTTTTCTTGGGTTACCCAATGACCCGACTACCCTCAATAACCTCTGCTAGATATTTTCTTTCTTTGTGGTTTCTCATGACTTTAGTTATTCGGAACGCCTATCAAGGTTCTTTGTTTGATGCTTTCCGAACGGACAAATTAGTGCGATTGCCGAGTGGTTACGACGAACTTATTCAGTGGAACTATAAGGTTATTGGGTCATACTATTTCTCTGGTTCGGAAATATTTCCACCAAATCGAATAATTCCTGCGTTCAAAAACGCATACTGTGATAGACTAAAGCAATTGGAAAAAACAAGAGGTCGTTTTGCCACAATCGCTTTGAGGGATAATTTTTTATATTACGTATCTCGCAATTCTGAAACTAAATTAAAATTGCTCCCGAAATCACTGTATTTGCATTCAGCCTCATTTTTCTTTCAAAAGCATTCTATTTACGCAACTTCAGTTAATAGACATCTCAAAGGCATAAAGTATTCTGGTTTAATGCAACGCATATCAAGGAACCATTTGCAAGATTCTTATTTGTTTGAATTTTCAAAGAAGATTGGTTATGTACCTCAGCCAATAACGATTTTCCGAATTCGAGGTGCTTTTGAGATTTTCGCGGCCTTGTTGGCTTTTGCGGCTTTAGTTTTAGTTATTGAACTGCTTTCAGTTCGATTGACAAAGTTGCAGTTAATCATCAATTTGATTGATTAGGTTAGAGTAAGGCATGTTCGGAGATGTATATAGATATAGAATGAACATCTAAACTTTACTTAACTAATTTTCAACACTATTTTTTAATATAAAAATAAGAGATATTTATTTATAGTTAGAAATGGCGTACGATTTCACGTTTCAAAATCTTCTTCGCAGTTTCTTGGCCTTAGCATCATTATTTTGCTGTTGAGATTTTGTGATTTCAGCAGAGCGAAGGTTTCTCCTGGTTCTAATTTTTAGTTCTTGAAAACATTATTTATATGGAAAGCATTGAATTCAATAGCAAGAAAATCCTGCTTTTTTATTCCTTTCTACTTGAATACTCAAGATATTCAATTTTATTTAAATAAATAACATCTGTCCAAAATGTTTCGAGAACTAATATTTGATGGAATGGAGGGGACCTACAATTTTCTGCTGATTTCGAACATCTAATGGAGAAAGCACTTTTCATGACAATAAATTTACTATCCGAGGACTTGCCTATTACTCGCGAAAGGCGATACCCGTAAAAAAATATTTTTGACTTCTGTTAGGGTATCGAACGACGAACTATACCACTTTTTGTTTTGCGTGGCTTTTTTGTCTATACAAACACGAAATACATTGAAAGCTACATATGTCAAATTTTCTAAAAATAAAATAATGCAAGTAACATGGAAAATCATTCCAAAAAGGTTGGACCGATCTTTATATTTTGTGTTTATGCCAGAATTGTTTATGTTTGCAATTAAGCGTTTTTGTTGGAAGTGCTATCTGTTTGTCGCAAAATTTGATTTGATGAACACTTTTAATACATACAGTTAGGGAGAATAATTCATAAGTTCTATATGTATGTTTTTTATAGAATAAAATAATGTTGTGCTGCTTTTGATACGTACATTGAGTTCAAAATACATACAAAACTTTACTTTCAGTTTCTTATCTGTTCTTTAATAATTATTGCCTTTTTTTTAATCTAACAAGCCTTGGTCTTACAGATATCAGAAATATAACATTTTTTTATATGGTACAAGCTGAGCCGCCCGGCATTACGCAAGTCTGTAATTTTAAAGCTACCGTTTTCGTTCTCGTAAGAATATGGTGATGAAATAGTTTAAGTTATTGGAAGAGTTTTATGCTGATTTTTTTTTAAAACTGTCCAGTAGTTTCAACGTTTCCGTTCTCAATTCCGTTGCCGTTCGATTATGAGAACAATGCTTTTTTATATTTACTTGCCTTTCAAACCTTTCCTGGACTTCCAAAAATAATTCAAAACCAAAATTTTACAAATCTGTCCATCCGTTCTTGAGTTTTAGCGAAACTAACGAACAGCTATTGATTTATATACTTATAGATAGAAGATAAAATTAAAAAGCATTTATCTAGCAGGTACATTTTTAGCTTAACTCTAGGTATGGGTACAGTATCAATTTCAGAGCATACTGTGTTGAAAAGTTTAATACGTTTTGTTGAAAGCTGTATAGGCATATAAATCGAAAAAGTTCTAAAAGAGATTTCTTTGTTCTAAATTTTTTTGTGGTGCATAAATATAAATGCCATGAAATGCCGTTCGAAACCGGCAGAAAATTCCCTCCATTCCCTCACATAGGCATGGTTGTGAGAAATGCGCTAGGCCCTGGAACTCGTCGCTCTGTTGCGCCATCCTATTTATTTTTTTATAAATATAAGAAGATTTAAGAAGTTCCGGACAAACATGGAATTCACATTCTTCTTTTCTCTAATGTCTTAAGACCTTTTTAGGCACCAAGATTCCAATGCAATTTATTTACCACGGATCGGGGCATAGACATTTTGAGCTCTTTCTAGACGCAATGCTGAAATGGAATAGTATGGACACCATACAATCGAACAATATTCAAGTACATGGCGAACTAGTGACTAGTATAAAATAACAAAAGTAGGGCGGCGCAACAGAGCGAGGAGCCCTAGGGCCTAGCGCATTTCTCACAACCATGATTTGAGACTTATTAGAGGAATGAATTTACTAACGGAGGACTTGCCAATTCCTCGCGAAAGGCGATACATGTGGAAAAACATTTTTGCCATTGATGGGATTTGAATCGCAAACCTCTGGTTTAATACCAGACATGCTAACCTTCACGCCATTAGTACTCCACAAATGACATGTAGAGTGCAGACTGACTTGAAACTGCTAAGGTTTGATAACGCCGAACAACTTCTTTTCAGAAAACCTAGCAAAGTTTTAGCATTTGCTACTACAAAATCAATGCAAAGGAAAAAAGAGAGTCTCATCATTGACTTCTGTTTTTTTTTTTTTTTTTTTGAGTAAGCTGAGTATTGGAAATTGAATACTTTAACTTCGCAGGGAACAAGGATCTATTAACATTATTATGCTCTGCATTTATCAGAAAATTTAATTCAACACACATTAATTGGTTTGCGGTGGGTTTTATTTCCATCAGATGAAAAGTTACGTCACTTACTGAGCATTCTTAAGAATTACTTACAAAAACAGCATTGGATATCCTATTTTGGCGTTCTATCTCCTCTTCTGTGGTGCATGCTGATCGACTCTCTACTTGTAATGCTCAATGGATCAAACGTACCAAACCCAAGCATATATGCAGACGACGTCACTGTGCTCTTGATTGGTTCCAGCCTTCAAGGTGTCTGCTCCAGACCACAGGCTGTGCTAGTTGACACCTGGTGTGCCAAGAACAGTATCCCCGACATTAAAACTGAGATTGTCATCTTTACGAGTTGCAGAAAATTGACTGGTCTGACTCAGCTTACACTCAAAGGCGTCAACATCCCCTTTGCTAAAGAAGTTAAACATCTTTAAGTAATCCAAGACAGCAAGCTTCTTTGGTCTAAACATGTCGAGTTAAAGACTGCCAAAACACTGTCAATCTTCTGTCAATGTAAGGTGTGAAAATGGGTCAGACTTATCTCAGAATCGTATCTCCAGCAGTCCTCCGTTCCAAATATCAATTCAACCATCGAGATAAAATCCCAAACCTTAAATTATTTCAGACAAAATCTAATTGACTTAACTATGCCTGGAGCTCTGCTTTTATACTCTTTTTTGAGTTTGCAGACTGCAGTGAAACAGACAGCTGCTGACTCTGAGGCTTTTATTTGAGAGCTTTCTGTAAAGAGCTTTTCGATCGCTATGCATATTGACGCCAGATCGAGGGATATCTCCCTTTTTGTGGGAATTTCTAGTCTAAAATAAGCTAAAAGGGAGAAAGGGATTTTTCGAACTTCATAGTGAAGGCAAATGGGATTTTACGATAAACTCAAATCTTTTCCTGCTTTCCTTATTCTATTCAGAAATATAATAAGTTTTATTCAGTAGTGATCAAGCAAACTATTCTAATTTTTGCAATTCCAATCAATTTAAATCTGTTCGATTGCCTTGTGTTGATGAGGTGTTGGTGCTTTCAAAATCACAATGCCAAACACTAACTTAAGTGTGGTAAGTAGTTATCAAGTCACACATGCATACTTTCAAACTGATGGAACAATGGGTCACCATAAAAGCAGCTTATCTATTACCAGAATATCTCCATAGAGATAGCGTTGCCTGGTGTCCCAGAATTTCCAGAAGCAAACTTAAAAATATTATTTTAAAGGTTTCTGCTTCGCTGAATCTAAATATGAGCTTAGAAACTAGCTAACAGCTCGCGTTTTTGAGATATTAAGCGTTCAAGATCGAAAAATCCGGTGTTTGTAATTTTTCAGCCTCTGTTTTAACATGAAAAATATGTTTACCCAAAAACAAATCATTGCTTTTCCGATTTATTTGCTATCCGCTGAATCCATATCTGGCCTCAAAATAGCTCTATTACATCAAATTTTTGAGATATTTGGCTTCAAAAGTTGCAATACTCGGTAATGCATTAGTTTGAAGTATAGGTGCAGTCTCGAAAGGAAATTAGAGTCAGAAAACATATTTTCAAAGGTTTTGGATGTGCTGAATTCAAATTCAGTTACAGAATCGCTCTATCTCATTAGGTTCCTGAGATTATAGCCAGACCAGAATAAGGTTACGAAATCAATGACTTTGGCAACCTGGCGTTGTAGCGCGATTCCCTGACTGGATTTGAATTCAGCACATCCAAAACCTTTGAAAATATGTTTTCTGACTCTAATTTTCTTTGGAGACTGCACCTAGGCTTCTTCTTTTACGTCAATGTTTTCCTACTAAATGTGATAAATACACATCTTAATATTCGAATATTCGAAAATTCTGTTTAGTTTTGCTATAACTACTAATAAACTAAAAAGACTCAATTGTTTGTGAAATGTGTGTTTTCTTATAATTTATTACTTCGAGGGATAATTTCGGGATATTTATACAAACAGTGTGGGAAAAAAGGGAATTTTCACCCAACACTGTGGGAAAAGATGCTTCCAAAGTCTGGCGTCACTGTGCATATTAGTGATGCCACTTACGAGATAAGATGTTACATATTTAATTGGTTTTAATTTAATTTAGTAACTGATTGAATTATTTGAATGATTGATTGATATATTGAATTTGCTGATTCTGATTATCATTATAAAAAACGGAATTTGAGTTAAAATTATTGGCATAGTTGCCTTATTAGATTTTAAAAAGGATATGAAAAAATGAAAAATTATGAATGAAAGCAAAAATTATGAAAGTGATACAGGAATGCAAGAGCTTTCAGCAAGAGCTGAATGTGGTCGGAAGACTAAATTTTTGGATTCTCGCTTCTCGGTTCAAAGCCATAATTGAAAACGAGATCGACGGTGAACTTCCAAGGCAGACAGCTTTCTCAGCACCTCAACCATAGCTTGCATTCTTCCATTGGATGCAGACAGACCAAACGTATGCTCCCCAACAGAAAAAAATGTAGAATGCTTATTGGCGTTGCCACGGGGCACTTCTCATTAAAACGTGTAAGGCTTAAGTGATTCACAAAAATCTTGAAAAGAGGATGAGGACAATTCGGAGCACTTCGTCTGTGAGTGTCCTGCTTTTTTTCGCACGAGGTACTCGTCGCAGATATGGTGAGAGCTGAAAACTTAGGCTCCTTATCATGGAAGCGTCTTTTAGCTTTTCTACGAACATCTGGGAAGCTATAACAAAAAGAAGATTGCTATCTGGTAGTACAATGGAACAATATTTAGTTCTGAGTGCTCCAGTATAAGAACCTCGAACAGAATACTCTATCAAATCGTTCAAGATATTGAACACCGTATTCCCTATAAACATCATGATCACTTTATCGTTGACTGATAGGCCAAATTAAAATGAAAAATTTAGTTTTTTTTGAATGACCATTTGTACACTGAACCAAAAATGGTTGTCATATTGATGAATTTGTTCATCATATTGATGAAAAAAGTTGTTATTTTTCAGATAACGACCGTAATCATCAATATGATGATTTGGAAAACCGCTGTCATCACATTGACAACCGCGTTCATCGTATTGACTACTGCTATTATGATCATACTGAACCCTGTGGTCATCATATTGACTACCGAGATTGTCAATATGATGATTATGGTTGTCAATAAGATGATTGTAGTTGTCAATATGATTATTGTGGTTGTCAATAGGATGATCGCAGTTTTCAATACGATTATTCCGATCATCGATATGATGATCGCAGTTGTCAATGAGAATATTGTGGTTGTCAATAAGATGATTGAGTTGTCAATATGATTATTGTGGTTGTCAAAAGGATGATCGAAGTTTTCAATACGATTATTCCGAACATCATATCGATGATCGGAATAATCGTATTGAAAACTGCGATCATCCTATTGACAACCACAGTAATCATATTCACAACCACAATATTCTCTAAAAATGAGTTAAGCTTTCCACTCCTCATTTTTTAGCAAACAAATACTTACTATTCAGCACTTTAATTGAACCACTTAATGAACTTCCCTCCTGAAATGCAACCGAATTTAACTATAAAAATACATTAAACATTATTATGTGTTTAGATATCTATTTATTTAGAAAAAAAATTTATTATTTAGCGCATAAAGCAGTGGGTACAATTTTTGTGGTAAAGCTTTTTTGGCTTTTTTCATATAAAAAAAATTTTTATAAATTGCCACACGTTCTCACAAGCTGGTGGGTAATGTATATTAAAAATAAAAAAACATTTAAAACAGATGTCTACAGCACGTAAGGCATTACTAATTTTAAATTTATAGTCATCTAAATAGAATACAAACTCATTTGACCCACGCAGATGCATGACGAAAGGCTGAATGGTTTCCCCACGATCTTTCAAGAACTTTATATGGTCCTCCAATTGTTGGACACTTTCTCCCTCGAAGAGAAAAGAGATTTGCGAATCCCTAATAGTATGCCTCGAAAAGTGATACTTTAGGTCGTTGGAACGTGGTTTTTTAGTTTTTGGAACGTGTTTGGAGGGCACCAGATAGTAATGCATACTATTAACGACAAAGCATACAAAGTCATCTGAAAATTTGAAAAGATATAAAAAATTATAAATGTAAATTGTTTCCATCACTTTGACATTTACCTTTCTCGAAATCAATCATTAATGTTTTTGAGGGCATCAACCGTTCTCTTGTCCTTTATATTAAGCATGAGAAATTCTTTTAATTTCTGATACGAATTTTCCCAAAGAGAGAGAATTGATCGGCATTCTGGATACAGAATGGAAAAGTCCTTATCGATCTAAGCAAAACAAAAAAGATCAAATTAGATGAAATAAAAATTCAATATTCGGTCTGAATAATATGCTATTTTCAGAAATAGAAGCATAAACAAATTTTTGGAACACACTTTTAAAAACATTTTATAGAACATTCTATGTTTGAAATGAAAGTTATTAAAGAAATCTTATTTTATCTTAAAATCAATTGAATCGATTAAAAAGCACAAAGAATGTATAAAATAATGTAAATGTATAGTAAAATCGTCCACTTACTTTTCAAAATATCATAACAATGCTCTTGATTCCAACTTTTCAAAAGGCTTCGCAATTCGATGTCATCTTATTGTCTTGTTCCGATGCGATGTTTCGATTGCAATTAGGTGCTTACGCTTGACATGACGATTATAGCTATCAATGCTTTCGAAACACTGGCCGCACGATCTTTCAAAGCACTTGAGTGAGCTGTTTGAGGATAATTCATGTTTTTTTTTTTTTAAATGTTTAATGAGTTCACTTAAGGCATTGAATTTATGACGACAAATGAAGCACTCCATTTCAAGGAACAATAAATACTTGATATGATAAATAATATTAAATTAACTACACATTCAAGAAAAAGGATTAGGAAATTACTAATTACTCACCTGATTACTATATATTTATTATTAATCACAAATTTATCTTCCGTAAACTTCTTAGAGATTATATAGTTGATGCTGATACTAATCTTTCACCCACTTTTCACAATAGTGGTTGTTAATAATAATTAATTCGGTACACACAAAATTGGTATTGCGACACTACTACGTCAACTTTTACGAATCGAATGACGCGCTTTACTCAAAATATAGATTAAAACAACATTTTTTGCCGTTGTATTTTTGTCTGGGTTTTCATATTGATGATTTCAATTTTCAATGCTAAAACTGGTAAAATTAGATCATCATATTAACAACCGCGATTGTCAATATGACAACCGCAAAGCGACGATCATCATATTGACAACCGAAATTGTTAATATGACAATTTTTAAGCAGACAGTTGTCTTTAGATTTACCGTTTTGTTTCGGTCTTTTGCTTTATTTTGGCAACAACAACTGCAAGGAGGTGATCATCATATTAACAACCACGATTGTCAATATGACAACTGCAAAGCGACGATTATCATATTGACAACCGAAGTTGTTAATATGACAATTTTTAAGCAGACAGTTTTTGTCTTTAGATTTACCGTTTTGTGTCGGTCTTTTCCTTTATTTTGGCAACAACAACTACATGGAGGTGATTATCATATTAACAACCACGATTGTCAATATGACAACCGCAAAACGACGATCATCATATTAACAACCGAAGTTGTTAATATGACAACGGTCTTTTACTTTATTTTGGCAACAACAACTGCAAGGAGGTGATCATCATATTAACAACCACGATTGTCAATATCACAACCGCATAGTGACGATTATCATAAATTGTTGTCAATATGACAATTGCAAATCAACGATCATCATATTGACAATCTTTGTTTTCATATTGAAAATAACGATCATCATATTGACAATTGACAATTGATAACCGAAATTGATGACTGCAATCATCAAATGCAAAAAACTGGTTTTCATATTGATTATTTTGTTCATCAATATGACAATTTTCAGTTAACAACCACCGATTGTCAATATGACAACCAATATTTTTTTCAGTGTAGTTCGCATTTTTTTTTTTTTTTTTCTTAGTTCATGTAAAATCTGTTCATTCCTTGCTTTAGTGGCTTTGGTACAGACGTGTTAAGCTCGCTGGATTCGTGTGATGATTCAATTTTTGATAAAATTGCCTGACTGCATTCTTTTTTTCATTTGTGACATTCTGACAACCATTTATCAATCGCCGATCACTATATTGATTTATTTTTGGTTAGCTCCCGCTATTCTTTGTAATTTGACAAGGTTCATCCGGTGAGATGAGGACGCGATAAAACATAGAAAGCACAATTGACGTGTTTTATTCATTGCAACATCAGAGGGCCGTCAAAGTGACACCTACCAAAGCCTTACCTAGTAACACAGACCATCCGCCAAGGGATACATAGATTATATCCCTTAAATAAGATAAAAGCCACACACATTGTACCATTGTACCTTCAGATATTGATAAAAGTTAATTATTTTAATTGAGTTGCTTCCTCTCAGTATAAATAGGACCTCCACAAAAATGAATTTGTCAGTAAGTTTATAACATAAAAGATGGAAGTTGTAAGAGTACTAGCATTAGGCATTTTCATTACATTTGTTCATGGTATGGCTAAATGGCAGATAATCAATAATGACCACACTGCTTTAGGCGACGCGACTGCACTCATAACTCGCAAATACCTCAGCACTTCATCGAACACTGTTGTCATAATAGAACGTTGTGTTCATACGGGTATGCATCAAGTTAACACACGTATTCTGGATTATATCTTAACCAATCTGCAAGAAACCATGGCCGTGCAATTGTACAATGGGCGTTCTCATAACCAACCGTGGGAGTACCACATTTTCGTCGTCGATGGCATTGAAGCTTTTGAGTAAGAACATCAAATAGCCCAGAGATTTTGTCTGAATATTTTCTTCTTCTTTTTAGCGACGTAAAATGGAGCTTCCCAAGAACCTACCACGATCGTGACTTTCGTTTTCTCATCGTCCTAACGAGGTACACACCCGACTATGTGGAAACATTGAAAAGGATTTTCGAATCTTGTCGTCGGTTTAAAGTCTACAATGCCAATGTCATTCTTAATCATCCCCTGTATGGAGTTTGTATGTTCAAATACAACTTGTTCACCAAAATTGAATGCAATCGAGTTCAACCATATTTGTACTTCCGTTTCAATGATGGGATCGATAGCCTACTTAAACCATTTCCTGTGAGGCTGGTAAACTTTTGGGGTTGTTCGTTAAGGATCACTGCGCGAATCAATTCACCTATTTTGACATTTTCCGGAAACCATACGAATCCCGTTAATGAGAAAAATTGGGACAACCTCAGTGGACTTGATGGCGAATTGATCAAAGAATTATCGAATATACTCAATTTTACTATTAACCTTATTCCTCTTCCCGAAGAGAAAACATATTTCGACAGTAAAACCGGATACGGATGCTTTGCTGATGTAACAATTTTAATTTGTCTTGCATTCCATTTAATTATAAAATCTTTGGTTTCAGTTGTTGAAAGGAAAAGCCGATATAGCCATTGGAGGGTTCAGTTCATCCGATCCAAACAGATACATGCTGACCCCATCTGCCATATATCATCAAACACCAGTGGTATTTGTCATCCGCAGTGGCAGGGAACTAGACTCCATTAGTCGACTTGCCAGACCATTCAGCCGCGAAGTTTGGAAACAAATGGCAGTTTGTCTTATTTGTCTTACATTGTCATTGCTTTTTTTACGATTGGCCAATGCTCATAGAAGAAGCCTCATTATAGGCCAATCGAACCGTTCACCTATCTTGAACTTCCTTGCCGTTTTCTTGGGTTACCCAATGACCCGACTACCCTCAATAACCTCTGCTAGATATTTTCTTTCTTTGTGGTTTCTCATGACTTTAGTTATTCGGAACGCCTATCAAGGTTCTTTGTTTGATGCTTTCCGAACCGACAAGTTAGTTCGATTGCCGAGTGGTTACGACGACCTCATTAAATGGAACTATACGGTTATTGGATCACACTATTTCGCAGGCTCTGAAATATTTCCAGCAAACCTTACAATCTCAGTGTTCAACAACACTTCAAATGCTAGACTCGAGCAAATAGAAAATGCAAAAGGTCGTCGTTATGCGACAGTGGCGTTGAGAGATAATGTTCTGGAATACGTAGCTCACAATTGTAAAACTAAATTAAAAATACTCCCGAAATCATTGTATTTGAATTCAGCTTCACTTTTCTTTCAAAAGCATTCTATTTATGCAACTTCAGTTAACAAAAATCTCAAAGGCTTGAAGTATTCTGGTTTGATGCAACGCATATCCAGGAACCATTTGCAAGATCCTCACTTCTTTGGATTCTTAAGGAAAAGTGTTTATGTCCCTCAACCAATAACGATCTTCCGAATTCGAGGTGTTTTCGAAATCTGTTTGATGTTGTTGGCTTTAGCGACGTTTGTTTTACTTATTGAATTGCTTTCAGTTCGATTGACAAAGTTGCAGTTAATCATCAATTGGATTGATTAGTTTTGCGTTAGACATATTCAGAAACATGTTTTGAATGTACATCTATGCTTTTAGTTAGCAAAGGTTTTAGGTAACACTTTTCTTAGCTAAGTGCTGTCACCAGTTACCATTTTCTTTTCTTTGGTGCTTCTTTTTCTCCTGATGACTTTTAACCATTGAAATTGAAATCAATTATATACTTCACTCCACCTTTTATAATAATCAATGATTGAAATTGTGTAAAATCATTTTAAAAAGAAGACTAATAGAGCTATAGCTATGATGGGTCTGATTTCTAAACTTTTTTTCTTCAGCAATAAATAATATCTTGGTAAAATTACATTCGTACTATTTTCAGTATTTGTGTTTTTCTTATTATCCGAATGCTATTAAATATTTAAGAGCTTTTCCTCAATTCTAAACCAAATATTTAGTCTTGAAATTTAATTAATCTAAGTAATTGAACTACCTCTTTTCTGTATAAAAACGCTTTCAACATACTTTGACTCTACAGTCAGCGTATAAAACATAAGATGGATGTTCTCAAATCATTCATATTCTGCGCTCTTATTACATTTGTTTGTGGAATGGATAATTGGCCAAAAATCAATAACGACAACCAGCACACTGCCCTTGGAGAGGTAGCTGCAGTGTTAACTCGGAACTACTTCAGCCCGTCATCGAACACTGTTGTCATATTAGAACGTTGTGTTCATACGGGTATGCATCGAGTTAACACACGTATTCTGGAACACATCTTAACCAATCTGCAAGAGACAATTACTGTGCAGTTATACAATGGCCGTTCCCAAAACCAGCCGTGGAAGTATCACATTTTTGTCGTCGATGGTATCGAAGCTTTAGAGTAAGAGTACCAAGTGACTACTGAATTTTCTTCAAATATTTATTATATATTTTATTCTTTTAAGCAAAATTAAGTGGAGCTTCCCAAAAACAATTTTTGAACGTGACTTCCGCTTCCTCGTCATTCTTTCCAAATACACACCCGACCATCTGGAAACAATAAAAAGTATTTTCGAGTTTTGTCATCGGTATCATGTCTTCAATGCGAATGTCATTCTCAATCACCCCCTACATGGTGTCTGTATGTACAAATACGATTGGTTTACCAGAATCAAATGTAATGAAGTTCAACCGTATTTGTACTTTCGTTTCAATGATGGACTGCATAACCTTGTTGAAGTATTTCCGCAGAAAATGATGAACTTTTGGGGTTGTCCATTGAGGATAACTGCGCGGCTCAATCATCCATTTTTAACATTTTCTGGAAACCATTCCAACCCTGTATTTGAGAAAAACTGGAAAAGTCTCAGTGGATTTGAAGGCGAACTGATGAAAACTCTTTCAAAAAGACTTAATTTTACTATAATTCTAATTGCAATACCTCGTTCATACTCACTTGATCGAGAAAATACCACTTACGCATGTGTAGAGGATGTGAGAACCTGACGCTAACTATGCAATTGCTTTCAATAATTTTTGTTTTCGTTACAGTTGATGCAAGGTAGAGCAGATATTGCAATGGGAGGTTTCAGCGTATCGCATCCAAGGCGAGAATATGTATCCACATCTATCATCTTTCATCAAACAC
Source organism: Melanostoma scalare (assembly GCA_949752695.1). Classification (NCBI taxonomy): domain Eukaryota; kingdom Metazoa; phylum Arthropoda; class Insecta; order Diptera; family Syrphidae; genus Melanostoma; species Melanostoma scalare. The sequence goes on from OX456985.1 coordinate 29,403,567, forward strand.
CAGCCGTATATGTCGTTCGTCATGGCAGAGAGCTAGACTCCATTAGTCGACTTGGTTGGCCATTCAACCTTCAAGTTTGGAATCAGTTGTCAATTTGTCTTCTTTGTCTTACATTGGCCCTGCTTTTATTACGACTTGCTAATGCTCACAAAAGAGACCTTATAATAGGACAATCGAACCGTTCACCTATTTTCAATTTCCTTACCGTTTTCTTGGGTTACCCAATGACTCGACTGCCCTCAACGCCTTCTGCTAGATATTTTCTCATTGTGTGGCTCTTAATGACCTTAGTCATTCGAAATGCATACCAAGGCTCTCTTTTCGATGCTTTTCGCACAGACAAGTTTTTGAAAACACCTGAAGATTATAATGATCTTATCAAGTGGAACTATAAGCTTCTTGGCAAACCATACTTTGCAGGTACTGAGGTATTTCCGAAAAATCAAACAGTTATTTTCTATTACAACGATTATCTAAGGCTTGAAAGACTAGAAAAATTAAATGGTCAATATGTAGCTATTACTTTGTTCGATAATTTTTTGAGCTACCTGGGTCACAATATTCAAAATCTCAGTGATCTAAGAATTATCAAACAAACAGTGTACACGTATTCTGTAGTATTTTACTTTTCGAAGCATTCGATTTATGCATCACCAATCAACAAGTATCTGAAAGATTTTAGAAATTTTGGCTTAATTAAGCACATATATTTCAATCACTGTTATGATTATCATTTTTTATTTAGGATACTAAGAAATCGCATTTATATTCCCCAGCCCATAACACTTCTTCGTATGCAAGGTGCTTTTGAAATTTTTACGGTGATGATGGCCTTGGCGACGTTAGTTTTTGCTATGGAATTGATTTCAGTTCGATTGGAAAAGCTGCAATTAATCATCAATTGGATCGATTAGTTTTGAGATAGGCATTTACAAATTTTCAAAGCTTTTAGCTTACATACGCTTTGGAGCACACTCCTTTTGCCATCAACTTTTGCCAGCAACTGACATTTTTTTCTTGTTCTCTACAAACGTTCTTCATAAAAAAAAATTCATGTTTCCATTTGCCTCAACTTTTCCTGGTGGTTTTCCTGATCGCTATAATTGACCCCTAAGGCTGCGCACAGTAGTGCGAGAAAGTATCGTTAACTATTTTTCTCATTTCAATAAATTATTTATCACCAGCAAACAGTGAACAACTCTGGTGTTTACGAAGCTCCTTTACAGTTTGACTTTGAAGTCATATCTGAGAATGGTATGGTCAGGATTCAGGAACGCTCTTTTCATTAGTTCCAGTTCTTTAGGCGAAGATGAACCTCCAATTCGGTTAATAAAAATCGTCTTACCTTTTAATATACCCACACTTACACACAAAATTAATTGTTTCTTCACGTCATTGTTGAAAACGCTCGTTTATTATTCCTCTGCCAAAAAAAAATCAATCCTTCTGGTGTTCCCAATTTTCGTTCCATTAGCTTGTTCTCAAATCTTTCTAAGATCTTTGAAAAGTGATATCTACCTAGATCTCAAACCACATTCGACTTTGTGAACTGTTCTCTCCAGTACAGTCGGGTTTTCGTGCTGAACACAGCTGTTCTTCAACCATGGTAAAAGTCTTTAACGATATTCGCATTCAATTTGATCAAGAAAAGAAAGCGCACGATTCCACTAAGGCCTTTGAGGGAGTCAATCACAGTTTTCTATGTAAAAATTTAAAACTTTATTTTAGCTTCAGTGATAGATTAGTTCGTCTTATTCAATATCACCTTCATCATCGTAATCAAAAAGTGAAAGTTGGACATATACTTTCTGAATCAATCCGTTTGCTTACTGGCGTACTACAGGACTCAATTTTAGGTTCAATCTTGTTCTGCATGTTCATAAATGACTTATTATATGTTTGCAAGAATATAATAAATATATAAATAACTGGGTCTTTTGGCTTTTCTCCGAATGTCTTGAAATCTATAACAAAGAAGGTTGCTATCTGGTAGTACAATGTACCGGTATTTAGGTCTGAGTGCTCCAGCTGGTACTTTAAAAACCTTTAATAGAAAAAAAAGAATATAATTGTTCATTACTTGTACAAATCGAAAAGGTTCAACTTATCAGAGGATTTGACTTGTAGAACGAATGACGATTTGAATAAGAAATAAGATCCATGATCGTTGAGTAACGACCTTGTTCTCAATTCAGCCAAACCACAAATGATTGCCGTCTCCAAACGAAACAAAGCAATGAACAATCTACCACCTATCTTATTATTTGAATTTGAACTTGAGTTTTTCACTACATACTGTCAAAATTCAAGGTTTTAAAATAAATCGGTCCCATTCTTCCACTGATCATATTAACCAATCTGTTGGTCGTATATGTATATGGTCTTCGTTAACTAAACATGTTTTCTTCTCTTATACCGACTGACACAAAATTTTAAGTTAGTGAATTTTTTTTTCGCATCGCTTCAGTTGTTTAAACTAAGTTTGATTTCGATTCGCAGCGTAAGTTGCTTGTCGCTTTTAATGATATTATAAGATATATTCATTGTTTGCGGAGATTCGAATATGTCTCTCAATACCATCGACTCGTACTACGATGCAATTTTAATCAATTTTTCGAATTAAAATTTTGTACTTTCTCGTATTAAATAATACACCTTCATACTTATTAGAAAAATTTAACTTTGCGCGGTCTGTAAGAGCAATGAATTTATTTCTACCTTCGTACACTTTCCTGAGTTCATGCAGGTTATTTTTGTACATGTTACTAAATTTAGGAACCACCTAACAAATTTTAAAAATGGGCACGACTGGGTCACAAGAACTTGTAATTGTGTGCTTAAGCACGATATCAAAATCTTAAGGCCGTGTTAAAGATTTTAGTATTTGCTCATCATAATATATAAAGCTGCCAACTAACCCATTAACTATGAAAATTGAATTAAATCACGCAGAATATTAAGAAAATCAAATTAAATGTTCCAAAAGTTTCAAGCTAAGGTCTAAAAAACTAATCTTTTGTAATTGCTTATGCTTATAAACGCTGAAAATTCACTAAAAATTGTAGGATCAGCGTTTAAATTAAAAAAATTTTCACCTTTTTAAAAAACTAGCTTTTTAAAAGTAAAGTTGCATACTTTAAGCTTAAGATGATGCTAAGACTTGTTTTGACAAAAAAATTTATAACACTTAAAGTAACTGTTTTTAAATTATTTCGAAAATCTAAATTTTTTAAAAAAATTTATAAAAATTTCTTAATATTAAAATTGTTCAAATGTTGATATGCAATCTTTCTTAAACATCTTAGAACTTCTAAAATAAAAGGTTTCGTCAAAATCTTGTAAGCTTTTAACGAGAAAGCCGGTTTTGAAATAACGGTACTATGGGAGGTATTGTTATTAGACTTTACCAAAAAAAAATTTACATCAAGATTACTTATCCTTATCACAAAATTTTATCGAAATCGTTGGAGGCGTTTTCGAAAAAATAAGTATTATCATATCGGTTGTATGGCAGGTTCCATTATTTCAAGACCTAGAGACTCAATTAAAAAAATCTCTCTGTAGGCTACCCCACAGAGCCTAACTGCAAATTTTGAAGAAAATCAGTCAAGCGGTTCAAGCTGTAGATAGACAGACAGGCGGACAGAATTGCAGAACCCACTTTTCTCGTATTTTCTACCATCATCGTAATGTCATGTTTAATTCTTATCTCAACAATTTTTTTTTAGGATTGCAAAACTTGCCTTATATCTTACCTATAATCGCAAGTTGAAATGAAAAACAATTTAGTATTTATTTTTGTTATTCTTTCTAGCTTCTTCATATTTTCTTCTTTTTTCATTGTTAATATCTAATAGCAGTAATGTATCAAATCATAACTGTATATTACTATAAAAGACTATAAATCTTACTTGTAAACCGTTTTTGTAATAAATTGAATATAAATAAAAATTGATATAAATCAAAAGCAATTCGATTCGAAAAGCGTTTGATGGTGAGTTAATTTTTTACATATTTAACAATGCACGTGCGTACAGTGCAGCAATTTTTGATGCGAATCTTGCGAGTCTGTATCAAGGTTCTCACAAGGTTCTCCCACAAAAACTTTTATGATCACTTTTTCATGCGATATTGTGCGAGAAGTGTTTGTGTTGAAGTTTAAGGATAAAAAATTCCGTGCTTGTGTTGTGCAGTACAGTTTTGAAATTATTTTGGTGGTAATAAATATAATGAAATAAAATTAAATATAGAAAAAAAAAAAAATTGGGTGGCGCTACAGAGCAGGCTTAGCGCATTTCTCACAACCATGCTTTGTGAGGGAACGGAGGAGATCTACAATTTTCTGCCGAAAATAATCGAGAACGGCTAATCGAGAAAGTGATTTTCATGGCAACGATTACTCGCGTAGGGCGATATCCGTGGAAAACCATTTTTGCTTCTGTAGAGATTCGAGCAACGAACCTCCCGGTTAACATGCAGACATGCTAACCATCACGCCACGGGTACCATCAAATTAATTTTAACTAATTAATTAAATGTAAGTTGATTATGTTCTGAAGTAAGATAATCAAATAACACAGCCGCATATAATTGCTTTTACTATGTGCACTTTGTCGCACCCAATATCGCATCTCGAATCGGTTGCCACATCACTTCTCGCATCGCATAGCTTTCTCGCACTACTACGCGCCCAATACTCTATCTTCAATATAAGTTAAACATGTATTCATTCTGAGATGATTTGAATTAGGGCTCGGTGTAAAAACCAAAAAAACGGCTGGACCATTACTACAAATATGTGAACTTAAACATTTCAATTAATAAACACAAACTAGTAAGTAAATTAAACCAAAAGTCTGCATCATTTGAATTATTTCATTTACATTACAGTAACTCTGAGAGTTTAACAAATTATAATTTTATCATCACTTTACAAAGTTTTAATTTATCCTCTTATCTTTAGTAAAATTGAAGTCCTTATTTTATTTTGTTTTGAAAAGAGACTAAGTCAATAATTCAGGGAGTAAATGGCAGGATTTTATTTAATTTTTTTTTTTTGTACACAAAACTTAGTCGGATTTGATGCAATTTTCATTGCTTTAGTTGTGTTTGTACAGCTGTTACTTTTCAATTTGCAGCTTAATTGATCAAAACAAGAAGTGCACTACTCAAAAATTTCATTGTTATGCTCGAATTTCGATAATTTTTTATAATCTAATAGCTTATAACAATAAAAACTTCGTGTTTCGAATTTGAGTTGATTCCTTTTTTTTACTGAGAAAAAAAAACTTTTGTAAACAATTTGATTTAATAAGAAAGTAACGCTTCTACAAATAGACGCGTCAGCGAATCTTTTCGTCGAAAGTCCTAAAAAACAGCTCCGATTTTAATATTTTTTTAAATGTTTTATTTAATCAAAACCAGAAACATTTCAAAGGAATGGAAATAGTTATTTATATTTTTTAAGCAATATGTACAATAATTATATGTAATATATAAATTTTTTTTTCTTTTTCTTTTAAAACAAAAAATTAAAAATTTTTAATATCCAAGTTTCATACTCTTAATACGCATACAATACTCAAACGAGACATAACAAAGAGCACTTGTGCATAACTTAATGTCCTGGAGCCTCTTGAAAATAAACACATGAGTAACTCGTCTATTTTTTCCGACAGCACAGTCGAACAGCAAACACGAATGTTCACTTTATCGACCACCGAACATTATGAAAGACTTTCAATATTTAAAATTCAAAGTTATCATATTCTACGGCAAATTTACTAGGTTAGGTTAGGTTAGGTTTAAATGGCTGTCAGGAAAACAAACTGACACACTTAGGGCCGGTCTGTTCAAGTTTGGTTAATTTTAACCCGTGGTTATTTCCAGTGGTTACCATAGAATGAGTCTTTTCAGCCTTGGTTTGGTTAACAAATGAATGGTTTGGTTAACTAACTAACCAGAGAAATTGTTAACCAGTCGATTTTGGTCGGTTAACGCTATTTAACCATCGATTTACTGGAATTTCGTCTTTTCACGTTTGGTTAATCTGTCTTTTCGTATTATTTTCGACTCATCATTTGGCTATACAACAATTCAGTGTGATGGAGTGCGTTTGTTTTTAATTTTCCAATATATTTATCTCCAATTATATTCTTGTTATAGTTCTTTTTTATAAAATACTGTTTCATTTACAAATTTAGTTCACGTGGAAATTGTGTTTGGGATTTGTGGAGTTCTGATGGTAGTGACGTTAGTGATGACGAGGAATTGTTGGTTCTTGAGCGGCGACAATATAATATGTATGAAAGATTGGACCATTTCAATAAATGGGACGATATTGATTTCTTCAGGCGCTTTAGATTGCGAAAGCAAACTGTTGCAAACATATTGCATTTGATACGACCGAAATTGCAAGATAAATGTCAAAGGTGTGTTCTACAAAATTTTCATTAACCAACAATAATTTAAAAGTAAGGTTTATCTTTAGACGTCGCAATGTTACGCCAATGGCGAAGCTACTCATCGCCCTTCGATTTTATGCATTAGGCACTATGCTCATATCAGTTGGTGATTTTTTTGGCGTCTGCAAAGCTACAGTTTCAGTTATAGTTCAGCGAGTTTCATTTGCCATTGCTTTGCTAAGAAAGCAATTCATCAAAATGCCACAATCTGATGAAGAACTGTCCATAGCCAGCTACGCCTTTTACGATATTGCAAAATTTCCACGAACCATTGGAGCGTGCGTTTTATGTTGTTGTACTTTTATTATACTAAATACCTTTGTTGTACGAATCTATAGAATAAAAATTATAATCCCGAATGTATTTTGATGTGAAAATGGTAAAATCTATAAAAAATACTCACTATGTTTGTTTCAGAAGAAGCATAGAACTTTTGTGCCAATTTTTCCCATGCTGCATCTTTTTGTTTTGATGTAACTGCGTCAGTTTTCTTGTTTTCGAAAATGTTCTTTTTTTCTAACACCAAACCTACAAGTTTTTCTTCTTCACTTTTGGAGAAATTCGCAGATCGTTGCTTTGATTGTGACATTTTCTTCAAAAATAACAAAAATTAGGAATAACATAGGAAAAAAAAAACATGAATAATTATAAAATAACTCACTATGAACTGCCGACAATAAACACAATGTCACTATGAAAGATAACCGTTGATTGAGGTAAGTGATTAATTTGACAGATAGACTGGAAAAATATTGGAATTTCTCGATAACCTACGGTTTGTTAACCAAGGCCGAAAAAATAGTGAAAAGACGCAATTCCTTAACCATAGATCTATAAACATGGGTTAAGCAAAATCTCTGGTAACCAAACCACAGATTTAACCACACTTGAACAGACCGGCCCTTAGACCAATATTAGGTCCATTGTGATACCATAAAATTATGCGAGGAAGTATCTCACTTAACAAAACCATTTGGAGCTTTTAATAAAGCGAAGGCGATGCAGGGGATCTGTGTTCGCCAGATCGCCTGGATCATCAAGAAAATATTTTCCTAGATGCTGTTTTCTTTTAAAAGAGAGTGCAGGACATGAGCAGAGGAGGTGTGGGATTGTCTCCTCCTCCTCCTCATTTAAGCAACTTCTGCAGAAGTCATTTGAGGGAACGCCAAGTCTTATGGCGTGTCTTCCTATCAGACAATGTCAGGTGATGACATTGATTACGGAGCTAACTTGCAATCTGGTAATGGATAATAAATGTCTTGTGCGTTTTGAATCTAGTCCTGGCCATGGTGATACGTGGTGATATTGTTCCACCTATGATTTGTTCTATCCATTGCCTCTTGCTTTAGCATAAGTTTACATGTAGCGATTGGTATACCAATATTCAACCTGCTGGTTGAGATCGGTAGATCGGTTCCTTCTCTGGCGAGTTCATCGGCTTTGCAGTTACCCACGATATCTCTGTGCCCCGGCACCCAAAGAGAAATTTATTAACTTTTTATGCAAAAAAAAAAAATCAATGCTCACCTTAGTTCTGATTCAACCAGTCAAAAATAAGGTTCCCTGTTTGACGGCTTCGTTGACTCGACAAATATTTTTATCAGTATTTTTACTAGGCTAGTTTTGCAATCGTGCAGAAAAAAAATTTTGAGATAACAATTGAACATGACATTACGATGATAGAGAATACGAAAAAAGTGTGTCCTGCAATTCTGACTGTCTGTCCGTAAATGGATCTGTAGCCTGAACCGATGTACCGATTTTCTTTAAAATTTGCAGTCAGGGTCTGTAAGGCAGCCTACAGAGGGGTTTTTGGAATTGAGTTGGATCTAGGTCTTGAAATAACGGTATATGACATGCCATACAACCAATATGATATCACTTATTTTTGTAGAGAACGTCTAAAACGATTCTCTCTCTCTCTCTCTCTCTCTCTCTTCTCTCTCTCTCTCTCTCTCTCTCTCTCTCTCTCTCTCTCTCTCTCTCTCTCTCTCTCTCTATCTCTCTCTCTCTCTCTCACTCTCTCTCTTTCTCTCTCTCTCTCTCTCTCACTCTCTCTCTCTCTCTCTCTCGCTCTTTTCTCTACTTCGACTTTATTTAAATTTTTGCGACACTAGTAAAAGGAGTAAAATGGATACAAATAGAAACATGAGAGGATTCAATATCTTTTGTTCTTTCGTTTGTTTCTTTTGGACTTTTGGAACTCATTACTAGGCGCATTTCTTTTGATTTCAAAAACCAAACCATCGCACCAATAATGAGATCAGACATCAGAGCCAGAAAAAAAGTGGGGAGAGAAATAAAAGAAAACATTTTCTCTCCGTTTCACTTTGTATTGCGTAGTGCTCATACTCATGTAGATTTGGGGTAGTTTTGAGTCGAAATAATTAAAAAATTTAAGTTTCATGTCGAAATTTGTATTTTTTCATCAAATAATAAGAGGTTCAATTGGTGCTTCCGACTTGCTCTCTCACATAGGATTCAACTATACCGGATGATCCCACCAAATACGTAATTTAGAGTTATTAAATTGCTACAATCACAAAACTAGCTATAGCATTCTAGAGCCATTAGCTCCCATAAGTAGGATATACAACTCCAACCTTTTTATTTCCGATTTTAACCTTAGTGTTTTAAAATTAAGACTTAAAACCATTGCTCCACATGTATGATTTGTGTTTTGCATTTAATTATTGTTTTATTCTTTCAAATGTGTTTATTTGTTGTTATTGATGTACTTTATTTGTCTTAAATGTAATGTACACATTCCTCCATTTGTCCTTGTGTTGGTGTTATTTACTAACCACTAACAAACTAAGGCTTGCTTAATAAATTAAGTGATAAGTGCGAACATAATGAGCTTGCTTTCTAATGTCTTAGTTTTTGGTAATATGTCTTCCAATAGCATGTATAGTTATGTGTATATAGTTGTTCAATTTAACTAATTTAATTTTAAAACATTCCCTCAGAGTGACAAATACTTTTTTAAGGAATTTTTTTAATATTTTTTTCAATATTATGTCCTTCTTATTATCCAAATGGTATTAATTGCGTAAAAGCTCCTACATTTTGTTATTCTTATTCCTCAACTCTTAGCCAAATATTTAGACTTGAAATTAATTAATCCACGTAATTGAACTATGTATCTCTTCTCTGTATAAAAACGCTTTCAACATACTTTGACTTAACAGTCAGCGTATAAAATATAAGATGGATGTTCTCAAATCATTCATATTCTGCGCTCTTATTGCATTTGTTTGTGGAATGAATAATTGGGTAAAAATCAATAACGACAACCAGCACACTGCCCTTGGAGAGGTAGCTGCAGTGTTAACTCGCAAGTACTTCAGCCCGTCATCGAACACTGTTGTCATATTAGAACGTTGTGTTCATACGGGTATGCATCGAGTTAATACACGTATTCTGGAACACATCTTAACCAATCTGCAAGAGACAATTACTGTGCAGTTATACAATGGCCGTTCCCAAAACCAGCCATGGAAGTATCACATTTTTGTCGTCGATGGTATCGAAGCTTTAGAGTAAGAGTACCAAGTGACTACTGAATTTTCTTCAAATATTTTTTATATATTTTATTCTTTTAAGCAAAATTAAGTGGAGCTTCTCAAAAACAGGTTTTGAACGTGACTTCCGCTTCCTCGTCATTCTTTCCAAATACACACCCGACCATCTGGAAACAATAAAAAGTATTTTCGAGTTTTGTCATCGGTATCATGTCTTCAATGCGAATGTCATTCTCAATCACCCCCTACTTGGTGTCTGTATGTACAAATACGATTTGTTTACGAGAATCAAATGCAATGAAGTGCAACCGTACTTGTACTTTCGTTTCAATGATGGACTGCATAACCTTGTAGAAGTATTTCCGCAGAAACTGATGAATTTTTGGGGTTGTCCATTGAGGCTAACTGCGCGGCTCAATCATCCATTTGTTACATTTTCTGGAAACCATTCCAACCCTTTATTTGAGAAAAACTGGGAAAGTCTCAGCGGATTTGAAGGCGAACTGATGAAAACTCTTTCACACAAACTCAATTTTACTTTAATTCTAATACCAATACCTAATTCATATTCACTTGATCGAGTCAATACCACTTACGGATGTGTAAAGGATGTGAGTGAGAAACTGGCGCTAACCATGCAATTGATTTTAATAATTTTTGTTTTCGTTACAGTTGATGCAAGGTAGAGCAGATATTGGAATAGGAGGTTTCAGCGCATCGCATCCAAGGCGAGATTATCTAACCACATCTATGACCTTTCATCAAACACCAGCCGTATTTGTCGTTCGTCATGGCAGAGAGCTAGACTCAATTAGTCGACTTGGTTGGCCATTCAACCTTCAAGTTTGGAATCAGTTGTCAATTTGTCTTCTTTGTCTTACATTGGCCCTGCTTTTATTACGACTTGCTAATGCTCACAAAAGAGACCTTATAATAGGACATTCGAACCGTTCACCTATTTTCAATTTCCTTACCGTTTTCTTGGGTTACCCAATGACTCGACTGCCCTCAACGCCTTCTGCTAGATATTTTCTTTCTATGTGGCTTCTCATGACCTTAGTCATTCGAAATGCTTACCAAGGCTCTCTCTTCGATGCTTTTCGCACAGACAAGTTTTTGAGAATACCAGAAGATTCTAATGATCTTATCAAGTGGAACTATAAGCTTCTTGGCAAACCATATTTTGCAGGTACTGAGGTATTTCCGAAAAATCAGACAGTTCCTTTGTATTATGATAATTACATTAGACTTGAGAAACTAGAAAAATTAAATGGTCGGTATGTAGCTATTACTTTGTTCGATAATTTTATAAGCTACTTGGGGCACAATATTCAAAATTTCACTGATCTAAGAGTTATCAGAAAAACAGTGTACACACATTCTGTAGTATTTTACTTCCCGAAGCATTCTATCCATGCCACACCAATCAATAAGTATCTGAAAGACTTTATATATTTTGGCTTAATTAAGCACATTTATTTCAATCACTGTTATGATTTTCATTTTTTATTAAGGATACTTAGAAAACGCATTTATATTCCCCAACCCATAACGGTTTTTCGTATTCAAGGTGCTTTTGAAATTTCTATTGGATTATTCTCGTTGGCAGGTTTAGTGTTTATTTTAGAAGTGCTTTCGTCTAGTTTTAAAAAGTTGCAGACTTTTATTGGTTGGATGAGTTAAGGTTAGACATAAACTGTTTGTGACATATTTGAAGCAAAAGTGAAAACTTTGGGCTTAGTTATGGTCTTGTGGTGTTTCAAGGATAAGCTGGTGACTAATTACAATTTTAACAGAATTCCTGTCAATACTAATCTAGTACCTTTTTAAAAATTGTAAGCAAAACTTTGTTTATCTTGTTAAGCTATTTAAAAAATAGATTCTACACTTAATCTTAATGTGAAGTATCTTAAGCTTCTTCTTAACAGTACTATTTGTAGTGAATGAAAATGGAAATAAATTTTACGAATTTGCGTTACACTTAAACAAATTTCTCCCTCCTACTTATTGGTATAATTTTAAATTAATGAAAATCCTACAAAAAATTGCACGATAAGCCAATTGAAACAGGGCTTATGTTCATGCTAAACGAGATTGTTGTCGACGTTGAGTTTTGGGGTGGGTAAGGTTGTACTTATTGTAATTAATATTTTATGTTATGTTAGGTTCGGCTGGATGGGGTTGCAGCTGCAACAGTATATTAACAGAATACCGAAGATCCATTGTGATTACCAGAATAACGGGTGATAAATTGAATACTAGTCTGAAAACAAGGGTGAGTGACTGATGATGATGAAGCTGTTTGCTTCTGACACAGATGATGAGCTGGGAATGACCTCTATGTTAATGCTTTTAAAGACCGAAAACGAGAACATGAATTTTGACAGGTTTGACTAATCGCATTAAAGAATCGCTTTTTGAAAAATTCACAAATAAAGTCAAACATCTTGGAGGTAGCATAGATAGAAAGCTCATATAGACCAATATAGTCGCTAGTCGCAATCTGGCGAAACATTGTTACCATTCTGGTCGTCGGAGGAGCTTTTTGTACGACATGGGAGACTTACCTCGAAGGATTTTGAGGCTCTTTAAGGTATGAAAAGCCCAATCATCTCCTATTCGTCAGCTGGAAAAAGTTCTCACGTAAATACTTTATTGCTTTCATCTATACAAACTTCAAAGAACATATGTTCTAAAGGCTTGAAACTCTATGTGTTTAATTAATGCTGATAATGCGGCGCAGGTGACATAAATTCTGAATGAAATGCAACTCAGGGCCAACAAATAACAAACACTCAAAACAAAACATAAGCAAACCAGCAAGTCATGGGAACGTTGATGAACTGTCAACTCAATAAATATCTTGAAGAACAAAAGCTTTTTAATAACTGACAAGACTTTCATAGCAAAAAGTCCATTGGTGATTTGAATTCATGTCTCACCAAAAAGTGGAACCATCTTAGCACTGCTTTAGAGAAAGTATAAGATTATTGCGATATTTTTTTTATTATAAATTCGTGCTTTTGGTATTGATGAGTCTCTTCATCATTGGATGAGAAATTACCTATCAATACAAGTTTTAAGTCTGATCCTTACTTTATAAGTGCTGGTGTGCCTCAGGGCTCTGTTTTGTCTCCGACTCTCTTCCTTAATTTCAAAAGTGATCTCTTGTCTGAGACTTTTAATCCTTTTTTTTGCTGAAGACTCAACCCTTAGCTCTTCATATTCGTTTTCAAATTCACGTCACTGCTCTTCGGGTGTGGAACTGGAAAGGGCGCGTATGATAAGCTCATTGAATTCTGACTTTGACGGCATTGTTACAACATGGGGTTATAAAAACAGAGTAGAATGGAACCTGTATCCCAGAAACCGAAAAGCTATCAGTACTTGGTATGTATGTATGTTTAAGCGATGACCTTATTGCTGATCAGTTTTACCTTGAGCCCAATTTCGGGCGTAAAGTCAAGTATGGAAAGTCACTTTTTAATCCCACAACCCGTAGGTAAGTGGCTAGCTTTAGCTGACTCTGCTTTTCCCCAACATTACGACTCACAGATGTTCAAAAGCAACGTGCATCGGTGTCTCCTATGAAATTCTCTCCTACTTTCCTAATCGCGCTTTGTTTTATAAATATTATAAGGGCAGTCATATGTGATGAGATTGTTAATTATAATAAAAAATTAGATTTTATGCCCAAAGCTACCGAATAGACGAAAATTTTTTTTTCAAAATCATCGGGAATCTGAGTAGTAATGGTCAGTTTGTTTGGCTTTCAAAACAAGGAGTTTCTACAAAGCCCAATAAGTTAATAAAAGAACCATATTAAGAGTCAAAAGCAACGATTAGGGACGGATCTAGTTACTCGGAATGGTTCGAAACTGATAACGGTGTAAAACATGGTTGTATGTGCCATGTTGTTTTTTCTATTTTTCAACGATGTACTTTCATGCCTTCCTGGAGGAATTAAATGTATGCGATTGGTCTAGTGATTCTATCAGAGTCACCCGACAAACTCCAATTAATGGTCAATCGCCTGACGGATTACTTTCGCAATTGAAGTCAAAGGTAATGATTTATTTCTTCTAAGAGCTTTTAATTCATTCATAACCTATTTACAAACCAACTACCAAAACTCCTAACTTACTTACCGTTGATAACATAGGAAAAAAAAAGGACTTCAACCGACTTTGAGTGCAAAAATGGAGAGAACTCTCCGAAATTGTAGTCGTTGGCTAAAGATGCTGGTTAAGACTCAGCCCTACCGTGAACTACAATGCCCACCTAAGTACCTAAGTAAGTATTTTCCATAAAAAAAATGAAGTCAACTTAACTGTTAAAAAGAATAAAATTCATTAAAACGAATCTGAGAAGAAAGTTCTTCATTACGAAATAGTTGTTTGTTCCTTTGAAGGTTGGTTATAAATAAGTTAATATGTTTATAAGCAGTCAACTAGACCCCTAGTTTTTCTACTTCCGGAAATCAATTACTTCCGAGTACAATTGGAAGATGATAGCACACTTCATTTGACTAATTTCATTGGGTTTGATTATGCACTCATTAATTTATCACTATTACCCCCTTATTTAATTAAATTGCTGACTCGGTTATAAAATCAGACAAACAAACTGTCTATGTATTAACAAAATGGCCGGTGTAAGAAGAAGTTGGCTGTTTATAACTTGCTGCTGTCTATTCTCAATAGTAAATGGGCAATTTGCTTGGCCCTCCATCGAAAACGACCACAAACCGTTGGCTGAAAGTGTTGAAATTTTAACTCGAAATTATCTCAGCAAAGCTTCTAGCACTGTCGTTGTCTTGGAACAAAGTTGGAAAGTAAAAATGCACCATAAGCATTCACATATATTAGAGCACATCCTTATGAATCTACACGGAGCAATGGCTGTGCAGCTTTACGCTGGTCAATCCAACGATCGACCGTGGGAATATTATATTTTTGTCGTCGATGGAATTGATTCCTTCTCGTAAGCAGGCCACAAAAATTTAAAAATTTCTTAAAATTAACTTTTTTTTGTGTTGATAGGAATTTTGGTTGGAATTTTACACAAACATACTTCGACCGTGATTTTCATTTTCTCATCATCCTAACGCAGTTCACCACCGATTTTATGAAAACGTTAAAAGAAATCTTCATTTGTTGCCGCCGTTTAAATGTTCTCAATGCGAATATTATTCTTGACCATCCAGTACTTGGTGTTTGTATGTATAGGTACAGTTTGTTCTCCAGAGATAAATGCAGTGAGGTTCAGCCTTATTTGTATTTTTGCTTCAGAGATGGAATTCATCTGCTAAGAGAGGTTTTCCCAATAAAGTTATTGAATTATTGGGGTTGTCCGTTGAGGATAACTGCCCGCCATGTCTCACCGTTTGTGAAGTTTATCGGAAACAGGAGCAATATCGTTCCAGAAACAGCTTGGCAGGATCTGGGCGGTATTGAAGTAGAGCTTCTGAAAACTGTTGCGAAAGCGCTTAATTTCACTATTCACCTGGTCTCCATACAAAAAAAAATTAAGTTTAATCACAATTCAACCCATAGCTCTTGTTTTGCTGAGGTAACAAGGTTTCATCTAATTTGGTCATTTTCAGGAACTTACATACATTTCTTCTTTTCAGTTGCTTGATGAAAAAGCTGACATAGCTGTTGGTGGTTTTGGTGCATCAGATCCTATTCGAAAGATCCTTTCCGCAACAATTGTGTTTCATTATTCACCAAATGTTTTCATAATTAGACAAGGCATGCCAACAGGATCCGTTAACCGACTGTCACGGCCTTTCAAATGGGAAGTGTGGATTCTGCTGGTCTTCTGCTTATTCATTGGTTCGTTAACGCTCTACTTATTGAAACTAACAAATCCTGAGGTTCATAACTTTGTTGTTGGTTATCGGAATCATGCCCCGGTTACAAACTTTATTGCTGTGTTCTTGGGCTATCCCATGACTCAATTACCTATGAGAAACTTTGCTAGATATCTACTCACAGTGTGGCTTCTGATGAGCTTAGTCATCCGAAATGCTTATCAAGGCGGTTTGTATGATTCTTTTCGTATGGATAGAAATATGAAAATACCAATGGATCACGATGAACTCATTAAACAAGACTACAAGATATTGGTTTCAAAGCCGTCCGACAACTTTGATACTTATCCGATCAATCGATCTATCATAACTGGGCTTGAACAAGCGGAAAGAATGAAAATACTTGAGGTAAATGAGGGCCGTTTTACCGTTGTCGTCGCCAGAGAAAATTTCATAAGCTACTTAGAGGAAAACTATGGCAGTAAACTAGTCATGGTAAGAAAACCTGCGTTGATGTATCCCTCAACTTTTTTCTTACACAAAAACTCGATATATTTGTCATCGATTAATTATAGACTGGGTCTTCTTACCCATGCTGGAATCGTTAAGCTAATTTACTCGAACAATGTGATGCGTAGTCGTTTGTATTGGAGACGCAAAAAAAGCGTTTCACCTGAGGCTATTAAGCTCTTTCGTCTTAAAGGTATTTACCGTATATGTGGACAAATGCTATTCCTTGGGTTTGTAGTATTTTTTCTTGAACTGCTGTCATCTCATTTCGAATATTTAAGATTCCTTTTAAACAGGATAAGCTAAGTTAGTATACTTTGTGTAAGATGGTGGAATAGCGTACTAAAAAAATAAAATCATTTCGTAGAAAATAAATTGTTTCATAATATCCTCAGAGCTTGCTTTGTATTAGTGGGCACAAACTAGTGAAAACGTTATAGGTAATGATCACACTTTTGTGTGATAGATAAGCGCAAGTGTTATTACTGGATGTAATAAAAAAAAATATGTACACATATGTATATACAAAATTTAGATTTAAGATTTTGTTGAAAATATTAAAAAAAAATCCCTGAAAGTTTGAGACCTTAATATCAACTTTAAGTGCTCGATCAAGAGGTGCGAAGATTTCCCATTGAAAATACATAGAAACTCTGATTTTTTTTTTGTTAAATTTCTATAGCTCAGCGGCATTTCATGGGATCACTTTAAACGAAGATGGTTTTCTCTCAAAATTGAACGCTCTACAAAAGTGCTCATTGCGGCAAAGTCGTAACTCACACCGGCGAGGTAGTAATGGGCACTGAACCAGATTTTTCCATAAAATTCACGTTTTTCACAGTTGTCTCGTAAATAACAAGAGCTACGGAAAAACTATAAATAACAAACTTGTAGAACATACAATTTCCTACAAAAAAAGTCTTTTGGACCAAATTGCTAATATCAATACTAAGCGAGATATTAACCATCATATATTATACCTTTTATTTACGATTTTACCTAAATCGCCCCAAGAAAACTGTCAGATTATATGTTTTCGGTAATCCTGATAGGATTACATACAAAATTAAAAAAAAAAGTTAATAACGCTCAAGTGGTACCCGTGGCGTGATGGTTAGCATGTCCACCTGCGCTAGGCCCACGGGCTCGCTCTGTTGCGCCACCCTATTTTTTTTTTTTTTTTAAATATTCGATACTCTGCACATTAAGGGAAATAAGCCATTGTTTAACATGTTTCAAAATCAACAAATGTGAAAAAAGAACTCTGGTAGAGTGTAGAAGCTTGTTGAACAGGCGACAAGACAAAACATGGAAAGATCTACAAAGTGCAGTTTTACGAGAAGCTGGTATGGAGACTTGGTTCTATAAATTCTCTAGAATATAATAATTGATTGTTATATTACGGTTACCTGATCTTCTAAAAAAATTCACTTAGAACCTTAAAACAAAACAAATGGCGAACTGGAAGAATTTTCAAATCCTTAAAAAGATGAAAACTGGGATACAAACACGGCTTACGGCAAATTGTTTTCAGAGTATAGACTTTTGCAATACCAACTAAAGTTGAATTTTGTTGAAATATGTTCCTTCCCAACATGAAATTCCATGTTGTAATTTCGACTGAAAGATACCGTAATAAATTTTCATATGGAACGAACATATTCGAATCTATTATCACTTTGAAAACACTGACATTCTCAATCCGAAAACACCCATCGGTGCATCCACCGATAATAGAACAACTAGAGGAAGTGCTAGGAGTAAAATTTGAGCAACAACAACAATTCAAAAGCTTGAACTTTTGGCGAAAATTTTATTTACTTTCTTTTTTATGGAGCAATGACTATACCGATCTGCGACCAGAAAGAAATGCTACTGAGAAAACTAAAAACACTCAAAAATTAGATAGTGTTGACTTTTATTCTGTCGTAGAATTTATCAATTTGTATATAAAAAATTTTTTGTTATTATTATTTAAAAGATCCATTTCGATGAGAAAATTTGCTCTCTACAAAAAAACGCGCTAAGAAATGCAACAAAATTTAGCTTCGTTTCCGAGATATATTAAAAAAAAAAAAAGGATGAGCATGGTTCAGAGCGTCAGAGACCATGGGCTAGATTCCGCAAGAGTGATTATAAAAAACTCACACTCACGGCCCTCTGAAAACTCACGCTCTGACCGTGAGTTAATTTGAAATCTTCTTTCAAAATAACCAAATTAGAGTGTGTGCACAATTTTTCGTGTATACACAGTAAAAATTCACTCTTGAGGAATCTAGCCCCATATCTCTGATTTGCACCATCTAATTTAATAGCACTCCGAGTTTCTTTCTTCATAACTAGCCCATTAATTGATTCGTGCAATAAAAATCCAACCTTTTTCGAGTGACATAATCAATAAACTATAAACATTATAAAAATGTTTTAATGTTTAATGTTTTGAACACTTAAACAAAAAATTAAACAAAAAATATTTCAGGCAAACATTTCTTACTTTTTACTTAGGTTTTGGATAAATAATAGACTTGAATATGATATACAATTTAAATTTTTTAATAATGTTTGCCTAGTCAAAAAGTATAGGTTTGCCAAATTTTTTAGTACTTTTAACAGAAGCTGTTATTCTTTTTAGTTTTCCTGCTAATTATTTTACATAATCGAGCTGACACTAACGCTAATATAAAGAACAGACCTTCTTCAACAAACTCTATGTGAAATTTTCACTAAAAATAAATTTTTACAATAATTCCATTGCAATTTTGGCAGAATTGTCCACTTTGATATCGATTTTTTTTTTATAATTAACGCGCACATCAAGGGGTTATGACTACCCTCATAATGTTATGGAACACAGTGCGAGCATTTAGGAAAGTAGGAGAGGATTAGAAAGGAGATACCGATGCACGTTGCTTTTGAACTTTTGTGAATCTTAATGTAGGGGAAAAACGGAGCCAGGTAGAGCATTCAACATTCTATACTTGACTGTACGCCCGAAGTTGGGTTCAAGGTGAAACTGATGAGCATTCCTAGCGAGGCGGGTGTTGCGGCTAAATTGTTTCAGGGGAGGAATGCATCTGGCTATTTCACTAGAGCACTGTTTGTGGAACCACTGACTGAGAAATTTTTTTTGAATCATGTGAGGAATATTGTAAACTAATCAAAATAGTTTTTTACACAGAAATTCGTTACGGTTTGAAAAAGTGCCGCTTTTCCTTAAGCGTCGGCGGTGTAGAGCCTGTTGGGCTCTAGGCGCTTCCTTGCTGTGGTGCCCACTGTTACTTGTAATGCTTCGTATCTACCCTTCCGGTTAACAATCGAATGCTTTTCCGTAGTAAAACAGCACAAGGATTGTAAGGATTGCATCTGTTGTATACTTATTCGCGTTCAACATACACTGCACTGGCGCGTTCAACGTAACTTTGTGTATGTTCTTACATTGGTAAAATGTGGAATATCACATCCTATAAGCTTGGAGATGAGAAGTTTTTAGTACCCAATTCCTCCATCTTGCACAAAGTTTACTAACTTGTATTGTTTAAAAGGAATCTCAAACGTTCGAAATGAGATGACAGCAATTCTTGAACAAATTCTACAAACCCAAAGAGTAACATTTGACGGATATATCCGTCGAGTATGATTCAGCTTCTGGAAAGTGTTCTTGTGGAAACTGATCGTACAATAGGCCATTACAACACTGTAGCCACCTGTGAAAAATTTTGAAGTCATCCACAAGAAGCTGTCCTTGAGCATTGAACCTCCTCAGCGTTTTTCCATCTTTGAGCGTCTATTTACAAATTGATTTGTGGTAAGTTGCTTTGCAACAACTGCCGATATTCTTGCCAATTCCTCGCGAAATGCGATACCCATTGAAAAACATTTTTTATTTTTCTGTTGGGATTCGAACCAAGCACTTTTTCCTGTCTTCTCCTGCAAGAGAGAAGACTTCCGTATTCCACTTCGAGGCGAAGTTCTGCATTACTTATATTTGAGGATTATGCTATGAAAGTAGTTTTCTTTTTACTTCTTTCCGCTTCATCACTCCACTGTCCACTACCATGTTTCTTTGAGTTGATGGTACGAATGATTTGTTTCAATCTAGACAAGTTTGCGGTAGACAATCAAACATACTTTGTGCTGTGCTCAAATTTCCTTCACCACCTACCTAAAAAATTCTGTCAGCAGAAGACGTTAGTTCGTTAGTTAGTAACATAATGTAATGAGTTTATTTCAATCAACTAAGTCCATAGAGCTTGATTATATATGCAAGTGGATTAAATTGCCTGTTTGATTACATAATGTAGGTATCTAAGCAAAAATTTATTTTCCTTATGTGTATTAACAAAATGGTTACTATTACACTAAGTCGGTTATTATTAACTTGCTGCGGACTATTGCACTTAGTACGAGGCCAATTCACTTGGCCCATCATCGAAAATGACCACATCGCATTGGCTGAAAGTGTTGCAATTTTAACTCGAAATTACCTCAGCAAAGCTTCAACTACTGTCGTGGTATTGGAACGGAGTTGGAAAGAAGAAATGCGCCCTCAGCATTCACGCGTGCTAGGTCATATTTTGACAAATATGAGGGGAGTTATGGCTGTACAGCTTAATGCTAGTCAATCCAATAATCAACCCTGGGAGTACCACATTTTTATCGTCGATGGAATTGACTCCTTTGTGTAGGCAAAGCCACAAATGCTTGAATTTCTTATAAATTAACTCTTTAATTTTCATAGGGATATTGGTTGGAATTTTCCATACACAGACTTCGACCGTAATTTCCATTTTCTCGTGGCCCTTACGATCTGTGCGCCCGATTTTATGGAAACCGTAAAAGAAATTTTTATGTCCTGCCGCCGTTTCCATGTTCTCAATGCAAATGTCGTTCTCAATCATCCGGTACTTGGTGTTTGTATGTATAAGTACAATGTGTTCTCCAAAGAGAAATGCAATGAGGTTCAGCCTTATTTGTATTTTTGCTTCAAAGAAGGAATACACAAACTTAGGGAAGTATTCCCACCGAAGTTAGTGAATTACTGGGGTTGCCCGTTGAGAATTACTGCCCGTCGTATCCCACCGATTGTAAAGTTTTTTGGGAACAGGAGCAATATCGTACCCGAAACAGCTGGAAATTGTCTTGGTGGAGTTGAAGGAGACCTTCTGAAAATTGTTTCTAAAACGCTTAATTTTACAATACACCTGGTTTCTTTGCCCGCAGAGCGATCATTTTATGGCAATTCATCTTTAAACAGTTGTTTTGCAGAGGTAAAGACAATTTATAAAATTCTGACTAATTTGAAAAACTTGTTCTCATCTATTTCTACAGTTGCTCGATGGAAAAGCTGACATAGCTGTTGGTGGTTTTGGTGCATCAGATCCCATGAGAAAACATCTTTCCCCTTCAGTAGTATTCAATCACTCACCAATTGTGTTTATAGTTCGACAGAGAATGCAAATAGGATCCGTAAGCCGACTATCATGGCCATTCGAAGGTGAAGTGTGGATTCTGTTGGCCTTCTGTTTATTCATTGGTTCGTTAACGCTCTACTTTTTGAGACTAACAAATCCTGAGGTTCAAAACTTTATTGTTGGTTATCGGAATCATGCCCCGGTTACAAACTTTATTGCTGTGTTCTTGGGCTATCCCATGACTCAATTACCTATGAGAAACTTTGCTAGATATCTACTTACAGTGTGGCTTCTGATGAGCTTAGTCATCCGAAATGCTTACCAGGGTTCTTTGTATGACGCTTTTCGTACAGACAGAAATATGAGAATACCAAAAGATCATGATGAACTGATTAAACGAGACTACAAAATTTTTATCTCACAAGTATTTGAAGGATTTGACATATATCCTCTCGATCGAACAATCACTACAGGTGTTGGAAAAATTTATAGAATCAAAATACTTGAGAAAAAAAAGGGACGATATACTACTATCACTAGTAGAGATAATTTTATCAGTTACTTGGAAGACAATTATAGAAATGGCAGTAAGCTCGTTATGGTTAAGAAGCCGGTGTTCATGCATCCTTCGGTTTTTTTCTTTCGGAAGCATTCGATATATGTGGGATCTTTTAATAGAAAACTAAGGACTCTCATTGATGCTGGAATAACTAAATGGGTACATGCAAATAATGTGAAGGACTATGTTTTGTTTAGAAAACATAAAAAGGGGAGCGTCACACCTGAGGCAATTAAGTTTTTTCGTATTAAAGGCATTTACGATATCTGTGGGCAGATGTTGATATTTGCCTTTTTCGTGTTTGTTCTAGAATTGCT
Organism: Melanostoma scalare; assembly: GCA_949752695.1. NCBI lineage: Eukaryota > Metazoa > Arthropoda > Insecta > Diptera > Syrphidae > Melanostoma > Melanostoma scalare. The sequence goes on from OX456985.1 coordinate 29,426,167, forward strand.
GTCAGTTCGATTCGGAAGTCTGAGAAACTTATTAAATTGGCTTAGTTGAAGTCTGTATGCTTACAGACGGTAGAATGATAAAGATTGAACGATAACTACTTCACTATGTTCTCATTTATTTTGGTGGTTGTCTCTGCTTCTTAAATTTTCTTAAAATTTATTTTTTTCCTGAAAGTAGTGTTCTTGTTCATAATAAAAAAAAAACTATAAAACTTTTAAAATGTGTATTTCTAAAACTAGTAATAGAAGTAAGCTTTTGTTATGACAGCATTTTTGCTGAAGTCTGTTAGAATTCCTTGGAGAACTACAAAGGATACATGAAATATAAGCTTAAGCGAACCCCATCCTCAGTGAGCTCGGTCTATACTATAATGAAAGCGGTTCTTAAGCCACCAGGCGGTGGTCATACTAATATTTTCGGAGACGTCGACCCACATGTCCCAAAAGCACGTTCCAAGTATAATCAACAGAACTCCTCGAACATGAACGCCTGCATCAACCCCGAGGAAAAAGTCAAAGTTGTGGACAAAGTTCCTGAAGATACAACCAATACTATTGCTACCATTCCAGTGGTAGAAATGTTCGCTCCAGAAGCAAATAAGACACCAATACCGGATGTATCTTCATCATCAAATAAAAACCAACAGTCAAAAGGAAAAGTTCCACCAAGGGGATTTTCATCGGGTGGTTTCTGGTGAAGGATCACACCACCGTTAACAAAATTTTTTTCAACTTGTTTCTCAGAAAATCTGACTAAAAATTTTGTTTTTGTTTTTTGTCGTCCGTCCTAATGTAAATTTACTCTACTAAAATAAAAAACAACAAATTTCCTGCCTGCCTGATGTAATGAAAGCCATTTTCCAAGGCCACTTAGACCGGATTAGATTAGGTTGTATGGTGAGTTGAGCTTCCGCAGCTCTGGGCTCTGCGGTGTTTAGATGAAACCTGCTGTACCAATCCATGGGAATCGTTTGAGTAGTTTCTTCGCTCCTGAATTGAACCAGAGGCTAACAATGTTCTGTAGGTGGATGAGTTTGAGTTTATCTTGGCGGCTGATTTCTGAATCAAGTATTTGCTTTCTTAGGCAGAAGAGTGCTGGGCATTCTGAAATATCGTACAGAGACGTTTCTTCACTTTCGAGGCATAGTCTGCAGATACCAAAGTTAGCGCCTTTCTTAAAACCATGTCTAGTGAAGGAATGGAGGGAACCTACAATTTTCTGCCGAATCCAAACAGCTAATCGAGGAAGCGCTTTCATGGCAAAGAATTTAGTATCGGAGGACTTGCCAATTCCTCGCGAAAGTTCAGTTTTTTAGACGGTCTATTGTAGGATGGTTTGCCTTCGAATTTGCTTTACGGTAGTCCTGCTGCCGTCGAAGGTGGATTGTTGGCAGTCCTAGAATGACGTTTAGAGCATATTTAGGAGTGTTTCGCATGCATCCAGCAATGCATGCTGTTACTAATCTTTGAAGCTTTTCGAGATGCTGGCAACTAAACATTAGATCACAATACTCGAAGCGCCATTAGTTAAAAATAAAAACAATTCTACTTCGTAATTAAAAACCCTTGTTTTTTGTTTATTTGGCAATGGGCATAGTTCTTCTTACTTCCTAAAATAATTTGACTAAAAGACTCTTCCAATTTACTAATTCCTTGATTAAATATTCAAATTTTTATCACTATTATAGACGGTTTGCTTACAGACATACCCTAGCAAGAAATTCACTTGCTTTTTGTGTATTAGTAAAATGGTCACTGTGAGAGCGATTTGGTTGTTGGTAATTTGCTGCGGCTTGTTACCATTAGTACGTGGCCAGTTCGTTTGGCCCATCACCAAAAATGATCACATCCCATTAGCTGAAAGTGTTGCAACTTTAGCTCGAAATCATTTCAGTAAAGCTACTTGCACTGTAGTGGTCTTAGAACGAAGTTGGAAAGAAAAAATGCGTGATAAGCATTCACGTATCTTGGAATATATCCTTAAAAGTCTTCAAGGAACTATGGCCGTGCAGCTTCACACAACCCAATCCATGGACCAACCCTGGCAGTATTATATATTTGTCGTAGATGGCGTAGATTCTTTTGAGTAAGTTATAAACTGCAACCCAAATTAACTCATGAGTCCTGACAATTGACTTTTATTTAAGAGACATCGGTTGGCGTTTTCCGAAAACCCATTTCGAAAGACAATTCCGTTTTTTCATCATCCTAACGAAATTCACACTCAAATTTATGAAAACGTTGAAACAAATTTTTTCATCATGTTACGATTTACATGTTCTTCATGCGAATGTTATTCTCGAACATCCGGAACTGGGTATTTGTATGTATAAGTACAGTTGGTTCTCTAAAGACAAATGCAATGAAGTGCAGCCTTATTTGTATTTCTGCTTCAAAGATGGAGTACACAATCTTCGAGAAGTATTTCCATGGAAGTTAATGAATTACTGGGGATGTCCACTACAAATAAGTGCTCGTTATAACCCACCAAACTTTATTTTTCATGGAAACAGAAGCAAATTCATACCTGGAGAAACTATACACAACTATGGCGGAATTGAAGGAGATCTTCTGAAACTTGTTGCAATAACACTTAATTTCACAGTACGCTTGGTTTCTCTGTTCGATGATCGGGAATCTTACAGCAATTCAACAACTGACGATTGTCTTTCTCAGGTAAGAATCTTAGCATTTGGCTTTTCCAAGCATACACAGAAACACACAAACGTATTCCATTGCAGTTGCTCGAAGAAAAAGCTGATATGGCGGTTGGAGGTTTTGGTTTAATGGATAATATGAAATTATTATTGTCTCCGTCAGTTGTTTATAGACATTCACCACTTGTGTTCATCGTTCGCAAAGGAATGCCAATGGGATCTGTCAGCCGACTTTCATGGCCATTCAATGGTGAAGTGTGGATTATACTGGCCCTCTACCTTCTTGTTGGGTCGCTAGCCTTGTATTCCATGAGATTGACAAAGCCCGAATTCCAAAATTTTATACTTGGCTACCGGAATCATGCTCCCGTGACAAATTTCATTGCCGTATTTTTGGGTTATCCCATGACTAAGCTGCCTCTTCGAAACTTTGCTAGATACCTACTCACAGTGTGGCTTCTGATGAGCTTAGTTATTCGGAATGCTTATCAGGGTTCATTGTATGACTCTTTCCGCACAGATAGAAATGAAAGAATACCACAAGATTATGATGACCTCATCAAACTAGAGTACAAGGTCTTTGTATCAAGAGGTTATGTAGGTCATAGTATATTTCCGACCAATCGAACCATCGTTACAGGGCATGGACATATTCTGAGAATGAAAAAACTTGAAAAAATCCAGGGCCATTATACCACTGTGGCATTGAAAGATAATTTTATCAGTTACTTGAAGGAAAATTATAGAAATGGCAGCAAACTAGTTCTAGTAAAACAGCTTGCTTTTTTACATCACGCAGTGTTTTTCTTCCAAAAGCATTCGATGTATTTGCCATCTATTAATGGCAAACTAAAACTTCTTAATTATGCTGGAATAACAAACCTAATGTATTCGAATAATGTGAGGAAATATGTTTTGTTTAAAAGACGACACCACAAGGGCAGCGTAACACCGGAGGCAATTAAGTTTTTTCGTCTTAAAGGTATTTATGATATCTGTGGATATATGCTGATTTTTGGGTGTGTGGTGTTTGTATTGGAATTGCTGTCAGTTCGTTTCGCAAAGTTGAGAGACTTCATTAATTGGATAAATTAGAATATATGTTATTATGTACCTATTTGAGAAGAGGTTTTTCTTCAAAGAATAGATTCAACCCGTCCATGTTTTTATTGTGTGGTGAACACTTTTTTTTTTTGAGTACATATAGGTACTTGTTGGAGAAAGTAAATAAAGCTCATTAATTTCTGTTACATTAAGATATGCGTTTCATTTTTGCACATCCAATAATCTGCCTATGCCTAGTACAACTTTTCGGCAGATCTGAGTTATTCAGTTCTGAGTCATGCAGTTGAAACTTAGCGTGGTCTGACCCTTTCACTATCTCCTTTGCCTTTAGCTTTCTTTGCATAAGTCGAAAATCCTATTACATTCAACTTCTACGTGAAAGAAAGCTCGTTCAATTGACATCCGTTTTAAGTCTTATGTTTGGTTTTTTTATTTTTATGTTTTACAATTTTTTTTTTTTAGAAGTGAACCGGTCTGATTCAATTAATTTCAAATCTTGTTCGCTCAGACTTACCAGACTTGCCCTCAAGGCCGTCTTTACCCTTTTGGGGGCCCTGGGCACTTTTTGAAAATGGGGCCCCTACATGATTATATAAAAACGTTATGTTGTGTAATAAAGGTATGCAGAAATAATTACACAACTTTGAATTAATAATTATTCTTTTAGTTTTTAAATAAATAATATTTTTTTTATTAAATATGAATATATATAAATAATAAGGTGGAGCGATAATGTAGGGATTTTTATGAAGTTTTTTTTTCTTAACGGCATAGTGATAAAAAGTTGCCTTGTTATGTATAAAACAAACGTACAAAATTTCATCGACCTGTCTTAATGTTTGGAGGTGCCCCAACACAGTTGAAAAACAGAAAAAAAAGTATTTTTTTATGTAATCACTTGTTATCATAATTTTGCATTTTTAGACATTAAACTGCTTTTTTGTATCTAAATTAGGCATTCATTGACGCGATAGGCTTCTGTCACCAATTTGATGCAGCGTTCGACGGCTTGGGTATAACATGGAAAGTCATGAATATTGTGACTTACGCCGAGGCCATTTTTGACAATGCCTCTTAATGTTTCATCCGACATATTTTTCGTTAAAGGTGGCTCAGTAATACTACAGTCTTGCCACATAATCATTTCTGGATAATCATCGGTATCGTAATTAAATGCAGGCACCTTAAAATTACGAATAGGAGCACTATTATTTGATCTTGCTTTTATAATTCTTCGGTATGCCAGTTCCCGCATGATTTCTCGGTCATCTCCGAGCATGGCAATGAGAATATTTTCAGAGTGTCCGAAATATCCATTTCGTTGGATTACTTTGTCAATGACTGTCCTCAAGTCTGAATTCAAAAAGCGACTCAGACATCAGACTAATGGTTTGCCTCAGATGCTTAGCTCCGTTTGTGCAGGAGGGATTGCATTTTATTGTAAACCACATAGCACCATAAACTCACATCGCACACGTAGCTAATACCATTAAGTTTTCTTCTGGGTCGATTTTAGAGGCATATAATCTAAGAATTCGAGTAGCTGTTGTCAGCCATCTAGAGTGGTTAAAAGGTCCAGGTTCCATATTAGCCAAATCAAAAGCAAATATACCAGTACTGATAGCGGTCATTATATCGTAAAGGTATTTCTGGTCGGTACCTACTTAAATCATTTCTGGCGATTTCAGGCAATGTTTTAGTTATAATGCTAAACTGGACTAATTGCATTATTTGACAATTTAGTAGTTGAGACTTAATGGTACCTGAGAAGCATTTCGGCCCTGTAGTGTTTCCATTTAAATGTAATAACAAATGCCGCAGTGGTAATTCATTAGCATGTAATTGGCAGATAAACCACTGTGATGATCGATTGATATCGTCTTCCATCAGACGAATAATACCACCTTTGAAACCTGTATTCACTACAGTTCCATCGCAGCCAACTACAGTTATTTCACTTAGTTTTACTGACTTAGATTTCAAGTGAGTTATTATAGTATCTTTAATACCTTTAGCAGTCCCTGACTCACATGTAACATGCCCGAAATAGTTGCTCCCTGGTTCCGATAAAGTCACATAATGATTTTTTGTAACTCGTTTTCTATAAAATTTACTTTCTTTCTGAATACAATCCAAAGTTTTATCCCTTCTGGCATCAAAATACAAACCGCGATGAATTTTATTACGATCTGCCTCTTGTAAAGTTGATCTGGCTTTAGTTATCTCACGTCACAACTTTGAGCGATCAATGACACTACTTGGATCGTTTGATGAAATAATGCCAACATCTTTTAAGGCAGAAGACGCTATAATGGCAGCGGCTCTATCAGATGCTCCAGTACGATCACAGGTTAGGGCCAGCAATGGCAAATTTAATCTTTTTTTTTTTGAGCTGGCAAAACTTTTAGTTCTGGCTTTTCATGGCAAGGACTAGATGATAGTACAAGTTAACTATCGTGATGTTTCAGACATTTTTATTGTGTAACACTCACACGGAATCGCTCAGGAAGCCATTCTACGTTCATAAAATCTTTGTGATTTCATCAGTATATTTATAAATTTTTCAAAACATAATGATGACGGGGGCACCTCTAAACAAAACTCGAGCTCATTGATTTTTCTAATGTTCAATGATGACTTAAAACAGCAACTTTTAACAGGTATGCCGAAGCAATAATCAAAAAAAAAAAAAAACACTCCACCCTAATAAATAACTATTGCAGTGTGTTTATGTTTTAACTGAAACATTAACATAAACATAAACAATGTAAAAACAAAAACAAAATAATAAATATTTCACTTAAGTATTCAAAAATGAGCAAAATTTAAATAACGGAAAATTAAATTCAGAATGTAGTTTGAGGAATGTAGTTTAAGGAAGAAAATATTAAAATGAAAAAAGATGGAAAGGGGAATTATTATTGAAAGAGAATTTTTTTTTTGATTTGAGATTGAAAACCATTAATTATATCCTCAAAATCGATACCTTTGAGGACATCGCTTTCGATTGACATCAGCGACAAACTTGTCAATCTTTCTTGAACCATTGTTGTTCTGAGATCGTTTTTTAATCTTTTTAACTTAGAGAAAGAACGTTCACCACTGCAGTTGGTCACCATCATACTCAAGAAAATTCTTAGTGTAAATTCAACATTTGGAAATTCATCTTCAATTTTATTTGCTTTTGAAAATTATAAAGTTCTAGAATATTTTCAGTTTTTTTCATTTTCGTGACGACTTATTTTCCAGTATTCTTTTAAATTCAGGAATTCAGCATGTAGTTCATCTCCGTTCACATCTGCAGTGTAAAATTCCGCAAAAGATTTGGAGCTTTTTTTTTAAATCTTCTGAATTCAGATTTTTTAATCGAAAAAAGAAAGTCAAAACGTTGGCCAATCTTCGTATACGAACCTAGTTGATGTTTTAAATGAACGCTAAGAGTGTCAACAATGGGAAGAAAAGTTTCAATTTTGAACCTTACTTTCCCAGTCAAAATAACTGAGTGGTGAGAGCCGTCAAAAAAGGTCTTCTACACCTAGTCCTTTCCGAAAGGTCCTTATGTTCGGAATACCTACGTGTTTTTTTGTCTGGCTGATGAATAAAAGTTATCAAAATTGTCCCTGATCCCAATTATGAATCTATCGATTGAACTCAGCAAATTTATTGCAACATCCTGAGTAATATTTTGTTTTTGAAGGAAAGTACTTGTTTTATTAATTTTTTGCAATACAGAGTTCCAAAGTTCTGTTAGTATGGAAAATTCAAGCTTGGACATTTTTGCAAAGACTAAGAGCTTCCTGTCTGGCCTCTCGTGCCTGTCCTAAATCGTTCGCGATAGACATTAAAGCTTCTTCAATTTCTTGATGACCATTATATAAGGCGCTAAGTGCCTCAGCTCGCGCTGACCATCTTGTTTGAGAAAGAATTTTTACATCTTGTTTCGGATCTAAATCAGCAGTCAACACACTCCATCGATGAGAAGATACCGAAAAAAAGTTATACAATTTTTGAATAATGTCAAAAACAAAAACTCTTTTCTCTTTACCTCTTTCTTTACTTTGAAGTCTTAAAAAATTGAGTGCAGTTCATCTCTACACAAATGCAACGCTTACTACTACATTTAACAACAGACAGCAAAAAAAAAAAACGCACAATTAGTGAAAACAGGCAAAAATTGTTAATAGTAACCCTTTCGGACCATTGCAAATGTCAGAAGGATACACAAGAGTTTTTCCCATTACAACACCATGGTCGTAAGATACACGAAAGAATGTATTTTCTGATTGGATTTTTAAAAGCACCCTGAAACGAACACAAGTGTGTTTATGGGTTCGTTGTCTTGATCAGTACTTGGTTGACCAGATTCTCTTTTTTTTGTTTTAATTTGAATATAGTTTCGGAGGGAATGTAATTTAAAATGCTCAACAAAGGTTGTTGATTCGATTCGAGGATTGTATCGATTTTTTTTTTTTTTTTTGAAAATAAACCAATAGAGGTTAAGTGGCCCAGTGGGCCCAGTGGTAAAGAGGGGTCTGCTTGCCGTCCAACATTATGACATGCTTTTCAAAATTTCAAAATTGCGATTTCAAAATTTTCAAAAATATTTAAAAACGATCCAAAAAGTTTGGACAAGCGTTTGCCTGAGTATTCATTTTATCTAACATTCGCCTTGTTTTATTGGGAATTTCTATACTCACTTCACTTGCGAGTCTCAATAAAACGCTTTTTTGGCTATATTCACTTACACATAAACTCCATTTACCAACCATTCCTGTTGTTCACTTCTGCAAGTGAGTTATTTTTGTCCACTCACTTTAGAGTTGTTGTTTTTCTATGAGCGATGTTTTGCTGAAGTGAATATAAATTCCTAATAAAACACGGCTATTGCTCGTTCGAACCAAAGTATGTCCAACTAATTGTAAAGTGTGAACTCCGCTATTGGTTTCCATAATCAGAGGAGGGTTACTGAGCGAAACAGTGCCTACCAAGTGGTTGAGAACGTAAGATACTGATTGCTAACGTATACGAGGTATACGTATAAGTATATATAATGTCAGGAAATACGTTTTCGATTGCTATCATATCTTTTCTCTCAAAAGTCTTGAAAAGTATCATAAACAATCAAATACTCCGTTTTTTATCCGAACGAAAACTGGAGCCTTCAGCAGTCAAACGGTGGACTTCAGCAGTCAAAAAAGCAGAAACCCCTGAAGGAGCTACTCCAACATATTTGGTTTAAAGGTCTTTCAGGGTATTTCAATACTAGGACAGGGTATTGAAGTAGAGATGGTGGCGGATGAGCTCCTGGTAAGCCAACGGCAGCATTCACACCCCTGCAGCAGGGTACTGACACTGGATATTCCAGCCCTTTGTGTCCGAAGGGATCCAAAAGGACCTCGCTCTCCAGGTTGGGGGTTGTGCGTAGGGTTAACTACCCAACCACGGAAAAAAAAATATGGTTCCGAAACAACCAAAAGCCTCGGACAACGATAATGATTTCAAAGTTGACGACCTAAGCAAACGAAAAAAGGACAACGACCTCCGGATCTGCACGTGGAACGTAAGACCTCTTAACGGACTACGTGCAGCTGGAGAATCAGCGGACGCCCTGGACTGCTGCAAAGCAGACATAACCGCCATCCAAGAAGTGCGATGGAGTGGACCATCCATAAAGAAGATGAAAAACTGTGACATCTACTATGGCGACTGCTACAGACAACAGAAACAGCGCTTATTTGGGTGCGGATTTGTCGTTAGAGGAAGACTCAGGGATAAAGTGATTAGCCAGAAACCAGTCAATGAGCGTATAATGACCATCCGCATCAGGGCTAAATTCGCCAACATTAGCCTAATATGCGCCCATGCCTAAAACTAAGGAAGGAGGACATCTTTGGAAATACAATCGGTAAGCATAGCCTCCACGACAAAACCTCCGAAAACGGACTGAGGCTGATCGATTTTGCTGCGGGGCTAAATCTTGTTGTAAGTAGTACACGCTTCCCGCATCTCAAAATTCATAAAGGTACATGGCGATCCCCAGATCAATTAACCGTCAACCAAATTGACCATGTTGCGATCGACGCAAGGCACTCTTCTAGTGTGTTAGATGTCCGAACTTTCCGAGAGGCCAACTTTGACTCGGACCACTACCTTGTTGTAGCCAAGGTACGAATGAGGATATCTTGTTCACGACCAGCACGAACAAACGCTGTGAAAAGATATGACGTCGGAAAGCTACAATCGCAAGAGATTGCCAATGCCTTTTCCAATCGAGTGTCACTTCAATTATCCTTGAAGATCATTTCTGCAGACTGCTTAACGGCAATGAGGACACAAATTCCGCTGTCAGGCAGATTGCCCCATTCAGCTTGGACGATGATCAAGAATGCCGTCCTCCTGACCTAGAGAAAGTTAAGCTTGCCATATGCAAACTTAAATCAAATAAGACTGCAGGTGCAGATGGCCTTGATGCCAAACTCTTCAAGGCAGCTGGAGACCGGTTGGAAAAGAGCATGCACCAGCTGATCTGCATGATATGGTCGGATGAAAACATGCCCGATGAATGGAACCTCAGTATCGTATGCCCGGTCCTAAAGAAGGGAGCCCCTCACAATTGCGCCAATTACAGAGGGATAAGCCTCCTTAACGTCGCTTATAAGATCTTGTCTGCTGTAATATGTGAACAAGCTGTCATGCGATTTCTTCAACATTATACTTGAACAGATTGTAAGAAACTCAAACGTCAACACCAGAGGAACAATCATTCAAAAGTCTGTGCAATTACTCGCCTATGCAGACGATATTGACGTAATGGGAAGAAAAAAGCGTGATGTCATAAGTGCTTTTGCGAGTATTGAAACAGAAGCGGCAAAAATGGGTTTGATGGTTAATGAGGGCAAAACGAAGTATATGCTGTCATCAAACAGGGACACAGAACATCGACGAATTGGACAATTCGTCACAATAGACAGACATAACTTCGAGGTAGTACAGGACTTCGTCTACCTAGGATCCGCTGTAGACACGGACAACAACATCAGTGCGGAGATCAAACGGAGAATAACTCTTGCCAACCGTTGCTTCTTTGGGTTAAGAAGGCAATTGAGAAATAAAACCCTCTCTAGAAAAACCAAGGTGACCTTGTATAAGACCTTGATCATCCCAGTCCTGCTGTACGGCGCGGAAGCATGGACTTTATCGAAAGCGGATGAGGAAACCCTTGGTCGTTTCGAAAGAAAAATTCTCCGAATGATCTTTGGTCCCGTATGCGAAGACAATGTGTGGAGAAGAAGATACAACAACGAGCTGTATGAGCTGTACCGCGACATGGGCATAGCCAGAAGAGTATGCCCATCGCGAGGCTACGATGGTTGGGCCATGTAGAGCGGATGGACCCAAACGCTCCGGCTCGTCGGGTGTTCGAAAGCACATTGCAGGGAAATCGCGGAAGGGGAAGACCTCGTCTTAGGTGGCGCAATCAAGTGGATGAAGACCTCAACCGATTTGGAGTGCGAAACTGGAGACAGCTCGCCCGAGATCGAAATCGTTATAGAAGGATGTTGGTTGAGGCCCAGGTTCACCCCGAACTGTAATGCCCACCTAAGTAAGTAAGTAAGTATATTGGTGCCCGTTTGGTTATGGTTAGCTTGTGGTTATGGCACTTTGTCTTATCCAATCCTTAAATTTTTATTTCTATATTTAATTTCTAACAACGTGCTAAGATTTGCTCTAAATTAAAAGATATTGTATCTTATTGTATAGTTTTGATTACAATAAATTTATACGAAACTTAACTAAACGGAGACAATTTACTTCCGAAATGTCGTTGGACCTGGAAAAAGCCGAAAAGTTGATATAAAATCAACTGATTGTGGAAAGAATTCCGCGCCTTCCCGTTACTCACTTCCCCTATTCAAACGTCCCTTTTCACGAAATCAGTCCCACAATTATTTACTTTATTATTTACTTTACTATTGATTATAAAGAAGATTTAACACATCAAAGAGAACGAATTGGTCCTGCTGCTTTCAAACTTTACACTTACCAACATATGTATTTAGGAATTCATTTTTGTTTTTATTTTTATGTATAAATAAAAAGTTCTTACATAGAAGGTCATAACAGTTCGGTGTGAATCTGTGCCTTAACAAACATCTTAATCGGTTGAGGTAGTCTTCTGGTTGTACCACGTAAGATGAGGTCTTCCCCTTCCGCCACTTCCTTGTAGTTTGCTTTCCAGAACCCGTCCAGTAAGGACTCAGCATGTCCCAGCTGTCGTTTTCTCTCTCTTCTAGTTATTCACACATGGTCTTCAAAAACAAACGGAACCAAAGATCACTCATTCGAAGCAATAAAGGTTAAACTCATCTGCTTTAAGTAAAGTTTTTGCTTTTGCACCGTATAGTACAAATAAGATGGTCAGGGTCTTGTTATGAGGCTGCCGTTGTTTTATCGAGAAAGGGCTTTATTTCTTCAATACAATGTAATCCCAAAGTAGCAGTGATCGGGAAGAGTGGTTCTCCAGTTCGATTCCCGCATTGATGTTGTTTTCCGTGTCTATAGTGACGTCTTTCAGTGTAGTTGGCATGCTCCTACCGCTATGCTGATAGTTTGGGCTCCTCTGATAATAAATTTCACACTGAACTTAAATTTCACCAACAATAACAATTCTACACGAGTTCCATAATCAGACCTCCGAAAAAAATCATAAGAGGCAAATGAAAATAACTTGCTGGTCTAATATTGTAGTTGCAATTCGTCTCTTAAAAATTTCTAAATGATAACTAAACTTGTCTCACAATAAAAATTCTTGAATATAAAACTTTACTGTCAATACACTAAATGAACACATTTAGAATTCAAGGTTCAAAGTTAACAACCAAATAAACTAAATTCCTTTTGCAACACACGTCAAAACCTTTTCAAGGGCAATGAGTGCATTGAAAACTCATGCAGAAAATCTATTATAATCTACTTGGGAAACAAAACTTTTTAATTGGTTCATTTAATGTGGTTTTTCTCAAATTTATGCTTCATATTTTATGACAGTTACATCTGCCACGATGCTAAAAAACTTTCTTGCATTGAGTATACCACAAATTGCACCAATTTTGGCTAAAAATACATTTCCCGACAACTTTAGTTGGAAAAAGCAAAGCACAAAGCACGTGTATGTGTATATTCGAAAAACAACTACAATAATAACAACAACACCTAAAAAGTTGTGTCCTTGTAGTTAAGAGACAAATATCAAACCCAAAAATGTTATGCAAGACAACAAGTCGCGCGTAATTGCAAAGGATTACATCACGTATCTTTTGCCTTTGAGATGCATCCATCTATTCCATCCAGAGATGATGGGATCCTTGCATGCTTATTATGGCGTTGACACGTATATGTAGACAATCTCAGACTAAAATTTTATGTTATGCTGAAGCCGTAATAATTGTCTAGAACTCAGAGAAGAGTGGTTGAGGTCGAACCCCATCCTCCATCATTCCATGTTGTCATAGTTCTGGTTTTGGTTAATCCAGTTTCTCGACAATTTCCATCCACTTTTAGATTCTTGTCAATAAAAAAAAGAGGAGGAACACAAGGGAAAAGTTCTGGGTTCAAATTGTATGCCAGAATGCACTATAAAGAGTTTAGGGGAGACCTGGGTAGAAACAGGAGTCACATTTTTTGGGATGAAGCGTAAATGTAAAATGAATACAACTTCCTTTAAATTTTTAGAGCGGAATATGATTTCATCGTCTCACTTGAGCTTTCACATTTAGCACATAACCCGTTTGTTATAGAGTTCTTTTTTTCAATGCAGAGCCCCTTTTAACCCCACTGTACCTTACACCCAAAATAGTATTTAACACAAAAAAGTGTTTTTCGTTCTGCTGACTCGTGACTGCACAAAAAGCATGGAAACAAAACAAAGTTGAGCAAAGGCAGGCGGCAGCGATACAATGCTTTGCAATCAGCTTGCAGATAGTGGCACCCTGCAAAGCGATGGGTGTTGTCCTTTTTGGCAGTGAAACCATGAAGTACATTCATTGCGGAGGTCCTTTGATTTATTTAACGAGTATGTCCTAAATGGGCGGTTAAACAAGATCATTTATATTTTTGGTTTCTATTGATTTTGCAGCTTTTTTGCTTTGGTGGGATTATTTATATACATAGGTACACTTTTTTTATAATATTCGCTTTATTTGAACATTGGAGCGCACTCTGCAAGCGAACTACTTGTGAACTCAAGAAGGATGATGTATTTTTTTGTTTTTTTGTTTTTGAGAACGCCTTCTACTCTCGAAGTGATGATAAAACTGGGTGTTCCATGTTATTATTTATCATTTTATGTTTTTGGTGTAGTGCTTGGTAAATACGTTGGCATACATAGTGGTAGCAATGGCAAAAGATAAACAGAAATGCACTCTCGCAAGGGAAAAGTTTTGCATCTTTTTTTTTGTTCGAAAAACATGTTTTTGTCGGCACCAAAACGGATCGAAATGACTTAATATCTCAGAAAAGAAAACCAGAAAAAGAGAACTGCCGGGACTTGACTTCATCAGGGAAACTAGGACGACTTGAACTTTTTTCAGACTAATTGCATTCGCTCTTGTTTTACTTCTTTACATTGTACAACATCATTATATTTGGATGAAAACAGAGTTTGATGAACAGGATTATGGTGTTGAATCTCAGGACGAAAAGTTCTTAAATCAAGAAACTGAATAAACAAAATAAGATTAAAGTAAGTTTATAGTGTGGGCGATGGGAGACTATATTCTTCAATCCTCATGAAAAGTTCTTTTTTTTTAATTTGAAACAATGTACCTACTGGGTGGAGAGTACAAATTTGGATGAATAGGAAGAGTTGGGCAATCTGAGCGCAGTTAAGATTATGGAAGCTAGCCCATTGCCTTCTTATATTAACTCATTTGCGTTGCTTAGTTGGATTTAGAAATGATGCGGTTAAAAAGTAAAAGCTAATTCTTCTTTGGGTGGATTTTTTTTAGTATACATAGTGTGTCGGCTTATTTGATTCATTTTCAAACGTTGCGTTGGTTAAACTGGTGGCTTTCATGTATGTATCTTTCCAACAGAGATTAATTGACCTCGAAATAAACGAAAATGGTTGTTTAAATTACTTACCGCGATTGGGAAAATCTCTTTAGATGTGGGGAAGATTTTTTTTTTTTTTTTTGTTTTTTCTTAATTTTGTTGGCATACATAATTAGGAAACTATAAAAGTATTTGTTTTTGGATTTTTTTATCCAAAACCAGGAACATAGTTCACTCCCGCATTTTGCTTTAAGTTTTTACTCATATGTAGCTAATCCTAGTTCTCTGCTGTGATGAACCATGACGTCAACCCATACAAGTTTGTACCGGGGAGAAATTCAAATATTCACTTTTTCCACTTTCAGGCGTTAATTTCACAATACAGGCCTTATTGTGAAGTCTGATTAGCACATCCTTAAAAATTAAGAATATGGAAACAAGAAAAAATTGTGTTATGAATTGTTCATTTTTTCCATCTACTTTATTAACTAAAATACCAACGAACACTTTAATTTTTGGATATTATTTCTGTTTGAGGTTTTTGAATTGTTTTTCTACAAATCAAAGGTATTCCAGTGCGTCAATTTGAGCAGAGGGTTCTTCTTGCGTCGCTGCAAATTACAAGGAATAAAGCCTCCGCATTTGAGCGGGGTCAAACAAAGCAGTAGTTTTGTCTTTGACCTACTCCACGAACAAGTCTCCTGTGTCCGAAAACAAAAAAAAATATATGCTTATAATTTTTTTAACTTCCCCTTTAATCTTTAAAGCCTTTTAGAATCTTTAAAGCGGGTCACTAGTGTGAAGCAGTTAAGTCTGAGAGCTGTGATCACTCCGATATCATTTGTAGCGCTTTATAAAAACAGCCTAGTAGAACTTAAAAAAAAAACCTTTAATACCTGGCTAAACTGAATTGAGTTTTAAATTACTGACTCAAAATCCAGTAACTCACTTCAAGTGTATCAACTTATATAAATTCGTTAGCTGTAAAGTCCTCTGGGATCTGCCTCTCCCCCACATTTGTCAAAATAACAAAAAATGGTTTGAACTAGTGCATATTTGCAGTAACATCGAAGGTCCTCTTCTTGGTGAGCTCTTAGAGCGGATGATGAAGAAGGCAGAACCTAGAAACGTGAGCCTCATCATTGAGTTTGACCCAAGTGCATGCTACGCCAATGTGAGGTCGGAAATGACACCGACATTATCATGGAAATCACTCCCTCTGCAGAGGAGTATGCTAATCTGGAGCACTTAAACCTTATTGAAGGTCCTTTGTACTGCCAGGGTAGCCGCCTTCCCTTTTGTTGTGCAGGTGGTAGTAATTTTAAGTGTAACCTCAAGGGTGGTGTCTAGATGAAACTGGTAGGCTGAAAGAAAAGTAGATGACCAGAGTGGAATTTGGACCCACTCATCAGACCTATCTACTAAACACTGTACCACTGCACCACGACCGCTCTTTCTGCATTCATACTCCCCCGTGATAAGTGTTTATTGCAATACTTTGCTCTCAACAAGACTGTGAATGTGTGAAGTGAATGTTTCAAATTGAAAAAAAACAGCTCTTAAGGATTTGTTAACTCAATTTTATTTTTAAGTTCGTAATTTTCAATTTTGCTGGCGGCCGTATAAGTTTAATCTATTCTACCAGACAAAAACTTTTATTAGATACCCATTTGGAAGGGGTTGTTTAAAGAACAATGAACCTGCCATTCTTTTGGCGGTCATATTGTATTCCCATTTTATTTTCATAAAGAACTCTTTCTGCTATCAAGCCGTTTCATTTCATGTCTATTTTGAAGAAACAGTGAGAAAACATGTAAGCCGCCATTTTGTAGCGGCAGCCATCTTGGATTTACAGCGATACCGAATCTATTGAATTCAAAAAATCAAAACTCAAGATCCACAGAGAAGAACCAGAGAGTCAATTGGGGCAAGGTAGTGCCAATTTGTGAAAAGCTAAATTAGGTACTCGTCGCCATTTTTTTGTCGGTTGGTTTGAAATCAACTTAAGAAAGTGAACGTGTTTTCGATATTTTCCGATTTGTAGGAGGTGAGAATGTTAAAAGCTTTAATTAAAACTACCACAATAAACATTATTTGCCATTAAAGTAAATACTGAATTAGAAAAAGTGTAAATATGTAGTTAAAGTCAATCGCAGCCGGATATAGCCGTTAGTTCAAATAAGACGCTATCTTTGATTTCACCATGGAAGAAAATATGAGGGTGTTTTAAGCAAAGGGGGTACGAGCTGACTATCTGTCTTATCTGCTCTGGGGTGAATACCAAATTTATCAATCAAATAAAATTTCAATAACCAAATTTGACTTACACAAATAAACATTTTGGAGTGGCTGCCATTTTGGATTTACAAGTGAGGAAGTTTTAAAAACTCAGGGTTTTTTTGAAAAAAAATGTTATCCAATTTCTCTATACGTCTTTAGTCTTTTAGCTCTAATTTTTCAATCTATTGGATCCAAAAAGGCAGCATAGTTTACTAAAGAAAAATGCCCTTATCAAAATTAGCCTAATGGATGCTTTATCGAAGCGAATAGTTACCGTTGAGATATTAGCTATTTCTTGTTATTTTATTGAATTTTATTTTTACATAAACACCACCTGATTATCCAACGTCCACTCAACTATGTGCTTCTAGATTGTTTACTTTAAGAACTCATCACTTAACTCTATAAATAGAAAACATCCAACCCCACCGCCATCGCACATAAAAAAAAGAACACCAATCTTCAATCGACTACTTTAATTTATTCACTTTCTTGTATCTAAGCACTATACACTTTCAAATACCAATAGAATACCCGTAACATCTAAACTGAATCTCGATCCCAATGTCGTCAGCTCAAATAAATCAACTCGGACATTTTAAAACTTTCATAATATATTTCCCAAGCCCTCATTCACCTCATTTCCTTAAGAAGGACCAAACAAACAAACATGCAAAAGAAAAGAAATACCTACTACATACTACTCCACCTTGTTTGTTTTTTCTACACGAGCCCATGTCACTTCGTTCATGACCATTTGATACCAGCCCAAGTGTCCGAAAAATCTATGGTTTTTGACACTCAACTAAGTCCCTGAGTAAGGCAAACAAACCAAAAAAAAAAAAACAAAAAAAAACAAAATGGTTAAACAATACGTGAATCTTTTGAACCTGAGTGAATGATAAGGATACTCTTTTAGTGTGTGTTATTTTTAGTATGGCATACGTCTTCATTCAAATTTATGGTCGCATCGAGGAATTGCAGCCTTTTCTTGTTGTTGCCCGTGTGCGCTTTGCCCTGTAAAGCCTGATATAGGTGAACAAGCACTGGCTCAACGAGGTGCCATCGTCATCGTTTCCAGGATGTATTTTGTGTCGAATCGGATTTCTTATCGGTGTAACCATTTCAAATGTTTTCGTTTTAGTCCTTTCATCATTGTTTCACAGCGAGAGAGTTAGTTTCTGTAGTGTGACTTAGTACTGAATCAGTTATGTACTTGAGGGGTTTGTAACTTATCCATAAGTAAGGGTAGGTAAGTCATTCTATTGGAGCTTGGGCTCTTGATGATCTCAAGGAGTGAGTGTATTTCTAAAATGAAAACTTTCTAGTTCTTCTTTTTTTACTTAATTCACTGATGACAATGTGAGGTGGGACCCACGTAGGAACGTACATAGGTACTCAGCCCAGATTGTTGATATGAGCACAAGTTGTTGTTACTCTGACGTGAAACGTATGTTTGTATATGCCTCTACTCATCATAGGGTAGTTTTCTTAACCTGGTATATACAAATTTATTTATCTTTATTAGAGCACCTACTTCATTTTCCATGAAATGCCATTCTGCCTGCTAAGTGGGAGTTCGAGGTTCGAAACAGAAACTTCCAATACTTTTCCAATGTTATCAGTTCTTACGAGGAATTGGCAAGTCCTCCGAAAGTAATAACACTGCCAAGAAAAGTGCTTCCTCACTTTGCCTTTTACTCAAACGGACAAACATTTGTAGGTACCCTCTTTTCTTCACAAGGTATGTGAGGATGGAGAAATTGCGCTAGGTTCCAGTGCTACTCACGTTCTGTCTTTCCTTAAAATTGGTAAGCAGACTCAATTCTTTTCCATTCATAATTCGATTTGTTACCAACTTACAATTTTATTTCCATTCCTTTTTGTAATTCCAGAGCAAATGGCCACACTGTTTCTTATATGTTAAGCATACATAGCCCAAATCTACGAATGCAATAAATCATTTTCTTTTAGTTCCGTAGATTATTCATGGCAGCTGCACACTATCATCGGCGTCGCCATCGGCCCCCTTGTTTGGGGCCGGCCGGTACGAAAGGTATAAAAGATCGACCTTCATTTGGCTGAAAGGTTTCTTTTCTCTTGTAAGAAGGTTGTCGAATTCATGGGCTGGGTCTAAAAAGAGCTCATTTTAGTCATGATAAACTTTGAAGGCAAAGCGGTTTCATTGTTCCGTATTTCTTTTTTGTCCATTATTTATGCATGGCTCTTTTTTGTGGTCTACCCATGTTCCCACCCTTCTATCGCATAGAAATTCCGGAAGGATTTTTTTCCTACCTATTTTTTTATTGTTGGGCTTTGAATACTTTCTGAAGTCCAATGATGAAATGACATGGGTCTGTGCATGGGAATGAAATGATTTATTAACAGGTGTAACATGTCACTTAAACGTTCTGAATAAATGAATTTTCATTTACTGCCACAATCTGGGGTGTACTACATAATGTTAATCACATTCGTGATAAATATCCAATCGATATTTTGTGCAGTTGTCCAGTGATGTGATGTAGCGAGAGGTTGTTTGATTAAACTGTAACAGGTGGTTTGATTTGATACTAACTGACTGATAAGCTTATTAGTTTTCTATAGAAACAAAAGAACATGAATTTTTTATGAGGTCAACTAATAGAGTTGTTGATTTGGTTGGAATAATGTTTTGATAGCGTGTTAAATTCAATTGAACTATCACTCAATCTTGTACGACGACTGTTTCGTGTTTTTTACGTGCTAGCGTACACACACAAAAATTGAAGAATTGTTTCAGAGATTAATTTATTTGAAAATAATGAATTTAATTAAAAAAAAAAACAAGACAATTGGGGTTTGTCATATTTATTAATTTTAAATTGTTAAATGTAAATGAATTAGATGTTAACACTAACGGTGTACAGAAGCGTGATATGTGATAGTATCGAATTAATTAAAAATATGTCACTCGGAATATCGAATCAAAACACAAAAGTTGTTCAGTTAACTCTGGCGCTACTTTATATTCAGCAAGTGAACACTGATGATCCCAGATGAATGACAATAATTAAGAACAGCTTTCTAGCCTAAGTATGCCACTTATAAGGTAAAAAGGTTAATATATGAATTAAATATAAATGAAAAACATAACGACAGCCAAAACACTTCTTACTTGGTACCTCCAATCTATAAGAGTTCTCCAGTGACCCAGTGGTTCGGTAACTATCGCCTCGATAAAATTATGTTATGGTTTTGTTTTTGTCTAGAAATACTTGATTAGGAACAAATATTAGTTCGGAAATAAATCACACAAAATGTCAAACAAATGAGAAATATCAGATGAGTTAGAGCAAAGTCTTAAGTATTTAAAGTGGGGGCTATCTCATTTTAAATTTAGAGTGACTTTAAAATAGTGTGAAATTATAAATTGATTCGATAGTCATTTTAAGCTAGTGTAGCACTAAGGCTCTTTTTAAGGCGATTTTAAATGACTATAAATTTGCGCTATTGCTTTTAATAAATAGATATTAACTGTGTCGTAAGAAATAATTAAACTTTTTTTGAGTGGACTCGCTCCACCCTGCCCAAGAGTTTATTAGTGAAATTCATGGATAATGATACCCAAATAATTTGAAAGATTTGTTCTACTTTAGCTGAAATTTTTATCAGCTGACACCAAAAATTTAATTGCATCACTAGAACTAGAAAAGTGCAATTTTAAAATAAAATATTAGTTCAATTAAATCTTTCTTTGCAAGAGCTATTTGCATTCGATTGGTATAGCATTTGTTTTTCATTTTTAAAGAAAATTTAGTCATTTTTCTATTTGAAAATTTTTCCTGATTACTGTGACTGTCCTCTGACCTAGACTTTATTTCGTCTTTAAATTCTAACCGGTCCTATTTAATTTTTTTTGTTTTACCATTACAATGCAATGTTATCTTCACGTAACGTAGACTATATTTCATCTCCATATTCCCACAAGTGTTGCCCTTGGCGTGATGGTTAGCATGTCTGCCTCTTAAGCCCAGAGGTTCGTGGTTCAAATCAGAACAGAAGCAAAAATGTTTTCCCACGAATATCGCCTTCGCAAAAAACTGCCCAGTCCTCCGTTAGTAAATTCATTGCCATAAGGGGCGCTTTCTCGGTTAGCCGTTCGGAGCCGTCAGAAAATTGAAAATCTCCTACTTTCCCTCACAAGCCATGGTTGTGAGAAATGCGCTATTTTTATTTATTTTGTTTATTCCCTCAAGAACGGTGTTGTAACCGTGAACTTAGAAAATAACGAACCGATTTCAAAAATTTTTCCACCGCTAGAGTGCTTCATTACACCGATCAGAATTAGCAAAAATGTTCAAATGGAATAGTAACTATCTTAATATTTATTTATTTTCGATGTAATTGAATAACAAATGTTATACCAATCGATGATAAATATTCCAGAGAATTTGTTTTGCCAAATGATTTTCTGTGAAAGCTGTATTTTTCTATTTTACTGATGAGTTTTGTAGTTGAGATGTAATTTGACTTTTTGTGTGAGCTGATTGAAATTTAAGTCAAAATGGAACAAATCATTCAAATAATATGACAGACTCACAGTAATGTGCATTGCACAAGAAAAACTGGGCCCCTGTTCTGTAACTATCGCCTCGGCGATAAAAGGTGGAAAATGGAACGAAATACTATGAATTTAGTAGGATTTCGTTCCATTTTCCACCGTTTATCGCCTGCTTTTATCGAGGCGATAGTTACAGAACATGGGCACTTACTTACTTACTAAGGTGGGCATTACAGTTCGGGGTGAACCTGGGCCTCAACCAACATCCTTCTATAACGACTTCGATTTCGGGTGAGCTCTCAGCAGTTTCGCACTCTAAGTCGGTTGAGGTCTTCATCCACTTGATTGCGCCACCTAAGACGAGGTCTTCCCCTTCCGCGATTTCCCTGCCGGCGATAAACAGTGGAAAATGGAGCGAATTTCTGTGAATTTAGTAGGATTTTGTTCCTGTTCTCACCTGTTTCTCGATCGATGTTATCAAAATATCGATGCGATAGTTACAGAACAGGGGCACAGTGCTCCTGCTCCTGCATCGATCGAGAAACAGTGAGAGTCGAAACGAAAATCTACTGAATTAATATAATTTTCGACCGTTTATCGCTTTTATCGATGCAATAGTTACAAAACATGGGCACTGGTTTCTGTTAGACCAAATCGAGTGATCAATGCTTAAGCTAACTGGAAACATAATAACTTTTCTTTAAATTTTCTTTGCGAGAGGAATTGGCCCATGAAATGCGTTATTCCCCGAGGCTCCCCGAAACTTGTTGGGGCACTTTATTTGTTTTATTTTTGAGTAAAAATAAAAAACAACATTAAAAAGTTAAAGACCTTTGCTCAGATATGCAAGAAACACCATTTTTTCTGTGAAACGTTTACTTTCAAAATTCTCAAACCCGGCCATCTACTTTTCGACCTCAAACTAATTTGTGTGTCTCTACTTTAGGCTCTACAGCAACCATAACTAAATAGAGAATATTTCACTTATTACTGTACCGTAGGGTGTCCTATTCGTCTTTTTCTCAACATAGGCTATTATCAATTTCATTTCAAACTCAAATTTAAAAATTTAAAGCTTAGTTTTGTTGCTTTTCATTTTACGAAAAGGAGCATTGTCAATGGTAGCATTTGTTGCAAAATGATGTCTTCTCTCGATTTTGAGGAGTGACAATCACTTCTCAATTTGAAGTGAGAATCCACCGAAAAAGCACCAATACTGAAATATCAAAAAGAAAATTCTGCTCAAAACAAATGTTTTTTATGAGCTATAGCTTTTTCACTCACACAAAAACAATACGTTATGCTAACGCTCTGTCTCCACTTGCTTTAAATTCATAGCAGAAAGCAGTAATATGACAGACACAGAAAGCAGAGCAACTGCCAAATTTTGAGTTGTGGGCATTTTGTAGCATACTTTTTTATACCAAACACTACAAAGAAGCAACAAAACAGTGGAGAAACACATGCAGCTGACAGGTTTCTCTGCATTGAAAGCTGCAATAGATACCCTGCGATAAAAGTATGCTATCTATCGCAGGCTATGAAGATAAAGCTGCTATAACGGTCTTCACTTGCGATATTCTCTGCTGTAGTAGCTGCGATAGATTTAAAGCATGTTGTGACCAGGGGTAAGCGAAAACAATTTTCGGTGTTTATTATGTTTTTAAAAAGAGTGCTTGCCGAGTGAGACCAAGAAAAAACGACAATTGAGTCAAATTTTAGATTTGACTATGACCTCATATTGCAAAAAAAACACATCACTCGCATCTTGTTCCAACTTATCGATTTTTTGTACTTAAAAAATGTCATCATCGTGCACATAACAAACCAAAACAACAACTGTCACTTTTTGCAGAAGTCGCTTCATTACTTTGTGCCCAGTTTGTCACTTTCTGAGATATTTTTACCCCCACTCCTGAAAAGATGACAGATTGCGATCTGCGAATTTCTGTGAACAAAGTAAAAAAACCGATATGTCTGGAACGCTTTTATGGCATAAAATCAGTAGCGAATCCGTTCGGAAATAAGAACACATTTTTTCAATTTGTAGGGAGTCGATTTCGGTTTTCGTTTTAAATCTGTTCGATCAAAAGTGAATTTCTCATTTTATTGTGTAGAAACTGTCATTTCATGCGTTACGAAACCCAGGCCCAGATTTCATTGTTTGGCCCTTGCGTTTCTCGAGAAATTTTCAAATACTTAATTGTCTAAAGAAAAATTTTAAAAATCAACTCTTTTATTGTACTTTTAAATAAATGTCTATTCCGAACCAAGAAAAATAAAAAGAAAACAACATCAGAGAACCTTTTTTTGAGGGTCTTGTATTGGACATCTGGTATAGGCAACATAACAAAATGTGATATTTCTCCAGTGAATAAATGTATAAGCAATTGTCGCATACATTTGAAAGACATTTTACATGTTTCAACCCTCCGACGCTTGTGTTCAAAGTTTTCTTGTACCAAGTCAAGTTGAAAATTGATGAAATCAAATCGATTTTGCTAATGTCTCCCTATTTTGTTGTTAACGATTTCAAATTTAAAAACAAACACTCCGTAGTCTTTTAACATTTATTCAATAAAACATTTTAATTTAAAATTTTATTTTTAATTAACTCAAACATTTAATGTCTTGTGTTGGATTTTTTGTTGTTCATGAATTGTTAAACTTCTAAAATTCAAAGTTTTCTACTGTACAATGATTTTTACTTGCTTTGAATTTTCTTAATTGAATTTGATTAAAAAAAAAACCCTTCCATAGTTCATTTAAAGCAACTTCTTTTTCGCAACAGAAAATGATAAAAAAAAAACAGTTAAAAGTTAAATCAGCGATTGAAGAAGACATCTGTAAAGTAAAATGTATATGTATATTGTAAAAAAACAAGGCAGCTAACTAGTATTTGTTTCTGAAGGCTTCTAATAGAAAAAAGAAAAATAGCAAAATGCATATAAGGCAGTCGAAACCTACAACAGCCGCTTAACAAACACAAGGTTTAAATATATTGCTTACTAGGCTAAGGTTGTGAGTTTTTTGTTGTTTTCTTCTTTTTTTTGTTTCAAAATGCATTCAAGGATAATAAAGTTTGGTGTTTAATTGTTTTTGTTTTATTTATCATGGATGGACAATTGCTAGGTTAAACAAAATATATTTTTTCTTTTCAGTTTTCTTGTCGTTCAAAATATTACCTTAATAAATTTCTATGCTGACTAATTTATAGAGAAGTTCTAAAAGGAGTTACGACCATGTTGATTTGTGTTGCTTTTGTTTGTTATGCTTTCCTCTCGGTATGAAGAAGCATAAGGTTGGGGGGTGGATACGTACTATAACGATGTTTACTGGGATCTAAAGACTTGTCAGGAAGTTTGTTTAACCAATTACTAGTCCACATCCAAGCCTAAATTGATTTTTGGTATGATTAAGCTTTCCGCTAAGCATAAAAGAAAATGGCAATGGCTGTAGACGTTTTTCTAGAACACCGCAAACGCTCCAATTTGAGTCAAATGATCCTGAAAGAAAACAGAAATATGAATAAAGATTTTACTATAAAATTGTAAAAAAATATATGCAAAAAAAACGAAAGATTTTAACAGTAAAAACAACGGCAAATACACTTATCATTGTCATTATATAGTATAAAACAAAGTCGCTTTCTGCTGTCTGTCTGTATGCTTATGCTTAGGTCTTTAAAACTCAACCCGTTTTCATGCCGTTTTTTTAAATAGACAGAGTGTTTCAAGAGAAAGGATTATATGTATATTTCATCTCCATATTTCCACGTTAACGTTAACGGGTAAGAAAACCTTCTCTAGAGAAACAAAGGAAGTCCTATATAAGACCTTGATCATTCCAGTCCTGCTATTATGGCTCATGAATTGACCTTATCTAAAGCGTATGAGGAAACCTTTGGTCGTTTCGAAAGAAAAATGCTCCGAATAATCTTTAGTCCAATATGTGAAAACAGTGTTTGGCAAAGAAGATTCAACAACGAGTTGTGTACCGCGACATGGACATAGCTAGTAGAGCATCGCGAGACAAAAATGTCTGGGACATGTAGACTCATAGACACCAACGCTTCGGCTTGACTGGTTTTCGACAGCACAGCGATAAGACCTCGTCTTAGGCGCAATCAAGTGGAAGAAGACCTCAACCGACTAATGGGCCAACTATAATACACTTAGCCGAGCTTAGGCTAGTGTCAAAAACCAGACGAAAAGTTTCCGAAAGTTTTCGTTAAATAAAAAGCAACTATAATGGATTCTGGCTACTTAACATGTAAACATGCGTTGAGCTGAGTTGAGTTAAGTGGATACCACAGAAGAGATACACAAGAAAGCACACCACACCACACATTAGACAAATAGAAGTTACGAGGCAAAAGAAGTGTTGATTTATTCCTTTATGGTTGATTTGATACGCTTTTAATTTGACATTTACATAAGTTCGATCCAATTCAATGGCTCTTGCTTAATTGCGCGAAGGCTTGCGAAATTTAACGAAACTGAGCAGGAAGTCTATTCTGTAACGTGTAAAATGTAACGTGAGAAAAGTAACGTGAAAAATGTAATGCGTAAAATGTAACGTGAAAATGTAACGTGTAACGTGTAAAATGTAAGGTGATAAACGTAATGTGAAAAATGTAACGTGTAAAATGTAACGTAAAAAACGTAACTTGAGAAATTGAACGTGTAAAATGTAACGTGAAAAATGTAACGTGTAACGTGTAAAATGTAGCGTGAAAAACGTAACGTGAAAAATTTAACGTGAAAAATGTAACGTGTAACGTGACATTTGTAACGTTAGAAACATAACAAGAAAAATGTAACGTGTAAAATGTAACGTGAAAAATTTAACGTGTAAAATGTAACGTGTAACGTCTGAAATGTAACGTGAAAAATGTGTGTTGGCTCCTTGGCTTAAGTAGGCGTAAGCTCATTAAAAGTGCATTATAGTTGGCCCTTAAGAGTGCAAAATTGAAAAGAGCGCGTCTAAAATCGATATATTTATCGAAAAATGTTGGTTGAGAGCAAGGTTTACCCCGAACTGTAATGCCCACCTTAGTAAATGAGTTTACTATTTATTTACTATCTCTACTTACAGCGTTTTTCATAGAAACTCAAAAGATTTTACTCTTAAATCGAGAACTACTTTCAATGAAACATGCTTTTATTTTTTTTTTTTTCGTAGATTGGATGTTAATCTGATGTTCACATAAAGGAATTCATTATTTTCATATTTTGTAATTTGTTTTATCCTGAAAATTACTGAAGTGAATTCTTACAAACAGCAATTTTTTCAACATGACGCTGGCAGAAAAAATTTAAAACAAGCATATTATTATTTTTTACCATTTAACGATTGGCAGAACAAACGTTTTTGCATGTGTGCCTCTTCTTGTAGCGGATTAACGATGAACGAAGTTAACTGTTTGATTGACGGTGCCCAGCTATGCTGATATGTTTCATTTTTTTCTGAGAAAGAAGATAACTGTGAAATTTTTTATAAGCCGTGTTTTATTGAGAATCTATACTCACGTTGACAAAACATCGCAAAACGTCGCAAATGGGAAAACAACAACGATTAGTGAACAAAAATAAGTCAGTGTTCAGAAGTGAACAACAGGGATGGCTGATAAATTGAGTTTATGGAATAAAGTTGTATTAGTGAGTACAGCGTTTTATTGAGCGTATAAGTGAAGTCCCAATAAAACACGGCTATAGTTAAAATTTCTTGAGGACTGGACTTTGACTTTGTTCGACTTCTTAATTACAATTCTATATCTACTAGAATATGACATTTTTGTAAATTTTTTCAATACATAATGTGAATGATAAGAATGACACAAACGCGTTCAAGTATTTTTTCTTCCTTTAGAAAATAAGAATTTTCAGAAAATTTGGGTCATTTTCAGCGTTGTTGATGTCGAGAATTTTGAATTCGTAAAAGACAAAAGTAGTGACTTCTGTTTGTACGAACTTAAATGTTGTGATAAGAAAAATGTTCTCGAACAGAAATATCAGACGGATTGCCTTTGAGAACTTTCAACGCTTCCTCTTCTGCTTTTCCATAATCGGGGCTACAAATATTTTGAATCTCAATTGACCACAACTTTTCCACTTGTTTGCTTCACACCTTAGAAACAAGCCTCCCGTTTTAGTATTGCTTCATGTATTAGGCGGAACAGTTAATGATGTTCTTGCACTTGAACCAGGAGGGTTTTACATTGTCTTTCTTCGCTAATGTATCGACACGCTGCCTGTTGGACAGAGTTTCATGGACCTCTAATTTTAACATTGAAGTATCAGCTGAACTAAATCACCTCGCCTTGTGCTTGTGATATAAAAAATTAGGTGACTAAGATCGACTTAGTTGTTATTGCTTTCTACTAAAAAATAAAATTCAACAAATTTATCTTAAAACGATATCATAACTAAATAACTAAGATAACAGCAGGCTTCGTTCAGCTTTTATCTTAAACTTTTCAATACTGACAACTGGAGTATTCTTAGTTTACACAAACTAGACAACACAAGATAAGGTTTTATCTACTCACCTCTAAAAACTAAATCAGCCTTTGGCAAGTCTACTTGATAACCAATCGTAGCTACTGACTCTTGCATTCTCAAACTGGTTTCAACTTCAACTCCAACCTGTAGCTGTTCGCTGGCTTTTTGATAGAAACATATGTGAACACCACCGGGTCCCAGCGTACCGGACCAGGTCGAATCTCCATTGGTGTATTTAGCTACAGCCGACAACACAGCAATTTGTCCACCAGGAACTTGAGCTCCATATTGATAGGCCAATTCCCCACCCATTGCAAGGTTCTGCGTAACCGATTGCAAATAATGTCCAACAAATACGCCTGAATTGTTTATAAGGTTTGGATTACCCACGGTAAGGGAAGCAGTAAAATCATCACCGCGGTAATCGGTTGACAGTTGGGCAGCTACTAGTTTGCTGTCTTGGATCTATGAATGACATGTATGGTCGATTACCAAATACAAAAATGCACTTTGATTATTAAGATGTGACTTACCTGGGATGCGAACTTGCATCGAACCCTTGGATGAAACTGATGAATTAAATTTGCATTCAAATTTCCTGACGGATCGATATCACCTAATATAACTGGAAAAGCTTCAGAGGGGGAGAATTGCTTGGTGCCCACATAAGTCGCACAGAATCGATAGCCGCTTGGCTGCGTGCTGCAAAGGTTAAGCGTATGCGATACCTGGAAGTGATTGCTCAGACCCTTGTTTAGCATTACTTTGGCACCCTCGAAGGTCATCGCCATTACATCTGAAAGACAACAGTTCTCATGTTTTTATTCATGCTTTGGTGATATTTTGCACACAATTGAATGTAGGTTATGTCATCGTTATCGCACCTGGGTTATCAACCTCCCGCACTAATAAGATATTCGAACAACATTGGTTTCAAGATGACTTGGCTTACCTTTGCATTTCTTGTGCAATTCCTCAACTGTGCCGGGATTTTCGAGATCGGTCAATTTAAATAGTGGTGGTGACTGAACTGTGGCTGGGGATGGAACTGGAGCGTCTGCCAACGATTCGGGCAGCCCCAGTTTTGGTTCGTTTTTCGAAGCGGCCAAAACGTTTCCCATAGCTTCAATATATTGAATTTTCTGCTTTTTGTCGAAGAGAAAACACACTTCGATTGAAAGTTCGATCCGTAGGTGAAAAAATTTTATGAGGGAACAGAAGGTGTAGTGTAGAGAATTTTGACAGCAAACGTTTGTTGGTATTAGTTCGTTATGTGTGGTTGATACACGCACGTGCCATTGTAGAAAAACGAAAAGCACGACTGTCATTGATTGGAGAAATGCAGCTTTTGCTGGAGAGCTTTTGGTCTCTTAAGCACTGTACACACTATTCAGAAAGTGAGTAGATAATTTTGTGCGTTTTCTTACACCTGGTATATAGATCAGCGAAAATGTCCCTTGAAGAACAACAGCAAAGCATTTTAGTGTCGTAATTTTACAAAGTGAAGACAAGGATGTGGTACTCGTGGTGTGATGGATAGCATGTCCGCCTGTTAATCCAGAGGTTCGAGTTCGAATCCCACCAGAGGCAAAAATGTTTTTTCTACGGGTATCGCCTTTCGCGAGGAATTGGCAAGTCCTCCGTTAGTATTCATTGCCATGAAAAGCGCTTTCTCAATTAGCCGTTCGGAACCGGCGGAAAATTGTAGGTCCCCTCCATTCCCTCACAAGGGATGGTTGTGAGAAATTCGCTAGGCCCAGGGGCTCCTCGCTCTGTTGCGCCACCCTATATATTTAGTTATTTTTAAGACAAGGATGACATTCCTGTGGATAAGTAGTTTCTAATTCTTATATGAAGATGGCCCCAAATTGATTTTCGACTTAAGAGGAATAAAGAGCAAGAGGTAAAACCATTAACTTCTCTTGCCCCGCAAGAGTAAACAAAAAAAATGGAAGTTGCAGGGTTAGAGAAGTTTTCCCTCTTTTGACGACGCAATCTTCGATATTCAATTGAACGATAATCGTCTGAAAAGTTACAGGTAAATAGTTTGAAAATAGCCTTTGATTTCATATGCCAATGGAAAATCTCATCAAATAATTGATTTACAGACCAATTCTGTTAAAAGTCACTGATGCCTCACAAGTCGCAACTTTCCAAGAAAGTCATAATTTTTAACTCAACACCCAAATTGTGATGTGATACGCAACAGATTACAACCACATCACAACGTTGTGACTTGCGACTTTTTGGCAGAATTGGGCAGTTTTGTCTCTTATATACTCTCCGAACACACTTGAAATGTTTTTCAAAACAACAGCTGATGTGTTTTTTTCACGTTGAGCACTAATGGTACCAGCTGGCGGAAGACCTAATTGAAATTACTGTGGATAGAGCGTTTTATTAACTCGAACGCTGTACTTAATAAAAACGCACCCTCTAACTAAAGGCCCCGACCCATAGAATCAGTTGCGTCCGTTCGCTGCCGGATTCACCTGACAGCTGTGAGTTTTGCCGGACACAACGGATTGGGGTGACCCATAGAATCCGTTGCGGTGTCTCAACTCAACAAGACCATTCATGTTAGCAGAAGAGAAAATTTCAAATTGGTTCTTACTGCGCATGTCATCAGAGAGAAAATTTCAAATTGGTTCTTACTGCGCTTCCTTAAGGAAGTGTAGACGTCTGATGAACTTCCCTCTCTATGTTGTGCTCTCTAAGTACGAACTTTTTTTTTCTTTTTTTTTCGTACAAAAAATTTTTCTTGTACTGATATCAATAACTTTAAGGCGCTCAGCAATTAATTTGATTTTCGGTAAGTTTTTGTCTCAACTCAGCAATTCTATAGCCTGCTCAGCAAGCGAGTTTACCACTAAACACAAAAACAAATCA
The DNA here is from genome assembly GCA_949752695.1 of Melanostoma scalare. Taxonomy (NCBI): domain Eukaryota; kingdom Metazoa; phylum Arthropoda; class Insecta; order Diptera; family Syrphidae; genus Melanostoma; species Melanostoma scalare. The sequence goes on from OX456985.1 coordinate 29,457,156, forward strand.
ATACTGAGACTGTGAACAACAAGCTCATATCATTCAGAAAGCAGATCGAGCTATGCAAAGTACATTTGACAGCTACATCGAAACAATTTCCCAGGCGAGATAGAAAAACACCGCAGAAGAAAACAAGTTTTTATCGGCATCGCGAAAATAAATTCTTGAATAAAAATTTACCCATGCGAAAATTTTATAGCTTTCGGCAAAGGTTTTATGGTTTGGTATCATTCTATATCGAAGCTGCTAGGAAATTTCAGCGCCAAATTCGTTGTGTGTGCTTTTCTAGCGCTTTTGCAGCTTCAACTGCGTAATTTGGAAAAACATTTTTAAAAAGCAAGCAATGAAGCAATAGGAAGAGTTAAACAAAAGTGTTAAATTAAACTTATATTTGTGTTAATCGACATTCGAAAATGCCACCCAAACGCAAAAGAAAAACTGCTGCATCTACCAGCAAGGTAATTTTGAAAATTTTTATTTAATCCCTTTTGACAAAAAACTAGGAAACTGTTAATTTTTTCAGGCAGCTAAAAAACAAAAAGTAACTGATCAGACTCAATCAGAGCAATCAGCAGAACTCGACAACCAGAGCACTACTGGACCAGTGCTTTACGTCGAGCACTGTCGCAGCTGAAGCGTATTCAAGCGGCGTGCCATTGATTTGCATAGTAAAATCATTGAGCAACTGCCGAATATACAACTTGTCCTCAATCCGTCCGGTCCTCCACGTCGTGGTTCCTTTGAACTATCATACTCCCAAACTCCCAATGACGATGCTGATGCCAGAGTACAACTCTGGTCAGGCCTCAAAAAAGGTCCACCACGAGCTCTTAAGTTTCCCTCACCAGATGTTATCATCGACGCCATCAAGCAATCTCAAAAAGATTAGTGTCTCCCTTGAATCCTGTTAAGAGTTGTGAACAAAATATGGAACGCATGACCAGCATTCGGTGAAAGCCTTAATTGGAAGCCATTGTTGTGATTTTTTTTTCCTATTTTGTCACGGCAGCGGGAGGATTTTGTTTACTTGTTAGTTGTTACTTCTCTTTCAATAAATTCTCGTTTGAACACCAACGACAAGTTGTTTCTTCTTTTTTATCAGCTACCTCTACTAGGCAACTTTCGTACTCTTCAAGTAAGTCTTCTAAAGATGACTGGGCGTCGGTAAACTCCTGCTCGTCCATGCCCTCGCCAGTATACCAATGAAGATGAGCCCTTCGTTTGAGCATTGTGACGAAGCTTTCTGATACCCGGCCGAACAGCTGGCGAATGGCCGTGGTATTGCCAATGAAAGTCGATGACATCTTTAGTCCTCTTGGTGGGATATCACAAATGGCTGTTTTTACATTATTGGGAATCCAATCTACAAAGTTCTGAATGTTCTTGTTGCGAGCGGTGGTCATAAGGGTATCAACTTCCTTCGGCGACATTCGTCCGCGAAAAATAGCGGCTACAGTGAGCAGTTTGCCTGACCTCAAGTCGATGGCAGCAAGTAAATTGTTTGAACTGAATATTTGACTTACTAGTTCACCCACGGACTGCCTCGCGTATTTTGCTGAACTCATTGAAGTTAATGGCGCAAATCCCGGTACTAAAAAGTGCAAGTTGGGGAATGGTACCATATTTACGTAAAGCTTCCTAAGACCAGAGTTCAACTGCCCAGGGAACCTTAAGCAAGTAGTTACTCCAGACATTGTATGTGCAATAATGTGGTTAAGGTTCTCCAAGGATGCTCCATTTAGTTGGAGTCGGTTCTCGCAAATGTCGTATAAGGCTTCGTTGTCTATGCAAAAAGTCAACTGAGTGTTAGCCATTAGGTGCGGTATACAAAGCACTGAGTTGTATGGTTCGACAACCACATCCGATATCCTCTGCGACGGAATCACACTAAACGTGCAAACCAAATTATCAGGGTACTCCTCTGCCAAGTTTCTCATGAGCAAAGAACCAAACCCCGAGCCAGTCCCTCCTCCCAGGGAATGAATTATCTGAAACCCTTGCAATGAATCAACAGACTCTGCTTGCAGTCGCGTAATGTCCAAGACACTGTCCATAATCTCAGCACCCTCGGTGTAAAATCCTCGAGCGAAATTGTTACCTGTACCTTCAGTTCCTCGAACAAACAATTCTGGATTGTAGATACCCGCATTAGGGCCCTGCCGTATGTGCTCTAAGCTCGAACGGTCTGTATCAACAGCCACTGCGCGAGCATAGAAGGTCCCACGATCGGTTTCATTGAAGTACACGTTCATACGTTCCAACTGCAAGTGAGAGCTCCCACAGAACTCCCCGCTGTGTTTGATGCCATGCTCGCGAGAAATCACATCCCAAAACTACAAAAGCTTCGAGTTATTGGTTGTGCTGAATGAGGTGTACTGAGGTGCCTTACCGCGTCGCCGACGAGATTGCCACATCTGCCTATCTGCAATGTGATGATTTCACGCATAACTGATAATTTTGAATATAAAAGCTCGGATCTGTCAACGAAAATTGAATAACTTTCTTCAATAAGAAAATGATTTGAGTTTAATCAAAATGAAAGTAGGAAAGATCATCGCAAGTGAGTTTAGAGGCAAACTAATTTTTTAATGGTTCAACACATCTTGGCAAAAACTACAACTCGAAAATAATAGTGCAGTTGATTTGGAGGTGGAGCAGTGATAGACACTGAAAGCAAATACGGAGGACATTGGAGTACATAACGGTGTTTTATTTAGCGAATAAATACAAAAAAGAGTGTAGATTTTTTTCTAAACTGCAAGAGTTTCACTTTACATTGATTTCATCTGTGCCATCAAATCATCCAAATCCACCTCAGGTCCAGCTGTTGTCGTTGCTACGCTTGATTCGTCAACTTTTTCCGGAACCTCATATGCTAACTTCAAACCCACAGCTGGAGACGATGAACTTTTCTGGGCGGTTACTTCTTCAGGCGCCGAATCACTCACCAATTCTATTCCCCAATCGTTTGCTTCGTGCAATGGTCCTTCGTCGACAACAATCTCTTCTACAACTGCCTTTGGTTTAGCCTGGAATTCTTTTTGCCTTACCAGACAGTGACGATCGTCGCACTGAGGATTGGGCTTAAGTGTCATTTTTGGGAAGAAGTCGTTCATGGCATTGTATCCTAAGTAATCCGAGACTTCCCCAAAGCTGAGCAGATACTTTAAGGTGTTCTGCACCAGCATACCGGCTGTGATGCCCATAGTAGTTGGCAAGCTAGCTGCACAGACGCCTTCTCTTTTGAGTGTCTTTTCGTCTATGTTTTCTGCTACTACTAGTGGTGGTGCACAAGCGAAGCAAGCCGTGTCTCCAGGTCTTATAAACTGTATGTGTCCTGAGACGGCGTTTTCAGACACCCCGGATTCAAACCAATTCAGACAGAGTTCATTGCAAGCTGTGTTAATTGCCATGCGAGCTTCAAAGTTATCCACACAACTGAGAACCAAATCAACGGGCGTATTCGATTGAACTCCCCCAGTCTGGATTGTATTGAGAAACTTGTCAAAGGACTCAACGGTAGTGATGTTATAGTTGTGCGTTTCAATGCGAACATCAGGGTTGATGAATGTGAGTGTCTTGGCTGCTGCATCGACCTTAGACAGACCAGCCTGATCGGGTGTAAAGAACAAGCGATTCATGTTGGCAAGCTCAACTTTGTCATAATCAAAAAGAATAAGTTTGCCAATACCACATCTTAAAATGTACACAATCATTGAGTTTTTCTTCAACAAACCAAACAATAAATAAGACTCACCTAGTAAGCATGTCAGCGGTGACACTGCCAACTCCACCCACTCCCACTACAGCCACTGATTTGTCGCGAATTCTCTCATATTCTTTGACTATTCCCATACGTTGCAGGGCCATAAGGCGACTATAGGGATTGGAATCGACGACTTCTGCAGTCATTTTGTCTATTCTTTCACGGTACATCTTCGAGTCAGATTTGTGTTTCTGGAGCTCCTCTTGGAGATCATTCAACCTGGCACGTAGTTCATCAAGAGCAGCCATATTTTATAAAATATAAGGGAATGGTTATTTTCAAGGCAGTGCAGTGGAGATTGCTTTTAAGAATTAAAAAATCGTTTGCGTGTCACTTTTCTATCAGTTTTGTTGTTTTTTGTCCGAGGACAGTTTTGAAATGAGCGTTTAGTGGCCTTGCCAGTTCTTGCAAATTTGACGTATTCAACAGCGGGGTTTACATGGTCCAACATGGTTTGACAACATGGTTTGACAACAGCAATGTTGGATCATCTAAACGCTAAAACAACCGCTTGACAAACCATGTTGGATGGTTTTTAAAATTTTTTAAAAACATGCTGGCTTGTCATACCATCCAACGTGTGTAAACAGATGTTGGACAAACCTGACTGCGCCGTCTATCATTTTTCATTTGAATTTGCTTCGGTTACTGTGAAGTCGCAATCGCAATGCAATTATGTACTAACAACGATTTTTGGAGGGAGTTTTTTGAGATTTATAAAATTCTTCCAGAACTTCGGAAGATAAAATCTGAGAATTATAAAAACAGAAAAGCGAAAACAGAGGCATATGAAATTTTATTGACAAAATATAAAGAAATCAAACAAAATGCTAATGTTGAACTTTTAAAAAAGAAAATAAACTGTATTCGTTCTTTTTATCGTAGAGAGTTTTCATAATGTAAAGAGACTACAGAAAACTGTGAACATTAAATTTGGAGTAAAACAATTTTCCTTTCCCTATACCATGAAGATTTCCTGCTATCTTTGGAATATTCATACACAACATTTTTACTTATTTACTTTTTACATTTTTACCTCGCAATTATTAAATCTATAATATCTTCGAAAATATTCATTTAAATCACATGCTGTAAATGGAAATTTTGATATTTACATGAAACGCACAATGTATTTAATTGAATAAGGAATGATACTGTATCGTTTAAAATAGCTTGGTAATTAACCCATATTTTTTTGTAATATGTAAAAGATAAAAATGGTTACTGTGGGTTATCCTTAGGAGATAAACATAATGCTGTCGCTGACTTTTTTTCATCTTTTTAAGATATACAATTGCGTAGTACATAAATTTGATCTATCTCGTAAGGTTTAGCCAGCGTTTGCAATGTAAGCGCAGAAAAATATGTTTGTTACGACATCACATTACAAATCTTTAAATTTCTCGGCTTTTCTCTACTATAATATGCATGTATTATAAATACATTCATACATATAAACCTTCCTCTTAAATCACTCTATTCAATTAAAAAAACCGCATCAAAATTCGTTGCGTAGTTTTCAAAATCTAAGCATACATAGGGACATATAGGGACAGAGAAAGCGGACTCCTGTAGCACATGAGTATGCGAGTTCTTCATTATTTCATATATCATATTTTCTTATCCATAACGTGTCCGTCTCGTTCGCGAAAAATAACCAAACTGATGTTGGACAACATCGAATTTCGTGTAAACGCAATGCTGATGTTTTTCATCCAACCATGTTGTCAAACCATGTTGGACCATGTAAACCCCGCTAACAGGTTAACAATGCAGCGGATGTTCTATGGAATGTCATCAACTTTCTAAATTATTAACAGGGTGCTTATACAACTTTATAAACTTTTCGGCTTTGACACGAAAAAGTCGAAACAGCACTGCCTTGCATTTTTGTTATGTTTTTTGCACTGTTGCTATTTTCCATTGAGCATTGCTAATCTTTTTAGTTTGAAATAAAGGTAACATAACGAAGCCCTCCAAATTGCAATACCTTTACTTATAAATTAACCAATACTGCCAAAAAGTCACAAGTCACAAAGTTTCGACCTGCTGAGAACCTTCCAATTTTAATGTTGAGTGAAAGGTTATGACGTGATTATGACTTTACTGAAAAGTTGTGACTTGTGAGTCATGAGTGACTTTGGACAGAATCAGGGGTGGAATCGCGTAAGGTGATATTTGATAGTTGACAGTCAAAATAAGGAAAATCGGTCTGTGTATGTTGATAATCAAATTTGACAGTCATATTTTTGTGACTAATTGAAGTGACACCTATTTAGGTGTCAATTAGATAAAATTTGATAGATAAGATTTTGTTATTCCTTCTATTTTTTCTATAAAATATGAATATTTTCGTACCCCCGTCAACTTGGCAGCGCTATAACACGAAATTCGATTTTTTTTATGCAAATAATTTGGAAAACATTTGGAAAAATTTGGAAAATGGTTTTCACAATTTGGAAAAGTCCCAAAAAAAAGTTATTAACAATTTAAAATTTGGCGTATACTTGGCAGCGCTAGCAATGAAATTCAGAAATTTTGGTGTCAATCGATCGGGGACAATTTGGAAAAATTTGGAAAACACTTTTCCGAATTTGGAAAACGATAGTTTTGCTAAAAAATGCAAAAAACATAATACTGGTGAGCCGCTGTACCTTTTTTTATAGGAAAATTGAGTTTTTACAACTAAAACGCTAACAACTTTTCCTCTATACTTTTCTAGATTACAAAACTAGTTTTTTTAGTTTGCAAAAAGCTTGATTGAATTTAGGAAACCAAAACAGTTCATGAAATCTGTGATTTTGGTACTATTTTAAAGCAAAAATATTTTGTAATGCGTTTTCTAATGGAAAATTGAATCTTTACCACTAAAATGCTAATAACTTTTTTTCTATACTTTCCCAAATTACAAAATTAGTTTTTTTAGTTCAGAAAGAGCTCGATTGAATTTGGAAAACCAAAACATTTCATGAAATCCGTGATTTTGGTACTATTTTAGTAAAAAATATTTTGTAATGCGTTTTCTAATGGGAAATTGAATCTTTACCACTAAAATGCTAATAACTTTTTTTCTATACTTTCCCAAATTACCAAATTAGTTTTTTTTAATTCAGAAAGAGCTCGATTGAATTTGGAAAACCAAAACAGTTCATGAACTCTGTGATTTTGGTACTATTTTAGTAAAAAATATTTTGTAATGCGTTTTCTAATGGGAAATTGAATCTTTACAACTAAAATGCTAATAACTTTTTTTCTATACTTTCCCAAATTACAAAATTAGTTTTTTTTAGTTCGAAAAGAGCTTGATTGAATTAAGAAAATCAAAACAGTTCATGAATTCTATGACTTTGGTACTATATTTTAGTAAAAAATATTTTGTAATGCGTTTTTTAATGGGAAATTGAATCATTACCACTAAAATGCTAATAACTTTTTTTCTATACTTTCCCAAATTACAAAATTAGTTTTTTTAGTTCAGAAAGAGCTCGATTGAATTTGGAAAACCAAAACATTTCATGAAATCAGTGATTTTGGTACTATTTTAGTAAAAAATATTTTGTAATGCGTTTTTTAATGGAAAATTGAATCTTTACAACTAAAATGCTAATAACTTTTTCTCTATACTTTCCCAAACTACAAAACTAATTTTTTTAGTTCGAAAAGAGCTCTATTGAATTTAGGAAACCAAAACAGTTCATGAAATCTGTGATTTTGGTACTATTTTAGTAAAAAATATTTTGTAATGCGTTTTTTAATGGAAAATTGAATCTTTACCACTAAAATGCTAATAACTTTTTTTCTATACTTTCCCAAATTACAAAATTAGTTTTTTTAGTTCAGAAAGAGCTCGATTGAATTTGGAAAACCAAAACAGATCAAGTCGTATGCCTCACCTTTTCAAATGGTTTTGGACAACAAACTTACATATATTAAGACACAGTTTATGGTATTCTATGGATACTTTGTTAACGCCACCATTTTTTCATTCAAAATTGACAGAATCTTGGTACGTGTGAGTATTTCAAGGCTTATTCAGACAACACTTGGAATGTGTTTATAAATACTGAGTTGTGAGTTGGCTAAGGCTTGCCCAACTCTTTAGACACCGTCGAGCTGAACAGCTGTTTATGAGTTTTCTGAGCAAATTTTTAAAATACGACTGCATATTTTTAATGCCGTTGCATTTGTCATAGGGACTAGCTTGTTATGATAACTTTCAGTTTTAAAGAAATATATTCCCAATATGTTAAGATAAGGTCTGTTAACTTGAATGATGAAACTTTTGTATGTTTTAAAGCATAGCTGGGAATATTTTTCAGATATTTATTTCAAATGCATACAGTGCCCAACTATAGTATCCGCTGCATAGATTATATTTAAAAATAAATGGGACTGGCATCACTTATAAAGGAAGGAAAAGGGGCACACAACACATACCACTGCAATTATTGACTTGGCAAAGTAGAAATACTCCGCTGTCAGCTATTTCAGTTTTCAGCTACATTTCTACGGAAAAAAAGAAAAAAACAAGCCAACCACTTTTCCTGCTATAAGTCCTTTGTTCGCTCTATCTAAACAATAAACTATTTTTTTTTAGTTTAAATAAACAAAATGCATAAACCGAAAGGAACTGAATACGAAAAAATACAATGTCCGTACATGCCAAGTCATTTGATAGATCGTGGGCGATTCCAGGTCCACTTAAATCGCTGCAGGAAATCATTTAAGGACATACCGTTAGTTGAATGCCCGTTCAATGTTACGCATCTTCTCAATAAACCTGAGCTCGAAGTGAGTATAAAATTCTTAATTTGCCATCTGGATTCACTGCAATGTTCAATTCAATTTGTTTTAGTGGCATGTAACCGTATGTCCGGATAGGAAATCTTACGAAACTTTTAAGTACTCAATTGCTACGACAACTCGTGTGCCATCTCCTGTTTTGATTCCGGAGGTTGAATCATCTGAAAATTGGGATGACGAGCCAGATGTACCAGCGTACGATCCCAAAACTTATGCGTCCAATGCAGGTGTACTACGGTTGTGTCAAAATGCTCCACCATTAGAGCGAAAGACTTTCCGCAAAGCTGAACATTTGCGTCTTAGACGTTTGGAAGATGCTTAGATAGTTTGGTGTATAATTATTACTTTAACTTTTTTGACTATGTAGATATGTTTTCTTATGTTCTTCCAAAAAAAGTATATTTGTACTGCAGCAAGCTGCGTTTTCTAAAATTGTGGTATTCCATGTATAGATCGGCTGAATAAAGTGGTAGATGGAGTACCTAGTTCAAGGTTCATTATTTTATTGTGTCTGGAAAGACAGACTTGCTTTGTTTTTCGGCAAATTGTGAGGGACTTATAAGGTTAACTTCTGTGGTTACTCGTTGTAAGTGCTAAAACAGGTTATGCATATGAAGTATGAACGTTCTCAATTGAAAGACGCTATGTAGGTCATGTTTTGAATTGAAAAAAGCATTCGATTATCCTACAGGAAAGAAAACAAAAACAAAGCATTGGTTTGGAAAGTTCAATAAAGGGGTCAGACTTCAGATTTCACAATTCGGAACAAATGTACCAAGTGCTGCCAAAAAAAACTCCTGTGACATTGACTCTGTTCAAAAAGCTATCGGCTGCTTTTCCTATTACCCCGTTCCCTTTTAGAAGTGAATAACAATCCATTCGAATTCGTGTTACTGCCGTATTAATAAACGCGGAATAGCTGGGTTAAGCCTTATTCCATGGATTAAGTTAACATTATACCATTTTCCACTTAATTAAAGCTACCTTTATACCATTTTGCACTTAATCCATGGAATAAGGCTTTACCCAGCTATTCCGCGTTTATTAATACGGCGGTTAGTGTTTATCTATTTCCGATAGCTTTAATAGATGGATCTGACCGAATAGGGCGAAGGGTGCTTATACCTAGATAGATTAATCCGTTGATCTGGTGTAAACTGTCTTCATTTTAGTGAAAAAGTGCCGGTTTGCTTCAATAATATACTTATTTCAGAAAGAGAAAGCTACAAAACACATTTAGGATTCTAAGTTAACTCTTATACACATCAGGTTGCAGCATCATAAACCTGGTGCAAACTATAGCACTGCGAAGTATGCGGTGTTATATTTAGTGGCTTACTAATTGTAACTTTATTGAATAGCACACATCTACGAGATCTACAGCAAGCCGTGTCTCCAGAAGCTGAAATCACACGTCCAAAAAGTGAAAAAAAACACTATAGTCTGGCAGCACAGATTTTATATTCCCAAACACAGTTCACTTCGCTTTGACAAGTGTCAACAAAACGCAAACGCACGCTTCTCTTGTTTTGATTTTCCGACACAAAATTAATAAATTTTATAAGTAAAATGCCTGTTTTCGCCCAAGAAAACAATCTACTTGTGTACAAAGGAAGTAATTTTCTCAAACAACGTCTCGTCCTATCAATACTTAGTGGAAAACCAGTAAAAATCATCGACATTCGCAGCAATGACATCGTGCCGGGACTTAAAGAATTCGAAATAGGTCTTATCCGACTCCTTGACAAAATAACCAATGGAACTAAAATCGAATTAAATGCTTCCGGTACTTCTGTGGTCTTTAGTCCTGGATTATTACACGGCGGTACGATACATCATGATTGCTGTCTGCAACGCAGCATTGGCTATTACCTGGATGTTCTAATTGCATTAGGACCATTTTGCAAGAACCCCCTAAATGCAACAATGCGGGGTGTAACAAATAGCAAAGAATCTCCATCAGTGGATCACATTCGAACTTCGGCTTTGTCATTATTGAAACGATTCCTTGTGGTCGATGAAGGATTATCCTTTAAAGTAACAAAAAGAGGTGTCATGCCAGAAGGAGGCGGAGAGGTGATTTTCAGGTGTCCAGTACGAAAGAGCTTCCGTGCTATTCAATGCCTCAAACAAGGTATGGTAAAACGTATAAGAGGAACAGTCTATGCTTGCAAAGTTTCTCCAGCTATGGCAAATCGAACGGTCGAATCGGCTAAGGGAGTTATGTTGAACTTCCTAACGGACGTTTACATCTACTCTGACCAGAACAAAGGCAAACTTTCTGGCAACAGTCCTGGATACGGAGTTAATTTAGTAGCTGAGACAACAGAGGGAGTAATATATTCAGTTGAGAGCGTGTCGAATACCAAAGAATCGGTAAGTGCATTTTGTTTGTCATTTGCCTTAGTAAACTATAAACTTGTTCTTATTTTAGGGAAGTGAACCATCAGTTCCGGAAGACCTCGGCAAAGAAGCCGCCCACAAATTGCTTGATGAAATATATAGAGGAGGTTGTGTGGATTCTACTTATCAATGGTTAGCTGCTCTTTTTATGGCACTGGGACAGAAGAACGTTTCAAAGTTTATGACCGGTATGCTTTCCTTTTTTAAGGATTAAATCAGAACTACTAATCCAAATTGATGAACTTATTCTTTAGGACCACTTTCACAATACACAGTGCACTTCTTGCAACATCTTCGTGATTTCTTTGCGATAACATTCAAACTTGAAAATCCTGAGGAGGAGGAAGAAGATGAAGTACAATCCGGAGCCCAGCGAGTTCTTATGACATGTGTGGGAATCGGTTACACGAACATAAGTAAACGAGTTATTTAGAAAAATAAAACATTGATTGAAAAATTGCTTTGTTTATGTACTTAAGTTAGCTTAAAATTACAAATAATAGTCGAAACTAGCAGCAATATTAATTGTTTCTGGGGCCTAAAATTGAGAAAACATTCTTACAAAGTGTACAAACCATTTTTAATTCTGCGCTAAATGTCGCCGTTGCTTCTGATGATATCCAGAAGTGTTATGTTAAAAGTGCGTGGAAGAAGAAAAATGCTCCTGGATCTGATAATAGTAACAACAGCAACTACAATTCTGGAAATATTATTCGTCTTCAATTCACGTCGAAGGATGTAAAACTTTCTGTTATGAAGAGTAAGAGATATGCAAAGAAGAATTTGATATCTTCGTTGTTTGACGGACGTAGTAAGGGCAATATATATATAAATGATTGTTTTACAAAATTTACTAGTACTTTATATTCGCAAGCAAAAAAAGTTAAGGAAGATAACAAATTCAAATATTTATGGTTTCAGAACTCTCAGATTTTGATGCGCAAAATAGATAAGGGGAGGATCACTGCTATAAGATCGCTTGAAGATTTGGAGAAGTTAGAAGACGATTAATGAATCGTCAGTTTATATATATTTTCCAAAATGTTTGATTTAAATAATAGTTTTTATCAATATAGCAGTGACCCTTCTAATAACATCATGCGAAATGTAACCGATTTTAATTTTAATTTCAAAAATAATATAAATTCTTTTTCTGTTGTTCATCAAAACATACGAAGCATGCGAAAGAATTTTGATTTGTTAATATGTAATCTAGAAGCCTTTGTTTACTTGCCAGATCTTATTTTCTTGTCAGAAATATGGATATACGATTGTGAGAAGGATGAATTTAATATTCCTGGATTTAATTTCTATGCTAACACTAATGAAAGCTACTCTGCAGGTGGTGTAGGGGTTTTTGTACGTGATTTGTTCGAGCATGAAGTCAAATGTTTTTGCTTGCAAAGTGCTGATGTCTTAAAAATTACGTGCAAAGTTAATAATGAATGCTTAAATTTTCTGTGTTTTTATAGATTACAGTTTCGCGATTCTGAAGTTTTCTTGGAGGAGCTTTCAAACTTGTTGATGGTAGAAAAAGGCTCAAACTTAGTAATTATTGGCGATCTCAACATTGATATTTTAACAAGCAGCAATTTATCTGACTCTTTTAATGCCCTGTTAGCTGAGTATGGTTTTTTAAGTTTTATTAATGAACCAACGCGACCACTATCCAGTACTTGCTTAGATCATGTCTTTGGTAGATTTTCTGAATTAGCAACAGACCTTTGTATAGGTGTGAACTTTGATTTGGGTGTAACTGATCACTGTATGACAGGGATTGTATTAAATAGTTTAAAATATATCAATCAGGTAAAACCTGCTAGCAATGTAGCAAGGAAAATTCATTTTGAAAAACTAAATGGTGAGCTTTTATTTGAAAGCTGGATTGACGTGTTTGCTCAAGACAATGCTAACAAAGCTTATGATGTTTTTTTTAATATTTTACAAAGTCACTTAGAAACCTCTACCCAAACTTTTGTCATAAAGAAAACCTGCCACAAATTGAAACCTTGGATGTCATGCCATGTCCTCAAACTTATCAAACTGAAAAACAAATTAAGAAAAAAATGTTTCAAACATCCTTCTAATCCAAGTTTAAAGAAGCGGTTTAAGAAACTATGCAAAAAGGTAAAATGTGAAGCGAAATCATGTCGAAATAATTATTTCCATAACAAGTTTCAAAATGCTATGGGTAATCCTAGAAAAGAATGGGAGGTAATAAATTGTATAACAAACAGAAATTCAAAAGAAAAATCTAATTCCATTGCTCTATCGATAGATGGTCAAGATATAGCTGATCAAACATTGGTAGCTAACATTTTTAATGACTTTTTTGTTTCTGTTGGTGATAAGTCATCGGCTATGGTCGATAACAATGCCTGTCTAATGCATTCTGACATAGTTGAAAGTACAAATTTTTCTAGAAGCTTTTTTTTTCGAACCAATTACAGGCTCCGAAGTCTTGAAATTGATTTATTCTTTAGATAACTCTAACGCTGTTGGATTTGATAATGTGTCAAATCAAACCATTAAAAGAACTGCGTTTTATCTTGTCGACATACTGGTTCATCTTTTTAACTTAAGCATCTGTTCAGGAACTTTTCCTGACAAATTGAAATGCGCCTATGTTTTACCTCTTTTTAAAAAGGGTAACAGAAAAGATAAAAATAATTACAGGCCTATCTCCTTGCTTTCGTCGATATCAAAAGTTTTTGAAAAAGCTGTTAAGGTTAAAATGCTGAGTTACCTAAAGAAAATAAACTACTTTAATGATGCTCAGTACGGTTTTAGAGAAGGACTCTCCACTGAGGATGCCCTTTTAGCTTTTAGTAGTATTATATATAAAGGATTGGACGAAAAAAAACTTTGTGCAGGTCTTTTCGTCGACATTACGAAGGCATTTGACATGGTTGACCATAACATCCTTTTGAGTAAGTTATATCTTGCTGGTTTTCGAGGTTTTATGTTAAGTTGGTTTTCATCTTACCTCAAGGATAGAAGACAGTTAGTGAAAATTGATGATCATCTTAGTAGCTTCCTGTTTATCAACAAAGGTGTTCCCCAAGGCTCTGTCCTCGGGCCAATATTTTTTTTAATCTTTATTGATTCCTTATTTTCGCAAGGTTTTTTAGGTAAAATAACAGCTTTTGCTGATGACTTAGGGATTGCATATACCTCGTCCAGTCCACTTAATTTGGTTGCTGACATTAATCATGATATTAGATTATTAGGTTTATGGTTCATGGCACACAAGTTAATGATAAGTAACAAAACGAAACTTATGTTTTTTAGCCTATCTTCAAAGGATCCTCCTGATTTAGATTTTTGCTTTCACTCCTCAACATGCAGTAAGTTCCGTTGTCTAGACTGTTCTTGCATACCATTTAATGATGGAATCAGTTATAAAGATGATTCAATTTGCGGATCGTCTTGTTTCAAAATTGAAGTTGTGGAAAATTTTAAGTATTTAGGTGTGCTTATTGATCAAAATTTAAATTGGTTAGATCACATCTCTTACCTGAAACAACATCTTCGAATGTCTCTTCGTTACATCTACCATCTTAAGAAGTTTTTGAATAGTAATTCCTTAAAGACGGTTTATTATGCACTTTTTCACTCTAGACTACAATATGGTATCTCTTGTTGGGGAGGGACCTTTGCTACCAATCTTCAATGCCTTGCTGTGTTACAAAAAAAAGTTATTCGCTTACTATCAGCTGCAAATCGCAGGAGCCCTTCAATATTGCTATTTAGAAGTTTGAATGTTCTTCCAGTAAAACATCTATATTACTATAAGGTTTTAAAAATATTTTTCATAAAAAGTGGTTACTTTCAAAGTCCTTTGACTCATGCACGTAATTTGCGAAGCAATTCTTCAGCACAAGTAAATATCCCTTCTTTTCGAACTACTCACTTCAGAAACTTTTTTACAATTACTGCCTGTAAGCTATTCAATAGTTTGCCATTTAATTTAAGACACATTAGATGTTTATCTTCTTTTTTGAAGCAAGTTAAGCTTTGGCTTCTTAGTTTTGATCACACCGCAATAAGAAATGTAATTACATATATGGCATAATATTTAACATTTTCTCAAACAATGTTCATGTCTTGTTTTGATTTATAGATTGCTTGTTATTCTCAGTATTTTTTGGTATTCCTTAATAGAGATTGCTTAACTTAGTAAAAAATAAAATATAAAAAAATAAATATAAACATAATATATAAAAATGTTCACCCCACATTAATAAATTTTGCAAAAAGAAATAGTTATTTAATTACATTGAATTACATTGAATTATTATTTTGTTATAATTTAAATTTTGTATCAATTTACTGAAGTGATATTCTAAACTTTTACATATACATATGGAAATGTTTATCACTACTTATTCTTAAATTTAACTTTAGCATTATACCTACTTAAGTTCAAGTTAATGTACATTTTTGAATAAAGATTTAAATGAAATGAAAATGAAAAAAAAAGTACAAATGCGGCAAATGCCTTTCCATTTTCAATTTTCCATAATCTGTATTATATAGGGTGTTCCGTAATTCGTGTTACATACTTTGGGATGTAATTTTTGGTCATATTCTAACAAAAAAATTTCTACTAATTTAAAAAAGGCTAACTTTGGTGTACCCTGACCTGGGCTAAATTCGATTTCTCTGTCAATACTGATGATAGAAACCTAATTTTAGACTTAATTTTTTGTGGAAATAATAATCTTTAAAACTGTATTTAAGTTGGGCTCCTATAGGCTTAGGGTTGCCAGATTTCCATTTCATTGGTGTTCAAATTTTCTTCCCCAAGCAAAGTTTTGTGGTACCCGTTTCGTGATCTGCTAACTCAGAGGTTCGAGGTTCGAATCCCAGCAGATGCAAAAATGTTTTATCACGGGTATCGCCTTTCGCGAGGAATTGGCAAGTCCTCCGTTAGTAATTTCATTGCCATTGAAAAGTGCTTTCTTAATTAGCCGTTGTTTTTTATTTTCATTTACGAAATAAATTTTACCGAGTCTCCAAATATTTCTCAAGAGATGTTAAAATCATCGTTGTTTTTGTGTATGTTGAACTTTGTAACAAAATTATGATTTCATTTAGGAACGACTCGATGTTACGCTTTGCTGGTCTGTCAAAAATAAGAACAAAGTATTTCTTAAAATATAAACCCAGCTAAAGGAAACTCGTTTTTGATGAAGAAAAAAGAGTTCTGAAAGGAACAAAATTGAAAATCAACAACAATTTTAGAGGGTTTTGACAGATCAGCAATCAAACTCAAGTCCCAGAGAAAAAGTTACGAATCGTAACATTCTGACAGTTCAACATTGCATTTAGGAACGACATCGATGTTACATTTTGTATTTTTTATGCATTTAGGAACGACCAATGCCTGCAGATGTTACATCGCATAACATCGAAGGCAAAAAGAACGCATTACTGTCAAATCAAGCAAAAAATAATATCAAAGCAAATTGCAAACAAGTTAAGAAATAAATAAACAAAATAAAAAAAATCGTTTTCGGATTTGCTTTTCGAAAGTAGTAGATTCGAATCCGCTTTAGAAATAAGGATTACAAAACATTCGTTTTCGGAAATTTTTGCTTTCGAAACGAATTGCACAGTAGGGCTCCTGCTGTTTTTTAATATAACTCGGTTGTGAAGGAAATCTGTTTTAAAGATGGAATATATGTTAATAAAGTGCCCATGTTATTTCATATTTTGGTTTCTGGCAAACTTTATTTAATAAATATCGTTGGCTTTGTTGTGCTTCTACCTACGCGTGACTTTCTATAATAGTCTAAGAGCTGGAAGCAAATTTTTGGAGTGGAGTGATAACCAAAAATAATGCACATGTATGTGTAGATATACGCACCATTATATCAGATTTAACCGTCTGGCAGGTTTCTTTTTCAGCCGGGAGCGGAAGTGGGCGTTTGAAAATGGTAATTTTACAGATTTTGAGGTCGAAGTGATAACCACATAAATGATACATCAAAAAATCAGAAAAATTCCCCTGATTACAAAAAACTCGGTCCCAGACGATTTGGTTTCAGCCTACTGCTTGCCAGACGCATTTTAACACTTTTTAAGTGCATTTTTCAGCTTAAAGCACTCATAACTTTTTTCCTATCACATGTAACCAAGAAATTGGTACGCCAAAACAACAGAAAAGTTTCCCTGAATACAAAAAACACGGTCCCAGACGATTCGGATTCAGTCTACTGCCTGCAGCCTGCCAGACGCTCTTTAACATTTTAGTAAAATGCATTTTTCAAAATAAAGTACTTATAACTTTTTTCATATAACATATAACCGAAAAAATGGTACGCCAAAACAACAGAAAAGTTCCCCTGATTACAAAAAACTTGGTCCCAGACGATTTGGATTCAGTCTACTGCTTGCCAGACGCTCTTTAACATTTTTTCGAATGCATTTTTCAGGTTAGAGTACCGGTAACTTTTTTTCCTAATACATATAACCGAAAAAATGGTACGCCAAAACAACAGAAAAGTTCCCCTGATTACAAAAAACTCGGTCACAGACGATTCGGATTCAGTCTACTGCCTGCCAGACGCTCTTTAACATTTTAGTAAAATGCATTTTTCAAAATAAAGTACTGATAACTTTTTTCCTATAACATATAACCAAAAAAATGGTACGCCAAAATATCACAAAAGTTCCCCTTATTACAAAAAACTCGGTCCCAGACGATTTGCATTCAGTCTTCTGCCTACCAGACGCTCTTTAACATTTTTTCGAATGCATTTTTCAGGTTAGAGTACCGGTAACTTTTTTTCCTAATACATATAACCGAAAAAATGGTACGCCAAAACAACAGAAAAGTTCCCCTGATTACAAAAAACTCGGTCCCAGACGATTCGGATTCAGTCTACTGCCTGCCAGACGCTCTTTTTGATAATAACAATAATAAAAAACTATAAAATCACCGCAACAAAAATCATTTTGTATTCTTCATCCTTGCTTTAATTTATTTAAAAAAAAAAAAAGTCCCAGACCGGTTAGGATATCCTAATCAGTGATTTTTCGGGCGGTCACACTGAGGTGATCCCTTGACTTAAAAATAAAAAGAGGAATTAAAAAAGAAACAACATGTATTTCTGTAGTGAATGTATCGAAGTCGAAAGATAGACGGGCTTGTTGGGCCATGAGCCTAACTTGTCTTATAGGCTAATCCCTGAGTCAAGCATAGTTACCTTCATTAGTCAGGCGTTCTATACTATTAAATTTTATTCAAGTTTTAGCATTTCTGTTGTAGCCTGTATAATTTCTTGTGAAAAAACGAATCGATTAAGCTGTTTACAAACATCTACTTGAATTTTTTAAAATTTTCTTCTTACAATACGCACATCTGTTAGCGTTGTTCATTGACGAAAAGAGTTTGTCTTACCATGTCTGTCTGTGCTGGAGCAACCTCGTGGGCCTTATCACAGAAAAAAGTCTATTCTTACCTAGCCGTTCGGAATCGGCAAACAATTGTAGGTTTTTCAAAAACGTTAGGCCTCAAGGTTTCTAAAGCTTCCAGGCGCAACTCGTTTTAGGTCCGTTCGTTGAACTTTCCCCAGGGTTGACCCAGGTTTTCTTGACAACCCTATGAGTTGTCAAAAAAACCTGGGCTTTCCAGTCCTCAAAAAACGCTAAACCACAAATCACCACACATCCCTGTCATTAAAAAAAAAATACATACCATTTGACAGCCCTCAAATGGCCACAGCAAAAAGCTAGTGTCAAAAAACACTCAACTTGACATTCAGGGCGAATTTAGGTCTCTCAAAAAACGCTTTGTGGCGACCCTAGGGCAACCCAAGGGCTTCAACGAACAAACCTTTTATTTAACTTACATCGAAAAAAAAATTGTTCTTCTTCATTTCTCCATTTGGTTGGGAGATTTACCCTGAATTTACTCGCACATGCAAAAAAGTATAGCTTGCATGCATGTTTGTTTACCCAAGGTCACTGGGATCATATTGGTTTCAGTGTCACAACAAAAGAAAAAAGAAGAAAACTAAGCCCAAATACGAGACTGTTTCTGTACTCTGTTTTTCATTTCTATTTGTGTTTTGAGACGACTCGCAATTTTTTCGAGTCATCACTTCCCATCAAACCACAGAAAGAAAATTATGCCTTATCATGCTTTCATATATTTTTTTTAATCAATCGTTTGTTTTTAATGAATGAACTTTTAGCTGAGTGGCTAAGAGAACTTACTCTGTGTTTTCTAAATTTGCAAACTAAACAGTTGGGTCATTGAACAGCATTAACGATAGTGGAATTTCGATTCAATGCCGTTAGTATAAATTGAACGGCTGAATGAGTTAGTAAAGTAGTTCACTTTTGAAGTTAGGATAAAGTTACTGAATTGGTTCCAATGCATCTCATCAAGTCTACGTTCACCATTTTGGTGTTGGCCAGTGTAGGATCTATTGGTTCTGGAGCTAGTATCAACGAGAATGGAATTTCAATGGGAAACGGACCCATGCCTGAAAATAGAAATTATGTTTCACGGAACCAAGAGTCTATTCGAAATGTTCCCAGTGTAGATAGCATCTCATACGACAAATTGGTTCAAATGTCACCGGAAGCCTCGTCCTCTATGCTGAAAGTAGTCGGTGAGTTTTAATAACAAAGGACTTTAAAAGTCTTCATTTAACATATATGTTTGCAACGGCCTTCTGTTTTTAGCTGAACAAAGCACAACAGACCCAATGTTCACACCTAACCGAGATGATATCAAAATGTACATGATTACTGCCAATGGAAACTTGTCGGTTCCACTGGATAACCCAACCTCCTATAAGAACTATCCTCAACTTATCACTGGTGAAGTGACTATTTTCATAACAGGAATGCCATCAAATTCAGAAGATCCAAGTGATGCCATGTCCCAACTTATCGAAGCCTACCGTTCTCGTTACCAAATGCACCAAAGTCAAGGTCAATACACCAACTCATGGGACTCTCCAACAACTGGAAGCCTTATTGTAAGTAATACAATTCATAAGCAATATCAACAAGAATGGTCTAATGAATACTTCCATCCAGATAATCGACTTAGGAAATTCATTGGAAAGCTTCCAAGACTGGGCCAAGCTAGACATTGAGTCTACTGGAAAAATCATCGGTCATGCTCTCGTCACTATGACTGAATTTGTGCCCTACTACAATATTCACTTGATGGGACACAGTGTAGGAGCTCACGTAGCTGGAGCAGCTGCCAGATTCTTCACACAAGAGAAGCACGTTCAACTGCGTCATGTAACTGGTTTGGATCCATCAAAGCTCTTCACTAGAGACCAACAAGTCCATTCGAAACTGAACCGAGGAGTTGCTGATTTTGTTGACGCCATTCATACAACCTCTTTTGGAGCTGGATCAGAAAGCAATGGCGATGTAGACTTTTATCCAAATGGTCCAGGATCTATTGCACCAGGTTCGGAAAATATTGTCGAAGCCTCGTTGAAGGCTATCACATACTATGCTGAGACTGTGATGCCTGGCGGTGAACGCAACTATATGGCAGTTGAATGCAACTCAATGAATAACTACGAAAACCATCGTTGTCATGGTATCCGAATTCCAATGGGTTATAACACACCTGTCGATGTTAAAGGAAACTTTGTGCTGAAAGTTAACTCGATCGCACCATACGGAATGAACGCTAAGTCAAACAATAGAAACCATAGAATGCGAAGCTCAAATTATTAGGTGAATATGCCTTATATTCCCAGTGAGCATGTATGTATATAACATCTAGTTTGTATTTTTAAAAATCAAAGCAATAAAACTACAAAAAAATTGAACCTATTCATCATAACAGTTTCTGATCTTTTACTTAAAATTTTCTGAAAGTTTCTATCGAATAGTTAAGAGTTGATTTCGATTAAAGTTACACCACTGACTGTGTCTTAAAATTGATTAATGGGGTTCCTTTCTTAATGGAACTGATTTTGTCTTTCTTTAGACCATCCGTTTTTACTCTCACTTTTCAATATAAAGAGTGTGACTTTACTCTTGTAGATAAGCAATCTGTAACTTGACTTTTTGTTGTGATAACTTTTTTTTTACGAGTGGAAGCAATCATTTGCAGCAATCATAAGCTTTGTGTTAATCTTAAACTTATTTGCCTTAGTGTTTCTTGAGTTGTATCCCTTGCTTGGTCGCTAGACAAGCAGTGGCGTTTGACCTCCTAATTAGTGTCCCCACAATCGCATCCCGCTTCAACATGGAGCTAATAACTATCAGCATACTATTTATTCATACCATTTCCAGGGCAGCGGAGGTCGTGAAGCGATGTTGCCTACCAATACAGAATGGCCTTCGTTCGACTACGAACTTCAAGTTCTTGTAGTGAAAATTCACCTTCCGTAACCATCACATTCATTACTCTTTCATTCATAGAAGTACCAATTTATATAGCAATTTAACTTTTAACAATTTTGATGGACTATTTGGTAATATTTTTCAAGAATTCTTTCGCAATATCGCCGCTCTGAGATCGCAATTTCGTGCAATTTTTCGTTTTTTGTTTCCACGTTTTGGTCAACACAACACCCGAAGAAGGTATGCTGAGATCTACAACGAGTTGAGTCATTTAAGTCAGCCTATTCTTGAACCAACTCTTTTTACCAGATTTTGTATGCAAAGTGGCCAACACTATCCACTTATTTCTTACTATTTATGTCCATAAATAAAGGTTTATATATAAAGTACCATATCCTTTAGGCAAATTTAACTATTGGAGTTGGAGCGGTAGACGTATTCCGTCACAGTAAAAAAGAAAAAGTCCCTAAACGAAGTGCGTGGCCATATGAAAAAGCCAATTGGAATGGCCAAATCATGGCTAGCTAGTTTGCTGAAGCCCTGGGGTCGGTCGCCCTGTGGTCGCCACAAAGTGTTTTTTGAACCCTGGGTTTGCCCTCAACTCTCACTAGATTTTCACTGGGCCGAGTTTAGATAATGAACACAGCTTTCAAATGGTATGTATTTTTTTTCAAATGACAGGTATGTGTGGTGATTTGGTGGCTTAGCGATTTTTGAGGAATGAAAAATCAAGGATTTTTTGACAACGTAAAGTTCAACGATCGAACCTTATCCTTGAATAGAAAACATATGTATCTGTAATGCTCAAATATGTACAAAAACCAAGTTTACGGATGACAAAAAAGTTACGCCAAAAATTTCTGTGGTGTTCAAAAAGGAGTAAAAACGTCTTTTTATTGAGTATATGTATTTAGAGCTTCACCACTCCGCATGTCACTTCAATAGATGAAACCAGTTTGCTGCTTACTCAAAACACTAATTCTGACAAGGAGAAAAAATAGTTCCCCCCCCCCATTGTTCTTTTCTATCTACCCTTTCCATTCGGCTCGTCCCGAGTAGATTAGAAGAGTTGCAATCCGACTGACGGTCTTACAGTTAAAATGATTCAAATTGTGAATAAATCTAGAGTAAAATTTATTATTAAAGTCATCATACTACGAGCATATTCATCTTCTAACCAATCAAGAAAGCTCAGCGTTGTCAGAGCAAACACGAGATCTCATAATTCAGTTAAAATTAAATTTTTTACAAAACTCATTAAAAAAAAAACGCAAACAGACAAATACTTGATGTGTTCTTTTTTATTTCTGTTTAAATCCATCTAATTACAACAAATGCCGCATAAGTAAAATCTCTTGCAAATAATTTAATATCCTTCTTCTACTCCAAAGTTTACAATATAAAACTCACACAATATTACACAAAACTTAGTTCTAATAAATAATTGTTAAATAATAACGGCAACAAAAAAGATCATCTTTTTTCTTTCTTCCTGTTTTTACAACGCGGAAATAAATAAATTTTTCCAAATTCATCAAACCATACAAACATATCAGTCAACTAATTACAAATAATTTCGAGTGGTCCTTTTGCAGGTGTATGTCGACTGTTCAATCTCAACCCGAAAAGCTACTCTGTCTCAAAACACTAAAATCATCAATTTCATTTAAAAATTTAATCTACTCGTTACAACCGAGCCCTGCAGACCAATTACACATCCCACCAACTGGATCGTAGCTTAAGCCTTTGGGGCAAGTGTACTCCCAGCCAACAACGCCTCCGGTCTCGAATTTGGCACAGGAAATGAATTTCCTACATGATAACGGATGAGGGAAGTTACCTTGGTCTAAGCACTCGATAATTCCTTTACCATGGAGGACAACTTTTACCTGTAAATAGAAATGTGATAAAAGGTGTTTTTGCATCCATATGTGTGGTATTAAGTGCTAACCTGTGAAGCTGTTGGTTTATCCACAACTCTTTCATCACCATCATCGTAATAGTCATAGTCACTGGATGGCTTATAGGTTCGTTCTGGGACTTCGATGATTTTGTTAAAGGGCGCTGGAGTTTTGTGTGGCCGTCGACGGCTGACAAAAGCTTCCACATTTTCCGGAACGGGCGTAGTTTTTTGTGGCCTTCGTAATGATGGTCTTCCTGCGATTTAGGAGCAGAAAAATAAATTTCTCAAATTGACTTAAAAATGTGTATTTTATCTCTTACTTGTCGACGAAGTCGCTGCATAACCTAAACGTCTAGTGATTGGTAGATCGTAGGTTGAGTAAACTGGTGTAGTACTTCTAAAAATACTTGTTGAAATTGATATCTCTGGAGTTTGGTCATCCTGTTCGTTGAGATGGTCTCCTATTTGGTTTTGGAAGAACTTGGTTTCCTGTATACTCGATTTGG
This sequence comes from Melanostoma scalare, assembly GCA_949752695.1. Lineage (NCBI taxonomy): Eukaryota > Metazoa > Arthropoda > Insecta > Diptera > Syrphidae > Melanostoma > Melanostoma scalare. Next base: position 29,480,866 of record OX456985.1, read on the forward strand.
CAATTTGATCGAGGTCTTCTGGAATTGATGTCTCTAAATAAAGAGGTGAAGTGTTGAACTCTATTGGAAATGGTGGTATTGTCGTTGGAGTGGCATAAGTGGTGGACGCTGGGAACCGCCTTTTTAGGAGAAGATTTGAAGCTTTTGGTGCATCTGTTGAAGCTGAAAAATTAAAATAAAATTTTACTGTTCATCTTTACTTTTGTAACAATAGCAACAATAAATGAGAAAGATCAATGAAGAAGAACAGGAGGTATCGAAATGCAAAACGAGTTTCTATTCAAACGAAGGGTTTTTAACTGAACCGTTCTAAAGCGTTAGAAAGGGAGGACAATCGAAATAAGGACCAACATCGCGTAGTATGACATTGACATGTGATAATTTAAGAGCATTTGAATATCAATCGAAATTACCATCTCATGATTCCCATACAGGATCAAGAATTACACAATAAAGCTACGGGGTTCGTTGGCACTCCTATATTTTGACAAGCATCACAGAAACGAACATTTTAGCTTGTATATTTTTGCATAGCATAAGAAGCTCTATTAAAAGAAACACTGCGCGTGTTTATTTTGCTACATAAACAGCCTCCGACACGAAATATGCAATCGAAAGCTGTAGGTAAACAATTTCCTCAGGTCTTTAACTAGCTTTTTTTTCTTTTTAATAAACATAGCTACACTCAAGGTGATCATGTCTATCTATGTACCATCTGCCTTCGAGTTGTCGCGAGATCACCAGCGCAATTATATTTCTTTTCTTAGTTCTTCGCACATTGCTATAACTTTACATATTTAAAAAACTTTAACCACTTGATGATGAAATCTTGTAGTAGCTTTTTGTATGACTGATAGTAAATTAAGTGCCTAATGACAGGTGGTCTTACCATCGGACCTCTATGTTAATTAAAAGTTGGAACTCATCTTGTGACAAGCTTTGGGTTTTTCAGATGCAAAAAAGAATGTAGCAACGTGTGGTAAGAGTGAGGTATTGCAAAAGTGATGAAACTATTGGCAAAGATGTGTATAGGAACATATTTTTCAAAACGTAATTGCAAGATGCGCACAGAGAATAAGTGTGCGGTTAGCGCTTTGTGTTTGCCTATTGAAATACTACGCAACGAACTATGTTGTGCGAGTTGGACCCTAGTTTCGCTATCTATTTGAAGGAAAGAAACGGTGATTCCTTATGAACTGTTTTGAAAGTGACGATGCAGAACGAAGAAAGCGGTCTAACGACTTTGTTGGGTTTGTTTGTAAATAAAGACAAAAATACTGGGTTTAATTTAAGGTGAAAAGGAAGTTTTTTCAATCACTGTGTCTTTGGGCAAAAAAAAAGCTTTGTCAAAGTTGTATGACGAGGACGCTCTAACTTTTATTTTGAAAAATTGAGAAAAAGTTGAGTAGGCAGCAAAAACAATAAGTGGGAAAGTAAATAAAAGGAGTAAACTGAACGTTGCACAGCGGCATCGTCTATCTAAAAAAATAAATAAAATAATAACCAACAACCGAGGTAGCTCAGTTTATCAGTTAGATAAGCGGATCTCAATGCTTCGTTAAGGAAACTATTTGAGTCCTTGAAAAGTGGTACAGGAAAGTGTGAACTGGATACTGGATATATTGCTTGCACGGACTCTGTTCACAAATGTTGATAAAGACTTAACTTTATATCTGTTTAGAGTCATCTTTTTAACTCAACACCTTTGAAATGGATATATGTATTTAAAATGTTGTTGAAGAGCTCTAAAACCGAACTGGCCTATTTTCGATTTCACTCTAGGACTAAATGCGGTTTTTTGCTGATAGTGATAAAATACACTAAGTCGTATCTCACCTTAACAGGTGTAGTTTCCACATTATCTTAGAACTGCTTCATTCGATATTTCGGTGAACAAGACGCTGCGGCGAACATAGCATAGTGGAACCAGTTTTTACGTGATTGAAGATCAAACATCTGAAAAGTTTATATTAATGGTCACACCCGATTTTCCTAGCTGCGCAAATTCTGGGGCGAAAATGAATAAAATGACTTGAAACAGCTCGTACAAAATCGAAATTGTTGGCGAAAGATGTTGGTTGAGGCAAATATTTTCCCCGAACTAAGTAAGCAAGTGAATTTGAATTGCAAATTAAATTGTTTCAAGTAACAAACCCACAGAGACTTAAACAAATGCTAAGACATTACAGCAAGTTCGTGCGTGGACTCTTTTGTTTTTGAGCCATTGAAATTCTAAACATCTTTTGGAAACCAATGAGTTATTTGCATTTCTTTTATTAGTTACATTATTTGCTTTGATGTTCTTTTCTTGGTGTCTGATCAGATCTGATCAAGTGGCTCACAAAATATTCCTGGCTTATCATCAACAGTTATATGATAATACTCGTTGCTCATGAATGACTATCACAATCAAATGTTTGTCTTATCCTCTCTTGAATATAAATGGACATTACGCATCGTTGCCTATCCCGAATTCATAACCATAAACATGTTTAAATAATTTATCTCCCAAACGAGGTGCGTGTATCTCGAGATACAAGATTTCAACTCAAACTACAACCCATAAATTCCGAAGAAGACATTTAAATAATAAAAAAAAGTTCCTCAAAATAAACGCTCAATCATAACATATTCAAGGAGTGTAGCAATACACATCTTTCCATATCTCTTAGCTTTTTAATGAAAACCCGGAAAACCAACAATTTCACAAAAACTATTCAAATGTTAACTCTCCAAAAGACGAATAACAAAGAGTTGATGAACAAAAAACTTAAACTTATAAAAGGGAAAGTGTTTAAGCACACACGCATATCTGACAGCCAACTTCCAATTGCAAATTATTTACACTTAACCCATATGCAAACATTGAATCCATCTGACTAAGTAACTGGCTGACTCATAACCCAATGCAAATAAGCATATGACGACAAAGATTACATGGAATGCAGTTTAAGACCTTCTGAGCCACCAATCGACAAAGCCAAACAAAACAACACCGAACATGGTCAAACCGCATCGCACTACAACAAAACTCCTGGACTTACCATTCTCATCCGATGTCTCCACTGCCGCACTCCCACTTGAAGCTGTTGTGTTCGTAAATCTATTACCATTCAACGGTCTGGTGAATTTACGTCGTATCACACTTGATGGAAACTTTTGATTCGACAGTATATTAACAGTTACGAACGTGATATCATTTGAAGACGGTGCCGATGGGGCAGTAGTACTTATTGTTGAAGTGATCTCATCCGGATTTGATGTGACCGCAGAAGATGACAGGGCTTTTGCTGTGGGCTTGAGCTTCGCTGATATTGTTGTTAGATAATTCGGTCTAGTGCGACGAGTGTTCTTGAACAAGCTGGTTGTGGAAGCAGCTGCGGTACCATCAATCGAGGTAATACTGCTCTTCGTGGAAGTTCCATCGTTGTTTCTATTTAGTTCATTACTAGAAGTGCTAGCAGAAGGTTGTGTTGTGGTGAATAGTCGTCTTCGTACAGCTGGGCGACGCACTGGAAGTTTTGTTCGAATCTGCAAGTGAAATAAATAGTTTTTCAAATTGAATATTATTGTTAAACAAAATAAAATTCAGTTACTTTTCTTTGGTTTTGTGGTTTTAATTTATTTGACGGAATTTACTACTCGCTACTGATCATAAGAAGCACACTATGTGTATAAAAAGGAGTAAAGCAAATGTTGTGTTAAAGTGGCAAGGAAACTCAAATTCAAATACCAGAATAAACTAATTAACAAAAAAAGATTAAGGTTGGCTACAATTTTATTTTTTCTTCACTCAATTGACGTGGTTAAACAAGTTTCAATCTCATAAATTTATTCAATTTCATTTGAGAATTTTTATATGTGGGTTAAACCTTTTAGCGGATATGATTAACGCTATAAGTGCTCTCATGTGTTGATGGTTTAATATGTTAATTAGTGTATATCCAGCTTTTTGCGTAACTTGTAACGGACATCTGGTTTGGAAAGGAGATATTTAAAAAAAAATTGGCTGGCAGTGAATCGTTTATGCAAATCAAGGCTGATCGCGGCTTTTATTGTGTGAAGTTTATTGTGCGAGATGTGATAGTTCATAGTGTCAGTTATGAATTGATTTCTTTTGTTAGCCTTTAAATTTGACCATTAAAGTGTTTTGTTAAATTGCCTTCCTGTGTCTATTTTCCTTTTTTGTCTAAGCAGACATGACATATGGTTATTTCTTCTTTCTTAAAAAAGTGGGGAAGAATGAATTTGTTAGATTTAGCAAAATTCCAAGAGTGAAGGCTATGTTCAATTAAGACTTGAGTGTCCACTAATTTTAACGTCTTATATTCTTTTAATAAGGCTTTTTAGTAAGAGTCAATAATGAAATGGGATGGATGAGTTTATTTTAATCGTTGCAGTTTATTCAAATTTGATTAGTGCTTTCAAAAGCTTTTCAGCCTAAGCAATGTTTTCAAATTTAAAGCCAACCATTATTAAATATTGAGAAAAAATGAGAAATTTGAAATTACTTTCTTTATTGGACTCTAAGATGCAAACGTCTCGCCACAATAAATATAAAGGCTCGTTTAAAAGCGAACCCCAGTTATATCAGTACTATAAATGGAGGGCCCCCTTTGCAGCACAGGAAATCATTAGTGTTTGATTGAATTTTCAAATGGGAAACGCCTTTGCTTCATTTTCAGAACACGGTAACATAAAACTTAATTGCAAAGAAATATTACTACTTCGGCACATTTGAATTCTCTTATGGGATGAATTCCAAACGATTATTATAACACCTACGTAATTTATTGTTGAATGAAAGAAACATTAATTTAAAAATGTTGTTGATTTGATTGTGTGGATGGAACATTGATTCGAATGGACGACAAGAATGCAGTTGAGTTCAGATCGGATGATTTCATTCAACACGCTGAAGAAAACATCATCAAACGAGATTAATGCAGAGTGTAAAAACATTTTCATACTTATTTTGATGATCAGATAGAGGGTTGATATGAAGATGTTTCGTAAGCGATCGGAAGTTTCATATGAAATCGGATAGAGGGTTTTGAATTAAAGAAGATATTATACGTAGAGTGTTGAGTTTGGAAAAGGTAGGTTGGCGCTGTAAGCACAAAAAGATGAAAAAACATGTTTACTTGAGTAGGAGGAACAACAAGCCTTAAAAACAATAAGCTAAATAAAGCTGAGAGGAAGAAGGCAATGAACATGAGTTAAGTGATTAGACATAACATAACATTCACGAGCCAATGAAACCAATTGAAGGTAGCTAAACAGCTATGGATCTTCTAGGCTAGCTAATGGAACCTCACTAGTGGTCTGATAGATAACAACACTTCTACACTATAAACTTGCACACCGTGAACAGGAAGGCTGTAGGCAATAAGAGTTGGTACATAGTAAGTACTTGTGTTTTTTCATGCTAAGAAGACTATTGAAGCTGTGAAAGCCTCAGATCTTTGTAAATAAAAAAATAATGGTTTAAGTTTTTATTCACTTTTAATATTTATTTATAGTAGTTCATGAGATGTCGATTACAAAAGGACAATATTGTTATTTCAACTGTTCGGAAATAACTTTTTTCATATTTTTAATTAAGCCATTCTGCGGAGTTGAGCTTATTCAACATATTTTTGATTGATTTTTTGATAGTTTATCAAACCCACTGCAGTGTGAGTCTTACGAAGGAAAGTGCTTTTGATCTAATCAAAGAAAAAAGTGAGGAGAACAACACAAAAAGTGAATGAAATACAAAACAAAATTATATAGTTTACACAATGATCCCGAAAGTCAGACAGCCTTGGAAATGTTTGATCAAGAATTGTTTGATGGTCTCATTGGGACCGTACACACGGGATGACTTATGCCAGTAGTAAAGGTAGGAGTTCCTTTTATTCAAAACAGAGGAGGTAATATTCAGTTAGATACGCGATCCATTGTCTACTAGAGTAACAACTTTTTCTTTTTTTGCGGAGCAGTTTTGATTTTATAAGCTCAAAGCATGTCTGCCTTTTAACCCAGAAGGTTCGGTGGTTCGAATCCCAACAGAGGCAAAAATGCTTTTCCACGGGTATAGCCTTTCGCGAGGAATTGGCAAGTCCTCCGTTAGTAAATTTAAGGCATAGTTGTGAGAAATGCGCTAGGCCCTGGGGCTCCTCGCTATGTTGCGCCACTCTGTTTCTTTTAAAGCTCAATGGTGGCGTCCAGAGGAAGCTGGGAGGCTGAGCAAAAAGATTATAGCAGTGAGTGATTCTAGACAACGCGTCTATGCTACGTCCTAAACACTCTACCACTGCATGCCTGCCACCCTACGAGAAAGTAAATACCTTAACAGTTCGATATTATGAAAAACCAGGATAACGTTCATAACAGTTCATCATTTAGAGGTATGAAAATCTTGATAGGAAATTAGCAGTTGTTGGAGATGATTAGTTTCTTGAAGTTTATCGAGCGACCATATGCACCAATATACAGAGGTCCAAGCCCTTATTCGCACAGTCTTGCAGATAAAAAACCAAACTATGTTTTATAGTTGCCAAATAAATTCATTGTCAGGTGGATGAGAAATAACCGAAACGAGCAGCTTATGGAAACACCAATAGATGCTCGTTTCAGTTCAGCAAATCATAAGTGTGAACCGCGGTGGCCAGAATCGATTACTGAGATTAATCTTTGTTCATAAATTAACGCTACACATTTGGCTTTTAGTGAGCTTTAACAACAAGTCAAGGTATAAAATACTGAATAGAAAATATATCATCAAACAATCAAAAGCGAGTTTAAAAAAATTAACAGGGTGGCGCAATAGAGCGAGAAGCCCCGGGGACAAGCGCATTTCTCACAAACATTGCCTTGTGTGGAAATGGAGGGGACCTATAATTTTCTGCCGATTTCAAACGGCTGATCGAGAAAGCGCTTTTCATGGCAATGAATTTACTCTCGGAGGATCTAATTATTACATGAAAGCGGAGGTTTAAATCTCAGAAACATTAAATATCTGTCGCCCGAATTTCTTGTGACCATACAGCCATGCAATGCGGATAGGTCGTTGACAAGGTTCAGTGCCTGATGAAGTTACAAGTAAAATTAAGCTTAATTCAAAAGTAATTTCTACTGCTTTCGTTTTTAATAACAAAACACAATAGCTTAGAGGAAACTGTCAAGAGATAACAATATGGTTTTTCTGGTTTTCCATATTTTCATATTTAGGTACTGTTTTTCCCTATGTATGCGCAGATCTTTAAAACTAGGAAACGGATTCTGAAGTGTTTTTTTTTTAAATGGTAAGGCGATCCAAGAGAAAGGTCAGTATGTATATTTCATTTCGATATTCCCACGAGAACGGGAACACACGAAAATTTAGAAACTACTTGATTGATATCAAAATTTCATCATCGTTACAAATAGAATGCCTTTCCCATATTTTACGGGAACGGGAACAGAACATAAACGGGAACCTAAAAACTATTGAACAGATTCAAAAATTCTTTCACCGCTTAAGTCAAAAACGCTACATTTATAATAGTAACATAGACTATATTAAAATTTATTTGAATATCTCAAAGCCGCGTTGTCCTTGTATCTAGAGATAACATTTCATCCCCATATTCTCACGGTAATTTTAACGAGAAACTTAAAACTTTCAGACAACCTTCAGTTTAGCCCGCTGATGTTCCTTTCAAAATCATAGTCGAATAAGGAAGTTAAGTAAACATATGTACTTCAAGGAGTAATAACTGGCTCTCACCATTACCTTCAGAGGAACAAGACTTTGTTAGCAAGACGTAAAAACTTATAAAACGTATAAAATTATACTACACATTTTTTACATTACATACCTATATGTTAAGGTCTGTAGCTAAAAAATTAAAAACCTACAAACATCCGAAATACTTCTTTTCATTTATTTATCTTTTGTGAGTTGTAAAGCAGCTTGTAGCTAAGTAAGACCACTTGCCGCTAAGGCTTCAAACCAATAACAAAGGCAGGAAAAAATAACAGACGCGTGCCTTGCAGCCACCTCATACTCGATTTTCTTAAAGAATTCAGATAGACATTCATTCATCTGACAATTATTATAACCAACAGGAAAGGAAAAACGTCCAAAAGTTCATCATGTTAAACTTGCCTTACAAGCTTGCACATCAGACTTGTTTTGTTTAGTTGTTATTTAAACAAGTATTTCATGGATTCGTGGAAGACAAGAAATCAAATCGTAATTTACTGACATCTTTCTTATTATTAATCATAGTTATTTTTATCGAATACTCATTGTGAGACAGAAAAGCCATTTTTGGATAAACACAAAACCAGGCTTATGGAGAGGAAAATCAGCATTTTTCTCAACAGCTATGTGAAAATATTACACAACTATCCAAAAAGATTTTAATGTCGAAATGCCGATGTGTCCGCATGCCGGTAATTAAATTTTATAATCATCATCTCTTTAATGATTATTATCATAATAATGACATGAGAGACACGGCACATGCAATGCATGAGCTTAACAAACATTTTTATTGACATTCAAATTTCAAACAATGATGGGGAATGGTTTTGTTTACACAAAATTAAACAAAAACTAATCATATGTGAGTGGTGTGTGTCAAATCAATACACCGGACTTCATCAAAAGAAATGTAAACAGAATTCATTTGGGCTAAGCTTGTGCTAATTTGTACCAACAAACAGCTTACGCGTTTACATATAAGTCACGTGTGATTATATCACTGAGTATAGGTAATGAAAAACGTTAAAAACTTGCGTAACAGTTTAGGTGCTTGAGGAAGATGATCAACAAAAAAGGAAACATAACTTTTAGAGAAGTGAGAAGCCATAAATTTTTGTATAAAGAGTGAAAGTGCTCGAGTTACCGGATGGAAATATTTTTGGAGTCGATATGAGTTCGAAAATAAAACCACAAAAAAATGCAAAAGTTCATCGTATAGCGAGGACGTGTCTGTCATACACATATGCGGTACTCGCAATAAAGAAGTGGTTTCACATCTCAAATGCAAGATTCGCGTATCGGTAGCTATAAACGTGTAAACCTCAACAATATTTCATGAAATTGCATTATTTGCGCTTCATTCCTGATCCAAGTGATAAACGTGTAAAGAATGAAAATGAAAATAAAGTGCCTTTCGCGCTACTACAAAATTATCTTTTAGTCAAGCTTGCAAGTACACACATATGTACCCGTATCTATATCGTAATGAGATTCAGAAAAGTGCAGTTGAATTTCATTTGCTGTTCGAATTTCAATTTTTATTACCGTCGGATTCCTTGGGAACATATCAATAAACTGGCTAGTGGTTTGGTTTTTACCTCAAGTGTTCAAAGAAAATCTTTGAAAAGGAACAAAAAGTTGGCAAAGTGTGATCGAATAATAAATAATGAATTGTTGATATATTATACCTATGCTGAATGTGTAATCCATTAGGTGTAGCCAGGTGCTGCATAAACATAAATTATATCGTGACCGTGAACTGGAGCTGAATGGAGTTGTTGTCATTCAAAATATTGTTTGGTGACTTGAAGGTTGAACGTAGGTGTCTTGTTCGGAGCTTTTTAAAAGCAAGAAGGAGAGATGGGTATTTTGAGGTGCGACGTTTGCAATTGAAATGTTTTCATGTAGGCATTTTCGCGAGGCAGACAAAATTTTTAGAAATTTTAGACAAGGTTCACGATCAGCTAACGTTAGTGTACATATGTTTCGTCAGTCTCATAAATCTGCCCATTCACTAATGCTAAATGAAACTATGAATGGCTTAAGTCGCCCAACTGTAGCTATCGTTTTTCTATTGAACTCTAGATTGGTTTTTAGGGTCAGGCAGACAAATGGCACCAAAACTGATTATAAAAAAAAGGAATAAAGGTAACGCATTCTGCTTTCAACATTTACTTCCCTAAATCAGTAAGACAATCCTCAGAATTTGATAAATAATTCAGAAAAGTATGTAGTTTTGTAGGTGCACTAAACATTCTTCCAGCGAGCGGTTGAGGTATTTTACTTTTATTCATAATCTTTGCTAGTTTCGTATTAAATTATCAAGATGGATGGACTAGTGTGGGTTAATTTGTAGTTATTTACTTCAAACTGGCCGAAGAAGGAAAAATGATTGCATAGGACAACAGAAATATTCCCTTTTCTTTTTGAGGTAATTAGACTGCATATGAATATGTAGTGAGAATTTCTGAACCAGTTGTTCAAAATTGCAGATTTGTGAACTTCGCTTTCGCAAGTAATAATGCAAAAACTAATAAGTCACAGCCGAGCAACTTTAACAAATCTTGAAGATTTATTGATTTATTTACAGTCGTTGTGATTTAAAAATTGATGAAACGATATTGCGTTACAAAAAAGAAACAAATACTTAAATATTTGGATAGACTTAAGTAATTAGATAGATAACATCATATATCGATAACATCGTATATTCGTTCTGCTCTTTGTGCGATGAATCATTACGCCGCCACTTTCGCCTACAAATAATTGTCCTTATGTACGCACCTTGTGTAGTGGGATAGTTTGTATGTCTACAGCCGAATCTCTTTAAAAGACTTTAAATTTATAAAAAGGATAGCAAATAGTTTGTGTTTAATACATATTTCAAATCTTCAGTATGTGTATAGTAAGCGTGTTGTATTATTAAAGTGAAACTTCTTGTGATTTGGAAATTTGAAGAAACGAAAAAGCAACATACAATATTTATAAATTGGATTCAGGCTGTGGGAGAATGTGGTAGAATATAAGTTTGTCTTATAGTTTTCGTCTCCTCTTTTCTTGGGCTTTCGCAGACGCTTTTTATTTGCTGAAGTTTCACTTCTTCCGTGTTTGAATTGTGCACACACACTTTTTTTTTCAAAAAGACTTCTTTCCACGCAAAATTGGGGCACTTGGTGACAAAGAAAAGAAAAGAAATCTTGGAAATTCCAGGAATTTAAGCATCATCATGGTTACGTATATTTCAGATGATTTAAAGGTTGGACACCAGTAATTTTAGCAAAAGACTTGAAAAGCCCTAGGATTCAACTGGTATCGATTTGCTGAAGAAAGCGTTTGACGTCCATGTCATAGAAAGAAAAGAACCACTGGGTTGACTTCCGCGCTCTTTCGGGCGTAATCAATGGTGAAAAACTTTTTGTTTTTTTTTTTCAATCTGCCCAGTAGTTTCTAAGATTCCGTTCCCGAGGGAATATGAGAATCAAACCTTGACAAGAACCATCTTTGGACTAAACTATAGTTACCCTGAAAATTTCATAAAAATCCATTTTTATGCATATATGTAAATGAATTGATTTTCCGAGGTAGAGGTGGAGACAGGACGAACTTGTGGTTGGACCTGCAACTGCTATCATCTATCATCAAATTATAACATTTAAGTGGAAACTAATCAAATTAATGATGAAGAGCGTAGACAAGTGCGTACACCTGAGCTTGTTCTAAGAGCAGTTCTACTTGAGCTTCTGAGATGCAAAAAATTACTCCTCAAAGCATGATGGTAAAAACTCGAAAACCAGAAAAGGCGTTTATTTTTCTACGACTACAGCAGTTAAAAGCCATCTCTTTGGCCCTTGAATGACTTCGAAAGGAGAGTTAAATGCAAAAATTTAGCCAAAATCTGAGAAATTATAAATAGCAGAGGTCTTACTATAAAATTGAAGATTAACCCCCACTGGGCTAATTGGTTCCTTTTGGAAACAAAGAAAGGTTTTTTTCGTTAGGTTCTCTCCGTTTGACTCAAAACTAATGAAGCATTAATTTATCGAAAGAAAAAGTGACCCTTAATAGGGCAAAGTCTTGTAAAAATTTTATTAAGGAAAAAAAAATTACTATTAGACTTAATTACTAAAAAACGATATTTTTTTCAGAATATGACCAAGAATCACATCCCAAAGTACGTAACAAGAATTACGCGACACCCAGTACATACACCCAGTATATACAAATATATTTTTTTTATCATGAAAATATTCAGAAACCATTCCATAAAGATTTTGGTTTAAATCGGAATATGAAACGAAAATTTTGCTCTAGAGCCGTCTCAGAAGAAGCTCATTTTACACTTTCACGACAAAATTAATTCCCTGTACAAGAAAAATAGGCACAAGCGTGAAGTCGTGAAGTGAGAGATGTCTCTCATTTGCACTCTTCTGTTTTCCATACACATAACTCAGATAGAGAATCTAACAATGTTCTCTTGTTATGAACTTTTAATTGAAAAAAATCTAAAGGAATAAATATGCATTTCCTATTTTCATCTCAAAACACTCAAGTGAATGTGAATAGTTATTTGGCACTAGTTATTTCGTAATAAATAATAAGCGGTAATAACTCCCTAGACTCAACTCATCAGAAGGATGACATTTGTTAATTACTAGTACTCTATGTATATTGGAAGCACAAGATGGTTTCCTTAAACCGCCACCTTCCTCAACCCTACAATGTCATAAAGAATAGATGTCATTACATTTCCAGAAAATATTAATGCTATTCGAAATAGCAACGCACAATTTTACTACTCAGGTGAAATAATACAGTTGACAACTCTATTAAGTTGTAGATAGGTATTGCAAGCTCAGATTAATAGCAAACATTAAAGTTTCGCTGGCAGACGGCAGAAATGCAATTACAATTCACAACGAAACTTTATTGTCTTTTAATCTACCTGAACATCTCCATTTATATACACATGTATTTTCGCTAGAAAATATTCAAACTCATTTTGAAATAAATCCTGTCTTTTGTATGTTTAAGAAAATTCATGAATTCTTGAAAATTTCTCATCATTTAATTTAAGTACGATACGAAGACGTTGCCAGCTTAATGGATGTCCATTATCTCCTGGTCTATACAAGAATCTTCACACGTTGTTCTATCTGGTGTTTCGTGAATTTAAATTTGATATTATTAAAAAAGTGCTAAGACGAATCGAATACATTTCAAAAAGCCATTTGAAGAGTGGTCTTGTGAGATTCAACGTGCTTCGAAGCCAGAGCATGGAATGGAGTGTAATAAAAAGCAATCGCAAACAATCAACAGAAAATAAATAATTTCCAACATACTCGTTTATGATGATAATTTGTATTTTCTTTGCATAGACGTCGACGGATCCGAGAATAACTTTACGTGACTCTTGACATTCCTTTCTTTTCAGCAAGAATTCAAGAAGATACAGAACAAAAAAAGTGAAGACATATTTATAATTTTCTTTGGTTAAAGCTTCCAGGGGCTATCATATAAATGCATGAAGAAGTAGATGCGGAAAGGTCAGTTGCTTCATGAAAAACAAGCTTATTTATACCCCCATGGAATTCTGAATTGATGGAATACTACGAGCAAATGCAATTAAAATTCTTTGAATATTCGATGAAAAAACTAAATTGCATTCTGTGTTTGAATTTTTTATACAATACATTACCATTTTTGGGGCAGTGTAAGAAATCCAATGATAAATTCCACAATCAATGAATTTTTTTATATAAAAAAAAAATTGGAGGTGGGAAGGTTTTGTCTTCATAAACGGCACTTCTGGCTTGCATAATACTGTGAAAGTTGGTGGAGGGAGCGGTATATCGGAGTGCGCACTACAAAATTATTGAATTCAAATAATTTTGAAATAATTTTTCTTCGCGTTTGGAGGGTTGCTTATAAGTGCGAGTGGATTTCTAGTTTTAGATTGATTCGAGTTTTCTAACTCGATGATAAGAGTCAACACTCGTTTTCAAGAATTCATTTATCAGTTTACTCAAAATAATTTGATTTCTCCAAAATAATAAAAGTAAAGAAAACGGCTTCATAAAATGAATAAAAAATTCACTTTTTTCTTTTCAAATTTGCGCGCATATCAAGGAGTTATGAAATATGAATAGCGTTATAATGTTATAAAATACAGTGCAAGCATTTAGGAAAATAGGAGAGGATTTAATAAGATACAATACGCATAGGGCATTGTTTTTGAATTTTTGTAAGTCGTAACGCAGGGGAAAAATGGAGTTTCCTATAGCATTCCACATTCAAGTGGTGCGACTAAAATATGAGTCTCTATACCTTACTGTATGTCCGAAGTTGGGTTCAAGGTAAAATTGATGAGCATTCCTAGAAAGGCGGGTGTGGCGGGTAAGTTGTTTTAGGGGAGGAATGAAGCTGCCTATTTCACTAGGCATTCACTGTTTGTGAAAAAAGCGATAAAAGAGAGTGAGACAAGGTAACGTTTCGACGAAGTTCAAGAGAATCGATCGATCCTACAATTAAACTATACCCTATCACTATCAGTCTTAACGCTCTGTTTTGCACCCTATCAAGTAGGCGCAAAGATATTTAAGGAGCACCTGACCAGATATGAGAATTATACTCTAGTTTTAGGTTGATGCAGGCTTTATAAATAATAGCCAGATCAGAAAAGTGTAGTACCCGTGGCGTGATGGTTAGCATGTCCACCTGCTTAACCCAGAGGTTCGAGGTTCGAATCCCAGCAAAGGAAAAAATGTTTTTCCACGGGTATCACCTTTCGCGAGGAATTGGCAAGTCCTCCGTTAGTAAATTCATTACCATGAAAAGCGCTTTCTCAATTAGCCGTTCGGAACCGGCAGAAAATTGTAGGTCTCCTCCATTTCCACACAAGGCATGGTTGTGAGAATTGCGCTAGGCCCAGGGGCTTCTCGCTCTGTTGCGCCACCCCATTTATTTATAGATCAGAAAAGTGAAGAATTTCCTGCATCGTCATAAGAAACCTAAGCACATGAGAGTTAACTTTGTGAAGAGAACACCCCTTTGGAAATGTTTCTTATAACTTAGAACTCAATTCTTGGTCTTCTTGCATCATGTACTCTTTCTCATTTATACGTAAACTTATTCCTTTTATTTTAGTGACAATAAATGAATGTATGTTTAATGTCCAAAAATCAATATCAAAATATAATTTACAAGGCATTTTGGCAGTGAAATTACTCTCGGAGAATCTGCGAATTCCTCGCGCAAGGGTGGTCCTGAGATTCAAACCTAGAACTTCCACGAAATAAGCAGACATGCTAACCATTACGGTCAAGGTACTTTTAACTCAAGACTTTTAATAATATATGAGACAAAAACTGTTGAAACTCTTTTACTTGCCCTATACGCAATGGAATTTTTTTCGTAAGTGCAACTTGCTCTGGGTCCGAGTATTTGATTTACACGTAAATTAAAACTCACTTCGTATAATAGCTTAATTTGCTTTTACACCAACAACTTACATAAAAATAACAAAATGAAGGACGTAATTGCTAGATTTTGGTTTAAGGAAAATAATTCATTCAAACAATCCTTTCGTTCATTAATCGAAAAAGTACAATTTTAAGGTTTCGAAGCAAAGTCTGAGTCTGCTGACCAATCAAAGTCGAAATCAGAGGCCGAGCCTTTCAAAATCAAATATTTATGAATGGGAGTTTCATATCACCGCCCCGAAAAAAAGAAAGAAAGAAAGAAAGAAAGAAAGAAGAAGAAGAAGAAGAAGAAGAAGAAGAAGAAGAAGAAGAAGAAGAAGAAGAAGAAGAAGAAGAAGAAGAAGAAGAAGAAGAAGAAGAAGAAGAAGAAGAAGAAGAAGAAGAAGAAGAAGAAGAAGAAGAAGAAGAAGAAGAAGAAGAAGAAGAAGAAGAAGAAGAAGAAGAAGAAGAAGAAGAAGAAGAAGAAGAAGAAGAAGAAGAAGAAGAAGAAGAAGAAGAAGAAGAAGAAGAAGAAGAAGGAGAAGAAGAAGAAGAAGAAGAACAACAACAACAACAACAACAACAACAACAACAACAACAACAAAGAGAAGAATAAGAAGAAAAAGAAGAAGAACTATTTCTTTTAAAGATCATCGTCTATGTGACAAAATAAGGCAATTAGTTCTTCAAAATGAATTATTTACTACAAAGATTTAAATTGCTTGGTTGGCACTTGACACCTTTTAGTGAATAAATCTGTCATATAATGCTTTTGACGAAGATTGTTTACTTCATGTAATTTGCTAAGTTCTCAATTTCCGAAAATAACAAAGTTGCAGTTGTAATAAAGAACACGGCTTTAAATCGTTCATTGGGATTTTCAGATGATGATACACAAAGTTATTTGGTTCTATCTTTCATTGAAAATATAACTTCTCAAGACGTCAAAAAAGTGTTTAAAATTATTACTGACTGATATGTTGCTTAGTGCCACGCATTTTTAACAAAGACAAAAGTTGAAATACTAAATAAAATAAAGAAAACCCGACCCAAAAATGTTCATAACCTTACCAGTGCTTTTGTGTTGCTGTGAAGTGTTTTAAATCAAAAGAAGGGGGAGGAAAAAATTGTAAAATATAATCTGTATGTCAAATAAAAAGATGTATTAAATTGTGTGTTATTAAAATGTGTAAGATATATTATATCATTTAAATAAAACTTAGACTCTATTCTAATTATTATTAAATGTTTTCTTCTTTTTTATACACTTTTAAACTTAAGACTATAAAAATAACAATTTTCAAACAAATCGTAACAACCATTTTATTTTGTTTGTATATGTTTGAATATATCGTTTCAAAACGCAGCACAACCAAAAAAGTCATTTCGGTTAAGTATTATTACATTAAAATTTAACAATACAAATCGAAAAATTCAAACTGAACCAAAAAAATAAATATATTTTATTATTTTTTTTTTTTTAAATAATGATGCTTTTTGTGATGAGTTTGATTATAATGTTATTTTTTTTCTAGTATCTTAAGCTATGGCAGCTGATAGATTGATAAGGTAAGCAAGACAATGAGTATTCAAAGAAAAGAAAAAACTTATATATTTTTATAGGGAAAGTGAAAGAGAAAATAAATCAAGATTCGAATAGATTCAAGTTGGCATGACTAAAGTGTGCAACTGACGATGAATTCATAGAAAATAAATGAATGGTTTAAAAAGCTTTATTTTAATGTTTTAAAAAGAATGCTGATATTGTATTGATTTCTATTACATGCAATTTAAAAATACCATTTCACATTCAAAAGGAATAAAAACCGAATGGCATAGTTTCTTAAGATAAAAAAATAATTGCACATAAAAAGCAACACCATTCAGCATTAAGTCGCACTTGGAAAGAAGCAAGGATTTATGTTAAAAAGCTTAAAGTTTTCCATGGAAAATATATATCCTTAATAGATAGAAGGATGGTAAGTATAGGTTTTTGAATGTCTGTTACCTATTTCAAAGATATAATATTTCAAATCTTTAAAACTTTTCATAGCTGATTTGGAATGTACGACTAGAATATAAATTATTGTGAACCTACATATATTTGCTTTGCTCCTTTGGAACTTTACGTTTTTATATCTAATTTTTCTATGTTTAAGTTTCAGTAAATTGTTTCTTGTTAATGGAGATAATTTGACAAATAATGAAGCATAAGAGGAAAGAAGTGTTTATTGTGAATTGTCACGAAAGAGTGAAATGCAATAAAAGCAATTGTAATTTTACTGTTTTTGAAAAAGTTAGCTTAAGATAATGGGAGACTTGGAAAGGCAACATCTTTCTAAGATAAGTTCACAAAATAAAAGTTTGCGAGCTTAAAAGCAAATGTCACTCAAAAGCAATACCAATTTTTAAAGAATCCCAACTTGAGTATAGGCTCGTTTGAAGCTCAAAATGTAGAGCAAAGCCTAAAGGAATCAATAAGCGAAGAAACTAAAAAGCAGCATGCAGCGGCTAAATAAGCAAAAATAAATTTTTAAAATAATTCATTAAGGTATCGGTCAGAATGGCTTACATTTAATACAGGTTGCATTTCCGAATGTTGTATTACAACTGCCATTTGTTTTTGAACATATTTTGGCATTAAAAATTTATAAAATCTTAAAAGTCTAGTCTATTGACCAAGTAATAAAACTTTTACACAAGATATGTGGCAGTTTTTGATAAACAGCCAGAAAACTGGTTGACTCCACAGATAAATAGTGGGCCATTCCTCAAGTTCATATCCATTACAGATCCTTTGACAGGAGTATAACCATTTTAGCCTGCACTATTCGCTCCTTATCTCCAAAATTAAAAAGAATTTCAAAACCTAACCTAGCCTTACAGCTTATACAAAATAAAGAAAATTAAAGCCTACAAATAAAGATATGAAAACAAAAGGCAAAATTTAAACCTATTCTCAGTTGATCAAAGTCGTTGCTACAACCTCATCATCTAAGCTACTTTCTGTCGTCGTTGTTTGCTTTCTACGTGCCTTTGACTTATTTTTACGTCTTGGCAGCTTTTTTCTTTTGACTACATGCGTTTCAGAGCTGAAACTAGTTTCGGTTTCTATTCTTGTTTCAATTGAATTACTATTATGACTACCACTATTTAAACTTCTACCAATACCAACACTTGCACTAGTCTGTAGGACCTCAGGAGAGCCGTTCTTAGGGGCTTCTACGACTGATTCTTGTCTAAGAGATGGCGCTGAATTAGAATCAGGTTTTATTACCTTACTCAAAATAACTTTATCTAAATTTGCAATCGATATTACCAATGGTGATTCGTTTGATTCCGGTCGTAGGAGTGGTACTATGGGTCGAGAATATTCCCGATTAATGGTTTGTGTTGTAATTTCGACAGTTGTTTCTGGTGAAGGCTCGATTGTTGTAGAGGTTGGGGTTGTAGTTGTCGGGGATGGAGTCGTTGTAGTTGTCGTAGTTGTAGTGGAAGTTGATGAACTAGTTGTCGTATATGGCATTGGAGTGGTGGTTGTGGTAAGAATCGTTGTAATTGACGGAGTGGTTGTAACAAAAGTAGGCTTATCGTTTGCTGGAGTTGTTGGTATCTCTCCGAGAGAGTAAGCATAAACAAGGCCATTCACTTCATTATTGGCTTCACTGATTTTCTTTGCTTGTCGGGAATTGTCAAATAGTCCTTGCAAGGATATAGTTGAAGCTTCAACTAAATCAGAAATAACCTCTGGTACCGTAATAGCCTTTGACTTTCTACTTTCAGAGGACACAGATGAACGAGTGTCAATTAAAACGCTAGAGTATTCTGTGTCGGGAATGGTATTTCTGACGGGAGCTGAAGTAGAACCGTATTCATAATCGATTCGAGTGTTCTCAAGGCTGTCAGGCTCAACTTCAGGTATGGTGTTTCTCACGAAGACCGATGATTCTGTAGCTGTGTAATCAGCCACCGTACTCTTACCATCAACCGATATACGACTTCCGTCAACTAGATGCACATGTTTGACGCGACTAATCTCACCAAGTGATTCTAATATTGGCACACCTTCTGACCTCAACTCGGTCGACTCAACTGTCTTCAGTTCTTCATCTTTGGACTTGCGCCGCAACTTGTCTTCCTTTGAATTAATCTCTACAACTCGACTGATAGTGACAACTTTCTTCTTGGGACTGTACGAAATGAGTTGACCTTCACTCAATATATGCTTCCCGGTAGTTGAAACCTGTGAAACATCCTGTGAATTGATTAAATTATTATCTTCATCATTTTCTTCATAAACGATTGTAGTGTCAAGGAAAGGTGTATCTGTGGTATCTGATTGATTTGACTGTGATTGGTTGTGATTTATTTTTGGTGTTATAATTGCGTGTTTCTTGCTATTTACTTCAAAGATTTTTTTATTACGTGCATTCAGAGCGTCGATATTTAGATCTTCTAGAAGTGGATTGCTTTGATTTTGTTGGGGTTCTTCTGTGGAACTACCCAAGTACTTACGCTCGTAGTTGCGTGTATTTGTCGATATAAAAACAGAGGGTGGTGTAATTGCATGTGGTATTGTGGGTTTATCAGAGTCTATAAGGTTTGGTGGTAGGGTTATTAGTGTTGGTCGGTTTATTACGCGGGTTTTGTTAGCAGGCCTAGCACTAGCGAAACGACTAGATGATGATGGTGCAGCTGGCTTCTTTTGACCGAAAGGTGTATTCACTGGGCGATTAAATGACGGACGGTTTGATGGACGACTCGATGGACGATTGGAGAAGCTATTCAGTGGTTTAGCTGGATTATCCACATGTTCTACTTTTTCGTTATTTTCTCCATCTTCGATTTGTTCATCGGCGTCTTCTTCATCATCTTCTTCTTCTTCATCATTATTTTCTATTGGCTGTCGATTGAAGAGTGGATTTTGTTGAACAATTGGACTCTGTTTTTCTTCGACAGCATTATTTTCTTCATCATAGTCTGTCTCTTCCTCATTGTATTCTTCATCTTGATCATCACCGATTGGGGATATAGAACTTGTTCGAGCAGGGAAATTAAACCTATTGCGTGACTGGTAGCCTTGTCTTGTGCGTGCAGAGTTCTCTTGAATGACAGCAGCTGCGTTAAATGAATCAGTTGGTGGTCGTACCGCCTTGAAGTTCCTATTAAACTTCCTGACAAACGATTTGGGTGTATGGCTAGAGCTTGACTCGGTTGAAGTAACAGAATTTAAAGAGGGCCTGGCTGGCCTGTAAGGCGTACGGTTTGCCGCCAGTCTTCGTGGTGTTCGTGCTGTTGTCGTTGTTGTTGAGCTAGAAGTTGTACTTTCATCCTGAGGTACAACTTCCGTCTCTGAGTCCTCTGGAATGGAAGTTTCATTGTCAGTTGCATCATCTGTCTGTACGTCAGGGGCTTCCGTATTTGTAGCTTCTTCTATTTCAGTGCTTGATTCATCATCAACCGCTGCGGTCGGGGTTGCGGTTGTAGTGGTGGTGGTGGTGGTAGAGGTCGTTGTCGATGATTCCGTATTTAGTTTCTCTAGTAACTCAGCTACGTTCAGAGTCTTCTCTCTAGTTACTCCAACAGTAGATGTTTCTTCTTCCAAAGCCACCGTTCTATTAGCAAGTGGCCTCAACCTTCTTATGACCTTTCTGATTCGTTTTGGTATTGGTGTTACTGAAGTCGTATTAACTGTGGTATTTAACTCAATGCCTACACTAAGGTTATCTACGGACTCTGTGCTACTTGTGATGGTATTAGTAGAGTTATTTATTTCAACACTAAGACTATTATTAACATTTATTGGACGTCTATATTTCAATACTCTTAGACGACGTCTTTGCTTTGGTTCAGCATCAGCAGATGTATCAACTACTGACGTTCCTGATTCATCTGACGTCAGTCCCAAATTTGATGTTGATGATAGGATAACATCATCATCATCAGGAGGTGAATTAATTTCTGTTGTTGTGGTAGTGGTAGTGGTTGTTGTTCTTCTACGTGCAGCAGCTGTACGGTTGAATTGTACTCTCTGAAAACGTCGGTTAAGATTAGGTGAGTTCGTGCTAAGATTAGAATTAGTTTCTACAATGGAGCCATCTGTTTCTGAGTTTTGTTCCTGACCTAACTCTGTAACTTCATCATCAATATTTTCATCAAAATTAGTTAAGTTTAGTGACAGACTATTAGTAAGAGTGCTTTCTAAAATGGAATCTACAATGAAATTACCAGTGGTTGTGTTAGTTAGATTAGTTACTTTAGATGTAGGGACAAATGGTTTACGATTTTTAAAAGTTTGCGTAAGGCGAGAGCTTATAACACCGTTATCGGGGTCGGGCTTGGATTGGGCAATTTTAAGTTTTTCACGCAGTTGAAGAAGTGACTGCTTGGAATTGGATGAGGATTGGCTTGGTCGTGATCTGCTGCGACTGAGCAGGCCAACGATGCCGTTCGGTGTTTGAACTTCCTCTGTATTTGTGACTCCTTCTGTTTCTATGGGAAGTTGACTTACGCTACTCTCTGTGTCTTGATTTGCTTCGGTTAAAGAGGCTGGAAGGGATGTTGTTGAAGAAAGGCTTATGTTTTCATCTTGAGAAGAGTCTTCTTTTTGAATTAAATCTGTGGCAATTGTATTGGAAGAACTCAAAGTTGAAATAATATTCTCCTTTTGTTGATCGTTTTCAGTAGAAATATCAGAGGTTCCAAGGCTTTCCTTTTCTGACCGACTTTCTTCACCACTTTGAGCGGAAGACTCAGTGGAATTCACAGAAGAAGGATCAGCTATTAACGTCGTGACAGCAGTTTCATTTATGGAATCTTCATCTGTAGTGTCAGCATGCAATGAAGTGGGTTCCTCTAAGGTCGAAAGTTGACTTTGAGAGTTTTGGTCTTCACTTATATCTTTTGTAGTTTGGTAATTTTCTTCGAGAAGAGATGTTGTTGCTTCATTAACAAATGAACCATTTTGTTGCTGCCCATTACTAAAGCTGTTTTCATGGTCAGGTGAAATTGTCGAAGTCTCTTTTATGTTTTCATCTTCATCGACTTCTTCAATACCTTTACTGGCGTCGATTGTGGTACCTTCTCTAATGGTATTTTGACGTTCATCATTACTTATAGCAGCAACGTTATCTTCGTTTTCTTTAAGTCCCGTGGACGAATTTCCTTCTGTATTACTGGAGTTTGTGACAGTCGTCAAAGTTTCTTCAGTTTTTATTGTGGTGTCTATTGCTACTTTTGTTCTAGATTGTCTTTGCTGTTGGGCATTTGTAAAACGAATTGTGGAAACAGGTTTCTTTGAAGATACTTTTTCGTTTGCATTTTTCTCAATAAGTTCATCTTCTTCTGTGTTCTCTTCATTATCTTCGGTTAATAAGAGCGGAGTTACTGTCGTTCTAATTTGATTTATTCGAGTGATTGGCAACTTACTCGATACCTCAACTGTGCTGAGTTCTTCATCGTCTTCTTCTTCTGCAGCATCCGCAGTTTGAAATTCTTCTTCAGTTAAAGAACTTTCAGACGTGCTTATTTTTGAACGATTAAAGCTGGTGTATGATTGACGTGTTCTAGAAGAGACTTTGTTTTCTTCATCTCCATCGCTTTTTTGTTCGGTTCTAACTTCACTTCCTGAAGAGGTGTTGGTTCTGAGCCGAGTTGTGGATATAGTTTTCGCATTTGAGTTATTTTGGTCGAAAGTGTTGATTTCTTCGTCGTCATCAAGTTTGGCAGTAAGCACATCTTCGTCATCTTGAGGAACTGTCAATGTTGTAGTTCCTAGACCTGTTTTCAGAGAAACTTGGCTTTGATCTTCACTTTCATTAGTTGATTCTATGTCTGCAGATTTATCAGCTTCTTCAGCGGTTGGAGCCGCCACAGTTGTAGTTCTCACTCGATTGAAGGCTGTATACGATCGACGTGTTGATGAAGGCAGTTGATTTTTGTCTCCACTTTCATCAGTTGAATCTAAATCAGTAGGATGGTCATCTTCCTCAGCGACTGGAGCTCCAACAGTGGTAGTTCTCAATCGATTGAAGGTAGTATACGCTCGACGTGTTGTTGAAGGCTGTCGATTTTCGTCTTCATTTTCATCATTAGAATCCAAATCTATATCCTCTTCAGTGATTGGCTCTTCAACAGTCGTAGTTCTTATTCGGTTAAAGGCTGTGTATGCTCGACGTGTAGTTGAAATGCCTTGGGCCACTTCTTCACCTAGTCCAGATTGATCACTTTCTTCAAGTTCCGGACCTCTTACAGTTGTGGTTCTTTCTCTATTGAAGGCTGTATACGCTCTACGTGTAGTTGAAGGAGTTTGAAACTCATCTTCATTTTCGTCTGTCAATTCAGATCGGTCATCTTCTCCAAGACTTGGAACACTCACTGCTGTAGTTCTTAGACGATTGAAGCTTGTATATGAACGACGGGTTGTGAGAGGTAATTGAATTTTGTCTTCACCTTCATCAGTTGAATCTGAATCTGTGGATTGATTGTCTTCTTCATCGATTGGAACACCCACAGTAGTAGTTCGTATTCGGTTAAAGGCTGAGTACGCTCTACGCGTGGTTGAGGGAGTTTGAATTTTACCTTCACTTTCGTCAGCTAAATCAGATTGATCATCTACATCAAGGCTAGAAGCTCCTACAGTTGTTGTTCTAAGACGATTGAAGCCTGTGAAAGTTCGACGTGTTGATGACACTCCCTTTTGGTCATCACTTTCATCAGTTAAATCTGAGTCTAAGACCTCAGGATCTTCTTCATCGCTAGGAGCTCCGGCAGTTGTTGTTCTAATACGGTTAAAGCTTGTATACGATCGACGGGTTGTTGGAAACACTTGACTTTTGCTTTCAGTTTCATCAATTGAATCTGAATCTGTAGATTGATCGTCTTCTCCAGCTATTGGAACACCCGCAGTAGTGGTTCTGATTCGGCTTAAGGCTGCATACGGTCTACGTATAATTTTGGAAGTTTGAACTTTATCTTCACTTTCGTCTGTTAATCCAGACTGCTCATCTTCGTTAATGTCTAGAGCTCCTACAGTCGTAGTTCTTAAACGATTGAAGCCAGTGAAAGTCCGGCGGGTTGTTGATGGCGCTTGGCTTTTGTCATCACCGTTTTCAGTTAAATTTGAGTCTGGAAAGTCGTTATCTTCTTCAGCGCTTGGAGTTTCTACAGTCGTAGTCCTCACGCGATTAAAGCCTGTGTATTCTCGGCGAGTTGTTGCTGGCGCCTTACTGCGGTCCTCATTTTCATCTGTTGAATCTGACTCCTCATCTTCTACAGCGGTTTTAGCACTAAGAGTAGTGGTTCTTATTCGATTAAATGTTGCGTAACCTCGACGTGTTGTTGAAGACTCTGGACTTTTGCCTTCACTTTCGTCCGTTGATTCCAAATCTGATATCTGGTCATTTTCTTCGACACTTGGAGCTCCCGCAGTTGTGGTTCTTAGACGACTCAAACCTGTGTAGGAGCGACGGGTTGTTGAAGGCACTTGAATCTCGTCTTCACTTATATCAATTGAATCTGCATCCGAAGACTCATTATCATCTTCAACGCTTGGAGGTCTTACAGTCGTAGCCCTAACGCGATTAAAGCTTGCGTATCCTCGACGGGTTGCTGCAGTCGGCTTAGTGCTGACCTCATTCTCATCTGTTGAATCTGAACCTGTAGACTCATCATCTTCTACAACTGTTTTAGCTCCAAGAGTTGTGGTTCTTATTCGATTAAATGTTGTGTAACCTTGACGTGCTGTTGAAGGCACTGGACTTCTGTCTTGACTTTCGTCTGTTGATTCCAAATCCGAGGACTGGTCATCTTCTTCTTCTGCGTTTGGAGTTCCCGTTGTGGTTCTTGCACGATTTGAGCTTGTATACAAACGATTTGTTGTTAAAGGTATCTGGCTATCCTCTTCACTTTCTCCGGTTGATGTTTCAGATTTTTCTGTTTCATCGATTTTAGTAGAGGTAGAGTTTAATCGGTTTAGGGAACTATTTGTGCGTTTGGTACTAGAAACAGTGTTATTGTCGGCGTCTTTATCAGCATTTGTCTCATCATCTTCATGGGCTTGAGATGTCTCGACGTCTTCGATTGGCACAAAAACAGTTGAACTTTCCTTATCATCGTCAAAAGAATTAGAATCAGATTCTTTTGTTTGTTCTTCACTTGAAGAGGAAATCGTACTTTGGTTTATTTGTTCTATGTTTTCCGGGGTTTCTGTATTTGTATCTGATATGCTGGAATCAGTGTTGCTTGCTTCTTCTTCCTTAACTGCAGATTCACTTTGTCTAGTTTCACTTTCTTGTACTGCTTGGGTAATTTTGTTAGTTTCAGTTTTGAACGTAGTTGAAATTTTAGAGATGTCAATTTTTTCGTTTTCCACTTCAGGTGCTTTTGTGACTTCATCAACTGGGTCTTCTACTAAGTTTCTTTCATCATCTGCTGGGTAAAGTTCTTTTTCATCGACTTTTGTAGTTAAATCAGGTTGTGATGTTGTTGTTCTGAAACGATTTAGGCTACTGAAACTCCGTCGAGTAGTTGTTGGATCATTTTCCTCAAATTCTTCTGTTGTCTCCGAAAAACCTTCGGAGCTTTGTGTTGTTGTCTTAAAACGATTGAATCGATTGTTTGAGGAACGTCTTGTCGTTGGTTCATCGCTTGTTTCTTCTTTGACTTCTTTTTTCGTTGGTTTGAATCGATTGAAGCCACGACGTGTTGTTGTTTCAATATCTTTTTCTTCATCTTCATCATTTTCTTGTTCTTTTGTGGTAGGGTTTTTCGTGGTACTAAAAGGCTTGCGACGATTAAGTGATGAAAAGCTTCTCCGAGTAGTGGAGATATCACTTTTTTCTTCATCTTCTTCAGTATTTGCTTCTGTAGTTGAAGTTGTTCTAAGCCGAGAGCGGAAAGCAAATGACCGCCCAACAGAAACATTTTCCGGCTTTTTCTCGATGTTGATTTTGTTTGCTGTTTTCGTATCTTCTTCAGAAACTTCTTCAAGATCTTCACTTGTGCTTGAAGCTTCCTCTACTTCAGTTTCCTCGTTGTTTTCTTGGGCGTCCTTAAAAGTTTTTCCATTTCGGTGAGAAGTTTTTCCTCTGAAATTATTCTTTGTAGAAAAGGTAATCGATTGTTCCTCGTTAGCTGATGAATTTATTCTTGAATCGAAAGGCTCTGTTGTCACGTCATCGTTTTCTTCTTCAGGAAATGATTTTCTGCTTGTCGATGTTTTTCTACTGTTGTAAGTTCTTCTTCGCTCTGACTTAAGACCTTCATTAAACTCAGAAGTTGTTGTTTTAAGTTCCTTCTTATCTGTCGAATCACTTGACTCCTTATATGAACTTATAGATGAAGGCAAGTCTGTGGAAATATCTTCCAAACTCGTCTCTCCAACAAAAGGCTCTTCCAGAGAAGTTCCAGCGCTCATTGAATTTACTTCCTTAGCTATGTTCAAAATCTCATCTTTCATTTCATCGAGTGTAGTTTGTGAAATGTCTTCAATAGATGAAGATCTGATAGCCCCCAGATCCTCCTTTGTCCTGGGGGCAGACTCAAAAAACTGATCCAACTCTGCGTTCACTTCATGCGCCAAGGAATTTTTCACATTACTTTCGTCTTTCTCAACTGCCTTGCCAATTTTTCCCAAATAAAAGATTGGAGAGTCTGCCAAATATTTGAGGTGCTTCATTCGGTCATAAATAGGCTTTGCTGAATTGTCAGAACTTGCACTACTTTCGCTGATTAATGGTTTCTCATCAGCTTTCCTCAAAGACTGAGTAAGGGATAATTCTGGTTCTGCAGTTACGGTTATTTCGTCAACTAGATCTTGCAGGCTGGTTACCACCGTAGTAGTATCCAAGAGTGAGTCAGTAGATGCTTCACTTTCAGTTGTTGTCTTTTTGGTCAATCCTGTAAAGGGCTTAACTCTTCCACCTTTGACCGTTTTTCTCAGCGCGTATCTCCTTGCACTTTCTGATGAGCTTGTGTTATCAAATGCTGTTTCACTTTTTGTTGTGTAGTCGTTTTCTTCTAAATCAACTTCTGAACTTATACTTGAAGTAACCGGAAGTATTTGCTTCCTCAGTAGGGCTGTTGAATTTGCTCTTTTCCTAAAATCAAAGCGAGATGTTTCGGAAATAGTTGTTTTTGGAGATGCGTTTTCCTCTAAAATCTCTGTGACCTTACTTTGCGTTCGAAATCCTGAAGCTGTGCGATTCCGGAAAGATTGCTTTTCCTTGCCTTCATTAAACTGAGTTGTTGTTTTTTGCAAAGAACTTCCAAAAGCACTGCCGTTCAAAGCTGATTCCGCTTGGGGTCTAGAGAATTTATTGATTTGAAACCTTCGAGTACCTCCAAATTTTAGTTTTCCATCAAAACTTTGCTGATGATTTACTTTGGTTTCACTTTCTGATTCATTAATCGCAGTCACATCTATAGATTCATCTTCTTTTTCATCATTTTTCAAAGAATGATCCTCAGAAACAAGATCTTCAGACAGAATTTGTGAAGATCCTTGTGTTGTGGTGCCTTGAATGCGTTTGCTGACAATGTTTTTCTTCGATACAAAGCCTCCCTGTTGTGTACGAGTGCTGAAAGTCTTGGATTTTAATGCTACTCTTGCTTGATTTGTGTTTGAATCCCCAGTTGTACTTGATTCTTCAATGATTTCTTCTTCTTCCACTGGAGATTCTGTAGTGTAACGCTGCACTGGTCGACGTTGCCTCACAACTGTTCGACGACCTTCCTTTGGTGTTTCCGTAGACGTCTTTTCTTTTTTATTGAAGTCTATAGCTAGAAGTGAAGACAGATCGCTCAAACTTGCACGAACTTTTCCACGATTGACAACTTGAGGACGTCGAGTCGTTGTTGAAGGCTCCTCATAATACACTTCTTCGTAATATTCAATACCATCTGCATCACTGCTCTGCTTATTCGTAGTCTTGGTTTTAACCTGATTGTCTTCGTATGACTTAGTTTGGGTCGACGTAATTCTCTGTCTAGGCTTGTAAGCCTCCTGAGCCGATGACTGATTGTTAATACGTCTAGCGGACCCAGATTGTCTTCCTCGAGATGAATATGAAAATCTTGATTTGGAAGCTGTTTCGACAGAATTTTCTTCGTTTGAGACATCTGCACTGGATGCTTCAATCTGAACTTTGCTTTCTAAAGAATTTTCTTTGCTTTCAATCCCTGCTACAGTGGAGCCGACTTTAAACCGGTTCCGATATCCTGTTGCCCTGTTTTGCACTTGAGCTGTCTCGTTCAGGGTATCAACTGACTTATTAGGCTTTCCAAATGATGTCAATGAACGATTTCTACTTGCTGACTGGGCTTTTTCGTATATCGATCCGAATCCACGAAGGCTGTTTAGTTTCTTGTCAGTATTAGCTGCAAAAGAAGCTTCGGACTCGTTTTGTGTCTTAGAGATCCCAAAACGTGGTCTTGTGCGACTTTTCACCAAACTTTCTTCTATTGTTTCAGTTGAATTACTAGTAACACTTAAATCTTCATCCAGGAATGCTTCAGTTGGCACATTGGAGGCAAGTGAAGATCCCGATGTTGTGGATTCGGTTCCTACATCAGTGTCAATTTGAGCTTCTAGGCTTTCATCGTCGATTTGAATTACCTCTTGGTCCACCTTAGCTCTATTTCCAAGTTTGGATAGAGTAGTACTAATCTTGAACCTGTTTCGATTATTTGATGATAAATCGGTTTGCACTTCAGCGGTTTGATTGATGGCTTCTGATGACTTTTTGCTACTTCCAAATCGGGTATTTGTACTGCTTATGTTTCTTGTCTGATCACCACCTATTTCAGCTGATTCAGCCGATTCAGAGTCAACTTGAGCTTCTTGGCTTGCATCTTCAGTTTGAATAACCTTTTTATCCACCTTAGCTCTATTTCCAAGTTTGGATAGAGTAGTACTGATCTTGAACCTGTTTCTATTATTTGATGATAAATCGGTTTGAACTTCAGCGGTTTGATTAATGACTTCTGATGACTTTTTGCTACTTCCAAATCGGGCATATGAACTGTTTATGTTTCTTGTCTGATCAACACCTATTTCAGCTGATTGATTTGCTGAACCTCTCGACTTATTAAAGACCTTAACAACGCGTACTCTCTTTCGGTTCTTATTTCCTGTCTCTTCATTTTTGTTTTCTAGACCAAGTCCTCCATCGAGACTTGATCCTCTATGTGAAGTTTCATCAGTTGTTGACTTTGAATTGGAATTTCCAAAACTTTTTCTTGTGCTATTTCTACTGTCTCTTCCCTCTTCCTCTGTTGTTGTCTCTGAGAACGAACGAGTGAGACTTGATCCTTCATCTACTGCGAATTCATTTGAAGTTTGAAGAGCACTTTGAGTGGTAGAAGATTCTGTATTTATTTCAGCTTCGAGACTTTCGTCATCTATTGTAACATCTTCAGGTTTCTTAGAACGTACGTTAGAAGTATGCTGAATACCAGTGGGCTCTGTGTCTGATACTATTGCCTCGCTTTCGATTTCTGTATTGATCTCAGTTTGAAGGCTTTCGTCTACTATTTGTACGACTTCAGTCACAGAATCAATTACTTCTGGTTTCAACTGAACAGCTTCACCGGTAATTTTATTTCCAGATTTGGATAGAGAGGTACTCAGTTTGAATCTGTTTTGATCTCGATCGGCTTGCCATTCAGTGGTTCGATTTACAACTTCTGATGACTTTTCGTTGATTCCAAATCGTCTACGTGTACTGTTTAAACTACTTGTCTGGTCACTCCCTGTTTCAGTTGATTGGTTAACAGAATTCCTCATTTTATTCAAGACCTTGACAACGCGTACTCTCTTTCGGTTTTTGCTTACTGTCCCTTCGTTTTCGTTTTCCAAACCGAGGTTTTGAACGCTACTTGATCCTCTACCAGCAAAAGCCTCATCAGTTGTGGACTTTGAATTAGAATTTCCAAAACGTGTTCTTGTGCGGTCCCTAAGACCGTTTCTTCCATCTGCCTCTGCAGTTTCCTTATTGGAGGTACGAATCAGACTTGATTCTTCATCAACAGAAGATTCACTTGTTGAAGATTCTGTATTTATTTCAGCTTCTAGACTTTGGTCGTTTATTGTAACATCTTCAGACCTAGAACCTTCGGTGGAAGTAATTTGAGCACCTAAAATATTTTGGTTTGATGCTGTTTTTTCTGTGCTGGAAGCTATTGCTTCGCCTTTGGTTTCTGTGTCGATCTCAGCTTGGAGACTTTTGTCAGCTATTTTTATAACTTCAACAGTAACAGACTCAATTATTTCGGATTTGTCAGCTTCTCCTGTCTTATGATCTGAGCCTATTTCAGCTTGAAGGCTTTTATTTTCAATTTTGACACTTTCAGGCCTTAAATCTTCGGATTCAACTTTATCTTTAGCTGAGGATAGAGTACTACCAAGTTTAAATCTATTACTTGATAATGAATCAGTTTCCACTGCGGTTTGATTTATGACTTCTGATAACTTTGTACTGCTTCCAAATCGTTTACGTGTACGATTTATGCCACTTGTATGTTCCTGTTCTTCAGTCCCGTTCGCAGCACCTCTTGTTTTAGCTGCTCGATCAACACCTTCCTTTGTTTTATTAAAGACCTTTACAACACGAACTCTAGTCTGGTTCCTTCTTCCTGTCTCATTGTCGTCGGTTACTAAACCAGATTCACGGACGCGGCTCGATTCCGTTTCAGCAGATATCTCATCAGTTGTGGACTCTATTTTTGAGTTTGAGTTTCCAAAGCGTGTTCTTGTGCGGTTCCTAAAGCTCTCTTTTCTACTTTCCACTGTAGTTTCTTGAGTTCCTCTTAAATCTTCATCACCAGTAGCTTCATTGATCGAAGTGCTTTGAGAATTATTAAGGTTAGACTCACTGATAGCATTCGTTAATTTATTGAAAGCCCCAACACGTATTCTCGTTCTGTTCTTACTTTTTTCTTCGACTTCGTTTACCAATCCGACACGACTAGATCCTCTAACAGAAGAAGATTCGTTTGAAGTTTTAGTGTCTTTTTCTGTATTAGAGTCTCCAAATCGTGTTCTTGTGCGTTGTCTTAAGCTCTCCTTCCTCTCTTCCTCTGAAGTTTCCGTTGAATTTTTCGATCCTTTATCACCAGATTCATTGGCAGAAGTGTGTCGAGAAACATTAACGTTATTGAAACTTCCAGCACCTATTCTTTGGCGGTTATAACTGGTTTTCTTGACTTCGTTAGCCAAACCAAATTCACGAACGCGACCAGATCCTCCGGTGGAAGTTTGAGTGCCTTGCTCTGAATTAGAGTCTCCAAAGCGTGTTCTTGTGCGGCTACTTAGACTGCCAATTCGGTCTTCCTCTGTGGTTTCTTTAGAACGTGCACGAACAAGACTTGATTCTTCAATAACTGAAGCTGCATTCGACTTTTTAAGACCGCTTTCAGTGGTAGAAGCTCTGTTATCATTTCCAGATTTTGTACTTATTTCAGTTTCTAGATTTGAGTCGTCTATTGTTACGTCTTCTAGTTTAGAACCATCGGTAGATATACCTAAACCATTTGGATTGGAAGCTGAAGATTCTGTATTCGAAACAGCTTCTTCAATTTTGGCATCTGTGTCGATTTCAGCTTGGAGGCTTTCGTCCGCAGTTTTCACGACTTGAGACAAAGAATCTATTACTTCGGTGGATAAAGTATCGGTTTGTGATCTCAATTCCACAGTCGACGACGTAATGACTTCTGGATCAGTGTTAGCTTCAAGAGTTTGATCGACAATTGTCACGACTTCAGGCTGAGTTGGTTCAATCGTGGAACTGATTTCTGCTGTTGTTTTACTTTGAAGACGGACATTTACTGAGGAATCAGATGAAGTTTTTTCAATACTACGATCGTGGCTTTTACCCGAAGCACCAAAAGTTTCTCTATTTCTGGAGGAAATCCTGTTTCCAGAGTCAGAGGCACTTTCTGAAGAATCCTTATTCGATTTACGGTGGATTGTTCCTTGAGTGTCAGTAGTCTCTAGACCACCTGCCTTAGCTTTTGTTTGATATCTCCATTGTGAAGATAAGCCACTGTTAGCCTCTGAAGAACTGAGTTTTTGAGTAATCCCGGTTTGGGACTCCTCTTCACTTGATTCTTTGGATAGACCATACCTTTTTCTACTCCGTTCGTTCGAACCTGCGTCCCTACTCTTAACGGCTTTGACGTAATAAGATTTGCCACCCGAGTTTTCAGATAAACTTGCATTTTCAGAGACTGTGTTAGAATTTCTGTTCGTTAGGATAATCGTCTCGTGTGATACTGTCGTAGAAGAATTTTTCTTCGCTTGGTGTCCACTGGATGTGGTTCCGCCAAATCGACTTCCTTTTCGTTTTTGTGAAGAAGAGGAACCAGAAAAGTTAGTGTCATTCTGGCTTTTATATTTGCCGTCTTCAAAGTCTGACACACTACTTTCCTGAGATCGCTGATTACCACGTTTGCTTCCAGTACTCGAAGTCTCATCAGAAGACTCCGAGTTTTGATTAAAATTTGTCTGATTCCAACCTCTATACTTGCCATCTTCAGACGCCACCTGGGACGCAATACCTGTCTGAGTTCTTTGACCAGCCCTAGAGGCCAAATCCAATCCTCCTCTTATAGAACCTGTTTCAAATTTAGCTTCATTTTGTGCTAAAGAAGAATTCTTTTCGTCAGTTTCTTCTGTCCTATCCTGTGTCGAAGCTTGCGAGCTTCTTATTTTATCTTCAGCCGCAACAGCTTGAACTGTGTTGTATAGATTATAACCTTGAATATTTAGGTCTGCATTTCCACGATCTGAATACTTTGAATTCTGATCCTGTTTTTGACTTGAATGAATTTCATTGTGTCCGGCACCATAACGATTGGAAGTTGAGTCGTGTGAATTTTGCTTGTCATCTAAATCAGTGCTGTCGTCAGCTGAGCCAACCCTGACTTCTGACTCAGAAACTCGGGCTTCTAAGTTCGACTCTTTAATATGAATTCCACTGTGTCCGGCACTATAACGATTAAAAGTTGAGTCGTGTGAGTTTTGCTTGTCATCTAAATCAGCGTTATTGTCAGTAGAACCAACCGTGGCTTCTAATTCAGAAGTCGGGGCTTCAGAACTCGACTCTTTAGTCTGACCCAAAGTAACTTGCTTGCTTTTATTGGTTTCATTTTCGTCTGATTGTCCCACATCTGACTTATCTTGGCCTGTCTTAGACACACTCTTGGCTTGATTCTCTCCGTCATTTGCAGGCGTTTGCTTTTGATGGTGATACTTGCGATCACTTACGTTTTCTTCTTTTTCTGAATTAATCGAACCATAAGCCTTTCCATCTTGAGTTTCACTTTGGATTCTTCCATTCAAATTTCTGAACTTCCATTCTTGGGATACGAAAGCATCGCCATTATTATCTGAGCTTCCTTCAGCAGGAGTTTCAAAACTGGTTGTTTGGTCATTCAGACTCTTTGGTCCTGAATTCTTTCCATCTAAAGTCTGACGCCTTTCATTCCAGCCTCTGTACTTTCCATCATGAGTCTGTGGATCCGAAACGGCTCCTGCAGGATTTCCTAAATACGCGCCTTGATCATTGATACCCTTCCCTCCTGCGTATTTTCCATTCAGACTTTGGCCACCATCAGCCCATCCTCTGTACTTGCCATCAGGGAATTGCTTATCTGAATGTCTTTCCTCAGAGTCTCCCAAGTAGGCTCCATGCCCATTCAAAATCGTTGCTCCTGAATGTTTTCCATCTCCCCTTTCATCCCCGCCTCTGTACTTCCCATCATGAGTCTGTGAATCCGAATCGGCTCCTGCAGAATTTCCTAAATACGTGCCTTGATCATTGATACCCTTCCCTCCTGCGTATTTCCCATTCAGACTTTGGCCACCATCAGCCCATCCTCTGTACTTCCCATCAGGAAATTGCTTATCTGAATGTCTTTCCGCAGAGTCTCCTAAGTAGGCTCCTTGCCCATTCAAGTTCGTTGCTCCTGAATACTTTCCATCTAAAACCTGGTGCGTTTCATCCCCGCTTCTGTACTTTCCATCATGAGTCTGTGGATCCGAATCGGCTCCTGCAGAATTTCCTAAATACGCACCTTGATCATTAAAACCTTTCCTTCCTACGTATTTCCCATTCAGACTTTGGCCACCATCAGCCCATCCTCTGTACTTGCCATCAGGGAATTGCTTATCTGAATGACTTTCCGCAGAGTCTCCTAAGTAAGCTCCTTGTCCATTCAAGTTCGTTGCTCCTGAATGTTTTCCATCTCCCCTTTCATTCCAACCTTTGTACTTGCCATCTTGAACCTCTGAGTTGGAACTGCTTCGCGCTGAATTTTCTGAAAGCTTGTTTTGATCACTAGCCACTCGGCCTTTGTCGTCCGTATATGAGCCATCATAAGGATAGCCAGATAATACATCATTTCCCCCCATTCCATAGCCCCTCCTAAAAACACTGCCCTCATCAGTTTTCTCAACTAAACTCTTTGCTCTCCACTTACCTCTGTCTTCATTGACAGACTTTTTACCATTTTTATCACCTGCAAAAGAATTTAAACCATTCAACCCTACACTATTACCACCACCATACCTTGATCCATCGTGATAGCTTAGTGCTAATTCATGATTTTGCCCCCAAACACGTTGCCATTCCCCATTTGGTTTGTAGCTGCCATCGTCACCTCGCGCACCTAGGCCACCCAATTGCCAGTCATAGTAACGCGCATTTGTTTCAAGTTCTGCTTTTGGTAGGACCTTCCAAGGTCGATATTTCGGATCTCTCGCATCTTTCCATGAATATTTTCGCACTGGTGCTGAGTTAACTTCATCATCAATACCCTTCACCAA
The DNA here is from genome assembly GCA_949752695.1 of Melanostoma scalare. Taxonomy (NCBI): domain Eukaryota; kingdom Metazoa; phylum Arthropoda; class Insecta; order Diptera; family Syrphidae; genus Melanostoma; species Melanostoma scalare. The sequence goes on from OX456985.1 coordinate 29,515,883, forward strand.
ACTATCAACTACATTTGCTACATGATCTACAACAAGTTTAGCGCCATCATTTACATTTTGAGCCTTGTCTACATTTTGGGATAAACGGCTACGACTACGAAGATAGGACTCTTGTGTGGAACTCACCTTTTTTACAATAGCTGATGTTGGCTTTTCTGATGGAGATAGAGTCGATGACGATTCGGCTTCGTCAAGACTATTTTGTTTAGTTGCAATAGTTGGACGTGTACGACGGCGAGGGAAACCAAAAGGCCTTGGACTAGATACAGTTCCCAGGAATTCGTTAGTTATGGTACTTATTTCTTGTTGGTTTGTGTCTATGGTTGGGGTTGTTGTTGTTGTTTTTTGTCTTCGTCCACCACCAGCATACTTATTGTTAACACTGCCTCTTATATTACTGTTATTACTACTACTACTAAGACTAGTTTGTGACTTAATGCTAGAGGGCTTTGCAGTTGTGGTGGGTGGGTTTGTTACCTCATTTCGATCGGTATCGTCTGTGGTAGTTGTCTCGAATTGTATTTGATTTTGTGTTGCGTCAATTTCCTGTGTATCTAGACCAGACTCTGTCGAGAGGGAATTTGGGATTTTTGGGGCGATTGTGAGAGCTTCTTCGTCTTGTGACGTTGAAGGGTTATCAGTTGATGGTGATAAAGCAGGAATGGGAGTAGTGGTAGATGATTGTGTGGAAGTTTCAATGGGTATGGGATTAGTAGTGGTTGTGGTTGTGGTCGTAGTTGTGGTGGTTGTGGAAATGATTATTGGTTCAGGTGTTGTTGTATCAATTTCAAAACTTTCTGGTATTGTTGTTATTGGATCTTGGTCTACTGGTGTTGTTGTTGTTGTTCGACGACCTATACTTGTATAACTACGCGTGGTAGTAAATGCTTGTTGTTGTGTTGGATATTGTGTTGAAATTTCATTAGGTTCCGAAAATTGTACCGTTACACTGAGTGGATCTTCACTTTCAGCTGATTCTTCATCGATTTTGTCATTTGGGGGGAGTGTGGTCAAGGCACGTCTCGTTGGGCGGGTACGCTCTAGGAACTTGTACCTTTGAAGGGAAAATTTAGCTATAGAAAATGTTGTTCTTTGTTATCGAATAAAATTACCTGCTTCCTGCAACTGTGGTGCTCTCCGGTTCCGGAATGTCGCCAACAGTTGTGCTCCTTACTCGATTTCTATTCAGGGGAACATAGGCTTTTTTGTCAGCAACAACTTCTTTTTCGTCCTTTTCTTCAACTTCTTCTTCATCCTCATCGTCTTCTGGCCTAGGAGAAGTCGACTTGGTCCGTCTTATGCTTGTGTAAGCAGGAGTTGAAGCTGAGCTAGGTCGTCTGCTGCTGCTAACTGAGATTTCATCTTCCTCATCATCATCATCAACTTCAGCGTCTTTTTGTACATTGCTTCCATCATCGTCGTCAATAAGTTCTGCACTAGAAGCCGATGATGGTTTTGCCCTTTGAATGGTTACATACTTCTTCTTTTCCTTCAGAAAGCCTTCGAATTCAGGCAACTTTTCTATTCCTGCGTTCTGCGGACCTGGTCGACTATTGCGAACTACTGACGAATATCTGGAACTAGTGTTGTTATCTTCTTCGGCTTCTTCTTCATCCTCAGTGGTCACCTTAGGTTTGCTTGTGCTTCTAAAGAGTGAAGACGAAGTGAACTTGTTTCTAAAAGCACTCAAGTTACTGGGACGGCTGAGAACTTTTTCGTAAAGTTTTTTGCTAATGGACGATGGTGTTGTTGTTATTCCACCTGTTGACGTTTCCTGTTTCTTTAACATGACAGTTCCATCATCCTGTTGAAAGATGTGCTTTTCTAGTTCTTCAATGCCACCAACTTTCTTTATTAAGTCGATCAGTTCTTTTATCACACGTGGATCTTCTTCAGATTCCTGAGGATCATCTTCGTATTCTTCCTCTTCTTCCTCAGGAGCTGCTGTAGTTGTTGATGTAAAGCGAGCAAACGAGTTCCGAGAGGTAGCTGCGGTAATTCTGTATGGTGCAGTTGTTGTTCGTGCGGTAGTTGTTGTTGTCGTGGTTGCCGGTCTGAAATGTCATAATGTACAGTTAAAATCATGGTTCAAAATTCAAAAACCTATCAATTTCTTACTTGTAAGTTGTAGTGGAATATTCTTTTTGATCCTTTTTGCAGGGGACGTTCCTGGCGAAATCGCATGAATCAGCAGACGGGTTAAAGTAAAGTCCTGAGGGGCAAGTAAATTGATGTGCAACTATTCCAAGGTTTGAGGGTCCACTATCCAAGCACCAGAAATACTTTTTACAGTCTCGAGGATGTTGAAAGAATCCTTCGTCCTCACATTTGAAGTCTTTACGAGACAATTTGTTAGATCGTGATCTGTTTAGGGCTTTTAATGAACTTACCAGAGCCTGGATCAGGAGTTGTTGGAGGAGCAGGTGTCGTTTGTCTTCCCCCAACATACAAAGATGAACTTGTGGAGGTGCTAGTTGTAGGTCTCTCAGTTTGGGGACGTGCACGGGTTGCCGGCTTCTTGCGGGATATGGAAACAGCTTTTTCTACAACATCTTCAACCTTGTTTCTATTTGGTGCGGCAGTGCGATTTCTGGAACGCAGCGGCTTCTTTTTAGGTGCTGGCTTAGCAACTTCGTTATCACCAACTCTGCAAAGCACACTTTAATCTGTGCTCTCAATTTGAAAAGAAAAGCTCTGCACAACTTACCCTAAACGGTCCAAATATGCTTCCTTGGCAGCTTCAATCAATGGGTAAGGTTTGCCAGTACATGTGCCACGGAAGTCATCATTGTCAATAGCCCAGAACATAATACCACCCAAACCATTCTCAACAACATACTCAGCCTTCTTGCGTACTATAGCTTCGTCATCGTAACCTACCCATTGGTTACCTTTGAAAGCATAAGGTCCCATAGCTTTGGGATTTGGTTGGACCACAGTCCAATCAGGATCCTCTTTGATATTTTGACAAATCTGAAAGATATTCAATGCTGCTGAGGTTACTTCTTTTTTGGTTTGAAAATTCATCTTACCTCATAGTAAGCAAGGTATCCTTTTTCTCTTGTCGCATCTCCTTGGTCCCCAGGTCCATCAGCTGGTGCTCCAAGTTCTGTACTATCTTCATTGATAAGGGTATACGATCGACCATAGGTAGGGATACCCAAAACCAGCTTATCGCGATCGGCACCAGCGTCCAAATAGAATTTGACTGAGAAGTCCTTTAAGCAAAATAGAAGTCACAATCTTTTTCTAAACTAACCAAGAAGATACTCACAATATTCAGTTCACTGTCAAAATTGTACTCATCTTCAGCTTCCAAAGAATACAAAGGTGCATGGTGATTAGCAGATGGTTCATGTGAACTGTGAAAATCATAGGACAGAAGATTGAACCAATCCAAGTACTTGTTCAATTTTGGAATGTCATAGCCCTTTTCGATGTATTGTATTCCAGCTGGAACAGCCATTGTCAATAAGAGCCTGTTATAAAATTATTCCAAATATTAATCCGTTAAGATTTTAAATTTGTGTGATGTTCTCATACCTTGGCCTTCCTGTCTTGGCGGATTCTCGGTCAAACTCGGCTCTCAATTCTTGAACAAATTGTGCATAGTTGTCCTTATCACGTGACTTACCTCCTTCCCTGTGAGCTGGGTATTCCCAATCCAAGTCAAGACCGTCAAAGTGGTTCTGTCTTAAGAATTTCAAGATGTTCTTGATGAATTGTTGTCGTCTTTCAGAACTGGCAACCAAGGGTGAGAAGCGAGATGAAGCTTCATTCCAACCACCAATGGCTATCATGGTTTTGAGCTGTTTGTTGTAAGTCTTGAGACCAGTAAACTTAGCATAGCCACCTGGAGCAAAATAGTTATTGGAAAAATCTGTGTGTCAAATGTTTTTCGTGTTTTTACCCTGCTCAATGTCCTGATATTTATCAAATGGCTTCATTGTGTTATCCTTTGTAAATCCACCGAAGGCGTAGACCAAATGTGTACATAAGTAAGGATTGATATTCTGTGGGTTGAATTTAGCTGTTCCGGGTCGATATACACTCCAATTTGTGTAGTAGCATACTACTCTTTCCTCTGAGCGGACCTCTGTAAATAAAAAAGGAATGCGATGTGTTGTTAGTTCTAAAATGCCAAAAGGGTTTTCAATAGTGTGCTTTGGAGAAAATGAAATAAGTCTGTCTGGATCTGCTACCTGAACCCAATTTTCTTCAAAATTTTAAGTTAGGTTACACAGGTTTTTTTGGAATTAAGTTTATAGGTCTTGAAATAATGGTCATACAACCCTATGTATATGATAATACTTATTTTCTCGAAAACGACTCTAACTATTTTGATTAAATTTAGTTTGAGGAATTAGTTCTCAGTAGTAAAAAAAAAAAATTATGAAAAAAGTCTTAAAACGGTACCTCACATAGACCCGTTTTTTGTTTCAAACCCGACTCTCTCGGTATTGGCTTACACGGTTTTGACGAGATTTTATATTAAAGAAGTTCTAAATTGTTTAAGGGGCTCTGCTAGTTTCTCATTTTCGAAAAATCGATTTTTTTTTAATTTTTCGATAGGTAAACATTTCAAAAATGATGTCCTAAAATATTGGAATGATATCTTGGATATTTTTGAAATGGCAGAGTATAGAAGAGAAGCATCTCGGGCGCTCGAACTCCATTCATCCCAACGCGCCGGGGCGCTCGACAGCTGCCTCGTCCTTAATGTTCTACAATTCCTTGTATTGCCTGCAGCTTAAATTTTTGAATGCTCAAGGACATCTAGATCCTTTGTAATCCCTTCAAGTCAGTTAAATCGAAAACTGCTCTGCTGCTGCTGTAATTCACGCAAATATTAACGAATCATCTTGAAATCTTAACTGCATACTCTTCATATGTTTTTACATACAGCCATTTACAACTTTTACGATCGGATGAAAATTGTAAGTTTGGTAGCCATCGAAAGACGATTTTTTTGACGAAATTTGGACTTCTTTTTTTAAATTGCCGCCATTTTGTCAATTTCCAATTTTTCTCTCCAATTATAGATGACTGTATGGAAAAAAGGGTCTACTTTAACGCCATGTTTTTATATTCTTGTTACAGGTACCAGAAAAATTTAAAAAAATGCGGCAAATTGACTTCTTATAATTTCAAGGAGTTCAAGACATAATCCATATCTCTCTTGGATTTCAATATTTTAACTCGAAATTTCCTGACAATTTACATGAATATATGTATAATAAACTCCTAAAATTACAGAATTTTTGAAGCTGTTTGAGAATGTTTAACTATTTTTATAATATCAATTATCAATTCGTAAAATTATTTGCAATTATAATTTCATTGCCAAACAATATTAAATTTACCCTATGTTTTTTCGCTAAGTTCTCATGTTCAATATTATAACGTTTACGTATTCTATTTACTTACAAACCATAGTCAACCTGTAAAGTCTTATCTCTATTCTCTCTTACTGTTGCTTATCTTCTTTCGTTTATATAAATTCAATCCCAAGCATTGCTGTTCTTTGTCATTCGAATACATGATCTCGCCTCGTTAACATCAAATTAAAATTCGCTCGTCGTACAAAAACTTTTTTTCGAGTTTCATTTTTATCTAATTATAAAACAGAAGCTATAGTTTTTTTCACACCTTCAAAAAATCACCTCCATTTGAGCTCGAGAAACTAGCCGAGCCCTTTAAAATAGATTGCATATCAACGTTAAAAAAAAAAAGAAGAAAATAGATAAAAAAGATAGTTATCCTTTATTGATTTCAAATTTTTGTCAAAACATCTTCCAGCAAGATCTTAAAACTTACACACATAATTTAAAAAAAACATATTTTTTCCATTTAAAAATTTTGTTATGATAACTGGCCTGGTTTTGATTAAACTTTCAGCGTTTATATGTATTGAGAATTGCTAAAAAGTGGCGTTACTACATCTCGCTGAAATCTTTAGAAACATCTAATTTAATTTCTTAAATATATTTTATGTTATTTAACTAAATGTTCACAATTAATATGCCGTTGGTGGTCCTGTATCAGCTTAAAAATGATAATGATAAACTATGATGTCGTATTAAGATTACAATTGCAAGTACGTGCGACACAGTAGTTCCCATTTTTTACTAACAGAAGCGAAGTCGAAGTTGATTTCGATTAAAATTAATTGTTGGTAGACTAGAAATTTTGAAAAAAAATTTTTTTTTTTCTGCAACCAATTAGACGGGCTAGTAAGCAGAAGAATGAGTGAGTCGGGCTCTAATGTTCGCTAGTTGCTGCTGCTCGGGTTTGTATACCTGACTAACCCTAATGAATAAATTTAAGGGGAAAGATTTTAGCTTTCAGACTCTTGGTTTGTTTAACGTGGTCCTCAGTGACAGTAACATCGAGTCTTGAAATTTATTTAAAAATATGGGAAAATATTTGACGCTTTAAACGCGTTTATCCCAAAACTACTCTTTTTCGTCTCGGCGCGGCGGGCGGGCCACAAAAAAAATGTTCGCTTGAAACCTTTTGAATGTTTAATTTATTTTTTTTCAATATTTTGCGTGTTTTAATCGAATTTTCACAACTAATGTGTAGTTGGCAGCCTTGCACCGAAAAACAAATTTTTGGATTTAAATTGTCTTGACTCTGAAAAAAGCGTACCTATAACACCTAAGGACAACTCTACACGCACAAGAAAGCGTCCAAAAAATATTTTCTCCCTACGCTACAGAACTTTTTATGATAAAAAAATTTACTAATTTGGAAAAAAAATCTGTTGCCAGTCACCATAACTACGTTTAAAAAAAAATGTATATTGAAGATGATCTGGGCTTGCATGTGTGATTTTCAAGCTCCAAGGCTAAAATGCGTGTCTTAATCATCGACAAATTTCTTGAATAATTATTTATTATCAGTATACATAATCAAATGAGATAATTGTTAACTTACCATTTGTGAGAAGTACCGCACATAACAGGAAGAGTAACTGCCACACCGCTCCACGTGGAAGCTAAAAATAAAAGTTAAACGAAAAATTTGTTAATTTTTTGATTAATACTCGTGAGAATGAATCAAATCAAATTCTTACTAAATGACACAAGCCATTTTGAATTTTCAAATTCTCACTCACCATTAAAATAAATTATTTTAATTTATAAAGTTTGATAGGTAGGTATTCTTTTAAATTCACTCAATCGAACCACTATTAAAAAAACAAGCCTCTTTATTATAAAGTCATTGCCGTTCCATTTCTGTCAGGTTTGGCCGGTTAGATGACATACAATTATGTATCTTATCTTTCGCTACCTTGAACACAGTTTAAGGTTTTTGTCTGGTGGAATATTGTTTTTAAATAAACCTCAGTTTTAAGTCAATCAATAACCAGACGATTTTTTTCTTGTTGGATGCATCACTGTCTTTAAAGACATCGAACAAATTAATGGAAAATATTTACAGTTTTTGTTTTTGATTCAGTTCAATCTACCGCATCCGACTTTCGCTTGAAGGTGTTGCAACATTTTTCAACAAGCTGTTCAACTGCTCAAGTGAGCGTGTTTGTCATTGTGTTTTACCTTTCCATTCAAACATTCCAGATCAAAGAAATTAATACTCACGCTATGACCGTTATTATTATGGGAGCAGCTTAGTCAGATAATCGATTTAGTCAACATATGCCGCCACATAAGCCAGCCGGAGCACACGAACGACAAAAGGGCTTACATAATTTTTAAAGTTTTTGTTTGCCTGATGATGTTTTCACTTTCAGTGACCCGCTTGGAGTTACGTATGAATCATAAATTAATTCGAACAACCTTGTGGAGGTTATGTGTACCAGGAAGACATTGAGCTATTGACCGGCAAAAATGGCTCAAACTGGTTTGGGACTTTTTTTTTAAGAAAAAGAGGTCAAATTGCGGTTGGGTGTAAGAACTTGTGGGCTAAAAAAGATTGGAGTTTTTATGTCATTTGTAGTTTACTTTGAAATTTTAAGATGCGGATGAAATCAAGAGTAGTGGTGAATGGAGTGAGAATTACAATCTTAATGTGAAAATAAACTACCTACATCTGTTTCGGGTAGTTTTTTTCGTGTTAGGTTTTCTGTTTGCTGCTTTTATATGTGGGAAAAGAAAATTGACTCATCAGTAGTTTGACCACAAACAAGAGTATAGATTCTAGTCAAAATGAGGTAGCTTTCGGTGTCAGTCTTAAATTTTCCGTAAAGAATTTGATGGTGCCACTTCTTTCATAAAATAAAATAGGAATTGAGGTAGACACTATTATTAATATTTAAGCGCATTGGTTTGCCCCTCATTACTGAGTTTTTTTATTCATCTCCTGCTTTGATTTTTCTTCTTTTTTTAATAAAAGCAAAAATTTCAGTCTTAATTAGTTGTGTTTGATGCTATTCAAAGAAAACCATAAATTTTTAGAGGCCGCAGTGACTCTTGTTTGAAATGTGCGACTGTGTTTGAAAATAGTCTGCTATAAAAAATCTCATTGTTCTTATAGCAAACTATTTTCAAAGTCAATTCTTAAATTTTTGAGTACACGGGTGTTTTATATGAGATGTGACAAAGGCCTAGCACGTATAAGTTGTGTCGAGACATGAAAACAATGGTATGGAGGGTTTATTTTCCTCCGTTAACGTGGCAGGAACAATTTTATAGAAAATTTAGTAAAAATAATAAAAAAAACGCCTTAATGGTTTTGAGCAAATAGTGGAAGAATAAAAGATGGGCGACCGACAGCTTCTGGATGTGGACCCATTTCATTGTTCATCAGTACTGGTAAAGTACTTACAGGACTACTTCTTCAGAGGCTGAAAGTGTTCTTTACCAGGCACAACATCTTTTCGAACACACATATTGACTTCAGAGAAAAGGGCCATTACTACTAGTCCACTAGTTTCCCTATCAACTCCCTGCTGGACTAGAACAAGTTATGCCGGACGCTTTCGCGCATTTTCAACATATCAAAAAGTGTTTTTTTTTTTTAAGTTTTACATAGAGTGTAGAACTATAACTACCATTTTTTACTTGCGATTACAGGTACTATAAGGCAAGTTTTGCAATAGTGTAGAAAAGATTTTTGAGATAACAACAAAATATTACACTATGATACGAAGAAAATGGGTTCTACAATTCTCTCCGTATATCTGTCTATCTGTCTGTATATTGATCTACAGCCTGGCCCGCTTTGTGGGGCAGCCGACATAGGAGTTCTTGGATTTGGATCTCTAGGTCTTGAGGTAGTATTTCTTAATTGTCTTTCTTATGATGTAAAAAACAAAACTTTATCTCTCCAAACATCTTCTGGCGAGATATTAAGATTTGCATACTTGACTTTTAAAAAAAAAATTTTAAATAAGTTAAAAGTAAAATACTGGTTTCAAAAAAAAAAACTATCTTAAGATTTTGATTACATTTTCAGCATTTATATGTTTTTATAGTTCCGCTGAAAGCCTTTGGATATATTCCAAAGGCTTTAAAGATAGAATTTTTTTTCCAGCATTTTGTGCGATTCTATTAAGGTTTAATAAGTAATGTGTAGTTGGCAACCCTCTAGCACTAAATATATTATGAAGAGCGAATATTAAGCGCTTGAACTCAGTCTAAGGATTTTGATATTGTACTTAGCTCACAACCGCTATTTCGTGCGGCCCAGACGTGACCATGTCAATTTTTCTCTCTTCCAGATCTAGATTCCTACAAATTGAAATTGGTCAACAAAGAAAGAAGCTGGAGCATGAATGGTAGAAGCTTAAAAACAGAATCCCATGAGCACCAGATCCCGGAAGGAGTTGTTCTCAATCAGTGCAATTAACGCGGAATCCAAGCAAAATTAGAAAACCATACATCAACAAATTCTTATCCTGCAATTGCTTGTAACAGGACTAAATCATGAGCGTTTCAGATTCATGTCAAAAAATTTGTCAAATTTTTGGTTATAAGCTGTAAAGAGTATACGTGTTTTTATCAGAATACAGAACTGCTTCACATACTTTTCCTGATCCTATTCACCGTAATAAAGTAAACAGCATACAGATTTTGGGAGTTTTCGAAAGCACTGGATATCATTTCAATCTCCACAAAGATAGAGGTATTAATAGTTTTCAACAATAATCAACTCTCTGTTTAATCAAAGATTTTACCGTTGAAAAAATAGTGCGATAGATTCCAAAACAAGCTGCTTAAACATACCAAAACACTGACTGAAACTGTCACATGTTGGCAGACACCCCTTGAATCATTCTAAACTAAACTGGACTAGGAAATTATTAAAATCAACAACGACGATGCTATCAAAAAACGCTATCCCACCACCCTCTTATGACATTAAACAACACTGCTTGTAGATGAACTTCATAAAATCAAAGATTTACACCATTTGGCTAAGATGCTGAATGGCATCAATTAAAAAAGTTGTTTCAGACGATTGCAAGTGCAATGATTGCTAAGTCTCTATTGACAATGAGAAAGATGAAACAAAGTTAATGTTCAATCCAGCTGGGATTTACCATGTGCAAACATTTTACATAACTGTTATTGCCATAAGCAAATAACATTAAAGTGAAAGAAGCACAACAATCGCTTGATGAAGGCAGGAACTTCTGCTTTCAAAAGAGATAGGTAAAGACGATTTACTTAACGACTCAACTTGAGCTGAAAATAAAAAAACATGTCTCCAAACTCCTTCTTCTTTGTTTTGTATTTTAAAACTCAAACAAGAGTGACTTCTTTTCTTCCAACAAATGCAGAAAAAAAAACATAAAATCCATTATATCTCAAGGTGAAATTCACCTGCCGCACTGAAGAGCACACGACCATTACTGTCGAAGGTCATCGTATAGGCAGACGGTAAAAACCAATTACAAGCGGTTACATGAAAATAATTTCACTGCAATGAATATTATCTTGTAATCGCAGCCTCAATTTAAGAAACATTTTAATTGCCCACCTATTTAAAAGGTGCGCACATCTTCAGATCTTCAAACGGTCCATGCATGGCCATCACCGAGGCGTTAAGTTAAAACACATTTTAAGATATTATATCTCTGTGTTGGGCATACATGTGTGTACGATAAAAAAAAAGACACAATGGAAATGATGTGTCTTAAATCTGGTGTCCATTTGTGTAGGCTTAATAAAACAAAAAATTAAATGCCTAACTGCGCACACATGAGATATAATTACCGGTAAGTTGAGATCTAATTTATGTAGGTTTTGGAAGATACAGAGTGAGCTGCAGTAAGTACATGAAAAAATCGAGAGGTGAGAAATAATAAAGTGTGGAATTAGAAAATCTCTGTACAAAATCGAGGAACTAAGCTGTAGGTGCAGCTTTTCAATGGTATTTCATTGTAAGTATTCTCTGCTCTATAGCAACTGCACCTTGGTTTGAAAAAACTTTTGTGTTAACTTGGACTGCTGAAATGAAATTCTTCGTAGCCTCGAAAATGATTTCAAGCTAAAATGAAAACACTTTAATTAGAAGAAGAAACTCGCTTCATGGGCTATAAAAAAACTAACGCAAGACTCGTAGGAGATCAGTAATTATATGTGCTTACATATGAACCTGAGAATTTCAACTGAGTAGTTGAAGGGGTCTTCTAGTTTTTTGATACGAAAAAATCTTATTTTTTTGCCCACGATATTTAAAAAATTACTACACCGATGCTGGACAACTGGACAACTGGACTAGGGTTATCATAATTCTTTCGATGGAATTTTTTTTTTCTACGAGCGAAAAACTTAAGAAAAAATTAGCGCGAAATAGAATGTAACTTTCAAAAGTGTTTAAAAATTCAAATTTTATAATTTAAAATTTACTACACTTCAATCGTAGGTTTTAATTTGAAGATTAAAATCCCGTTTGGTTTTTTAACTGAAAATAAGCAGAACAGCCGCAATCTTGCTAAGCATCTAGCACCTCTCCTACTTGATATTTTCATGTTGGCCACTATAACTTTTATTCTATTATATATTTTGAATTCAAAAAATTTATGAAGCTAATCAATGAGACTGATTATTGCGATGGTTTGCCCGTAAAAAAATATGGAAAGAGTCGTAAGAACCGCCAAGAAACTAGAATACCGCCTTAAGTCACCTAAGAAAAAAATAAGGCTACCATAAAAAAAGCCAATAAGGTTTACTAGAACATGGAACGGAGTTTCATACTCCGTAACATATATGTATATACATTATACATAATATGTACTCATCCCTTAAAAGCTCCAAGATTAATATGTCTTGGAGTTCCCATTGTGCTCAAAACTGAAGGTGACATTTTTGGAAATGGCATCTGTCATATATCATTTGTCATCTGTCATCTGTCATCTGTCATCTGTCATCTGTCATCTGTCATCTGTCATCTGTCATCTGTCATCTGTCATCTGTCATCTGTCATCTGTCATCTGTCATCTGTCATCTGTCATCTGTCATCTGTCATCTGTCATCTGTCATCTGTCATCTGTCATCTGTCATCTGTCATCTGTCATCTGTCATCTGTCATCTGTCATCTGTCATCTGTCATCTGTCATCTGTCATCTGTCATCTGTCATCTATCATCTGTCATCTGTCATCTGTCATCTGTCATCTGTCATCTGTCATCTGTCATCTGTCATCTGTCATCTGTCATCTGTCATCTGTCATCTGTCATCTGTCATCTGTCATCTTTCATCTGTCATCTGTCATCTGTCATCTGTCATCTGTCATCTGTCATCTGTCATCTGTCATCTGTCATCTGTCATCTGTCATCTGTCATCTGTCATCTGTCATCTGTCATCTGTCATCTGTCATCTGTTATCTGTCATCTGTCATCTGTCATCTGTCATCTGTCATCTGTCATCTGCCATCTGTCATCTGTCATCTGTCACCTGTCATCAGTCATCTGTCATCTGTCATCTGTCATCTGTCATTTGTCATCTGTCATCTGTCATCTGTCATCTGTCATCTGCCATTGGACTGTCATCTGCACTGAATATATTTCTATTCATTCGCTTTCTTGTATGTCAGCGGGTGGAGTTTTGAAGTTGATTTTAATTTTACCCCTCGACGAGCTAGAGACTTGAAATTTGGGCCATAGCTTAGAAGTTGATGAAAATGAATGGTAATGTGAAGAAAGAAGAATCAATAAACAGAAGAGGAAGAAAAGGTCAAGATAGCGAACAAGACGAAAAAAGAAAAATTGTGATTTTAAATAAATTTCTCAAAGCTCGTAACTACGGGTATGGCGATTTGAGTAGGTTTCGTGAGTTTCCGATGGTCAAACAAGGTCATAATAAAAATAGAAGATTATTGAATTTCCCGCAATAGAGCTTCCAGTTTAAATGTATCTATTACGGAAAAAGAGTGCCTATACCTAGTTAAGAATAAAAGTTACATACTGATCCATTCAACCATGAGACCAAAAACAAAAAAAGGTGTAAAGCTAATCTGACCTCTGGAGATTTGACCATCGCAGCCAATGTTATCAATTGTTCCCTTTACAATTTCGGGAAAGCAATAAGAGGTCTTTCAACGAAGAATCGAGTCACTTTTAATTCAAAAAACAGAGCACATTACCTCGTTCTTATTCTATTCAAGCATCCAAGGCTTTGTTTACCACAATACGATTAATGACATTAAACCATCGCCTTGCAGTCCCATTTTCAAAGAACAATGAAAAGGATCTAAAATTCACTTAGCCTCTTCGACACTTCGTCACTTTGATTCAAGGTCGATGCAAACTTTCAGCAAAAATCTGAAACTTCGCAAGAAATGTATGCATATGCGTACCATCCAGTACCAGGTCACTCACTTTGACCATTTTACCTCCTCAGGAATTCGAATAACTTCAAGTCTCTTCATTTAGTCAGCAAAACTTGTTTCTAGTCATTTAAGTAAATCCAATTGGCATCCCAGCTCCAAACTCAAAAGACGAAATTCAACTGACCTTATAATCGCTATTTACTCCAAGCGCACAGGTATTGCAACAGAGGTGTGCATAAAAATTATTAAAATAAAATCGTAAAATTGTGTTATGCAACTCTCGTTGGCCGATAAATGTATATTGGAATGCCGGACGGCGATATAACTTCTTTTTTTTCCTTCTATATATTCATTCAATATTATACCAACTATGTGCATCCATCCACTCGATTGTTGTGAAATATTTAAAATAGTTTTGATGAATTCTTCACGTTTTGAGCCCACGGAATATGGAAGTGAATATTTTCAATGGAAGTGTTACATAAAATAAAGCAAACAAGCATGAAATTGCCAATGCAATTTCAATAAAAACAGGAGAGAGAGTGAGAGAAAAAAATGCGTGTGAATCGAATCCACGAGGACAATCGGCTGTCATAAATTGTTTTATTTTTTTTTTCGTTTCAATGGACTTAATTCAGTTTTGACAAAATTGGCAAAACTAGACCATTAGATGAGTGTATTCTTTAATGTCATCAATACCTTTTTCATAAGCTGAATAATTAATGAGCGAGACTTTGAGGTGAAGGTATCGAATATTACTAACAAGACAGCCAGCGATTGTTTAACAAAATTAGAATATACGCAGAAGCCGGTTCCGAAAACACGCCTTCACATTCACGTACGTTGTGATGCCAAAAAAAGCTTGGGCAGGTATAACCTATTATAATAATAATTGCTGTAACACACAGCAAGACCCACATTGACTTTAAAGAAAATATTACTGGGTCGTTAGCCTATTATTGTGCTTACGAGAATTAGGTTAGGTAAGCCTCTAAGGAAGGAAGTTACTACCAGTATTCAGGTAACGCTTCGTTTTGTTTCGCAATGGCTGTGTGTTTATAAAGAGAATAGATCGGAGACATAATCGAAAGTGAAACTTTTAACATTAAATCAGATTGTATTAACTTGCGATCTTCCCTCATGCTGAATAGACAGCTTCGCTGGTCACTGCATTACAAGAGTATTTTCATTGTTGAGAATGTAATTAAAAAATTTTACGACTCTTTTTCTCTCTTTGCTCTTTTTAAAAAAGTGCAAAATTTTGACTGTGGGATGTTTTTGATATTTTTTTTTTAAGGTTTAACTACTTATACAGTGAAAATGATTGTAATGATTGTTGTTCCTTGGTCAAACCTCTTCAATAATTTTAATGACAGAACACATTCAAAAACATCAATATTCTTTTAAACATCAAAATGAAAACCCTTACAACGGTGACGGAACTATTGACCGGCCGCTGTTCTCTAAAACAACATCTATAGGTACACCAAATAAGTTTGACAGGTCCATCTGCAGACTATACATCTAAAGTGAAGAAACATGTCTGCACTTGATTGCGAGATCATCTCTCAATCTCATCCATCTACAGAGAAGCATTAGCTTGTGGTTCGATTCAAGGGTAAAAAAACTGTTCTGAAGCTCCAGGGGTCTGTAACACAAAACTACAAGAACTTGCAATTCAAGTGAATTATGACAAGTGAAAGATTAAAAAATTTCTCTAACACAAAGCTTCAAGTATGCTCGACTTTCTACAAGTGTAACGGACATAGTCCGACAAGCTGCTCTTGGCTTGTAGACTTGTAGCTTTGTGTTAAAGCTCACCGAAAGTATGGCAAAGACGCCGTCCGCCGTGCCGTTATGCACAGAACTAGAACAAGCTTAACCAATCACATAATTGAGGTTAACCTAATCGTGATCTCGAAGGGTTTACAACTCTTCCACTTATCTGCTTCATACTAGGGACACCGTACACCCCTTAGCAATACGCCGCGTTGACCAAAGAAAGCGTCGGCAAGCTACCTGGCTTTGGATAATTGGGCGTCACACCGCAAAATTTTGCTGCTAAGAGTTTTTTTTGACCAGTTTTGCTTCGTTCCTGATCGCGATCGTTGATGGAACTTAGTATGATACTGACTTTCTGACGGAGTTTTCAGGATTTCTTTGAATATAACAATACCTGGTGGCAAATATTACTAATTCGATTAAGCCACGCCACTTCTGCTGTATTTTACTTATGAATAACCACTTAGTAGGAATACTTGATTCCTACTATGTTCTGCATTGAGTTTGGTCGCCACTTCATCAACTAAATGCTTTTCTGATGTTTTATGTTGTAACTACAAGTCACAATGGATTATTATAGATCCCAAATATTTCAAATGTCTGTTCAGAAAATAAGGAATAGAAGAAAATAAAATAAATAAACAAATAAGTTGGAACATTATAGAGCATGGTGAGCCCCAGACCCTAGCTCACGAATGTATCAGAACATTCACTGGGAGGAATTGAGGGAACCTATAAATTTTTGACGGTACTCAACAACTAATTGAAAAAGCGTCGAAAACACCAAAAAAGGTGAACACTGCGCGGACTACGCAAAACTAAAGCATTTTGCTTTGTCTTGAAGCACCTTCTCAGACAGGGTAGCCACGGTGCAGTAATAGAGTGTTCAGTAGGTAGGCCGGACGCGTGGGTTCGAATCCTGATCTGTGCCCTATTTCACCAACTCACAAATTTGTGATTACAATCGTTTTTTAACAAAGTTTGTGAGTTTTTGTAAAAATGTTGGTTCACCAAACTTTATAACTTTTAAGGCTTTCGCGGTTGCTTATTGACATTTTAAATTTTATGATTTCGGATTAGCCGCGTTAATACCACGGTGACCACGCTCAATGTAACTTGAAGCGAAACGTTCGGGGTGAGTACAGTAGTGCACTCATTTTATATATTTCTAATATTAACGCGGCTAATCCGAAATCATAAAATTTAAAATGTCACCAAACTTTGTTAATTACAATATTGCAGTTGTATTTTACAAAAGGAAATTTGTGGAAAAATTTCTTTTTCGGTTTCACCAATACAAAATCAAAGTTGTACTTTACAAGTAACAAACTTGTTAGTATAACACTAATTTGTGAGTTTTCATTTCACCAAAGAAAATAGACTTACAAAATTTGTTCAGTTTGTAAGAATATTCTACAGGTGAAGGTAGACGTGTAATTTTTTTTACAAATTTGTAATTCCTTGCTTTCATAACAAAAATGTCTTTGCGACGAAGGCATAGCAATAGCGATAACAGCCAAAGTGATGATATTTTGATAGTGAAAAAAAAAAAAAACTATTGGCCGCGTATAAACTATGATATATTTGAGTTATTTCATTTTAATGAAAAATTTCAACTTAGTCGATGCAAAGCAGAAGAAATAGTTTTAATTATCGAGCGAAAAAAACTGTGCCTTAAAACCAAGGCAGCAGTTTCTTTCAGCTTTGCGTTGGCTTGTGAATGGAGGACAATACCATGGAGCTGCCAACATGCATGGGATATCTTTCTATAAGTCAAAAGTTTGCGGATACGTACATAGAGTTTGCACCGCAGTCGTCAGTTTAATATTCAAAAACGTTATATGCTGGCCTAACGAGCATCAATATTTCCAATCTCTATTGATGAGAAGCACATGAGACTGCAAAAAATTAAGAATGTTTTTCCATTCTCTTACTTTGTCTGAATGTATCAAGCAATCGGAAAACTTTCCTAACAATATATCTTTTTTGTCTCTTATCAAAGAGGATGCAAGTATTATATTTTCCTTGTTCATTTTGATGTCTACGCAGCACAGCGTTCAACAATATTGTGAAAAAACTGTTATAAATAACAAGTTATTCTTGATGTCGGTGCAACAGGAATTTTGAACACTTGTGACCTACAATTCATTTTTCTACGACTTTATTAGAATCAATCACAAGTTTGTGAAATAAGATCTTGCAATTGGTGAAACAAAAAATGGGTTTACAAATTTGTAATTGTAAATTACAAGTACAAATTTGTGGTTGTAACTTTCATTTTGGTGAAATAGAGCACTGGGCATATAATTAATCTTTTAGCCTCCCAGTTTCATCTGGACGCTGCCCTTGAGGTTATATGTGAAACTACAACCACTTTATTTGCATCTACTGCACCACAAAAAAAGTAAGGTTGCTACCATCGAAGTACAATGAACCGGCAGTTGTGTCTGAGTGCTACAAATGAGCCTTCTCTTAAAAAGCCTTCGGAAATTGAAACTGTCTCCAATTGTTTGAGCTGTTGGGACAAGTTAGTGATGTAAAGGATGGAGTTCGCATATTTAACTCAAGAAAAAAACTGAGAATATTTTTGTTGCAGCCCATTGTGTTGAGGAAAGCCCAGGATTGCTTATTTCTTGTCGATCTTTGGAGTCGGTAATTCTAATTTACATCAAATTTTGAATAAAAACTTAGGTTCTAAAGATTGTAAACTTTAAAAGTACACAAAATCTCAAGCTTACCGATCATGGACATCTTAGTGTCTTTGCTGATTGGGTTCTCGAAATGCATAAAAAAAATTTCATCGTAAAAGCATCCTGATTAGGCCCCTATTCACTTCTGAAGCTAAACTAATAAGCAGAACTGACCCATTTAGAGTTTTGAAAATATATTAAATATTGCTGAAATGTTTTTCCATCTGTGGTGCCCTGATAGCATGTCATGAAACACCCAATTAATCTTTCGCGAGTAATTGGCAAATCCTTCGAGATTGATTTCACTGCCATGAAAAGCGCTTTTTACCTTAACCTTTCGGGATCGGAAAAAATAAGTAGGTCCCTTTTATTCTTCACCTGGTATGATTGAGAGAAATACGGTAGGTGCAGAGACTCCCCGAGCTCTGCTATACCACCATGCTTTTTATTTTTATATGGTATTGTGACCTTAGTTAAAGTAATTAATTACTTTTCCTTTTGTTATGACAAATTAGTTACGAAAATATAAACAACATATATATATCTTATTCCCACATCCGACCTAAGCCGTAGCAAAATCTATCATCAATCAAAAGAAAATATACAAAATATGTTATTACTCAACATAATGCTAATTCCAGTGTATTTTTCGCATGAGATGATGAGATTACAGACTTAAGACTCCATTGAGCTTTTCTTGCATCTATTGTTGTAATATTGTTATTTCTTTTTATTGTTTCTCAAGATGTCTCTTGTGTTTGAATAATCAAAACTAAACAAAAATTTTACATGTCCCTTATGCGATCGATACAAAAGACATGGTCGTTAACCTTATTTATGTCTTTTATTTCATGGATTACTTTCTTGAATGGCATTTAATCATGTGCAAGATTTAGACAAAATTGCCCATCATTCAAAGATGGAAACAATAAAAAGTAAAACCTTCAAAAACATATGTAATTTAAAAAAGGGGTCTGAAATATGTATTTTAAATCTAAAGCTGTAAATATCGGAGGACAGTTAATAAAAAAGATTTATCACAATGTCCTTTTGTCTCTTTCAAGGCCGCCGTGTAAGAGATGTTGAAACGATGGGTGAGAGTGGTTGATTTCATCAGTGAGGTAAGACTTTTAGGTTATAGGGTTGATTTTGAAAACCTGAGCCGAATAACAGAAATTGCTTTCATCTGAATATGGAATTATTTTCGCAGAATAATTTAACGCATTAGTCAAGTATCAGCCAAAAATGTTGCTATTCAAAGGAATGACGCATCGCGTAGTTACTTGAGATTGATCATCATACTCTTCGCCTGGGGTAATTTGTATTCTTCCACTTTGAACGAGTTAAGCTTGTCTTGATGTTAGTCACCATATCACAATCTGACACCGGTTCTTTTCAAGAAAATACAAAATTTGGATCGCTACTTAGCGGATCTTGGTAGGACATTCATTATAAACCAGTGTTTGACCGACCAGTTGCGTCATCAGGCATTTCCAATCCTTAAGAAAAGTGCGAGGTATTCTTACTTGAAACACAATGTACAATGAAAATCATGAAAAAGACTTAAAAGGTGGAACTGGTCGAACACTCTGCAACGGTGTAAGTAGGTATTCATAAAATGCAGGGCAATTGGTGTCATTCCACTTCAAGCAGTCAGCTGTTGCATTTTGCTCAAATATTCGAAGTATTTCCGGTGTGTAATAGCAAATAGTTTAAAATTTTTCCAGGATTAAAGCATGGGCATCAAAATGGCAGGGTTTGTATATATCGCAGAGAATCATAAATAAATCAGATGGTCAAAGTACGTCTAACTTCTGAATACACCGCCAAATTTCGACATCCAAGGTTTTTTGTGTAAATCTTTCAGTTTAAGTGCATTTCAACAGGCCAAACTGTTAAATTGTAAGCACTTCCCTAAATGGCGTCTGTTTGGGCACTATACCATTACTATTATCAATCGCTTACCATTCAGCTGTTGCAACAAAATATCTATAATGACATTTAAGTACCTATCGGTCGAGTCGTTGCGTCAACTATACGCAAGCAGCTCAACTCAAAACACATGTAATACTGAAATGAAATAGTCGTTGTGGAATGTCACTAAACCAGTAGCATAAAACAAACGACAAACCGCATGCGTGCACTGTTGTATACACTGCACAAAAGACAGCACAGACAACATAAATATGTAACTAACAAATGGAACCAAAGTCACTTCCCCGTATTCGTATAAATACGTCTACGTCATCGCATTATTCACTCTCATTGATACCAATTTGCCCAAGGAAATATCATATGTTTTTTGTTTCTTATTTCACAGCGTAAATTGTAAATAGGCCGACTTCTTCGGAGTTGTAGTTTGTAGTTAGTATATCTGTTACACTTTTACGAGCCCACACAGATAATATAGGAAAGTAGGAGAAGAATCGGTCGTTGAACGTAAACCTCTGTCAGCATAACCCAGACCAAACCGAGACCACACTTGGTGCATCCGAGGGTCTTATGCAATATCGACACGCTGTATGCGGATAATGGTTAAAAATATGCGGATGAGATGCATCGTCACACACTCAGTAGTAAACTACGTTTTTCAGATGGCAGAGTGGTGTGGTGCAAGAAAATTGTTTTCTCTAATTTTTTTTCTTAATTAAATAGCCAAACCGCAATGAAGCAACATATTTATTTAAGCCATGATTTAAGTAAACAAAGTTTGCAAACCACTCCATCTCTGAAGCTTTTAACTTCTTTATGGTTATCTGTATCTAATAGAGTGTTGCCAGGTTGCCACAGCCACCGTTAATATGGCCAATGGACAAAGTCCCACATGAAACGATTTACCCATAGCGGATCTAGCTAAAGTTGGTCATATGATTCGCAAATAATTGGAACATAACCAGTGTGTTTCAATTGGCCAATTGTAAAAAAAAATAAAGCAGTGCTACCATTCTATTCGGCATTCATGGCAATTGCATCTGCTGGGTTATACGAAGTACGATGCAACTGCATACTCTCATGGTCATCTTAAGATGCAATAAATCTAAAATTAAGATAGATAGACTGGCCTTTCCATCATGTCTCGAATTGATCATGGTTGGCTGCGTTAATTTTACTCCGAAGAAGCAAACGTTTCAAATCAGAGCACCACACCACGGATTTTGTGTTTCCTTTTAGAATCAAGCTAAAGGTGTCTAAATAGCCTGTGAATTTCCAAACAAGTTAGCCAATTTAATTACATATTCAGGTTTATGTTAATTCAAATGTTGCAATTTGAAGATATAAATGATCTGATCATGTGTCGTGCTTTCTGATGGATCGGTGTATTGTTTTCGACAATGCAAAGCATTCTACAGTGAGGTAAAAAGAATGTTCAGTTAATCTCACGGTGCGATTAGTTGAAATTTATTCATTATTGTGACATTAACGAGAAAAGACGGATATGTCTTTGCGAAGGGGTTAAGGTTAGAACAGTATAGTTTCAAAAAAGCTATGGAACACACTTGTTTTGCATTAGAAACAAAGGTGAAAACTCCGATTAAAAAAAATGATAAGATACTAAAGCTAAGCTTTGAATGTTGATTCTGAGATTGTATGTACAAGAGCATCGATTCAATAAAAACCAGACGAAATAATATCAAGTACATACCTTATAATAAAGGGTCCGCCACCTAACTTTTCTGTTGGGACTCGAACCACTAACCTCTGGATTGACAGGTGGACATGCTAACCATCACGCCACAGACACCACAACGAAATAGAATTGTATGCTCCTCTCAAACAAAAAAGTTATTTCTAACGATTCTTTGGGGTGTGTGTTTGCATTAAGGCCTTCCGCTTAATCTTGTGTGACATGGAACATTTCTGAAAAGCAAAATGCTGGGAAACAACTTTTCAAAGTCACACATTTTGACACGAAGCCTTCCGCGAATCGTAGTACTTCGAAAACGATCAGGCTTTGTTACTCTTGCTGTCATATGGAGCAGCTTCATCTCAGATGCTGTCAACTTACTCTCATAAACATTGCCATGTACATTGTCCTACATTGTGAACCCTATGTTAGTGCTGGACCTCAGTATCAAATTCCTTCAGCTAAGGAGACATTTTTCTATCAAACAAAATGGCGGAGTTTTCTCGACCCTACGACTACTCGTTGTTTATGGTTTTATACATCACAAGTTGATTCCCTACTGATTTCAGATATTTTAACTGTTCACACTTGGGCAGTACATTTTGTTTCGAATAGATGTATGGAATAGACATGTATGCATCAGAAAACGGAAAACACTCAGTCTTTTTAGACAACTGGTACCCACCACTTTCTAAACTTTGTACCTATACGTTAGGTGCCTAATGAAGGGATTGTTGGATCTTTACTTTCGATGGCTTCATCCTTCATCGTCAGCAAAAGAATAGTTGATGTACTTTGGTATTCTGAGCCTTATCATCCAACAGGTAATAAAGGACTGTTGTAAAGAGCAGAGTGCTGAAAGCGTTTCCTTTACGTACACCTACTTGAAATGCTTCGGTGACTCCAGCTGGACATCTTACCTTCGTCACTGCTCCATCATACATTTTTGTGATCATCCGAACATAGACAAATAGTGTCTGGGCCACCCATTTTCGATTAAACGGTTGTCGCTCGAGCCAACCAGCATAACAACAGACAAATTCTCTGAGGAATGACGATCGTTTTCCATTAGGATCATCAAACTTTGTATGGCATCATTTGTTGACCTCCCACAAACAAACCCGTCTCTATTGTTTTTTGGAGTCGGCTACCCAAATACCCACTCAACAATCTTCAAAGTGGGAACTTCATGTACCTCTCTTTCCTTTGTACATTGGTAAAAGGTAACTCTCAATCAGTTGCTTTCGCAGATTATCACCTCTTATAAGTTTGGAGATGAGAATCGTGAGCCGTCTCCACCTGATGTGTTCCATCTTTTTCCAAAACTGATATGGTATCCCATTTGACTCAACAACTTTGGTCTTTTTTTTTTGTTGTATTTCTTAAATAGCTTGGTTTGAATGAGCAATTTCTTCCAGCTCTCGATACATGCCCTCCGTGCATTTTACTTGCAGCTGGGCTAAATTTTCCTTCGCTTCATTTTTGCAGCTTCTTGGATTCTACTTCTTATACACTTATTATAAAGGGTCCGCCAAATAATTTTTTTTTTTTTTTTTGAAATGCTATAAAAAAAACTACTGAATATTTTCTCAAATTTATTTTTTTATTTGATAGTACAATCTTTCTGGTTAATAATGGAAAATAATTTCATTCAAATGGCTGCCTTGGCTGGCCATGCAGTAGCCTACACGATCGGTCCAATTTTTAAGCACATTATAGATTGTGTGCAGCTGTATTTAACCAATGGCTTCACGAATATTGTCCTTTAAAGCGTCAATTGTCTCTGGCTTGTCGGCGTAACACTTATCTTTTACGGCACCCAACAAATAATAGTCCAACGGTGTCAAATTGCAGCTCCGAGGTGGCCAAGCGACATCAGCTCTGCAGCTGATAATGCGATCTTCAAAAACAGGGCACAAAACATAAAGTGTAGCTTCGGCTGTGTGGCACGTAGCGCCGGCCGTCCTGTTGAAACCAAATGTTGCCAATATCCTCCTCTTCAATTTTTGTGAACAAAAATTCGTTCAACATGGCCCGATAACGGTCGCCATTCACTTTAACGGCCAATTATGCCTCTGGACCAAAATCCGCACCAAACAGTGACTCGTTTTGGGTGTACCGGCTTTTCAATGTATGCGTGCGGGTTTTCTGTGCCCCAAATGCCACAATTTTGCTTGTATACCCGCCAAGATCAAAATGAGCTTCATCTGCAAAGATGATTTTTTTGCCAAAATCGGCATCTTCTCTAAGACGATCGCAGCCCACTTAGCGAAGCGTTTACACGTATTCGTTCAGCGGAAGAATAAAACTAATTATCTGTCAAATCAGACATGAGCTAAGTGTTGCCATTCACGAAATAAGCACTAGTTGAAAAAAAAAAGTTAGGTGGCGGACCCTTTATTATAAGGTATGTACTTGATATTATTTCGTCTGGTTTTTATTGAATCGATGCTCTTGTACATACAATCTCAGAATCAACATTCAAAGCTTAGCTTTAGTATCTTATCATTTTTTTTAATCGGAGTTTTCACCTTTGTTTCTAATGCAAAACAAGTGTGTTCCATAGCTTTTTTGAAACTATAGCTTCAAATTTCAGATCGACAAAATCAAATTAGCAGCAGTATTTGTGTTCTAACCTTAACCCCTTCGCAAAGACATATCCGTTTTGCATTCCGCTTTGCATTCTACAATGAGGTAAAAAGAATGTTCAGTTAATCTCACGGTGCGATTAGTTGAAATTTATTCATTATTGTGACATTAACGAGAAAAGACGGATTTGTCTTTGCGAAGGGGTTAAGGTTAGAACACAAATACTGCTGCTAATTTGATTTTGTCGATCTGAAATTTGATTTTTAATTATACTGAAAAGGAGATAGATAAATTGAAAACGGAAGCCTTAAACTCTAATTAACAATTTATTTCTTTTAAACAGTCAAAACATTTTTAACTAGGATTTAACTAACACTACCACTCCAACCTGCTGTTTTGGTACAAAAAGTAGTATTTCTTGTTATTTTTGTATTTCGTTAAAGACATAGAAGTAATTTTAATAAATTTTCGTGTAATTCGACCAAAAATTTGGTCTAAGAAGGGTAAACTAGCATCTATCTGATGAGCCCACTGAACGAAACGTTAAAACACTCCTAGTGATAGTGAAGCAGATCACTAGTGTTAAGCAGATAAGTGATAGAAGTGTGATGCTTTTTAGATCACAATGAAAGGATCCAGCTATAGGTTTAAAAGAGCTATGGAACACACTTGTTTTGCATTAGAAACAGAGGTGAAAACTCCGATTAAAAAAGCGATAAGACACTAAAGCTAAGCTTTGAATGTTGATTCTGAGATTGTATGTACAAGAGCATCGATTCAATAAAGACCAGACGAAATAATATCAAGTACCTTATAATAAAGGGTCCGCCATCTAAAGTTTTTTTTTTCAACTAGTGCTTATTTCGTGAATGGCAACACTTAGCTCATGTCTGATTTGACAGATAATTAGTTTTATCCTTCCGCTGAATGAATACGTGTTCGTGTATACTCTTCGCTAAGTGGGCCTGCGATCGACTTAGAGAAGATGCCGATTTTGCCAAAAAAATCATCTTTTCAGATGAAGCTCATTTTGATCTTGGCGGGTATGTCAACAAGCAAGATTGTCGCATTTGGGGCACAGAAATACCGCACGCATACATTGAAAAGCCGATACACCCAAAACGAGTCACTGTTTGATGCGAATTTTGGTCCAGAGGCATAATTGGCCGTTACAGTGAATGGCGACCGTTATCGGACCATGTTGAAGGAATTCTTGTTCCTGTTGGTTTCAACAGGAAGGCACTACGTGCCACACAGCCGAAGCTACACTCGATGTCTTGTGCCCTGTTTTTGAAGATCGCATTATCAGCCGCAGAGCTGATGTCGTTTGGCCACCTCGGAGCTGCAATTTGACACCGTTGGACTATTATTTGTGGGGTGCCGTAAAAGATAAGTGTTACGCCGACAAGCCAGAGACAATTGACGCTTTAAAGGACAATATTCGTGAAGCCATTCGTGAAATACAGCTGCACACAATCGATAATGTGCTTAAAAATTTAACCTATCGTGTAGGCCATTTGTAATATGGAGGGGTAGGAAGGTTGGGAAAGGTAGTTGGATGAAGGAAGGGATTGGGATAGGTAGAGGATTGGAATGGGTAAAGGCAAAAAGATAAGGTAGGAAAGGAATAAAGGAAAGGAAAGGAAAGGATAAAAGAAAAGGGAAAAGAAAAGAAAGGAAATTTGACAGGAGGATGACATTAGAATGGGAGAGGTGAAATGACTACAAGCAGGAAAGCGGGAAGAGGAAAAATAAGAGGATAAGGAAAGAATGAAGAGGAAAGGAAGGAAACGGAAATTGGACAAGGAAGGGAAAAAGAAGTGTCGTGACGAAGGGACCTGGCACGCTTGCGATGCGCGGCTCAGCTCGCCGGATTAGGGGGGGATCTTGCCCCTTCGCCAGACGGAAACCACATTACAAAAACATATATCGTGCCAGCCGAGGCAGCCATTTGAATGAAATTATTTTCCATTATTAACCAGAAGGATTGTACTTTTAAATGAAAAATGAAAATGAAATTTGAGAAAATATTCAATGGTTTTTTTTATAGCATTAAAAAAAAAATTTATTTGGGGGACCCTTTATAATAAGTGTATTAGAAGTAGAATCCAAGAAGCTGCTAAAATGAAGCGAAGGAAAATTTAGCACAGCTGCAAGCAAAAAGCACGGAGGGCATGTATCGAGAGTTGTTAGAAATCGCTCATTCAAACCAAGCTATTCAAGATATACAACAAAAACAAAAAGACCAAAGTTGTTGAGTCAAATGGGATACCATATTAGTTTTGGAAAAAAATGGAACACATCAGGTGGAGATGGCTCACGATTCTCATCTCCAAACTTATAAGAGGTCATAGTCTGCGAAAGCAACTGATTGAGAGTTACCTTTTACCAATGTACAAAGGAAAGAGAGGTACATGAAGTTCCCACTTTGAAGATTGTTGAGTGGGTATTTGGGTAGCCGACTCCAAAAAAACGATAGAGGTTTGTTTGTGGGAGGTGAACAAATGATGCCATACAAAGTTTGATGATTCTAATGGAAAACGATCGTCATTCCTCAGAGGATTTGTCTGTTGTTATGCTGTTTGGCTCGAGCGACAACCGTGTAATCGAAAATGGGTGGCCCAGACACTAGTTGTCTATGTTCGGATGATCACGAAAATGTATGACGGAGCAGCGACGAAGGTATAAGATGTCCAGCAGGAGTCACCGAAGTATTTTAAGTAGTTGTACGTAAAGGAAACGCTTTCAGCACTCTGCTCTTTACAACAGTCCTTTATTACCTATTGGAAGATAAACTATAGAATACCAAAGTACATCAACTATTATTTTGCTAACGATGAAGCCATCATAACTAAAGATCCCACAATCCTTTCATTGGGCACTTAACTTATAAGTACAAAATTTAGAAAGTAGTGGGTACCAGTTGTCTAAAAAGACTGAGTATTTTCCGTTTTCTTAAAATATCTGGAATCAACTTGTGATGAAAACAATAATAATCGAGTAGTCGTAGGGTCGAAAGACCTCCGCCATTTTGTGTGATAGAAAAATGTCCCCTAAGCTGAAGGAATTTGATACTGCGGCCCAGCACTCACATAGGGTTTACATTGTTGTCGCCTTTCACGAGGAATTGGCAAGTCCTCAGTCAGTAGATTCATTGCCGTAAAAAAAGGTTTCTCGATTGTATTGTAGTGTATGTAGGTCCCCTCCATTCCCTCACAAGACATTGTTGTGAGAAATGCGCTTGGCCCTGGGGCTCCTTGCTCTGTTGCGCCACTCTTTTTATTTATTTATTTTAAACGTGTCGGTAAAATGACGAACGTCTTCTTGTCGAAAGATCTTAGATCGTAGGGACTGACTGCCACAGCAAGTCACATAATATCGTAAACAGAAACTATTTTTTTCAATGAATTCGATAAGTATATCTCTTGCACAATGCACCAGATATTATAGAAATACCGTTAATACAGTCTGAGGCTGCCGATAAAACTGAAATCGTTGCTATTGCCGCCTATACTCTCCATTTAGCGTACTACCTTCGGAAATCGGAAAAAGCGAATCGTAGAACCTATGGAACGGATAATTTTTTTTTTTATTCTGACAAAAGAGTAATGTTTCCTAAACGTTTTAGCAACATAAAAGCCAGAGAGAAAAATATGTGAAAACCATTAGCATTAACAATGAACACAACTTTGTTTTCTTGTGCGTAACGTGTCATAAAATAGTTAGCAGAGCACTCAAGCATTCATGGAGCGAGCATCAACTTACCTATGTATGTAAACAACCAAACCAAAATTTTCAAAACCACAAAAGAGACAAATTGAGAGTATAGACGGCGATAGCAGCGTTTTCCCTACTGTAGTTCATATATACAATGGTTCCCATTCAATCTCAACCGTGTGTAACTGTGACAATATCACACTGAAAATTCCGTTTTCAATTTTAGGATCAAAAATGTTTCACAAATGGAGATCAAAATAATTTATAGAATGGAACTATTATCGCTTTCATTTTGAAAAAAGAAAAAAAAGAAAATAAATTAGTAGTCCTGGAAAATGTTTCCGGAGGGTATTTGTTAAAATAGATGTGACTTACACTAACACCCTTTCATTTCAGTCATAAAAAGTGTTTTAAATACAAAGTGACACTTCTGGACTGACCTCGATTAAAGGCATAAAAAAGTTTTATTTATTTATTTTTAATTCACGTTTGCTTTTTTAAAATTACGATTGTTAGGTTTGTCTTTATGCCTATGTTTGCATTTTTAAAAACGAGAATTTATGTTAACCCATTGACAACTTCAAATTAATCTCTTGTTGCAATCAAAACTTACCTACATAAATGCCACACATCGCATCGAGTGGTCTTATGCCGGCCTACATATGCAATTCATCCACTTTGCTATGAACACAGTTTCCAGCGTAGCACAACAATCGTAAAACTCTTCCACTTACCACTGAAAACATATGTGCGAAAAAACCAAACGACCGATAACCGCACTCCATTCATATATGAAAAAAAAGGATTCCCACGTGTCCACGAGAAGTGTGTTTGCATGTTTCAATGCATAATAACATTATTCCATTCTGGCTCTACTTCTACCTACCGATTGGTTTGGCAGTTCCGAATATTTATTTTACTCAAGTTTACCTCTTCAAAATCACAAAACACAAAACGGTTTGGTATACTCGCAGAAATGTGGGTCAGTGCGAACAAAATGCGATTTTGTGAGTTCTTTCGACCGACTATTTTGGTTTTTTTGTGAGAAAATTGCAAAACATACTATGCCCGCAACTCACCGTATCTAGTTTGCAAATTTATCTCAGATGCTTGATCGTTAGGAGGCCCGATACAAACATCAAGTCCACAAACAATGCTGACGGATAACATTGCTGAATTGTGGGTGCATTTTAGTGGCCAGTGGTGGTTCCCACAGTCTAGTCTAAACACATTCTATGAGTCTCCTTTAGGTACTGACAAAATAAAACTAAAATACTAAAGCGAAAAAAGAAAAAAAGAAAAAACAGCTCTAACTGAATGATGCTGTACATTAAGTGGTTGGGGATTGTGTTTAGAATTCAAATAATTCGTGGTGTGGGTCAAATTGTCGGAAAAACTGTACCATTGTGGGATGCTTTGGTGACTTTGTTTGCACTGCAATGAGAGTTGTCGAGCAGTATACCTTTGTCCTTAAGCTGATTCTACGAAATTGAAAAGTTCGAATTGTGTTTGTTGCCTTGGTGAAATGTGAATCAAGTTGGGCATCAATTTGATGCAGTTGAAGTGGGTGTGGTGGTGGTGATATGGAATTTATATGTATATTTGCACATAGATGGATACTGGTGACCGTGTGGTTTCTGGTGGCACTCAAAACGAGTTCAAATCGACTTAAGGATTGGAGTGAGCCAATTGTGATTGTTGTCTGAACTTTAAGTTCGATTTGAGTACGTGTTTGGGTTTCCTTGGGAGGAGTGGTTATTCGTGAAATTGATTGTGAAAGACATTTATAAGACGAGCTTCAGTCAAAGGCAGAAATAGCCAGCGAGCTGTGCCCCCACTAAGAGTTCAAAGGTTATCATAGATGATTACTGTAAATATAACAAAAGAAAAACGTATTTCATACCTCAAAGTATCTTAATGAAATAATTTATTTTACTTATAGGGTTCCACGACAAAGATCGGGAAGCCTCGGTCCCAACGCATTTCAGGGAACTACAGTTTTATGCTGATTTTAAATGGTCAAGTGAGAAAGCGCTGTTCATGGCAATGTTTTTAGTCCCGGAGAAGTTGTGAACTCTTCACGAAAGGTGATACCTGATGTAGAGAAACAATTTTATGTTTCTGGGATTCAAACATCATATTCCCACGAGAGAGGCAAACATGATAACCATTACGACACAGGCACCCCTTAACCTTATTTGTTATAAGTTTTAGCCAGAAATCATTAGTTTTGCTATCACAGAGCATTGTCGTTCTACTCAAGAACATCCATGCATCAGAGTCCCATGGAATTGAATCCAAAAGGAGAAGAAAAAGAAGTAAGAGAGAGAGAGAGCCTTACACTAGTCACATTTCGCATTTGATGTGTAACACATGAAATCTCATCCCGGTAATAAGCAAGATAAACTTGAGTTAAACGTCTTTTTAAGATGTCAGGGGAATTTCCTAGCAATACGTGGAGATTTTGCACAGACATTTAGATAATGTTGTTTTAGTAAAGGGCTTGTAGTTTGTATTCGAACCTTTCAGGTGATTTTTGTTTCAATAAATCCAGAACTGTCGCTATGAGTGAACCATTTGCAAGGATTCTCGCATTTGCTAATGGGAAAGATGTTAAACCTGGTTGAAATGGTAATAGTAAATATCTTCTTCTGGAATGAGTCAAAATAAACTCAATTAGATTACAAAAAAAAAAGAAGACAATAATGGTTCATTTAAAGCTCAAGGTGCCTGATAATGACGTATTACTATCAAAATATCGTTGGACATTGTAGCCAAAAGAGAATCCTTCGCGAGGAAAAACTTAGCTGTAAGTAAAATGGTTTTCCAGGCTTCTTGTTATATAACTACCACTCTTTACACCTCCGCCCATTTTCAATTCTACAGGAAAATGAGCGATAAGTCGTTCTCGCCGCACATCACAAAATATCCAGAAATGATATGAAGCTATGGAGATGTGTGAATGAATGAATTTAAGGATGCTGTTTAGTGGGAGGTTAGAGATGTCACCCAGATTTTCGGAAAAGTATTCTACAGGGGCTTTTTTCCTAGTGTGGGCAAGCTAGAACACTCATAGAGGAAGTGAAATGATCCCTCCTCTGCCTCTTCGTCTTGGCATCCCCTACATAAGTCGTATGTGCTTATGCCCATTCTCATCATGTGGATATTCAATGAGTTGTGAACCGTCAGAATGCCAATCAACAGAGAGAGAGAGTTGAGGCCTGGTAAGCTGGAGAAAAAATTCTGTTTTTTTCTTAGAAATATCGGGCATTAGGTTTCTGGAAACCCAGCATGTTTCTAAAGATGACCACCTATCATTAGCGGTTTTTAGAAAATTTTGTTGGATTCTGTTTTCTTCTTGTTCTAGTGGATTGAGAACTGAGGTGTTCATTTCACTGGATTCGAGTCCTGACCCGATTTTGGCCAGCTTATCCGCCATTTTGTTTCCAGTTATGTCACGATGTCCTGGAACCTAAATTTAATTTACGATGTTCCTTGAGTTGTTCTTAGATTGCTGCTACAGCTTCCTACTAATTTGGATTTTGTGATAATAGACGAGATAGTTTTAATGGCCGCCTGGCTGTCTATGAAGATGTCAATATTTTTACTGATAAAGCTTTGCGTAGCCAGGTGTTTTCCACATTCACAGATAGAAAGTACTTCTGCTTGGAAGAAAAGCAGAAAGTCAGGGAGCTTTATTGATCTGTTAATAGGAGGGTAGTCTGAGAAGATGCCTTACCCTACTCACTCGTCCGTTTTTGAACCGTCTGTGAAAACGGAGACGTCATTTTCTTTACAATCTCTTGTCGGATTGTCTGTCAGGGCCACCCCCAGTATAAGGGGGGTGTAGTCTGCTTGAATGTATGTAACTACGGTTTCACTCTAAGCTTCTTGATTGTTTGAAATCTTACTTAACATCCAGAGATCAGGTTATCAAGATGGAAAATGATAATTTTAAACATACACTGATAACATCTGGTGTCCCTCAGGGTAGCCATCTAGGACCATTAGTGTTCCTTCTTTTTTGTAATGATATTCCTAATGTGTTATTAAAATCTCAATGTCTTCTATTCGCAGACGATCTTAAACTATATCGTAGTATAAACTGCATTGATTATTGTTTACTTTATCTCGATTCAATAAACTAAATGGTGCAAATAAAACTTCTTGTATCTAAACATCTCGAAGTGCCAAATTATCTCATGCTTATGATCGTTTAGTGCAAATAAAAAGATCTTGGGATTATTCTTGCCACCAAACTTTATTTTCTTTCACACATCAGTTACATTATAAATAAATCTAACCAAATGCTTGGGTTTATCAAAAGAAACAGTAAGGAATTTACAGATCCTTATACTATAGAAACATCCATTGCGATTACAGATTTTCTTACTTATCATATAAAGTGTGCATTAAATATTGTCATCTCTCAGTCTATATGAGAATTTTGTTCTTTGAATGATGAAATGAAATAAATAAGTAAATATAAACCTGTAAGAGATAAGGAATGTAGAAAAAAGACACAGTAGTAAGAAAATTCATCCAAAAATATTGATTGTTACATTTGATTTCTTATGCCCTCATCAAATGAGTTATATCATCCCAAACGGCAAATTGATCACGTTGCCAACTTAGACATGCGTCACTTCACACAATACCACACACGAAAGCTGCCACTCACAAATAAATTTAAATTTCTTATCGAAAAGACCAACACTTTCATATTCAAAGCCATTGATTCAAATCCTGCATAGGAAAAAAACTAATGCACAAGCCTGTCACTCACCTTGGCCACTTGTTTGGCATACACAAAACCGCTTCTAGTTCAGTGAACTTGTATCTTAAATCAAAGTTATAGTTCACCTTCCACTCTCGCTATCTTCTAAATCGAAATTGAAATTCTACAAACAAGCCATGCCCGAATTTCTTTACGATGAAAGAAAGTAAAACTGAACCATAACCATTGCGATAATCATCAGATATCCGGTAAATGGACATGTACGGGTATGTTCATCGCATCGGGATGCACTCAACTGTTTTGTTTCACTTGGTTTCTAATTCAAAAGCCCGCCTCACTAAAGCCAAACTATGGTGGTGAATTTTAAAAATTCACATCAAGTATGTAGCTTATGATGTATGCGAATAAACTATTGCCACGAGCCGTGCGTCTATTGTGACACAAACTTGATGGTTTTTTTTTGTGATAACTTTCCCGTTTTCTTTTACCAACAAAAAAAAACACAGAAAACAGTGGGCCCCCAATCTCAATCAACTTGGCTGGAGTGTGATCTTCGCGTATGTAACATTAAATCGCTTATAGAAAATCTATATGTATGTCTGCCACTTGTCCGACTGCGACTCTGTAGCTCAGTTGTGAGCTATTGGTATAATGACCCATACTTTGGTATCACTCTCAACTTTCGCTTTAGACATAAAAGGAACATGTTGAAGTTGATTTGTTTAATTGATACTGCACGGGGTTGTTAATTAGTTGATAGATTTATATGTTTTTATTTTTAAAAAGGATTGACAGTTCCTGTTTTGTATGAACAAGACGTGTGATTACTTTAGAAGCTTTTTACTATGCTACTACTCAAATTTACTATTGGCTTTTAACGACATTAACGAAATATGATATCGTTGACAGACGAGTTGTAGTTTTTTTTTTAAAGATAATTTTGCTTAGCAAGACAGACATGCAAGCTGCCGAACGACTCACCAACCCAAACTTTCTTTCCTGGAAAATTGCGTTAAGATTAAGAGCACAGACACTTGCCTGCAACTTTGTTGTATGGAAAGTTTATAAGATATAACAGGACATACTAATTGAAAGAAGCCTAAGTTTCCACTTTTCCACACTTACCTGAAAGAAGAAAAAAAAAAAAATTAGTTTACACAGTTCATTAAAACACTTTAAATAAAGAACTTAAGAATAGTTTAAACTGCAAATGTGAATAAAAAAAGGTTAAAATTAAAAGTCCCCATTGGCGTAAGAACGATGGTTTGGAAGATTTTCATCAAACGATCAAATTCAGTGTGCTTATGTACCTACTTACTTCACAAAATATCTTAATAATTTGATGTGAGAAGACATTTCTAGGCCAGATTCGGATTTTAAAAAACAACCGGGAAGGCAAGGGTTTATTTATGTGCCAAGATTCACTTAACAGTGAGTGAAGTGAGTCACTTTTCACTGAAAATCGATTTATGGAGCAAAAGGAAGTGAGTGAGTTAGTGAGATGAGCTGTCAGATTACTCACTTGGCATTTCACAGGTGACTTGGTGTATGTATAAGGCTTACGGGCATGTGTACGATAACTTTGGCGACAAGAAATAATAACGGTTTTGGTGGAGAGGTTCAATACAAGCATTTTTTACTATGGGAGGGGGGTCTATCTCCTCCCGTTTAGGCGATAGGGGCAATTTTATAAAAATTGACTTAAAATCTAGAAAAAATATTTTATAAGAACGGGAACATTTACAGATACAAAGAAGAAGCCAGAATTCTGCACTTTATAAGAAAATTTTAAATGAAGTTGTTTCAATTTATAGTTTTTGAAATAACTGACTTCAAAGTCAAAATCTACGAAAAAAAAGTAAAAAAAAAAAATCACTTTGAGTATTATGTTTCTCATGATTACAAATGCCAATGAAAAAATAACATTGATCAACAAAGCTTTGTAACAAGAAAGGTACTTGAGAATTTTGAGCTACCTATATACCCTCATTTTATTGCCGTACAAACAGTTGAGCCACAGCATTAAACAAAAAATCATAGGTGCAACTGCGACCTCAATTATTTTATACGGAGCGCAAGCATGGGGATACCGTTTGTTTAATTCAGTGGAAGCTTTTCAGCGATATTGTGTTAAAAGAGTATTTAAACTACCAAGTAATACACCCAATTACATGATCCACCTAGAGACAGGGATGCCACCACTTTTTTAGATACGTTAAAACTACATTTTGACTACGTAATCAAAGTTTTGGGGATGAACGAGAGAAGGCTGCCAAAAATTATACTCTCCCGCCTTTTGTCCACAAGAAGCAATTGTATTCAAGAATGGGAAAGCTTGGCACGCGATGTTGGACTCAGATTGAATATTGAAAACGAGGAAGATATTTCCTTTTTAAAACTTAAATTTTCTGAAATTCTTGAAAAACAGGAAACCACGTACCTAGAAGAAGCTCGATCCTCACAATATCGAATATACTATAGTAAACTAAACTTCAACCTACAAGAAAAAACTTACTTTTTAAATACGAATTCAACTGATAAGGTTAACACAATACTCAAAATAAGAGGCGAACTAACAAGTCTAAACTTCATACCACATCGTCCTGACCTCCCTATCGAGTGCAACCTTTGCAATCTAAAAGTAAGAGAAGACGTATACCATTTTCTCGGGATTTGTCCTATTCTACGTGAACTGCGAAGGATTTACTTCGGAGCCAATCTACTGCAGAGGGAGGATGTTTTGGGCGTTTTGAATGGAGAGCGAGGATGGTAACTTTTATACAAATACACTGTAAATGCGCTGCGATACAGAAAACGAATAATGGAAGGCGACTTTTGAAAATCTATTTTTTTCTTTTTTTTTTCTTTTTATATTAAATTCAAACCGATAATAAATTAAAAAACGTTCATCTGGTAGACGGCACTATGCCAAACCAATAGAATAAGTAAAATTTGTGTACACAATATGAATTTGAGTTAATAAATCTAATCTAAAATCTAATCTAATCTATTGCCGTATTAATTTTGATTTCATCAGGTCTAGTTTTCAAGCTAAAGCCAGTGCCTTCAAAACCAAAAAATTATTGTTTTGGTTTCCATTTCGTCTGGTTTTCGTGCTTCAATCACTGGATTTGAACTAAGCCAAGAACTTTCAAAAATGTTCTATCTGACTCAAATATACTTTCAAGACTCTACCAAGGCTTTAAAGTAGAGATTGACCATGCATTACAACTTTTGAAATTAAATAACACAGTAATTTGATGTAATACACTCATTTTGAGAGATTTGGATTCAGCACACGAAAAACCATAGGAAAAGTATTGGTCTGTTTTTGGGTTGAAATTTTTTTCATGTTAAAACTTTGGTTAAAAGATAGCAGAAACTAATTTTTTCCGATTTTGAAGGCTCAATATCTCGAAAACGACACGTAGCCAATCAATTCAGAAGCCAGATTTGGATTCACCGAGGCAAAATCGTTTAGAAAAACATTGTCTCCTTTCTGTTACAGAAAAAAAAACCAAATTTTGTTGACCAGTGAATTGATGTAGTAAGCTGCTTCAATAAATATTTTATTAAACGCTGTAAACTACTTCTTTCTTTGTTTTCTAGTTTTTGAGATAATTGAAACATAGTAAAACTATATTTCTTCTTTAAACCCAAAAAATTCTCCAATTTTAAAAGAAACTTTTCATATAAAAAAATTTGCACCCACCCCAAAGCTGCTTATGAGGAGCCGAGTCCGGGGGTTGCAGGCATCTCACTGCTTGCATCGTAAATCTCTGCATACTTTTGTGATTTTAATACAGTTAATTCGGTATTTAGTGTTTCTTTTTCCTATGCGCACAAAGTATTTACTTTCATTGCCAATTTTAATGATATTGATATTGATTATACTTCAGCGCAATGTTTTCTAGTAATTTGTTCTTTCATTTAAAAACTGTTGGTGGCCATCTAAAGTGTAAACTGTTGCTTTTCATCGAAAATTCCGCCATTTTGTGGGAATGAAACACTCTTAATGTAAAAAATCTTTTTTAACTAAACGTAAGGTGGAGGTATTTCATATACATATATGTACAAAGTTTGAAATGGATCGACCAAGCAGTTTTTAAATGACAGTGAACACGCACCTACATACCGTGGCGTAATGGGGATTTGATACCCGTGAAAAAATCTTTTTTCCTTGATGTTTCTGGAATTCGAACTTTGAACCTCGTACGTAACAGACAGACACGCTAGACATTACCGCACAGGTACCAGAAAGTGTTTTCCAGTTCGTATTTTAAGAATTCCTTCGAAAAGAAAGGTTACTAGGACTAAATCGTCAGATGAAAATTAAGGCTCCTCCTACTCTGCTCATCAAGCATTGAGAAAATTATTTGCTTTTTAATTGGAAAAGTGGAAACCACGAAATATTGTTTAACTTTTGATGTTCTAGGGAAAAAGCATTCAAATTTATTTCTATTTATAAAAAAAAAAATAATAAAAAAAGAACAACACATGCTTCATCTCTCACGACAGCATATTTCAAATAGCAATTTACTGATGCTCCAACGGGCAAAATAGTAAGGAAATACACTAATTTCCCAAAATTATCTACAAATAAAAGTAGAGGAATTTCAATATGTTTTCCAAGCATTCAGTATCTAAGTTCTTGATTCGGAGAAAGATAGGAAACAAATATCTTTAGCTAAGAGTAATGAAAATAAAAAACCAATATTTCTGTTATCAACAAATCAACGATGTTTCAATATCCGGATTGTTACCATTCGCCACAGTCGTCGGCCGCTGTTCATTTCAAATTCACAGCAGTTATTACAGTTTTGTCGTCCGGATATTGACATCTTATTAAATTTCCTCCCTCAAATTCTCTCACAAAACACCTTTCGTGTGTTGACTAAATTCCATTTTCGACCCCAGCATTTCTATTTAGATAAAAAAAAGAAAATGAAATATCCGCACAGAATCCTTTGAGAAATACTTAAATGCTCATGTTCCAACTTCAATCATTCATCACTGTGGTACCTGAATACTAAATTCCATAAGCACACACATACACACATACATACATGCGTCGCTGCATTCTTTCTTTTATTTCAAAATTTTTTCACGTTTTCATTTGGAATCGTCATGCCTTGCTCGTTCGTTCTTCGTGCTTATCATCTGTTTCTCCCGGACCTTTAGTCGGAGTTGAATGGACTTCTTCTTCAAACCCTGAAAAAGTTATCGTCATTTTTGTCTCTACCCTTTATAAAGATATTAAATTGAAATCCTTTTTATATTAGCTCTGGAAATTCCACGAGCGTATAAGATTACTTTTGTTGGTTTTCTTACAAAAATGCTTGTGAAATAAATTGTCACCTCTCGGTAACAACGCACTATAACTGTCTGTAGTACGTGATTTTGTGACTTTCTTCAACGGATGCATGCAAGCCCGCAAAACAAAGAAAGCTAAGTGGTTAATATTTCTTCATTGAGGATCGGCAATTACTTAGTGATAATAATGTCTGTAAGTGTTTATGGATTCGATTTGCACGCAAACACCAGTGCAACAGGTGCGGTTTCTATATAGGATTGCTGTTACAGCTAATTGCTGTGGAAAGATGGAAAGGAATGAAAATGAAATTTAAGTGAAAGATACCACGGAACCAGAACCATCGAAGTCGAAAGTTAAATCTCGCATAGATAGTTTTAGATGTTTTATTAAGTCAGTCTGTCCAATGAAATTGTCCGGGAATATCATTCGGTTCGTTAGTCTGATTGATCAGTGCGAGTTTTGAACAAAGTTTTTTGTATACACGTATATTGTCTATAGATCAAGCAAAAGAGGAAAATTTTAATAGAAGACCAGCTGAAAGTCGTCGTGAGAACTTTGTTTAGGAATTGCAGTATTTTATTTTATTAAAGTAGGTGTCAAGTGATAATTGAAGCTAGTCACACAATTTGCGATTATGGTAGAGTGTCATGCAATATTTAAAGTAGGGGAGACCAGGGCACGTTGTTACATGGCACAGCAATTAAAAAAAGTCCTTTCATATAAAGGTCTGCTTTGAACGTTAATTATTGCTGCAACAACAATTTGGCAAACAGCTGTGTACATTGAGACAAATTTGTTGTTTAAATATACGATGAACTTTCTTAAGCAAAAATTTCTTAAATAAACAAAAACGAAGAAACTTTCGTAAGATATTTCTCATTTATTAAGTAAAGGCGAAAGGCTTAAACTTTTTAATGAAAAACACCGCAATGTTGAGAAATTAAAATAAAAACAATGTGTTTAGACAAAAATTCCCCCGAACCTCCTACGTTTCTATGCTTTCGCCAAACAAGAAAACATGTTGATGTTATTGAAATTATTCCCAGCTTCTGGTTGAAACAATGGCAACTAAAACATCAAAGTAATTTTCCATTTTTCGCATGCAAATGATCCTATGTGTGGCGATGTTAGCAACTATGTATTTGAATTTGCAAAAGCTCGCCTTAAGCGTTGTTTTTTCTTAATATCTTTGTTTTGAATATTTTTTTTCAATCTAAATGCTGCCTAAATGTCGATTCGTCTTTTTTTTCCTTTCACTCACATCTTCTTTCGTAACACATAGGCAGTTACGTTTTGTTTACACAAATAACAACACAACAGGTTGGCATTTGAATCCATTTAAAAACGTGACCAGGAAAAGAAGAATCTTCACTGTTACCCCATGAACTTCATCATTGACATAGCTGTGCCACTATACCATCATCTCTTACTTCATTACCAATGCAAGCAACTTTTTCAAGATGACAGTGATGCACTTTGTGGGAGAAGGTTAATCGTGACCAATTTCGACAACATCTTCAAAGGTTTCACCCATAATTGGGGTCTATGTGCTAAAAATCGTAATGCTATCTTCTTCAATTCAACTCTATCCACGTTGCGGCGATTGTGGCGTCTTGCATTGTACTTTGCAACATATTTTCATTGGTGAACCGTCTGGCAGACGATTCAAAATGTACATTGGCCAAAGCATTACATGCACAGACTTCAGCATGAGACATTATGATTCAAAATATAATTTATTAATTTGTTTGTGAGGTTTATCTTCCTCTTGCATGGCACGTTCCACCTGAGGCCTGAGCCATTGAGGAGGTTATTTTAATCGACTAGACACATCTGTTTCAGGAATAAAGGACGTTCGTCATTTGCAGTTAAGTTTTAAGTATTCGTGGCACGCAGGTTGATCACAAATGCATTATATCCTGTATAGATGTTAATTTTAATAGTCATTTATGACTCATAAAAGCAATATGCTGCTTTACAAACTTAATGATTCTGAAATTTAATCAAATCACTTTTAACACGTTCAAGGAAGAGTGAATAAGAGAGATGGAAAGAGAGAGATATGAAGAGAGGAATGTCTGATTGACAAAGTTAGAAGAATGCTGTTTTTGCCATCTGACTCACTGACATGGTAATATTAATCTTCCCACCATATATAAGCGGTTTTTCAAACGCAGTTACAGGCACATCTTCATTTCAACTTACAAATATACCGAGTCAACATTTTCATTTGGATCTTTGACATTTCAAGCCATGTTTTATTCTTTCATTATTGACTTGTTGAAAGGAAAAAAATCCGGTTTAACTGTAAGCATAAAATCTTTGAAGTGTGCTAATAATCGTGTTTTTATGGAGATCAGTTTCAAAACACAGTCGTAGACATGAACTAAAGCTAAAGGCTATTTCATATTAATGACTAAACTACGGGCATGCTAATCAAAAGAATGTTCCAAGGTCGACAAGTTTCACTGTTTATTTAAGTGCGCTGGGCAGTCGTGAAGCTCGTTGATTTCTTTCTCTGTTCTTATAGATAAAAAATAAAATTCTAATAAATAAACCATCCCAGAAGTGAATAGAATACATGACTCACCACGACTGTGGCTGGATAGATTATGTTGCTTAACACGACAGCCATAACTTACTGCAACCCACAAGAACGGGTTGGGAAATAAATTTAAATTAAATACGCATCTTTTTAGAAACAAAAAAGACTTTGTATAAAGATGTTTTTTATTTTCTTGTTTAGTTGTTCAATGATTGAATGTGAAAAATATGAAAACTCCGCCAATTTGGAGAGTTGATTGGATTAATTAAAAAATTTTGATGAAGATTCTGGTTATGTGTCGGTAATGGGAGAAAACCAACCTCTCATCTTTCCATTGCTGTTGTTTTTTTCACATTTGAATGAATGGATTGAAATCATGTATCTTAGATACACCCACCCGAATTATTTTCTACTACGCCATTATTGCAGCTACAATATGAGTTATACCGCGTTTGCTATTTTAGAAGACAGCCTTGTCATCTTGTTTTATTTTAATAAGTAATAAATTTAGTAGAATGCGACTTATTATAGTTTGGGCACTAATAACTTGGGACAATTGGCTAGCGAATTTCAGATCTAGTATAACTTAAACTTATGAAGTTTAACCCTGGACGTCCCTTTACAGTTTTCTTGCTAAAAAAAAATTCCTTATATTCTATAGAGGGTGCTGAAAATAAAATTCAGTCGAATATTTCTTTCAGTTTCCGAAGTTGTTTTGTATAAAAAGTACCTTAGCCAAGCACTACGAGAATCCTTTATCAATAAAAATGGTTTTATTTTTGTGTTGAGTCAAACTAAAAATTAATAATTTATATCGGATGGACGATAATCATATTTTGGTAGGAGAAGCACATAAATTCGTATTTCTATATTTGAGGAGAATCAGAAAATAATGAATAAAGTACTTTTTAGACGATTACTACACAATCGCCTATCGTCGATTTTATCGGCAGAAGCCTATTTCATGAAATATATTGCTACGTTACTATTGCCTTATAAATTTTAGTAACTTTTTCAGGCTCTTTAGCACGTCTTTTGATGCCTAGAATTTAGACGATAGTCTTCTGTCACGTTACGAAATCCAGGTCCTGAACATTTCGATGTACACTTGGACACACAGACCCACAGCGGATTCCTAGTGACCAAAAACCCCGTCAGCGTAAGACATAACTGGTAGGATTGGCAGCACTGTCTCCATTAACAGCCATTTTGTCATATCAGTCAAATGATTTATCTTTAGCTTGAATTGTGATTTCATCACCAATCGACTGACGTCTTGTAAAACGCATGCTAATTGTGCGGATTTGAAAAACATGGCTCTGTAAGTGAAACGATAAAATGAAATATTTTCAGCGGTGAAGCTCGTTTTTGGCTGATGGGCAACGTCAATAAGCAAGACTGCCGAATTTGGCATTGTTGAGATGCACGCTGCCCGTCACATCCAGAAAAACTAAAAGTTTGATGTATTTAAGGGCTAATGGAATTACAGGTCTTCCCTTATTTGAAAACGATGTCGGCCAGAGTGTTATAGCCATTGGAGACAGTGGTAGAGCCATAGTCATTAGTTTTTTGTTCCTGAGTTTATTCACCCTTGATGTTACAGCTGGTTTCAACAGGACGGCGCCGGCGCAACTTGTTACACAGCGCGTGCCAAAGTTGAAATGCTTCAAGAAAAGTTTAGATTGACAGCACTGCTTTCATGAACATCCACTTTGTTATCTAGAATGTGGTTTATTTTCAGTTTCGTTTGTTATTTCATCATGAATTTGATATAAGCAAAGCGGTCGAATTTAGAGTGAAGATATTTGTCAAACCATTCTTTTGACGACGTCCGATAAATCCAGAAAAATCAAAAGTTTGGTGTAATTTATGGGTTGTTTAAATCATTTTCCCTTGAGCTGTGGTTTCAACAAGACATGTTATACAGCACATGTCACAATTGATTTTTTAGGGAACCGTTTGGTATGTGCATAATTTGACGTTCTTGACCTGTGAACTTGTGTCAAAGAGAGTGTGAACTATTGTTTGAGAAGGTATGTGATCTTCAACGATAAGCCAAATACCATTGACGACTAGGGGAAATTACGGCTTACGAAGAACCTTTAGTAAGACCATCTTTTCAAAATCATCAGGACTGAATTTATCTGATTTTGATAAAGCATCTACACTTTCATGCCAAGAAAACTCACCCACGCCATGGCACAGTGTGCGCCTAAATAAGCAAAACAAATACGAAAGCGATTCGCTTTGCTCCACAAAGTCCAAAAGCCTAGCCTAGTTTTTTATCTATTCTCTTGATTGACCTTTACCAGAATCTCAGTCGTTTACAAAGTTGTGTGTTGACATTTAATTATCCTATAACAAGGCAGAACAACATTTAAGACATG
Source organism: Melanostoma scalare (assembly GCA_949752695.1). NCBI lineage: Eukaryota > Metazoa > Arthropoda > Insecta > Diptera > Syrphidae > Melanostoma > Melanostoma scalare. The sequence goes on from OX456985.1 coordinate 29,559,009, forward strand.
TAACCCTTCTCCTTTGATGATCATTTTGTTCCTTCCACATTTGTTAACTTTCATTTTATAATCGTATTGAAATCCGATAATGGTTGCGACAAAACGTAAAATTAATCGTGTTTATCTGCCAATCTTTATTGCTAAATCATCGTCATTGAATGGTTGAGATTAGTTTCGAGTATCTTACAGTTAAGGATGCAACATAAACTTGATTTGGTTTTTTTCTCTCTCTCATTTTCAATGAAGATTTAGTACAGAAATCGAAAGGAATACTGTGCACGCAGTGTTGCTCGACGAGTTTCGTTTTCTATGTCAGGTTTTTTGTTACATACCATTGGCAATTCATGTTGCAGCAGCAGCAGCAGTAGCAACAAGCACTCATCTGTGGAGATGAAATCATGAACTACATTGCCATTTGCAACATCGTACTCATCCCAATCTAGTCGAAATCTTGCTCTCATTAGGGGATTGGCAACAAATACATACACAGAATCGAAAACAAAAAATATTGCCTACAACTTAATTAGCAGTGAACAGTATTTTCACACAGGCCACATTACAGTTATGCCTCATTTAATTTAAATTAATTAAAATAAATATTATCACGATTTTTCATTTAACGTCAATTTGATTGCACTTCACCTTCCCAATTCCAATACTCCAATTCAGGGAGTAGGCCATGATGCTGTTAATTTTCACAAAAATATTCCTACATAGCTATCGATAAATTAAATCGTCTCCATTTTTGCGTCCACCACAGCAAAATCAATTTCAAACCATTGTTAAAATCATTTAGCCGGTTAATTTGATTGGAACTCCATCATCTTCATCCATATACTCAATAGGCAACAGAGTCCCAGCGGCGTCATCACCGCGCTTTTAACGCTTGATTGAGTATGGTCAGTGCCCGGAGCACAACGCAAGCGTTCGTCGCAATGATAGTGGAACATAATTGTATGTTTTAACAAAAAAAAAAAAAAAAAAGCGGAAACTCAAGCCAGCGTATAGACAATATCCGCGAAATTTCATAATTATCTTTTGTTGGGATTATTGAACTGAAAATGGAAGCTTTACTTTGAAAATGGTAATTTTTAAGAGTCAGCTCTTACTATGAAATAAGTATGCTTGATTGTGTATGCTAAGAGGCGGTAAAAATGACTATCTTCATGGTGTTGCTACGACTAGGGCTAGGGCCACACAGCTAGCTGGTTTATAAATTGATTTAAATGAAAGAACATGATGAAGGGTTTGAAAATAACATTTATGGTTATAATCCTTTTTGAATCCGGGCTGAAGTGCCAAATTTGGTAGAAAGGTTTACTGTGCCAAAATAAATTGTGAATAGCCGAGTGTCAGTCTCAAAAAAAAAGCTAATCTTCCTTATTTTTTTTTTGGTATTTGAATAACACTTAGCTTATACCATTATTTGTTAAGGTATAGCAGTGCGTGCCTGTAATGTGGTAATTTGAGATTCGGAGCCCAAAACATCAAATTCTTTCTAAACAAGTATTGCTTTTCTGGAGGAGACGGGAAGTCCTCCCACTTCTAAGAGAAATTAAAGTGCCGTGAAAACGTTAGCTCGCTTTAGAAAATTATAAGATCTGTGTACCAAGTTGGCAAGAGATTTCTACAGTTTGAAACCCAGCGGAAAATTATCGCAGCCGCGTTGAGTAAAGTTAGTACCAAAGCCAAATTTAAATAATTTTTAAATATCAGACTAACAGCTTTCTTGATATTTAAATTTCTATTAACAAAAACAAAAAAACAAAAATTGTTTTATATGATAATACTAATTTTGATCGAAAACGCCTCTAACGATTTCAATTAGGTTTTGTGTAAGAGATATATGTACATTTTTCGTTTTCTTTTTTATGATGTAAAAAAAGTTTTTGGAAAAGTCTAAAAAAGGTACCACCATAGTAACGTTTTTTTTTCAAACCCGATTTTTTCGTTAATAACGTTATTGTTTTGATGAAGTCATAGATTGTATTAAAGGGGGTTGCGTATAAGCATTTGGAAAATTCTAGTTTTTTGAAATTTTTATGAATTTTTTAGAAAAAATTTATTTTTTTGAATATTTTCAAAATCTAACAAGATTTTAAGAAACTAGTCTTTGATAAAGTGAAAAGTAAAAAACTGGTTTTTAAGAATAAGTTTTCAGCATTTATATGTATTTCGCTTAAAACATTTAAGAATATTAATTTTTTTTTTTTTAATATTTTATATGATTTTATTCAATTTTTATAATTAATGTGTTGCTGGCTGCCTTATACCACCAAATCTATTATGAAGAGCGATAACTAAAGCCTTAAGATTTTGTAATTGGGAGTGCCAATTTTTTTTATTTCGTGGGATATGGTTGCTTACAGCCTATAACTTTTGAAAAACGGAAGCAATATATGAGGCTTTTTGAATACAACAAGATTTCATGTTTAGAACAAACGCCATTTAATTTCACTTATTTACAAAAATGTCAACTTGAAAAGTGTTACCAGTCTCTTCAGCTTTGTTTGTAAATAATGTGTGGCAACTTCGAGTATTTAGACGAAAGGACACAAAAATTTACAGACAGACGAACTGAAAGACTGTAACTCAGATAAACGTTACTGTGGGAACCACACTCTCAACTTCTCTATCATCGTAATGCTATGTCTAGTTCTTCGCAACAAAAAAATTTTGAGGAAATTACCTGCGGAAAACTGCGAAAACGAAACCACATAAAAATAAAAAAAGGTTATGGAAACGTGAATAAGAATTACTAATGCAACTGAAATCAATCTAAAATCAATTAAAATTGGCTTTTTATCTGGTCTCGACTGTGATAAAAGACCACAAAAAACTACATGTACTTTTAATATAAGTAAATTAAGACAACTGCAAAATTCCTTTAGCACAAAGCTTCAAGTTTACTTGATCTTCTGACTTGTAGACTTGTAGCTTTGTGTTACTAGTCCAAGTTTTTAGCATTAGCCGTTATCTACAAGGTCTTCAAATTAGAGGTGAAAAATAATATAAGGCTAGTGACCATCACGATTATGCTTTGCAGAACCATTTACCTTTTATGAAATGTTCCATCACCAAATCGCATATTTGCTAATGTATGTCATCTATAACTTCAATAGTTGTGTCTTTGAGGTCCTGAACCGATAATTGGCATAGAAATTTTCAATAACTTAGCCCCAAAGCAAATGCCTATAGGTGAAGAACCACAAGATTTCAGTTTGTGATAATTATGATCGGCTTTTCTAAAAATCACACGCACATGAAACTTTTCATGTAAAAGAGCGACTATGTCTTTGCTTGTATGGCACAAGGCACCGTCGCGAAACGTTTCGTTAAAAGCAAAACTCGTCAACATAAATGTCTTCCAACTGCGAGCATACGAAATCATTAATCATCGTTCGATAGCGCAATTCAGTCACTATAATAGTCTCATGAAGTATAAGGCAAACTAAGGTAAATAATAAAGAACGCATAAGGACGTTTGCACAAATCACAATGGCCGAAGCACAAAGCAGTTAAGTATTTGAGATGTTGAAAAATCTCGTTTCAGGAGCATAATCTTCATTGTTCAATACATAAAAATCGCCAATAGTGACCAAAAACACTTTGACCTCGAGCATTGGCACATTAGTTTTTTTTTCTTAAAATTAAAAGTTGAACGATTGAAAGAAAAAGGGTGATAACTGTTTGAAAAGTAAGAGAAAAGCTTCATAGACACTACCTGTTGTTAGAAGAAATCAGGAGAAGATTGAATGACAATTTTGAATTTCGTAAAATTCAAAATTGTAAAAGAAGCAGCTAGTGCTGTTTTATCCATCATCATTCATTCCTTTTGCCTTGCATACATGTTAAGCATTACTCTATAACATCTTTTTAATTTTGAGAAATGAAAACGATTCCAACAGCATTCATAATGAGAGCTTTGCTTAAACCTGAAGCAGCAATTTCTCAAGCACTGCGGCCAGACACTTTGTCCACAAAGCAAAAGACACTACATTCACTCAAATCTGGACTCTACATGGATAAAGTTGGTACACTATAAGTATCCAGCCTTACATGACAAGTAACAACAAGAAAAAATTGTTCACTGACTATTCACTAGGTGGCCCATAATTTATATTATCAACAAGTGCCGCTTCGAATACAAACCATAATCACTTTCATTTGAAACCAAAGATGTAGACCAAATAATCAACACATCATCTGCTACTCAATGAATACACCAAACTGGTACCAATTATTATTGTACCCGATGTACAGACATTCCCATGTTTGCATTTAGTTTGTAATATTTGCAAAGATCCCAATAGATACCGTCGACAGTGGAAGAAATTTATCGAGTTGTCTGTGAAAATGAAAGCTATATGACCGCGCCATTAGAAATGTAAAGAAAGTGAAAAAGATACATGCCGTTGCATGTGGGAAAATGTGTTGTTCTTGTTTTGAATAATGTGTTTCCACTCAACACAAAATAGAGACCATAAATTAACCTCCAATCATTTAAATGCGGCGATCTAAATTAGGTATTCAATATAATTTTTTTGCTTCATTTGTTTTTGAACTAAAATGCACAATGCCTATTTATATTTCTCTTTGCCTCAGCAAGACAATTTCCGATATGGAGCTTTTTGTTTTAAGCAATTGTTATTATTTGACATTTTTTGTTCACAACAAAAGACGCTCATACGCCAGAGTGCATACGGAGACCACTTTCGAACAATATCACAAAACGGAGATAGAATGGTTTTTTTTTTACTAAATACCACGACTTCATTAAGGTCATCATGTTTGTTTGTTCCCCAACAGCTTCTTCATTCCGAACAAGTCTTGACCCTGAAAAAGATGGCTTCCTCGAAACTAATTAACTTGGAGTACAGTTTGCCAAAAAGAAAAAAACTTATAAAATCTTGAACTATAAAGCCTGAGCTTGTTTTATTAATAACAGCCAATCAAGTATGTACAAGGACGTCTGGAAAAACAAAAATAAAACAACCGGCTCCTGCAAACTCGTCCATCGACTCTTCTCTCTTCTCCCTTGCGATCAGTGAGAGTCATTAAAAATTGCATAGACCGAAAAGGTTTACGAATCTTTTGTTCAACTTCGATTGGAAAAATACTGTCTTTTTGTTCCATTTTTTTGTATAATTACTCCTCTTGAAATTTTTCATGATTGCCTCTGGCATCTCTTGGACACAATATTGTGGTAAATGATAAAGCAAGACGTTCATTTATTGTGTGCTGTGGGCACATTGTATATGGTTTTTAATTCAGGCAAAAAGTGAAGAAATTAAATGGTGTAAGAAAAACGTTAGCGCAATTATATTTTCTTCAAAACCAGAAAAAAAAAACACAAATGAAAAAATCTGTATAAAAAAAATTTGTTCGCAATTAAGTGTAACAGCTGCATTAGACAGATTGATTGAAATTTAATGAAACTTGACTTCAGATTGCTGCTGGAGAGATAGGGAGAAACAAATTGAAGTTTTTTCTTTGCTTTTTAGGTTAATTTGAGGATACTTCAAGTCACACAGAGCACGCGACTTGATTATTTTATCTTTCACAATATCCGTACTTCTCAGTGGAAGTAAAATGTTCTGTGTTTTTTTCACTAAGATCGTGAAACTGCAAGTGAGAAATAGAGTTTCAGTCTTGAAGGAGTGTACTACAAAAAATGTACCTTTTTGTGATCAGTAGTTAATAAGGATTTGGTGATCGGAGACAGAATTGGTTCATTTAGCTCATTTGAGTGAACGCGATCAATTTAGTTCAAACAAAGTCAGTTCATTTAGAATCAGTTTAGTTCAAAAGCTTCCATTTGTCGAAAAACACCAAATTTAGCTTGGGTAAGAAATTTAAGAGAGCAGGAGCGGCAACGGCAATTGCAGTGTCAAAACTAAGTTATACAGCTACATATATCCACAACTACGCGACAAAAAACGCAACGTTTTCATACATTTGTATTGGCGTGACGGCAAAAACCATGATAACAGCGTTTCTGCCGCTGCCGCAACTGCGAAAACGCTTTGGTTTGGGAGAATTTTTATTGTGAATGCGTGAACAGGCGGTTGTCATGAAATTACATTTTGTTTTTCAGTTGTTCTGTATATAATTAAATAAGGGTTCAACTTTGTGGTACCCGTGGTGTGATGGATAGCATGTCCGCCTGTTAATCCAGAGGTTCGAGTTCGGATCCCACCAGAGGCAAAAATGTTTTTTCTACGGGTATCGCCTTTCGCGAGGAATTGGCAAGTCCTTCGTTAGTATTCATTGCCATGAAATTAGCCGTTCGGAACCGGCAGAAAATTGTAGGTCCCCTCCATTCCCTCACAAGGGATGGTTGTGAGAAATGCGCTAGGCCCAGGGGCTCCTCGCTCTGTTGCGCCACCCTATTTATTTATTTTTTATTTATTTTTATTTCAACTGGGCTTGCTGATATATTCTGTATAAATAATGAAAATGTTACAGTGTGACTCCACTACTGTATCACACAAATACCATTCGACTAGTATCAATAAATACAGTTTTCTGATTCTAAAATGGCAACAGATTATTGGTAACATACTATCGAACGTACCATTCCGCTTAAATTAGTATTTTTTACGGCTACAGCCACACGTTATTAGTTCCATTAATGATCTTACAACAGATGGCACAAAAAGTATACACCCATTGATCCCATCAAACGGATGCGCGCAAAATAGATCATCCAAATGTCACAATCTCATCCACTACTGTACACAGCTATTTAAAAAAAAAGAGAGAACTCATTGAACTACTTTAGTTCCGCTCCTCAAGTTTTGTAAAACTTTTTTGTCCAAATTTTTCACCACCATGTTTGATAGTGACCGTGACGTAATGCTTAGCATGTCTGTCTGTTATTCAGGAGGTTTGAATCCCAACAGAAAATAAGAAATGTTTATTTACAGATATCGCTTTTGACAAGGACTTGGCAAGCCTCCCGATAATAAATTCACTGCTTTAAAATTTACCCATGAAATTAATTCAAACTTCAAACAAAAGCGTTAGGTTTGCTTATCACCAAGAGATCCAATTATCAGCGTACTGGAGTACAGAGTAGCGTGCGTTTTTTAGATTTTCTTACATTTTTTATGTATAGTTTGATGATTGTTTGAGCTCTTGTACAAACGTATTATTTTTGTTGACTTCATAAAGAAGAAGTTATATTCTAGATACAACCCGTTTTTAACTGCCCATATAAATTGCAAATAGTGTAACTGTTCATTTGCGTAGCTGTTCAGACAGAAGTTACTATAAGTGGCTTTTAATAGCTTAAACAATTTTGATAAAATTTGAAATTACGTGATAAATTTAAAAACGTTATCAATATAAAATGATATTTTAATTTTTGACTTTATGTTCTTTAACGGTAATTCCCACACAACTTGTTCTCACATTAAAGCTAACGGTTGAAACAATATTTTCAATGAACGATGTTTGAAGACTTAATAAAAAAAATACATTTGGAGTTTTGCGATTAAAGTCTGTATAAAGGAAACATATTTTTATAGGTTGTTCTTTTTGATAAAGCTACTTTTCAAAAAAGTTTTCCCAATATTCGAGTTGAAATATTTTTATTTATTTGTACTTGCGCTTATTTGGGTGATATTATGACCAGAAGTATGATTTTAACCAGATGTGAAATCATTTAAAATTTCTTCCCCAGAAAAGTTCTGTGAAATAACGATTTAGTTTTTACATAAAACAAATGGGTGTTTTAAAATAAGATATTTCTGAATAAAATGAGGATTGGCATCCACACAGCCGTTTCCAATATTCGATAAGTACATTTTATTCTTCTTTTCTAAAATAGTTTAAGTACAGTCTTTGTAGTCTTTAAAAAGCCCAATTATTTCCTTGAAGAAACATAATAAAGACCTTTGCCTGGCAGTAAGCTGAATACTCAGTTACAGGTTACAGCAGAATGAGGAATGCAGCAACACACACACACACACGTGAATTCGCCGAATCCTGATATCGATAAATGTGGAAGTGAAAAGACGAAGCATTAAATGAATAATTTTCTGAAAATATTCGGAATACCGCGAAACCTTTTCGCAAACAAGAAACGTAACTTACGATGGTTCTGGTAAAAAAATCAGAATGAACTTAAATAATGCAAGCGCATTTATAAATCAATTGGATTTAACATAAAAAAAATTGCCTAGTTTCACTTTAGACGTACTGAAATAAATAAATTTATTTAACAAAAGGTTGAAGTAATGAAAGCTACCGAAAAGCAATACATTCATTATCCATTACAGAAACGCATTAATTTTTATAACTTTTAAGGCTTCCGAATTCTTTTTCGTCATTTAACGACACTTCGGATAAGCCCGTTTAATATCAAAATATTGAATGAGTGCAATACGATAAGCTACAAGTTGCATTGTGTGTCGCGCCGTCGGTCATCACTGGGAAAATTTTATTTTCCAAAATATCTCCTTATAATTATTTTTTCAATTTCAAATTAGAGTTTATTTTTGAGTTTTACCTTTGAGCACAAGCTTACAAAATGCTTCTTTCATTTACTAACATAAAGAAAAATGTTTTACTAATGGTGGATTTTCATTAGGTTATAATCCTAGTACTAGTACCTAGTACTAGTACTAGCCTTGCCTACAATTCTCAATCGATTGATTACTGACCAAAAATATAACAAGAAACGAAGTGGACGTATCGTATTCGTGGCTCAGAGTGATGTGTTTAAGGCAATCAGAAATGTAAATCTTGCGTAGAAAAGAAGACATCTTACTCTGGTTTTGAAGTCAGAAAATGGGCTCTGGATATCACGCAGTCGAAAATTTAATTAAAAATTGTGAGGTAAAACCTAAGATCTATACCGAAGTACTGCAAAATTATTTTAAGGAGTCTTAATACCAAACAACGATCGAAAATAAAAAAAAAAATTGAAGAGGGTGTCGCAACTCGCAACAGAGCAGGGATCCCTGGGGCCTTGCGCATTTCTCACAACCATGACCTTTTTTGCCGAGTTCAAACGGGAACTTGCCAATGCCTTGCGAAAGGCGATACCCATGGATAAACATTTTTTTCTGTTGGAATTCAAACCTTTAGATTTATCTTATTATTTATTTAGAATTTAGAAAAAATCACAAACAGTTTGAAGGAATTTAGCCAGGTATAGGTCGCTGAATTATATATTATGTATATTTTCTTATAAGAAAGTATCGCTCATTTGTACCATGCACGAAGTTTTCTTCGTATATTTTAAAGCCGAGTTAGAACTTGTCATGCTAACCATCACGCTACGGGACGATTTAAAAATGCAAAATTGATGAAATAAAACTAAAACAGTCGTCGACTTTGTGCACAATGTCTGCCAATATAAAAAAAAAAAAAAAATAGGAATCCATACTGTTTTATGTGGCACAAGAGTGGTAATGTTAAATTTATGAAAATGTCCTGGGTTCAACCACACAACTTCCAGACAGCAAGGACCATTTGTTATTATTTTTGATCAGTAACATCTTAAAAGTAGATACACTGAAACGAAAGGCTCTGTCACACATAGCTGTTCTGAATTGGCAATAAATTGTAGGCCTCAAAAATTCATTAGGTCCTATTTATTTGTTTTTGCTGCAAGTTTGTTGACCTGGACAAGATACAAACAAAATATTTACTGTCTCAGATATAATTTCAACAATTTTACTTTCCTTTGCCCTCGGCATGCATCATTGTAAAATATCCAGTTTTATTTAAGATGAATTGAAGTGATGTGATCTTCTCAGTAAGATCTGTGTTGGCATTAAGTGATTTTTTTTTTCAATTTTTTGAGTAGACTGAATTTTTCAAGCCTAAAACAAGTTTGATATGATAATGCGAAAAAAAATAGTCATGGCCTTGAATGTTTTAATTTCGTGTCTCTTGAATTACCAAAAAAAAAAAAACAAGCGGACAAATCAAGTTTGCGCCTTATGAGTCGCCACACATAACCTGAACGTTAGCTGTTAGTTTTGGATGTCAAGACTTTGTTTTATTCAGCAAAACTAGCAAAAAAAACACATACTAGGCCAACCGTCAATCAAAATATGTAATGTACGTTTTGTAAATTGTATGCGTTCGATTTGCCTCGATAAATTTTCCTTTACGATTAAGTTTTAAGCAAAACTAGTTTACAGAAAAAAGTTAAAAGAGACCAGAGCTCAAAGGAAAATGAATAAACACAAAACTGCACAAAAAACATTAATTCAGCTTGTATTCAGCAAAATCCAAACACATAAATGGAAAATGAAAGTAGTTTTGCACTCTAAACAAGCAATACGAACAACAACTGTAGCATGGCCATTATAAATATTTTATACTCGTACTTTGCAGCATCGCTTTTGAGAGATGATGTACATTCCTACACCTACCTCTCGCTACCTACAATCACACAAAGCTCGCAAAAATAAAAACCGTAAAGCAGAAAGCCCCCCCTTTTAACCAAATAGACGAACGAAACAATAACACAGCATCAATCCTCAAGTGCCTTAATGCCATCATCTACCAACTAAAAGGTTCGACCGGAGGGAAAAGAAATGGATCGTGCAACGATGATTGCATTGTATAACCCACCTTCTGGGTTAGTAGCACTTAAAGATACAAAAAAGGATTTGTATCTGGATTTATACATATTTGCCTCTTGTTTCTCGGAAGCAATCATACATGAAAATGGGTTCACATATGTACGAGTACGAATAGGTATGAATTTTCTCGACTTACCGGAAGCATTTTAGTAGCAATCTCGTAACTCCCCGTTCGAACTCGATGTGAATCTTCAATAAACCTACGGTTTGTGTTTCGTTGAATGTTTCCTTCTGTTTTTCTTCTTCTTTTTTTTTTATTCCAAAACAAAAAACAATCTATTAACCGTTGACTTCCCTCTGGAATGAGATATTTAAAATCATAAATTCGGTTTTCAACTTTGCACACGCGAGTTAAAATAAAATGCTCTTTTTTCTTATTCTTCTATGTTTAATTGAATTCACTTTTGTTTTTCTTTTCAAAGGAAAAAACAAACAAATTAATTTCTCACACTATCACGTTTGGAGTATGTACCATGAAATTGCGTTTGCTCGATTATGTCGTGTTGGCAATAATAGTGTCTTCAGATACTTTATATTTTTTAAATTTAATCCACGTATCTTGTGAGACGAATTTTTTTTTCTTCTATTTTAGTGCCGTTAAAACAAATTTTTGTTTCTTGTTCACCCGAGTGAACCAACAATTCCATTCAAGAGACACCGATGCACTGATTTTTGTACCACCTTCAACCATCTACCACAGGTGCTGCTTGGCTACGGATGGCTGTTGCCATCTGAATTGAGTGGAAAAAGATATAAAACCACATGTAAGAATTATAGTTACCAAACCACCTTCGATGAGAGCCAGAAATACAAGAGATTCGTTTCACTCAAACTCATAGGTGGTATGTCGTATGGAACTAGATGGATAGACAGACAAACGCAGATACATTGAGTTGGCATGAGATTTAACAGAGATTTAACAGTGAGCTAACAGAATGTTTGGAGAGGATTTCAAATGGAATGTTGTGGGTGGAGGTGGTTGTGCTACCGGTTAACTGTTGAATGCGTTATGCGTCAGTGTGAAAAAGCTGTGTAGAAAACACTTCTGGGTCTGTCGGTTAGTGAGTGAAATCACTTTGGTGTGCATTGGAGCAAATTACTTTAATGAGAGGCATTTAAAAGGCAATGATTTTTCAATGATTGTGTTTTATAGATTGATAGCAGAGCATTGAATAGGTTTTAACTTGTGAATTTATTTTCAAAGACATGTGACGATGTTTATAAAAAGAGGGTTGGGGAATCCTGAAGTTAGTTTGAAACTCAATTTAAAATTTAAGTGTCAAGAAGCCGTTGAATAGACAATAAATAACTTAGGTAGTTTGTGAACTTTTAACAAATATTTTCATAAAATGGTAATATTTTTGATTTTAAAGCTGTGATTGGGCTGAAACTTGATGTTCCAAATGCAATGTGGTTTGAAGGATCCTAACTGAAAATCGGAAAAGTTTTTGTATGCTGAATTAATTATTTCATATGTTATTGGAATTGAAAATCAATTACTCGCAACAAAGAACACTTCACATTACTTAACTTCTTTCGTGGAGAATGTCACAGCTTATGCAGACCTTCACAAGCCTTTCGCCAGGACAAACTTTGCAGAGCTGCAGAGGACAAGTTATTGCAAATAGCTATTAGAAGTACATACATACATGTGGAGCTACGCAACATAGCGGGGAGCCCCGTGGTATAGCGCATTTCTCACAACCATGTGAGAGAATGGAGGTTTCGAACGACTAATCGAGAAAGAGTTTTTCATGGCAATGAATTTACTATCGGAGGACTTGTGGCAACAAGTTTCGAAAGCACATTTTAGGGAAATCGCGGAAGGGGAAGACCTCGTCTTAGGTGGTGCAATCAAGTCGAAGAAGACCTCAACCGAAATCGAAATCGTTATAGAAGGATGTTGGTTGAGGCCCAGGTTCATCCTGAACTGTAATACCCACCTAAGTAAGTAAGTAAGGAAGAAAGCGCTTTTCATGGCAGCGGAAATATTCTCGAAGAACTTGCCAATTTCCATAGCGAAAGGTGATACATTCATGGAAAAACGATTTGTTGTTTCTGAGGGTCGAACCTCGAACTTTCCCGTAATAAGCAGACATCCTTACCATTGTGCCATCTGCACCGTGGGATATTAATGAAGACAAAACGAAGTACAAGCACGTATAAATGTTGTCATCAGGAAAAATATCTCATCATCCTACAACTGAGTCAACTACGAGTGATGAAACTCATCATCTTCCGGGTATTTTAGGGTGAGAAAAAAACATAAAATGGCTGATCGGATTGAACATCCGCATAACGCAATATCAATGAGGAGGGTATGTGCCAAGGAGGACCAACTTTTGCGTGATAATGGCGCAGATTTTGAGAAATTGTAAAAAAGTTATTGCTGTTAATCGACAAATAAAACATGCAATACGGTATACGCCTTAGATAAAAGATAGTAATGTCTAAAGTTCTTAAAAATTTTTTGGAAAAAGTGCTCATACGCCAGAGTGGCCTACATTCGACTGGATGTGCACAAAAGAAGAAACTTAATTGTTTTGCATGTTAAAAACATGTTCAACTTCATATAAATACTTTTAGTCCCTTCGACTAATGGAGCATTTAAAAAGATCTCAACTCATTTCCAACCTAACTTCCTAGCCCGTTTAATCCGTCCCCAAACGAAAGTTTTGAATGGAAACAAGAACCAATTATTCAGTCAGTAGACTTCGAAAATGTAGTAAAAAAGATTTAAATGTAGCAGCATATAAATTTTCATCGCACTTGCAACGCATCAAGGCTGCTTTTTAGATGCATAACAACGTTTTACTTCAAGTGCGTTTTTGGCACAACTCAGTAATCCTACTATAATCTGCTCAGTAATGAAATTCAATTACTAAAGACTAAAGCTTACAATGGATCTCAGCAAGTTGCGAAAGCATCTTAATGTAGCATTCTCAATAGCATTATAGGAAAATATTATTTCCCAAATATTCCAACACAAAGAATAAAGAGTTTTATTCTCATTTTGAACATTGCTGTTGCAAAAAAGGGATTTTTCATTCACTTTTGACTAATGGGTAAGGACACCGACTGTGAATGAGCAGAAATGTAGACAAATAAGTAAGATACTTTCGCCCGTCAAAGGTGACACTCAGATAGATCTGTCACCAAATGACTTTATTCTTTTTTTTTTCATTTGTGCTGAACCTGAATGAATAAAGGTACATGGTGTTCTTGTTAACAAAACCACAATCGAAATATTGACGCGTGAGAAAATATTTAAATTGGGTCGGCCAAAAACGCTTTTTGAAAAACCTCAACTTAAAATAGCCCTAGGTTTTGGGGCGACTTCAGGTAAATGATTTAAACGTCAAAACGACTTTTGTTTGACTTCTGCAATTTTTTTTGGGGTTCGATTAGTGCCTCTCGTGGTAAGCTATTTTGTTTTAAAAAGGTAAAGAAGCCATGGGAGTGTAAATCTTTTGTAAATGTTTTGAGATAATTTTTTGAATTAAGGTCCTCCCAAACCAAGCGTTTTTGCAGTCGTGGCAGCGGAAATTGCTGTTCACAAAATGAAATTAAACATTGGCTTTTGAGAACAACCGCAACGACGCATTTTCATACTTAGATATTGTTGCGAGGCGACGGCAAAAATTATGATTAGATCATTTTAGCCGATTTCTCTGCTGGAAAAATGCTTTGGTTTGGGAGAACCTTAATTTAACTATAAAAATGAATTCATACTTGTTTGGAGTTTGAGTTTGTCGTGCGATGAAATTAGAAAAGTTGATTTAGAATCAGTAAAAAACCCAGAGAAAGTGGAAGGTCTTTTCTTACCACAACAACCGGTGCCTGAATTTAGTTGGAAAAAAAGAAGCAATTTTTAAAGCTGGAGGTTTACTTTTGATCCCATCTTTCATTTTCAACTTCTGTGATGAAGCCAACATTTAAAGAGCTGTTACTTGGTTTGCGCTCGGATCGCTTTATTTGGATTGTGTTTAGAGTCTCTTTGTTCGTTCTTTTGAAACCGAACTTTCTTTTGAACTTTCGAACTTGGTCTTACGAAAAAATGTTTATCACTGAGTAGGACTTTTACAATTCTACAAAAAAAAAAAATACTACACATGTACGAAAATGTTTGTTTACTAATTCATCTGTCAAAAACACCTCAGACAGCTATGTTATGTTTTCGAAGAACCAACCTGGGTAAGCCCGAGGTAAAGATCAACTAACGAAACTCAAATGGGTGCTGTTGAACATCTTAATGAGACTCTCCCAAGGCTGGTCTTGACTCTCAGACAGAAATCGAGCAATTATGGCGAGACAAGTTTTGGTGGTGTTTCCTGAAGATGCTCATGATGGACAGAAACGACCTCAGTAAACTCTTGAAACCAAACTCGCATATAATTTAAATCTTAAAAACATCCAAACAAATTTCGAATATTCAAGAAAGATTATAGTTTCACATTATCTTTAATTTATCTTTCACAAGTAACATAGTTAAAAAAAAAACGGCAGCATATTACCTTCCAATCGTTTTTAGTTCTTTGAAATAAAGTAAATAAAGTCCCTTCCACAATTAAAACTATCCAAGAAAAGTCTCTCAAAGTATTAGCATTAAGATCGGAATCACCCTGTGTAGAAATGATAGATAGATATTTTTATTTCGTTTTAAGTTTAACATTGGTTTGTTACCGCACATTTTACAATATAGTGATTTGATACAATGATCTTTCAGCTAAAATATATTTTTTAATGTTTATTTGAATTAATGTTGATTGAATATAGTAGTTTAGAGGAAATACGATGGAAAAAAACCTCTATTTAAGTTTACAAAACGCAAAAAAAAAAAAAAATAATAATAATAATAATTTGCTTAAGACTAGTGACTAGAAAGTGATGTGAATGTAATTCAAAGAAATTAAAGTTTTGTAGATATTTACAAAAAGGTTACAAAAGCAGAGTACAAAGAAAAAACAAATGAGAATAAACAAACGAAAGCAAATAATAATTACAAAAAAAAAAAAATATATGTATTACTAGATAAACAACATGGAAAAATATTTGAGTAAATAATAAATGAATAAATAAATAAATAAATAAATAAATAAATAAATAAATAAATAAATAAATAAATAAATAAATAAATAAATAAATAAATAAATAAATAAATAAATAAATAAATAAATAAATAAATAAATAAATAAATAAATAAATAAATAAATAAATAAATAAATAAATAAGTAAATAAATATATAAATTAATGAATAAATAAATCAATAAATAATTAAAATGAAAAAAATAAACAAAATCGGTAAATAATTAAATTCAATGAGTGAATAACAAAAGGTTAAACAATTTAATATAAGTATAAATAAATATAATATCACAGTTAACGATTTTAGCTAGACAAAAATTCAATATTCAGTCATAAGTTGACTCACTAAATTGTTCTCGGCGAGTTCAAGCCGGTTATTAAATTTCGTGGTAAGTTTGCTTATTCTATCTTCAATCATCTCAACATTGTGTAAGAGTGTTTTAATGTAAGAGTGTTTTGTCTTTATTTTGTACTTGTAAGAGAGAGGGAAATACTGGTGGCAGTCTACTGTGAGACGGCGACCAGTACGGTTCATAAAGATTAATAAAGCTTGTAAAAACTAATAACGTGTGAAAGAACTATTTGTTTAACAAATTCAGAAGTGGGATAAACCTTCTAGTTTTAAAAAAAAGAAAAAAAAAAATAATAATAAATAAGTACAATAGAAAGAACGAACAAGAAAAGCGAAACGTTGTTATAAGTGTAAGTAAATTGTGAATTGTAACGATAAACAGAAAAAAAAAAAATACATACACAAAACGAATGCATGTATTATCAAACGAACGAAGTGAAACGAAACGATAACGAAACGATAGAATATAAGTATAAGTATTTGTTTTTTTCCTGATCTTAGGAAACGTTAAATATGTCGGGACGAAGGAGAAAACGCAATCATTCTGATATTTCTATTTCAGATGATTCTATTCTATCAGGTAACAGTACTATTTTGGTTAATCAACTAACTGTGTTGGTATTTTTTTGGAACTCATGCTGATTTGTTTTTTTTGTTTTATTCTTTCTTTTTCTTTTCCCTTTTGTTTCGTTCCTCTATTTTCTCATTTAAAACTCGTTGGATTTTCTTTGAATGTATGTATAACAGAACGCACAATCACGGTTGCCGTTTTGGTAGGATCCTACCAAAATTGGTAGGTTTTTTCAGCTTAGGTAGGTTGGTAGGTTTCCATTCAATTTGGTAGGTTTTTTTTACTAAAACATCCTAAACAACTCTTTTACAAAAAATAAAATAATCTCTAATTAATTTCTTAAAAAAAGTACTCAAATGTAACCAGTAGTCGGATTCTGTAACATTTCAGACGACTATCGTCTGAATTTTAGGCAGCAAAAATACGTTTTTAAGACCTTGAAAAAATTGCCAAAATTTGTAAGACGATAGTAAAATAGCTCTCCAACAACCACTCAAAGCAAGATTATATGAAACAATCGTTTGACGACGTAATCTACGATAGACGATTGAACCTAGTATTTTTGAACAGTAGTATTCACATTAAATTCGTTTACTCAATTTTGATGAAAAAAATTAAAATCATATGCCCTCAAAAATATATTTTCGTTGCTGATAAATTCACTTTCAATGTTAAAACATCAATAATATGTAATCTATTTCAATTCAACAAGTAAGCGAAAACTAGTAAAACAAAAAACTAACCCAAGAATTCGAATCCCAGCAGGGGCAAAAATGTTTTTTCACGGGTATCGCCTTTCGCGAGGAATCGGCAAGTCCTCCGTTAGTAAATTCATGCCATGAAAAGCGCTTTCTCAATTAGCCGTTCGGAACCGGCAGAAAATTGTAGGTCCCCTCCATTCCCTCGCAAGGCATTGTTGTGAGAAATGCGCTAGGCCCAGGGGCTCCTCGCTCTGTTGCGCCACCCTATTTATTTATTTATTTTTAACCCAAGAATACCGAGTAAAGTTCGATTGTGATATATGTACATAATGTAGGTTGTTTTCCTTGTTTTGACAACTAGATCTTATCTTAAAAATTTTCAGACTGTTTTTTCCGTCTGAAAATCTATTTTCGAAGAGCTGAAAAATCTTACTGAAACTTCTGACACTTTTGACCAATCAGAGCGACGAAAACTGATAGTAGTTTTTGAACTCACGGTGCGTTGAATGCGAGCATTCAGTTTTCGAAGCTTTAAGTTATTTGCTGGCACTTCGAAACATAAAGATCTAACAAATTTCGTTTTTAATTTACTGACCCTACCTCACACAGCAACAGAAAAGAAATTTTTTGATTTGTCCCTAATAAAAACCGAACTAAGAAACAAATTGGGATTCAATGTAATAAACAGTATAATGTTAGCAAAAGACTTGGCCGCTGTGTGCTTGTGTGCGTTATGAAAAATAATTATGAATTATTGCGAAAACAAGCTTTTTTATGTTGTTTAAATATTTTTTTTCGAAAAATAAACTCAAATGAAGCTTGGTAGGTTTTTCATTGAGTTGGTAGGTTTTTTTTAAAAGTTTGGTAGGTTTTTTTTCTTGACAACGGCAACCGTGCGCACAATACAGACAATGAACGGCAAACGTTTAAAACTAAACCTTAAAGAAAGAAATTTGACGACACAGGGGAAAGTGAACGATTTAAGAGAGCGACTGTTGGCAGATTTCAGAAAAGAAAAAAATGAGGCAAAAACTAACAAGCCAAAGGAAGGGGTTGTGAATGATCAATCGTATGTATGTATGCTAGAAGACCAACTACAGAAAATGGAAAAAAAAATTTCTGAATTGGAAAAGAAGTGCGAAAAATATCAGCAGAATGAGCAAAAACAGCCAATGAATCATATTGAAAACGCTAAAACATTTTCTAATCCACGTGATGTGATGGATATCTTACCGAAATTCGATCCAGCTGGTCAGTTGGCTGGATTGACGGCTCCTCAGTTTATTGCCAAAATCAATTTATTAAGAGAAACGTATGGCTGGAACGATAAATTAATTTTATTTACAATGCCCACAAATTTACAAGGAGCCGCCCGAATTTGGATGGACGCACAAAATGATGTATTTCAGACGTTTGATTCTTTTTCTAAGGCGTTGATAGAGAGTTTTCCTTGTCTTGTTAATGAAGCAGATGTCCATACGCAATTATCACACCGTGTTCGCCAGAATGGCGAAGACTTAGAGACGTATTTTTTCTCTATGTGTGCAATTGGAACAAAAGCAAGCCTATCAATTCCGGCAATTACAAAATACATTATTGCGGGGTTACAAAACAATGTGGTTTCTGGTCTCTTATCGGGGTTGGTTTTTAATTCGACCACAGAATTGCTTATTCGATTAAAATCTTTGGAAAATATCCAAGTGCCTCAATATTCCTTTGAAAATCGGAGTTATAATAAAGTCCCACAGATTTTTGGACAAGACAAAAATAAACCGGGAAACAATTTTACTACTAGTCAATCGGATAATCGCATTTGCTTCAATTGTTCCGAGCGTGGTCACATCTCCATTCATTGTCCAAAACCACCACGGCGTCCACGGTGTAAAATTTGCTACAGAACAAATCATTCTGAGGATCAATGCACAATCAAAAATAATTTTTTGCTTAACAAATCAAATGTAACAGAACGGCGTGTGAATGTAATCACAACGCCAGATGAATATCACAAAGAAGTTTTAATAAATGGAAAATCGTACATAGGTTTTATTGATTTTGGGAGTGAATGTAGCTTAATTAAGAGGAGTGCTTTCCAACTCCTTCAAATAAATTCTGTCGCTGGTCAATATATCCTAAGGGGATTTGGGGGTGGCTCTCATTATAGCTCCGAAAGAGTTTTTGTCCAGGTTGTAGTTGACATGGTAAAAGCTGATATATATCTGTTAATTGTGGAGAATGATTTACTTCAAACAGATATCCTTATTGGTAGAGATTTTATAGACCAAGACCATGTCAGAGCAATTAAAGAGAAGAAGAGCTTAACTTTTGAATACCAAAAACGGTTGGAAATATTACGTCCTGAAATACATAACTTTAAACCCATCGACAAAGCGGATGTTGTGTACAGCCTTGCCCTCAATGAAATTGATGTTGATTCATTTCTTAAAATTTTAAATGAATTTAGATCCTGTTTTGCTAAAAATAGCAGCGAACTGGGAGTATGCAAAATATCGGAGTTTTCCATCAAGCTGAAGTCTAATGATGTGATAAACAGAAAACCGTATAAATTAGCCTTTACGGAGCGTGACAGAGTCGAAGCGATTATAGCAAATTTGCTTAAAAATAATATTATTAAAGAAAGTACTTCCGAATTCTTTTCACCGATGTTACTGGTAAAAAAAAAGAATAATGAGGATAGGTTGTGTGTCGATTATAGACAATTGAATGCAATCACGGAAGGTCAACCATTTCCAATGCCCAATATAGAAGAGCAATTGACGAAGCTACACGGGTTTAAATATTTCACTTGTCTGGACTTAATGTCTGGCTATTATCAAATTCCGATTGATGAGTCATCTCAAAAATTTACTGCATTTTAAACATATAATAATCAGTATGAGTTTTTGAGAATGAGTTTTGGGTTAAAGAATGCACCTGCTGTTTTTCAAAATACGATGAACAAGTTATTAAAAAATATTGGGAATGAAACAATATTGGTCTACTTAGACGATATTGTTATTCCAAGCAATACTCTATATGAAGGCGAACAGAAACTACGAGTTTTGCTTAAAGCCGTGTTAGAATCAGGAATGACATTTAAGCTAGAAAAATGTAGTTTTTACAACACGGAGGTAGAAGTTTTGGGCCATATTGTGACAGCGCAGGGTATAAAACCGGGATCCAAGACAAGGGCAATTTCAGAATTCCCGACCCCCCAAAATGTTCATGATATACGACAGTTCCTCGGTTTGAGTGGTTATTTTCGGAAGTTTATAGAGAACTATGCCTGTATAGCTGAGCCTTTGACGTCACTTTTAAGGAAAGACTTTAAGTTTGAGTGGCTCATGGAACAAGAAACATCATTTTTGAGATTAAAAACCTTAATGTGTAGCGAACCGTTGCTAGCTATTTACTCTGTGAATGCTCGTCATGAAATTCACACAGATGCATCTTCAATCGGTATCTCTGGTATTTTAATGCAAGAAGAGGCTGGTAATCTTCATCCAGTACAATATTTTAGTAGAAAGACAAATTCAGCAGAAAGCTGCTATCCCAGTTTTGAGCTGGAAGTACTGGCAATTGTGGAAAGTCTAGACCGATTCCGAATATATGTCTTAGGAAAACATTTTACTATTGTCACTGATTGTCAGGCCATAGAAACGCTCAAAAATAGCTCAGCTTTAAACAAACGAATAGCAAGGTGGTGGTTAAGATTATCAGAGTACGAATACACTGTGGTACACAGAAAAGGTAAACAAATGCAACATGTAGATGCGCTAAGTCGTCAGCCAATCGATGAATGTACACCTAAAGAATCTATTGAGCTTAATGTACTCAAAGTAGAAATTAACACCATGGATTGGATATTATCGTTACAAACTGAAGATACTAAGTTAGTCGAAATAATGAATAAGCTTAATGAAGAAAAGAAAAACCTAGAAACAAAGCAATTAAAAATTGATTATACAATGAAAAGCAATGGGTTATTCCGAAATGTTAATGGGGATAGAATGTGGGTGGTTCCTGCAGGAGCACGCTCGCAACTCGTTAGCCATTTTCATAATGATAGAGGTCACTTTGGGTTAGAAAGAACATTCAAAAACCTTTCGAAATCATTTTGGTTTCCTAGAATGCGGCAGTTTGTAAAAAAATATATAAAAGCATGCGTCGAATGCTGTTATAATAAAAGGAAAGGCGGTAAGAAAGAAGGCGAGCTACACTTCTCTGAGACTATTCCAATACCCTTCCACACTATACATTTAGACCACTTGGGACCCTTCGTTAAAAGTTCACTTCAAAATCAGTATTTAATAGTCCTGACTGACGCTTTCACAAAGTACGTAATGGTAAAAGCGGTAAGAGATACAAAAACCAGCCATGTACTTAAATTCTTAAACGACATTACACTGATATTCGGGGTTCCAACAAGAATTATTACTGATAGAGGTACAGCGTATACATCCAAAGCATTTGTTAGTTATTGTTTTGAAAATAGTATTATTCATATCAAAAATGCTGTTCGCACACCCAGAGCTAACGGCCAGGTTGAGCGCACTAATAGAACGCTTTTAAGTTCTATTACCACAATGACTGACCAAGAGACACTACGAAACTGGGACAAAACGTTAAGAAACATTCAATGGTCTATTAATAGTTCCACGAATAGCACTACAAAGAAAAGTCCAAATGAGCTCCTTTTTGATTTTAGGCCTAGAGATATTCTTCAAAACAAGCTAGTTCTAGCTTTTCAAGATGCCGAAGTTCAGGTGAGCACATCAGCAGCGGTAAATCGAGAACTTGCTTCTGAGAGAATAGAAGAACAGAAGAAGAAGTGGAAGGAGCGGTATGATCGCCAATGCAGGAAGCCAACCATCTACCATAAGAACGATCTGGTTGTTGTCGAATCGGAACCACCGGCAACAGGAGATTCTCGTAAACTGGAACCGAAATACAGAGGTCCCTTTATTGTTTCTGCCGTTCTTCCCAATGATAGGTATGTAATCGAGGATGTACCAGGAATGCAAAGGAAAAGCAGATTTTATCAGTCGGTGTATGCTTCAGACAAAATGAAACCATGGTGTCAAGTAGATCCAGACCTTGACCTTTGTGATGACACAGAAACGAGGTCGTTTCTGCAGTAGGATGGCCGAATGTAAGAGTGTTTTAATGTAAGAGTGTTTTGTCTTTATTTTGTACTTGTAAGAGAGAGGGAAATACTGGTGGCAGTCTACTGTGAGACGGCGACCAGTACGGTTCATAAAGATTAATAAAGCTTGTAAAAACTAATAACGTGTGAAAGAACTATTTGTTTAACAATTGGTTCTTGTGTGGAGATCAGCAGTTGAATGGTGCCAAGGTAGATTTAGCATCATTTTCAATAGCTTGTTTTGACTAACTTGCAATTTTTTTATATGACTATTAGCGGCATTTTTCCAAACAGGGCAGCCATACAAAAGAATGGCCTGAAATACAACTTTTAAAATTATTATTTTGTTTTCCTGCGAAAGCGAAGACTTTCTGTTAATAAAGGGGAAGAGGAGGTTGGTTGCTTTCTTGACTTTTTTGATTATTTGAGTAATATGGCAGTTAAAAGTTAGTTTTGGGTCTAAATAGATGCCAAGGTATTTAACTTGGGTTTCCCAAGAAACCGGAGTACCAAGGATTTGAATTTGATTGCTGGGAAGAAAACAAGCTTTTCTTTTTCTCGTAAAAAAGATGGCTTGTATCTTTTCAGCATTGAGTTTTATTTTCCATCGGTTATAATATTCCTCTAATACTTTTATCGCATTACTAAGATTAGTCTCAATGCTGAGACCTAACTTGTGCGAAGATATTATTGCTGTGTCGTCAGCAAAAATTGCTGCTTCACAGTCTGATAACTCAGGAAAGTCGGAAGTATATAAGTTATATAAAATCGGCCCCAAAACTGATCCTTGAGGGACACCAAAGTCAAAACGCATCAATTCTGAAGCACTGTTTTTAACATAAACCATAAAAGATCGACTTGACAAGAAACTTTGTACAATTTTTCACAGGTAAGAAGGAATATTGAGTGAAATCATTTTATAAATAAGGCCATTATGCCAAACTGAATCGAATGCTTTTTCAATATCTAATAAGATCATTCCTGTTGACATGCCTAGGTCTCTTTTTTGTTTGATCAAGTTGCATATTCGAAGCACCTGATGCGAAGTACTATGGTACTTCCTAAAGCCAAATTGTACATTTGGATATAAATTATTGTCCGTAACTATCTTTAATAATTTCTCTTTTATTATTTTTTCATAGACTTTGCTGATATTGCTGAGTAAGCTAATTGGCCTATAACTGTCAGTCCTGACAGAATTCCTACCCGCTTTGAGTATTGGTATGACCTTACCTGTTTTCCAGACAGTAGGAAAGTATTGCAATTTTAAACATGCATTCAGTAGAAATGTCAGAAAAATGATCCCAAGTCTCGGCAACATTTTTAAATATAGATTTTTAATTTGGTCAGACCCTTGGGATTTCCTTGTTATAAGCGTAGCAATGATTTCAGCTACTTCTTCATGAGTTACTAACATATTTTGAGGTGTTTCACTGACTATTTGGTTAAAGTTTTGTATGGCTGTATTTACTAGTTGATCAGTTGACATATTGCCCAGATTTTGAGATACCGAATGATTTTGAGAGAAGTTAAGTGCGAGTGCATTAGCTTTTTCCGAGTCTGTGAAGTGAATTCTTGAGTCGGTTTTTAAAAAAGGTATTTGTCTGTGTTTGTTTTTTATGATTTTGACAATATTCCAGAATGGTTTGGCGTTTTTATCAAGTGAACGTAGTTTTCGACTCCAATCCTGGTTTCTTTTACTCAACAATTCACTAGAGATAAGTCTATTTAGGTACGAAACATTGGCTCTATAAATAGGTTGACGATATCTTTGCCAATTTCTTCTTTGAATGTTTCTATTTTTGATGAGTTCTAATATATAAGGCGAAATGTTTGAGGAAAAGGGTTTTCTGATAGCTTTTGGGACAGAACGATCGACTGATGATAAAATTTCTTGAGTGAAGTTATCCACAATATTGTCGACATCATTTTTAGAATTTACGCTTTCCAGGTCCATAGGAACATTACGAAGTTTCGATTTCAACACTGACCTAAATCGTGTCCAGTTTGCATTTTTAAAGTTTTGGTAATATTGTTCTGTTTCAATTCCCGACCAGAGAAGTTCGCATAGAACTGGGTAGTGATCAGAACTAAGTTCATTTAAAGTAACAGGTGAAGTAATAAGACTAGGCATATTTGACACGAAAAAGTCAAGGACAGAAGGACTTCCACGAGAACTGTTTGGGACATAAGTAGGACTAGGAGGATACATTAAGTTTATTGGCATTGTAAGGGATATGTCATATAAAACATTTCCATAGGAGTTTGCCCTGATACAACCCCACTCTCTGTGCTTGCAGTTAAAATCTCCACCAATAAGAAAATCTCCACTTACAGCAAAAAGTTTTCTAAAGTCATGCTTTAGACTTAATCTTTTATTTAACGAAGAAGTGCCGCCAGGAAAATACGCGCAATAAATTTTGAAAGCTCTATTATTTCTTAGTTTAATCTCTATACCAATATTTTCAACAATTTTTGTTTCAATTATTGGCAAGAGTGAATGTTGTATTGATTTCCGGATAAGAATTGCAACCCCTCCACCTGGTCTATCAGTCCTGTCAACTCGATAGCACTTATAGTTAGGTGTTGTCAAATGAATATTATTGTCTAGCCAAGTTTCTGTTATTAAAGCAACATCTATAGTATGTCTATTTAAAAAGTAAATTAATTCTAAACGTTTATTATTAATGCTCTTGGCATTCCAAGTAATGATTTTTATAAATTTGTTTGTATTGTTATTTGCCATGGTTAAATAAATACTTAGTGGTTAAATGTGCGATAACATTAAATTGGTCTATCTTAGTCTTACATGCTGACAATTTAGAAATCATTTCCATTAGTAATGAATTTAGCTCTTCGTATGAAAAAAGTATTTCACTGTTGGAGCTTGTATTAGTATGTGCATTATTAGCAATTGGAGAGTGAGTATGGATATTAGTATTATAACCTGGACCATTCAATCTGCCAGCACTTACACTTTGTACATTCTGAGAAGAATAATAACGCTGTGGCTTTGGTTGCGGGAGAGATGGAAAGTCTACCATGGAAGGTAATGAAATTTGTTGTTGTTGATTGGAGTGAACAGCACTGTGTGGTGCTGCTGTTGTTAATCTTAATGATCGTGTAGTTTACGGAGTTATTGAATGCATTGAATGCTCTCTTTTAGTTGATTTATTTCTCAGCTGAAGGTATTGTGCTCTGTGAGCACACGTTGAGTCAGAAGATTTGTGGTCAGTGTTGCCGAAAGTACTCCCATAGGAGTATTGTACTACTTTCAACACCTCCGTACTCCCGTACTCCTCCTTTCACATTCGTACTCCCATTTTTTTCAAAGACCTAAAGTATCTTACACTTGCAGTAAAGTGTAATGTCAACCTTAATAAATTTAATTCACTGTGAATTTCGATGTTTTTTTTTTTTTTAAGAAAATCCAGATATGTTCACTTAAGGGTGTATGTGGCATTCGCTACATAACCCAAAGAAGCAAATCGAATTTAAAGAGTTTCAAGAATACTTTAATTTTGAAAAACATAAAATTCTAAAAACTTCTTTTACTAGGTGGCTAGCTCTTAAACAGGTTGTGGCAAGAGCACTAGAACAGTAGCCCGCATTGCTACATTACTTTTTGGAAAATTCTTTTGAATCTTCTGACAGTAACCAAGATCTTGTTCACAAGATTCAAGGAGAGCTAAATGATACCACTCGTTTGCATTTATTATTTCTAGCCTATGTTCCTTAGTTAACTAAACAGCTTAACTTAGAATTTCAATCAGTCCGTCCGTCCGGTTTCATAAATTTTTGCCAACCGTTAAAACTTTCTACAAAATTATCTTATAAAATTTTATCAGATCGGGGTTTTTACGTGACAAGTCAATCCAAATTTTACGGAAAATTATTTAAAAATAATTGATTCTGTATACTTTCCGTTAGGTTCGGTTAGGTTAAAAATGGCTGTCAGGAATACAACTGACACACTTAGACCAATATTAGGTCCATTGTGATACCATAAAAATATTGCGAGGGAGTACCTCACTTAACAAAACCATTTGGAGCTTTTAATAAAGCGAAGGAGATGCAGGGGATCTGTGTTCACCAGATCGCTTGGATCATCAAGAAAATATTTTCCTAGATGCCGTTATCTTTTAAAGGAGAATGCAGGACATGAGCAGAGGAGGTGTGGAATAGTCTCTTCCTCCTCCTCATCTAAGCAACTTCTGCAGAAGTCATTAGAGGGAACGCCGAGTCTTATGGCGTGTCTTCCTATCAGACAATGTCCGGTGATGACATTTATAACGGAGCTAACGTGCAATCTGGTTATGGATTTTGTTGTCTTGTGCGTTTTGGATCTAGTCCTGGCCATATACGTTTTGTTGCCACACACGTGGTGATATTGTTCTACCTATAACTTGTTGCCACACACGTGGTGATATTGTTCTACCTATAACTTTTTATATCCATTGCCTCTTGCTTTAGCATAAGTTTACATGTAGCGATTGGTATACCAATATTCAACCTGCTGGTTGAGATCGGTAGAACGGTTCCTTTTCTGGCGAGTTCATCGGCTTTGCAGTTACCCACGATATCTCTGTGCCCCGGAACCCAAATAAGGTGAATATTAAACTGTTCAGCCATCTCCCTAAGAGATAGACGACAGTTAAGGGCGTCGGGGCTAAGGCTGAACTTTTTATTAAAACAAAAAAAAATTTAAAAAAACTCAACTAACTTAAAGGTGTTTGCCGAGATTATTATAAGACCATGTGTGTTCAAATTTCACAGCGAATCGATTTTGACGACGAAATTTTGAGATCTATACAAGGTGTTGACCCTTTAAATTTAGCAGAAAGTGCAACTTCAATAATTTCTTCTATTCCTGATTTAATTATTGAAAATGAAATTGAAAACCTTGTCATGTGTGGCGAACACTTCTTAACCAAACTATGGTTTCTAATTCCTTAGAAATAGAAAAATTCTGGTCAGAAATTTTTTCCTTAAGAAATGTTTTTAATGAACCACTTTTCTCTCTGACAAAAGATTTTGTAAGTGCTTTGTTGAGTCTTCCACACAGCAGCGCAGCGGCAGAACGAGTTTTTTCCCAACTGTTTCTCATTAAAGATAGAAAACGGAACAGATTGGAACTTAATACATTAATGCAGTTATGAGCTGCAAGGAATTATTAAATGCAGTTGATTGCTGCAAATGGATTCCCAAAACAACTTTTGAAATCTTATAAAAAGTAATAATAGTTTCTTTTTGTAATTTTTGTTACACTTACACTTTTATATGAATCAAAATACCTTACTTGTGTCAAAGTCACTTGTATTTAATGTATTTTCACGCGTACAATAGTTTCCTAGTCTTGATTAAAGAAAAAAACTGTGAATTGAGCCAACTGCCATTACAGATTTTTTTTACATATTATTAAAGAAATATATTTTTAATTTATTTATTTCTGTTGTGTTTTTTTATTTCGCCTAATTGATTTTTTTATTTAAATAAAGCTTAAACAAAAAATTTATTTATGAAAATGTCTGTACTACTATTTTTTTCAAAATACTCCCCTCTTTTGGCTGCAGTACTACCTTCAAATATTTTTACCCGGCAACACTGTTTGTGGTTCTCGTTGCAATTTGCACATTTCAGCGTTGCAGGATTTTCACATTCGTCAGTCTTATCTCTTATGGGAGCCAGCGCAGTTTGCACAATAGGTTTTGACGTGGCAGTTTCTTTCGCCGTGGCCAAACATTTGGCAGTTGTGACATTGGGTCACTTTACCTTTTAGTTTCCTTTGGAAGCTCCAATTAATTTGGGTGTGAAACACCGAGCGATAATTTTTTTTTAAGTCAATGAGCTTAATTGAACCATTTTGAAGGGAAACAATGTGAAAGGTGTCTGTGTAAGAATCGTATTTTTTTGTTATGGATTTAACCTCTAAACACGAAAGCCCGAGTTTAATTAATTCAGTTTTTACTTCATTGTCATTGATTTCACCTAAACCGTAAAGTACCACTTTAAAGGCTTTGGCACTTTTAAGATCGTGCGTAAAATATTGACAATTTTCGTTTTTTAATTTAGATAACACTTTTTCATATGATTCGGGGTTATCACAATTTATTCGGATTCCGATTGATAGTTTTTTTATAGAATAGTCTTTTATGTCTAATGATTTCATCATTTGGTGAACGTAGTCATGTGACTTTTGTAAGAGTTTAATTGGCGGCACATAGGCTCTTTTGACACTTGGCGAGATAATTTCGTCCATTTCAACAATATCGTCGTCGACTTCAACTTCAGCCTGACATTGCAATGGGGCCCAGAATTTGGGGCTTTTCCAATTTTGTGGATGTTTTTGGGCGTTATCCATGTTGGAACAGTGCTTTTTATCTGAGGACAATAAATTGTCCTCAGGTTTAGGGGATCTAACACGTTTGGCAATGATTGTGTACACTATCACACACACGAGTAAGATATAAAAGTCTTTATTTGGGGTTCGGTTGCTTTTGCCCGTTAGGCAAAAAGAAAAAAAAACTCAGTCAATTGAGAACGATCTTATCGGGTTGAATATAAGTCGGTGACTCCTGTGTAGAAATGCTGTCGGCCTTTAATTTTTTGTTTATGAATGAAGTTCCAAGAATAAGCCATCTCTTTACCAAAATTCTATCAAATAAAGCTATTCAATGCAAATAACCAAACAATCATCATACAAAAAAACTTGATTTCGAGAAAAGCTGGTTAATTCTGAAAGTAGCAACATTGACTTATCGTCAATTCAAAAACCCCTCCGACCGATATGCATTCAATGATGATAAATTAAAGTAAACCAACATCACAACGAAACAAATTCCTGGTCACGTAATTGAAGTTGCACTTTTGTATGGTGGATAACTTCCCAAGTGCATGACTCGTAAAAGGGCTCCAAACTAACTAAACAAAGTGCTGCTTGGTACTTGGTATCCGCTGCCATCCATCGACACTTGTGATGTTAGATGCATTGAATATTAATAAAAAATCGTAACTGGTTTGGTCTGATGGATAAAAATATCTTCCAAAAGAAAAAGTAAAGTGCATCCATAACTACCTGACATTTTATGGAAATAAATATGGCTTGACAGTTGCAAGTCCGATAGGCATAAAATTCTGAATTTTATTTTGCGCGATAATTGAAAGCTTGGAAATGGCTTTCACTTTCGTAAAGTGATTGATGCTCACGTATTGATTAGCTGTGTGGGTTCACTGCAACTGTTTGAGTTATGTACGTCAAACAAATTTATTTCTTCCTGAACTTAGTGGAAAAGTCTGCAACATAAAATCAGTGTATAAAATCACTGATTTCATCATGAATAAATATTTTAGACATTAATACAACAAATATACCAAACGTTAAAATAACATGCGAGAAAAAAACTTATACCTTGCAGTTTCATTGATGGCACTGTTACTTTGGGAAAAAACGGTGGCAGCATACCAATTTCAATTGGCTGTTTCAAAGTAGTGATAAGAACATTACCCAAGGCACGGAATCTAAAATTATTCGTCCGCTTTTAGTAAACACGAACTTTAAACCAGTTACAACCAGTGAATGTCTTTTGCCAGCTAGAAAACAAACAAAACCATTTAGCATGTTCCGAAAAGCCCGGATTGGCAGCAAAAAAAAAAAAATTAGTTCGAATATCTATTTTTGTAATAACTTAACCTGTTTTGGTGACTTGGATGTTATCGCATCGGTAAGCCCAGCAGTAATATTATTTAACACGTAAAGCTGGCTAACAGGTTGCTAGGTAGGGTACTCAAAACTCACACACCTCGGGTATAGCCAACGCATAATATCAGAAGCAATATCCGAGAAAGATATCAATACATATTATTAATTTGATCGAAGCGTGTTTACGGTTAATCTTTCTTTCAGTGGATTTATGAATGTTTACGCAGAGACGTGCCAAAGACTTTGGATGGACAGTGAAAGTAGCCGGTGTGATGTCGTGAGTATTGAATAACAGTGGCGCAACTCAATGTGCATTGACGCTTTTGAATACATTGCGTTGTGTTGTGTATAGGTAGGAAAAGGAATGCTGAGACAGACGACTAGTGTGTCAGTAGGGAAGTGCTGTCTAACGAGAGAAAAATATATGAAATTGAATAGCTACTGGGAGAGATAGGTCATATTTCAACTGAATGAAGCTTTTTCGCGGGTATATTAACGGGTGTGATGTTACCACTTATAACGTCACACAACAAACATGTTTAGCAATGAAAAGTTTTTCCGGTAAGTGGATGAAAAGATAGCAAAAGAATAAAATAACTGAAGCAGGATATTCATGACTCTATTAATTATATAACCACATGAAATGATATATTTTAGTTATGACATAGGAACAAAAAATTATTTCAGCCAAAGCCAGATTCTCCACGTTGTCAGAGGTTTGGTTCAGTTTTATTTCCGTAAAAGCTCATTAAGTTGGAAAAAGTGCTGTTTCCAATAACCGAACAAATTAAAAGCGAATCACGACAACCGTACGCTAAATATTCACCATCAAAATATCCTGGAAAGCTTAGTAAAGTCAAAAGGGTTTTGTTTTATTCTCCGGAACTTCAAAGTCCTATTGATTACTGAAATTTCATTTACTCCTGATAAAGCTTTACATGAATTGCTTGTAGGTAAATTCGTTGAGCTTTATTCAATACCGTTTTTAAAATAACATACAACCGAGCGAAAAAATCACACAGTCACATAGTTGCTATTTGAAGAGAAGTTCATGGCATTTGACATCCCTGCTTTTTGCCTGTTGTACCCGTGGCGCAATGGTTAGCATGTCTGCCTGGCAACCCTGAGGTTCGTGGTTCGAATCCCAATAGAGGCTTTAATATTTTTCCATGGCTATCGACTTTCACGAGGAATTCGCAATCCATTGCCATGAAAAGCGTTTTCTCGATTAGCCGTTTGGAACAGGCAGAAAATTGTAGGACCCTTTCATTCCGTCACAAGGCATGGTTGTGTGAAATGCGCTAGGCCCCTTGGGGTTACTCGTTCTGCTGCGCCACCCTATTTTTTGTATTTTTTTATTTAGTTTGTTACCTGAACATGTCACGGCAAAATGCTGGTGATACTTTAGGGTAAAGTGAGGGAAGGCCCAGGGCTCAAAAACGTTCGCAGTTTGACATCCAGGGTAAGTCAAGGCTTTTCGAAAGTTGAAAATTTACAATTCAATGGAATAATAGGTTCGTTCGTTCATTGTCACCAGAAAGCCTTTTTTGACGCTGAATGTTTTTTGAGCTCTTTGTTTGCCCTCGACTCACCCGGAAATAACACTAATCTCCCACGTGACCACCACGTTGACCTCAGAACATTGTGGCGAGCTTCCCGATTGATGTTTGAGGCCAACCAAACGCTGATATTGTTGCATTTGTGAAGACTCCTTTTTCCGATTGTGTCTAAAATTGGTAAGACTTTGTATGAATGTGGGTACATACATTTTTAATAAAAAATTCTCTTTTTTCCAAGATCTGCCCTAATGTGAAAATTTGGCCTGTTTTGGACTTCTCTGGTCTAAAACCACATTGATAAGGACCTATCAAGTTGTTAACGTGGGGTTTCAAACGTTCACATATTACACTAGACAAGATCTTATAAGCGACGTTAAGGAGGCTTATCCCTCTATAATTGGCGCAATTGTGAGGGTCTTCCTGCTTTTGGATCGCGCATACGATACTGAGGTTTCATTCATCGGGCATGCTTTCTTCCGAACTTATCATGTACATCAGCTTCATGCTTCATGCTTCTTTCCAACTGTTCTCCAGCTGCCTTGAAAAGTTCGGCATCAAGGCCATCTGCACCTGCAGTCTTATTTGATTTAAGTTTGCATCTGGCAAGATTTACTTCTTCTAGGTCGGGAGGACTGCATTCTTGACCATCGTCCAAGCTGAATGGGGCAATCTGCCTGACAGCGGAATTCGTGTCTTCATCGTCGTTAAGCACTCTGCAGAAATGATCTTTCCAGATCCTCAGGAGCAACTGTGACTATGTTTAACTATGTTTCTCAGCTGGTCTTTACAGGCTTGGGTTTGAAGCTTGCCACCCTGACAGGATCTTTTTACCTTTTGGTAAAACTTCCGTATCTCGTTCCTGTCATGGCACCTCTCAATTTCCTCAAACGAATGCTTCTCATGCTGCTTCTTTTTCTAATTGAGAATTCGGTTTTCTTTCCTTCTTTTCTCCTTGTACATTTCGTTATACTGATCGTAAGCACCCCTTGTTCGTTTTGCATCAGCATTTGTCGTGCTTTGGCTGCTGTTTTTTTTTTATAATTAATGCGCACATCAAGGGGTTATGATGACTACCCTTATAATGTTGTAGAACACAGTGCGAGTATTAATTATTATTATTCCTCGTGCAAATTCTCCATTTTGTGTTGGAAATTGTATTGAAAAAAAGCATAACGTTATGAGCATAGCCCGTCTGGACAGGCATGCTCATAACGCACAGCAAAAAGCTAGGGCGAGTTTATGGAAAACCTAGGTCAAAGCTAGGGTTCAAAAAACACTCAATTTGACATTCAGGGCGACTTTGGGTTTCTCAAAAAACGCTTTATGGTGACCCCAGGGCTTCAACGAACAAACCTACTATTTTGTCTTCATCTCAGCTGCCGTCAGATCATTCACACATTTTTTTAGCAGTGTCTAACATTATGATCCCAGTGTAATACACTTGGTGGAGCCCTTGCTTGCTACGCGGGAGGTTCGATTTTCGAGTCCCAACAGAAAAAAAAAAATATTTTTCCACGGTTGCCCTGATGAGCTGATCATAGAATTGCACCAAATGTGTTTTAGGAGCGCTTTTGTCGCAACTCAGCAAAGTGCATTGCTGAGCAAATCAAAGAACTGCTAGGCTTCTACAAACACGTACCAAATATCGAATTTTGCAATTAAAAA
The DNA here is from genome assembly GCA_949752695.1 of Melanostoma scalare. Lineage (NCBI taxonomy): Eukaryota > Metazoa > Arthropoda > Insecta > Diptera > Syrphidae > Melanostoma > Melanostoma scalare. Next base: position 29,592,383 of record OX456985.1, read on the forward strand.
TAGTTGTTCAAACAGTTTATGTGTGTTTAACGGTAATTTTTCAGATCAGAACAGCGCAGCACAGAAACAGTGAAATATATGTCAAGCTAGGTAGAACAAGCAAACTTGTCAAAAAAAGCAACAACGAAAACGAAAAACCAACCACCAATTTTTCTGTTTCTGATATCAACTGAATTTAGTGCATTTTTATCCCGAATAAGTAACTTTATTTTCAGCATTAGGTTTTTTTCCTGTTTTTATGTTCAACAGATGCTTTTAACAGTTTTCACCAACCTTGTAAATGTAGAATGCTTAAAAATAGGTGCATAAAACGCTGTGCTAAACTGTTCAAGAACAGCTCATTGAACACTCTTTTTATAAATCAACGTAGATTTGTACCTCGTTTCCATCAGAGATAAGAAATTAATTAAATGGCAAACATCACACACACATTGAAACTGCCTACAAGCTGATTTACCGAAAATCACCTCTACTACTTTGAGTACAGCTTCCACTCCACCTTTACTTTACACAAAATCTCACTACTACCACTTTGAGTACAACATATCTCACTACTACCACTTTGAGTACAGCTTCCACGTATTCACAGACAGAGGATGTGATTACAAAAACAACAATGTAAACAAATGGTTGTTGCGGGGTGTTATAATTTATTGCAAAATAAGTAGACACGTCTGTTCTCGTTCAATCGGTTTATTAGAATGAATATTGGTTTACAAAATGGAAGTGTACAAGATACATTTTTGTTGTTTACTGAATGCAATAAAAAGGCTGCATTCAGCACTGTTATGACAACTCTTCCCCTGCGCATAAACAATATATTCTTAATACTATCTAAATATTTATGAATGTGTTGGATTTCAAGATTTATATAAATGTTATTTTTATATAACTTGTTCATTGATGTCAAGGAAAATTAAATTATTATACTTTGTATAAGTTTCACAAATTCATTTCGATAATAAGATCAAGTTTCATTTAACATATTTATAGGTCAAGATTTATATAAATGTTATTTTTATATATGTAATAATTTGTACATTGATGTCAAGGGAAATTAAATTATTATACTTCATATAAATTAAATAGATTCACTTCAATAATAAGATCAAGTTACAATTAACATAAATGTATTTATAAATTATAAGTCAAGTCTGATAGGGGTTTTTTTTACTCTACTAGATCTTCGCACAACAGGAGGAGGAGGAGGATCAGTGTTCTCTTTCATATTTATGTTCGGATTTTTATAATTTTCTCCGATAACATTTTCAGAATTTGAATTCCGATCAATGTCCTCGTGCAAAATCTCACTTGAGCCCTCCCTTGGTAAATTTAAACTGCTACTCAAGTTCAGATCCTTCTCTCTGTTTGTGTTATTTTCAGGAAAGTCAAGTTCGACATTTTCTTCAGAGCATATGGAATCTGAATCTAGATCTTCAGAGTCTCGAACACCAATACCAACCGAACGTATTTGGTCGATATGGCGTTTCCATTCCCTTCCGTCGTCAAGTCGAACTACATAGTGGAGTTTTCCATACCTAGTTATAACATTTCCAAACTTCCACCTAGTTTTCTTATCTATATATTCGCGTACAGCTACTCTATCTTGAATGCTAAGCTCTCGAATTGTTTGCGGTAATACTTCTTTTTTTTCTTCATTCTGTACACTTGGTACCATTAAATCTATTTTAGAACGAATTTGTCGATTGAAAACTAGCATTGATGGGGACTTACCTGTAGCAGGGTGAATAGTTTTTCTATATGTAAGTAAAATGTTATTTAGTTCTGCACTCAGATGGTGTTTATCGCAGTTCAAGGCTTTTAATTTATGTTTGATTGTTTTGACATAGCGTTCAGCTTGTCCATTGGTTGATGGATGGTAGGGCGCTCCCATTTTATGGACAACTCCATTCAATTTAAGAAAATTCTTAAATTGCCATGAAGTGAACTGGGTTCCATGGTCTGAAACGAATACCGATGGTATTCCAAAAGTTGAAAAAAAATCTCTACAATGCGTAATAGTAGCTTCGGCAGTTATTTTATTTAAAATGCGTACATCAACCCATTTTGAAAATGCGTCAACTAAAATGAGAAGATAAATTCCACCCATCATTGGACCTGCAAAGTCCGCATGAATTCTTTGAAATGGTTCCGCAGGCGTTTCCCAACAATGAAAACGTTCTTTTACCGGGTTTGTTTGCACTAACTGACAAGCTGTGCAATTTTTCGAAATATTTTCAATGTCTGTATAAATACTTTTCCACCAACAGTAACCTCTGGCCAACGATTTCATTCGAGAAATTCCAAAATGTGTAGAATGTAATTCTTCGAGTACTCTTGCACGCAACTCATTTGGAACGTACACTCGAACGCCGCGCATTAAACAATCTTGTTGTAAGGAAAATTCAGATTGATTAATTCCAAAACGAAAACGGCTATCGACAATTCTACCATTTTTTAAACCTTGTATTAAAACTTTAACACTGCTATCTGCAAGTGTAGCTTTGGACAGATCTTGTACTGTTAGTGGTAAATGTTCTATCATATTTATTTCTACTATGTCAATTTCTTCGATCTTGGATGAAAAATCGGCGGTCGGTAACCGTGACATTCCGTCCGCATTTCCGTGATCTTTTGTATTCTTGTATTTAATATCGTAGTCAAAAGACTGTAAAAAGATTGCATAATGTTGCATTCTCATGGCAGACATAGTAGGTAATCCCTTTTTAGGAGAGAAAATTTGTAGTATGGGTTTATTATCCGTTACTAATGTAAATTTTCGTCCGAATATATATTGATAAAATTTCCGTATGCCGAAAATAATTGCATAGGCTTCTTTATCAATTTGCGAATATCGTTGTTGAGTAGCGTTCAACGTCTGAGAAGCGTACTGTATAGGACGTTCAGTGCCATCGTCATATACATGGCTTAAGACTGCACCAACACCGTAAGGTGAAGCATCAGTTGCGATTTATCGGACTGCATTTCAGATTTAACTTTCTTAAATGCATCCTCGCAGTTTTTATTCCACACAAAAGGAACATTATTTTTAAGTAAATTATTTATCGGGTATAAAATTGTACTTAAATGCTCTAAAAAACGACCGTAATAATTAACTAATCCCGTAAAAGCACGTATTTCTTCTTTATTACTAGGTCTTTTCATATCTTGTATGGCATTTACTTTATTACGCATTTTATGAATACCACGATCATCAATCATATAACCACAGTAAAATATTTCAGTTTTAAAAAAATTGCATTTATCGAAATTTACACGCATATTGTATTTATCTAATCTTTTCAAAACCTGTTCAAGTCTTTGTAGATGAATCTGGTCATTAGGTCCTGTTATTTTAATGTCATCTAAAAACACAGTAGTACCTTCAATGTCTGCTAAGATTTGTTCAATCTGCCTTTGCCAAATTGCAGGTGCAGATGCAATACCATACATTAAACGATTGGGTTGAAAAAGTCCCTTATGTGTACTCAATGTCAAAATTTCTCTGTCTTCTGGACGTATTTCTAATTGTAGGTAAGCTTGCGTCAAATCAATTTTAGAAAATTTTTTTCCCCCAGCCATTGAGGCAAAAAGTTCTTCAATTGTAGGTAAAGGGTGTTCGTCAATAATCAAGTTTGGATTAACTGTGACTTTGTAATCACCACAAAGTCTAACCCTATTTCCAGCCTTAGCCACCGGTACAATGGGCGTAGCCCAAGCGCTATGATCTACCTTCGTAAAAATACCCTTATCTACCAAATCTAAAATTTCGTTTTCTACTGCCTTCTTAATTGAAAATGGAACTGATCTAGCTTTTATAAAAACAGGTTTACAATTGGGTTTCAGTGTGAGTTTTGCCTGAATATTTGCTATTTTCCCCACTGACTTTTCAAACACTTTTGGATATTTTTTTAATAGTATTTCAATACAATTTCTGTTTTGAGTTATGTTTTGAACGGTACTCGTTCCAAAGATTGTGTTCCAATCCAATTGCAAGTCATGTAACCATTCACGACCAAGCAATGGATGTCTTTCAGAATCAACTACGTATAATTTGAGCTGTTTGGTTCGGTTGGCACTTGTGTTCGAACTCTGTTCCAGTTCTACTTTAACATTAATATATCCGTGTACAATTATTTCATTGTTGCAGTAACTCACCAAGGAAGTATCTGGTGGATTTAAAAACATTTCGTTAAAAAACCTTAATTTATCGGCATTACTTATAAGTGAGACCGGAGATCCCGTATCGATTTCAAAATTTACCAATTTATCATTAATTTTTAAGCAGACACATATTTTAGATCGATCGCAATTTGGATTTTTATTAAAAACGCAATTATCTGTTATGTTACAAATTTGTTCTACCTCCTGCTCCTCGACAAAATATGCGCCTCTATTCTTATTGTATTTTGTATTTTTATTTTTTACATGTTTTGGATTGTTATTACTTATACTATTATTAATATTAGTATTACTTGCTTTAGCACTGAGACACATATTAGCCAAATGCCCAATTTTATTACAATTATTGCAATTAGTATTTTTAAATTTGCAAACATTTGCCAAATGTGTTTCATTGCCGCAGCGATAACAAACTACTTTTTTTTTTAATAAATTCTTACTTGTGACCTGGATTCTGTTCGGTTGTATGTTTGATGGACGAATGTGCGATACACTTTTGGCATTGTGTATTTCTGCACCACCCCTTGCTGATAACTCCATAGCAATCGCCTTCTCTCTCGCTTTCTGGAGTGTAAGGTCAGCTGTCTCGAGAAGTCTGTCTTGTATTTTCTGACTTCTTAGTCCAAAAACTAACTGGTTCCGTATTGCTGTGTCCAGGTACGATCCAAATTTACAATTAATTGATAATTTCTTCAAAGCAGTCAGAAATTCATCAATCGATTCACCGTCCTGCTGCTTTCTTAAATGGAATCTATAATTTCCAACAATTTCCAATGGCTTTGGATCCAAATAGTCGTCTAGTAATTTGACGATCTCAGCATATGATTTCGTTGTAGGTGCAGCAGGTGACATTTTGTCGCATAGGACGTCGTAAGTCTCTTGTCCGATATAATGCAGAAGCAAGGCCAACTTTTTGGTCTCTTCTTTTATGTCGAAAATACCAAACGCACCTTCTAGTCTCGCCACCCAACGAGAAAACTTTGATTTATTTTTATCGAATGATTCGATATTGAATGTGGAATGCATTGTATTTTGAGCCGCCATATTTTCTTCAATATTTGGTTCCTTACCTGTCTCTGGCATTCAAAACAACACCAATACGCAGCAGCAGCAACAACAAGTGGAAAAAAAAAACACCCTCCACGCAGCAACTCAGCAAGAGCAAAAGCAACGAACAGCAGCAAAACTTCGTTCGTCGTTAGCCAACAAAATCTGTGGACTCCAGACAGCAAGCAAATGCAACGAACAGCAGCAGTAATTTCGTTCGTATTGGCAAAAAAAAAATCTGTGGATTCCAGACAGCAACAGCACATGAATCCTTTTTATGTAAAAGCAGTAGACAAAAAAAAATAGCAGCACTCTTTCTTTTTTTTTTTATTTATTTATCCTCGTCGCCAATCTGTTATAATTTATTGCAAAATAAGTAGACACGTCTGTTCTCGTTCAATCGGTTTATTAGAATGAATATTGGTTTACAAAATGGAAGTGTACAAGATACATTTTTGTTGTTTACTGAATGCAATAAAAAGGCTGCATTCAGCACTGTTATGACACGGGGCAAGAGAAGTAAAGGTTTGCCATCTAATTAATTTCTTATCTCTGGTTTCCATTTAGAATTGAATCACACGTCAATTCGAAATAGTGCCAGTGTATACCTACATCGAATTGAAATAGGATTACCCGATCCCACAGAGTATAACCAGAGAGTCCACTGCAGCAAGGTAGTGCGTTTTGCCTACAAGCTAAACTAAACCGGATGCCCGCACCGGATGCCCGCACTGGCCTTCACTTCCCACAGATCAAAGTCAGTTGAGTTTGAAAAGTAAAAATTTTTTTTTTTGTTGCAAAAAAAATCGATAATTTTTAATTTTCATACAGCCTAGAATTTAGAAAAATGAATTTAAGTTACAGAAATTAACTTTTTTTTACATTTTGACCAGTATTTCACTGAAAAAGACAAAAATTAGTAAAAATTTTCATACCGATGCAGGCGTTTAGTTAAGTTTTTACAGTTCATACTAGTGAGCACAGAGCCGCTCAGAAATAGGACGCCATATTGAAAAATTTTTTGCGGGTGTTTCGGGCTGAAGGGGTGGAAGTGGATACTCTGTATTATCTACTCTGTGGGTTATACCACAGAGTATAACCAGAGAGTCCACTTCAGCAAGGTAGTGCGTTTTGCCTACAAGCTAAAATCAAACCGGGAACCCGCGTTTACCACGACCGGGAACCCACGTTTACCACAGCCGCCATTGGCCGCCATTGATTTTTCAGAGAATAAAAATCAGTTGAGTTTGAAAAGTAAAAAATATTTTTTTGGTTGCAAAAAAATCGACAATTTTTAATTTTCATACAGCCTAGAATTTAGAAAAATGAATTTAAGTTGCAGGAATTAATTTTTTTTTTTCCATTTTGACAAGTATTTCACTGAAAAAGACTAAAATTAGTAAAAAATTTCATACCGATGCAGGCGTTTTGTTAGGTTTCACAGAATATACCAATGTGCACATAGCCTTAAACTCCCCATACGATTGCACCTGGTGTGGTAGGTCATATGACGTGACAGATATGAAAAGCAAAAACAAACCAACTTCGTTCGTGGTTCGTGCGCGGTATTTTTGTCGAAAAGTTTCTAAAAACGTTTGCATGCCGAGCGTATCTTAAAAATACGAAAAATAATCGACAGAGAAGACAATAAAAACAAAACTACAACAAATCTAAATGGGCCAGAAAGTCACATGCACATGGAAGACACAGTTGCGGAAGCTGAACGTCGCGAGGACGCCAAAAAGAAATTCGTAAAGTTTGTTCATAAATCATTTTCGATTGATGAAACCAAACGTGATGAGCATTCCACAAAGGTTGTTACGTTGGACGCTCATTGTCTACAAAACACAGTTGAAAATTTGAAAGACAAATGTGAATACACATTCAGGGTATATGCTGAAAACTCCGTGGGCCTTAGCTCACCAGCTTCTACTTATAGCATTTCATTGAAAACACACGCAAGTATGTGTGCATTTTATACAATTTCAAATCACACGAAACAAAACTCAATACTTCTTTTTTGTTAGCCATTCCATCGCCACCAACTGGTCTATTGGAAGCAAGAGTCATTGCAGCCAATGCGCATGTCTTTGAATGGGGTATTCCCGAGTCGGATGGAGGTGCGCCACTACTCGGTTACAATATTGCCATTCGTGATCTACGCAAGACCATGTGGATTGAGGTTGGACGTGTACCACCAGATATACAGAGATTCCAAATCAAAGACCTACAGGAGAATCACGATTACCTACATAATTCGTATTTTTGCTGGGAATGAAATTGGTCTAAGTGAACCGCTAGTCTGAAGAACCATACAAGGTTATCACGACGGGTAGGTTTGAATCAATTCTCATTTCTTATACCCATTTATGGCATATATGTATTTTCTTGTGTTGTATAGGTCAAGAGATGTTTCCCGATGAACCACGAACTGAAATGACTGGTATGAGTACGGACAATACATCTTCCAGGTTGGAAACCACACAAATGCGATATTTGCGGATCGGAATATACCTGCAAACAAAATCTAATCGTTCACATTCGTCGACATACTGGTGAAAAACCGTTTAAATGTGATTTTTTTGATAGATGTTTTGCTTCATCTACAGAAAGAATATCCCACCACCGTATATATACAGGAGAGAGACCGTTTATTTGTAAGCCTTGTGGTAAATGTCACACGTCCTCATCACAACTCACAGAACATATGCGCAGACAATTAGATATAAGGAACTACTCGTGCGATATATGTGATAAACGCTTTAGAAACTCATATAATTTGCGCATGCATAAACTTACTCACGATAAGGGGCCAAGGCAACCCCAGTGCCCACATCTTTCAAGACTCAAAATAGCTTAATGCAACATTCACAGATTCACGACAAAGTTAAGAAATATACATGTAAGATTATGTGGACGGGCATTTGCACAGTATTCCGGGCTTTACAGTCATATGAAAGCACACGCAATATCGAAATAATAAAATGATCGTCATAAAGTTTAAAATTTTCTTTGAGATTTCCTTAATACGTTTCCTAGCACCATTATAAATATTTCTCATCATATACATTTTTTCAGAACGACAGTTTCTACACTGATGTGACAGGAACTACACGTTTCCATACATTTGTAGTTGTCGCGGTGCCAGAAATGCTGTCTACAAACAATTTTGTTTCAGAAACGTGTTAAAATGAGCTGATAGCAAAGTTACATTGCATACTTAACATTATTTTGAATTTTCAAACCTACAAAGAGAGATTATCCTCTCAATTTTTTAATTCAAATATAAAATTGAATTCAACTAAAGCAAGATCGCAAGATTCACGAATTCGAAGGGATGTCATGGGACAATGCAAACAACGACGACGAGGGCCAGTGGGAATTCAACAACAACTTTGTCGGCAAGCGATGCCTTCTCCAAGTATATAATACATAATACACTGCGAAGCTTACGGTACAACAAAAGAATCAAAAATACGCTTCTCTACTATTGACACACACAATTTTATTGATCAAGAGATGAAATATACACATCATAGTGAAGTTTAAAAAAAAATTTATCAATTTATTGTTGTTGTTTGAACACGTTAGATTTTTGTTTCTTTCTGGGGGGGTTGCTTGTTTGGCTGGCTGCTACACCAAAACTTGCAAAACATCTCTCCGATAGCGGCTTGTTGGATTCGATTTTGAGAATTCCTTCAGTCAGTCATAATCACACGATCACAACAACTAACATGTCTCGGACTATTGCGGTAATGGTGATATTTGAAAAAACTAAATACTGTCCTGTTTCTGGCCTCGAACCATACGCGGCAAGCTGGTGTCTAGACGAGGCTCTCAGTAGTTTTTGCTACCTACCATTGAAATGACAATGGTGAATGGATGAACGTTCATACATCCGCCAATTTTCGAAAGTTAATCCCTCCATAGCCAAAGGAAGTGTTTTGGAAAGTGCACAGTTCGATGAAAACCTGCGAAAACTACGTAATCCGATGGACACTGTGTTCATTACGAGAACTTTAAGAAATTACTTTCCATTTGTGCGGCAGGAGAAGGTTTTGGATTCCATGTTGTTGGACATTGTGTCGAAGCTTCTTGTTTTGCGCGAACGCATATTGCATGCGGCACAAGCCCTTTATAGTGCGTTATGAGCTGCTGGGCGTGAATCCATGAAGAGTGCACTACAGATGACACTAATTTGATGAAAATAATTTAGTTAGAAATAATTTAGTTATAAATACTTACAAGAAATAAAACATTACAAAATTTTGCAATATTTTGCAAGTGTCAAAGATAAACGTCATCTTGCTTTTTTTTTATTTATTGAAGTTTGGAACTTCACCACGACTCCATTTTTAATCAAGAATTAGGACGCCATATTGAATTCGTGTTGAAAAATTTTTTGCGGGTGTTTCGGGTTGAAGGGGTGGAAGTGGATACTCTGTATTATCTACTCTGTGGGTTATACTCTGTGGTGGAAACGAGGTATTGGAAAATACCAAATAGTAAACGACAGCACTGTTCATTGGGCTATTTTTATGTACTTAGTCGATAACACAGTGCGCTTTCATTTTTATAACGGTTCCTTGTATATACTTTGTAGCGTACTAAACGGTTCCTGTAGTGTAATGTGAAACTACAAGCATAGTGGCGTGAATTAATTTGTAAACAAAAATAAAATATCTACCCCAACCAAATCAATTTTCGTTATAATCAAACTAAGTAGATCTTAAAATTGGTTGCTTACAAACACCAATCACTATCCGAAAAATTTCACTTGTTACCCAAACAACACCCTAGTAAACATACAAATTTTTTTTGTGAAAATGTAGAATGCCCTGCTGAGTTTTCCATAGAAACTGCAAACAGCAAATGTTCATTTTTCATTTGATTGAAAGACGACAAATTACAATCAGTTTTCCTTCCTTTGTTTAATTCCTGAGAGTCCATTCATTATTCTATTTATTTTATTTTACAACGATGAGTAATAAAGATTCAATAGGAACAACCCGTAAACCGCTGGGGGCTTCCAACAAGAAACCTGTTGTGATAAAAGCGAGCAAATATCGCCAAATGGTTGCAACAATAACTGGCCAAGATGGGGCCAAAAAAGAAGCCGACAAAGATAAAAGATTCCAGGATTACCTTAAGCAGGGTTCCGATGAAATGGTAGCAAAATGGAGTAGAAGCTTCAAGCAAAGCCAAGAACAAAAATTTGTCGATGTGAAAAAAAAGCTGGAAGAAAAAGCCCAAAAAGGTAAGTGGAGTAACCATTGTTTACTACATTTCAATTATTTTGTGTTTTTCTTGAAGATAAAGAAGAATATCTTAAAATAAAACAAAAAGACGAAAAGATTCGCCGAGAAAAAATAGCCCGAGCTGAGGAACTCGTCCAAAAATTGAAGCCAGGACCAAAAGAGCTTCAAAGCGCTGCTATTCAAAGTGAAACACTGAAAGGGCGTGCCTTTCAAAAAAACATAAATAAGGAATTTGCTGAAAACTTAAAAAAACAACACTCAGAAGAGGTATTAAGGATGGAACGTCAATCGATGCCATGGATCGAAGAAGAGCAGAGGCGAATATGTAACAGCATAAAAAGAAACAACCAGTACAAGGCGGAGCTGCTAGCGACAATATCGGAAAAGTCAAATCAAAAAGCCGAAAAATCAAATCAGAATATAGCAAAGGCAAAAGTTGAGCATAGTATTTGCGATAAAGATATCAAAGTGCAAATCGAAAAGGAACAAGACATGCTTAAACGGAAGCGCGAAGCCCTACGTAAAAACGCTCTGGAAGCTATGATTATGGTTGAACAAAGAAAGGCTCGTGCGTTTGTTAATTGATATAATCATATGAAAGGTTAGCTTTAAAGTTTTATTTTTTTTTTCCAACAGGTGAACAATTCCAGGACAAACTCCAAGGACAGCTCATTTCGATCTACAATGAAGGAAAAAAGAAAATCGAGCATATCAAGAAAGAGCGCGAGGCGCAGGCTCGCCAGGACCACAATCAACTCATTGCTTTGAATGCACAGCAACTGACTGCCATTAAACCGGACACAGCAAAAATTGAAGAAACGCGTCTCCGCAAAGACATTAGCACCATTCAGCTTCAGTTTACGGCTCAAGAGCAGGCTAAAGTAGAGCGTAGTCGACAGCAAAAATATGCCCGCATTCAAGAGTATTTCAGAGAACAGAACTTAGTAAAAGAACAAGATCAACTCAAGGCCGAACAAAATCGTATGTCAATAGCCAATCGATTAAAGAATGAAGAAGTCAATGCCGCTTTCGAACAAAAACAAATGGAAAACAAAATAAAGAAGGCACAGGAAATGCGCAAGGTCCTCAGTGAACAAATTGAAGAACGCAAACACACTGAAGCCGAGGAAAAGGAATATGAGAAAAAATGTGCCAATGTTAGTTACGAAAAGGAAGACAAATTCTTCTTTGATTATGCAAACAACTTGGTCGCTGATGCAATCAAAAAAGACAGACCCTTGTACCCGTTTGTGAAAGCCATAAACCAGTACAAGAAAGATAACGAAATCGATGTTGAGCGCAAATTGCCACGTCACTTGGAATCACATTTGCGAATTGGAGTAAAAACTCCCGAAAACGAAGTGTCAAGCCAGGAAAAGCTGAATTCGGGTGCACTTGAATCACCAATTCGGAAGTACGAATTGAATGAATTGAAGGCACTTAATCCGTTAAGTGATCGGAACGACTAATTTGGAATTGCCATTTTATTATTTTAACTTAATGAATGAATAATTATGATTTCTTATAAAACCAAACTGATTTCGGACTTTTTTTTATTTGATTGAAATATCGAATGTTGTTTCGAAGTTGGAAGAAAATAAATAATATTTGTATTTGCAAAATACGAAAAATCAGTTTTTTGAACATATCTCTTGGTAAAAAATGAAAACTACTAACAAGGAAGTTACCCGCAATCATGAAATTCATGATTTGGAGGCGTAACTTTTTGGTCCCCCGCCGCCGTAGCAATTTCGAACTACAAATGCCAAAAAGTGAGGACTGAAAACATGGTCGCATTGCATAATAAAAGTTTTGTAACAGATATTTAGAACTTGTTAATAATTTTATAGTTGAGTCGCTCTTTTTGGCAATCGTAAGTCTGAAATTGCTCTCAAGGACCTTGTCTTTGAATTTGGGTGCGACTACTACTACTTCGTATATCCGTCAATTCTCGTTTTTGTATTGTTCAGCATTTACTTGAAAAAGCTTCAAACTTAAAAGCTTGCTTCGAAAGGAAAAATAATCGTTAAGAGTTTAGCAATTAGAAATATGTTTTGATCGAGTTAACAATATTCTTATGCAGACGCACTGCAACTTTGGTGCTTGTTATAGTTTGACCAACCAAAAGTAAGTGGATTGTTCTTTTCTCTGGTTCCACATATTGGCGTTCTATACTTCGTTCTGTGCTTATGCTCACTCCCATCATGTAAGTACTTAATGAGTTGTGGCGCGTGAGAATGCCAATCAACGGAAGAGCTGATGAGTCAAGAAAGCCTGGGTCAACCTTGGGTAAAGTTCAACGAACGAACCTATTTATCTTTGAGAGAAAAAAATAAATCTCATGCAAGTTTTGTAATCAGAATGTCCGTTAGTTAGTATAACCGTTAGTATTTTGTGTGGCCAAGAAACCTTGAGAGTTTGTTTATAGTAAAACTTAATACTTAAAATAAATAAAGTTCAAAACTGATACTTTATGTACTTGTAAAAAATATCAACTTTCTCCACGTATTCGACATTTTTCTTTGCATTAACTATTTTATGTTTATTTTCAGCGAAAATGGTAAAAGGTTACCTTTTTCATTTATTTTTGCGTATAAATCTCAACCATAGAGATATTTTTGAAAATTAAAAATAAATCTCAACCAATTTTTACTTTTTTTTAAGGGGGGCGTATTTAAACTTTTTTTGCTCTTTATTGTTTTTTGTTTTAAATGAATGCTTGATATTTTAAAAATTTGTGTCAAAATTTCAAGTGGATTGTAGCAAAATTGACAAAGTTACGAATATTTTTATAACTGTCGGTATAGTGTTTTATGTAGTGTTCAAAACTTTAAAGCGTTTTTCCCACAACTCACTTTTTAAAAGCCGGTGCCCCTCATAACTTCAAAACTACTGCACCGATCCTTTTGAAATTGAACACTATTTCTCTAAACAATTTACGAGTTAGTGACGAAGTTTTTTCAAATTGGTTGATAACTGTTATTTTACAATTACAAATAAACCGATTTTTTCACGAAAAATCGTGAATTTCCCTTGAAAGTATTCAAAATTTCGAAAAACCCCTTAGACATTACCTGGTGAAAACTATTATCTTACGAATGAACTTTGAACCAAGCTATGAGGGGGCAACTCGCTTTTTTTTGGAGGCACGCCGGAAACACAACATTTTTGAAATGTCACTATTTAATGTGTAATTGGTTTTAATAAAGAAATTTGAACTGGTTCATAATCCCCCGAGACCAAAATATTTTTATAGAATTGTAGTAACTCTCAGAGAGAAACCAATGGAAAATAAAGGTTAACAGTTATTTCTGATCTCTGGTTTGGAATTTTGAATTTTTTGTAAGCCTGCAACTAATGCAGTTTCAATTGCTTCTTAAGTACTATCTTAAAGAACGATCACCTATACTTTAATTTGTGTAGCGAAAGTTTTGACCTCATCCAGAAGTACTTGGTTGTACTTTAGCAGTCTTAATGTAACCATCCCAATCCCAATCTTAACGTATAAAAGTTATTGGTCATGACAACTTTTGTTAAATTAGCATACGATGCATAGAAAGAAGCTCATAGAGTACATTTTTTGTTTCAATTCAACGAAAATGGACCTGAACACAAATCCGGCATATTTCAAAAAACAATAAAAAAAAAGTATGAGGGGAGTAAAAAAATCGTATTTATTAAACATCATCATTTATTTGTACTACAAAACTGTCTTTATGCTTAAAAATATATTTTCTTCGGAAAAAGGCAAATACTGGCATCAAACCTCGTGCAATCCAGAGCGGTCCAGGTCTTTCGATCAGTGGAACATACGAGTATTAACAATTCATGTACCGCCAGATGGCGTGTATGTGTGCCTTGTATATTTTGACAGACAAAATATCACTTCAACAGGCTCTGGTTTGCACGAGGCTTTAAGAAATGTTAAAATCACGAGTTGATGGATCACCTTACTATCCGTGGTGAACTAGAAAACAACGAAAAGCATCAGTCAATGAAAAACAAAGCTTTCCATACAAACCTCTTCATGTTTAAAGCCTTCGCTTGAATATATTTCCGATCTCTGGCAATGATCTCCATGCGATCTTTTACTGTCGTCCTTATAAACACCAAGTGCAATGTTCTATTAGCCGATGTCAACTATAAATCAAAATGTAAAACATAAAATAAAAACGCAAATAAAAACACTCAACCTGTTTCAACAATCTCGCCTTCAACTTGAGATTACTTTCCGAATTATCTCCACTCGTTTCAAGGTGCAAATTAAGAACAAATATCATGGTATCCCTGATTGTCTGCACTATACGTTGTACATAGTCCGTTCTTAAAAGGCGCCGAGTAAGATATCCTCTCGCATATGCATTGATTTTGGCGGCCGCCAAATACCGACGTTGTTTCTCCACCAGCTGTAGCTGCTGTTGCTGTATCAAGTTCAATTTAATTTTTAGATTTTTAAAAACTACCAAGTTTAGAAGTTAGTAAGTCTTTTTATTTTGTTTGTTAATAAACCGTTATAAATAGATTCGTTTTATTTAATAGTTCGATAAAGAGAGATAGAGATAGACCATGTAGATAAAATAAGTTAGCGCGAGCAAGAGAGAAAAATTGAGAAAGAAAAGGTTTCCCATTTTGTAAAGCTACTGATAAACTAGGACTAGAAATACAACAAGGCACATGCTTTGATAAATTTGAATGATAGATTATGTCAGACTAGATATTAATACATATATGTTAGTTAATGTAGTATACATTCGGGATGAGTAAATCACTCAAAACTCACTCGACGAGCTGCAGTCGTACTCTGTGGTGACGATGACGATTCTTTTGTTGCACCTGATGGTTCTTTGCTGGCGTTGTTTTCGAGAAAAAGACGTCGACGTGGAGTTACACGTGCCGAAGAGGACTCCTGTTCAGGTGAGGGCGATGGGGAACTTTGGACAGAGTCAAGTGTTGATGTAGAAGGAGGCGAAGATGCCTGCATTTGGACTTTGGCCTTCCGCGCTGATAGTTGTTCGAGTAGTAACTTTTGCTGTGATTCAAACTGCTGTTGAAGGCGTTTCTGTTCCGCTTGCTGCTGGCGTACTAGTTCTATGAACCGCGCCCGATGCTGTTCCTCGATGTCTTTTAGCAGATCGAGATTAGAGCTAGTCTGGGGAATCGGGGATGCAATACTGACGGGCGAATCATTGACGATGGACTTTTTTGGTGTGATGGGTTTGACGAACTTGTGTTTTCTACCGATTTTCGCTTTGGACGACGGTTTCAACTCGTAAGGACTTCGTTTTGCTTTGAATATGACAGTGTTGTTGGTAAAGTGGCTCAGACTGGGAGAAGATGGTGACTTCGCTTTGGGTTTAACTTCAATTTTTTGAACACGTTTGGCTTTGGACTCAACAGTATCCTGTGTGGCTGTTGATTTTTTCAGTTTCTGGTTCTTTATGTGTTCCAGGAGGGCACTTGATGGCCCGTCAAGCGTGAATGAATTCGATCGAATCAATCCTGTTTCAGCATCTGGCTTCAGAGTGGGACTACCACATAAACGTTTCAATGGTGTGGTAGAACAAATAGGGTTGTGTTGGACGCTGGGCGTTGGAGGATTGACACAAATCGACGGAATCGGGATGAAAGCAGCATATGGCTGTTTTCTCGTAGGATTAAGAGATGATGGTTCATCTTTGGCTGGTGACTTAGGCACGTCGGGGGAGATTTTGTTGTCGTTTTGGTCCAGTTTTTGCGGTCTCTCCAGCACCATCGACTGGAAGTCGGTTTCTTCTTCAAAACCTTCAAGTGTGAGGATAATTGAATTTGCACGATTATCATAGACGAGGGTGTCTGTTTTACGCAGTTTCTCCAATCGGTCACGTTTCGATGCTGCCGCAGTTGAAGTACTTGCTTCAGCAAACTGTTTTCTTTGATTATGCGGCTGTGGAATATGACTATGACCGTGACGGAGAAGGTTACATGACTGGTCAACGGCAGTTGTTGAATGTTTGCCAAAATTTTGTTTCTTTATTCTGGCATGCTCCAATTGAATAGCTATCTCTTTGAAAGCCTGCATTTGCCGGTGTTTTTCCGGAGTCATCTAATTTAAGCAAAAATAAATAAATGATTACACTCTTCACTCAATAACCAAACTCACTAAAGGCGGTAAAATGGGTACTCCGTCGACTTTAAATATTGAAACATATTTGTGATGGTTCGAAGCCATTTCTATGTGATGTCTGTAAAGAACTAAAGGTGTTCGATGGATAGATGTTCACTAATTAAATTAAAAATTAAATAAATTATTGTAACGATTTTGTTTTCACCTTTGGCCATTGCTATGGTTACTTCAAAACAACAACAAGAAATGGAAAAATAGCTGAAACTGTCAAATCGAAGATAATAGAGACTCGAATAATAGGATGAGAGCGTTCAGTAATATTTATGTGAAACATGCTAATGTATAAAAATGCCTTCTTTTTAAGTTATAGGAATTTAATAGCAAATTGCAATCTGCTCATATATTTGCTCTGCATCATGACCTATGTTTAGAATATACGCCATGGCATTGACATTCTGGTGTTCAATAGTTACGGCTTGAGTACACTAAATCAGACATCGTCCGAATTATAATCGGCCGTTGTCGGCCGAACTCTGACGTTTGAACCAAACATGTGTTAAACAGAGAGAGCACGTACACCACTACAACCGACAACGTCAGATGTCGTCCGACTTCATCCGATTAACAGACGAATCCGAACTTGTTTGGATTTATCGGACGTCGGACGTCAGTTTGCCTATAGAAGTACACAATGGATAGTGAAAAGTTAGTAAATTTCGTTTTAGTAGGACACCACTGTGGAATAAGTTTTCTAGGGCGTATAATAATAAATAGATGCCACGAAAAATCTATGGAAAAAAGTTTCAATTGAACTGAAATAAATAAATTCAATAGCAGGCTTGTCAGTTATCGTCAGAGATCGGCAGCAGTGTATGCAGACGAACGTCTGAGATTGTCGTCCGAAAAGTTCCGTACCGATATCGGCCGATAAATCGGATTCAATGTACGCAAGCCGTTATCCTTTCGAAGGGAATGTCAGAGGCCAGATTCTGTAATGTTTTACACGACTATAGTCTGAGTTTTATGGTGGATTTACATGCATCTGCAAGTGCAGATGAAAATCGGAAAAAGACACAAGATGTAAAATTCATACTTGTCTGATAGAGAGGGAAAATTATGGATGCAGATGAACATGTTCATCTGCAACCATAATTTTTCATCTGCAACAATAATTCTATTCGTCTCTCTTTTTAACTTTTGTACTTTATAATCTTCATCCGTCTCGCTTTACTTTTCTGCACTTCTGCAGTTGCAGATGCATGTAAACCCAGCATTAAGGTTCTCCCAAACCAAAGCGTTTTTGTCGTCGCGGCAGCGGCATTTGCAGTTGCGACAACGTGCCGCTCTGAGTGCGGCGAAGTATACCCACACCGAATCGTTTTTTGCAGCGACAAGGCAACTCATTTTTGACATTTGTGAGTTGTGACTTGTAAGAATTTATTATTGTTCTTTTTTTCGTCTTTCGAAATTTGTGAACCAGGAGAATAATAATTCTCAAAAACCAAGGAAAATAGTGGTAAGTGTGAAATAATATTTTTCAACGTTAAAAGACTCACCGTAGTTACCTACAACAATTTCTTTTCTTCAAGACAGACTTGTCGACCAACCACTATCCTCAGCAGATGAAACATCTGAACAAAACTTTTACCTTTTGGGAACGAAAACTGTTACCGATATTTTGCCTTCAACTACCCCTGCGGCTCTGCCTTGAGCGCAAATCAATCTGGGATCCTAAAGAAGGCAATACTAAGCCGCTCGTGATGAATAAAGTGATTGTGGACTCGAGATTTCGAGAACGAAAATGGTTCAGCTAAAATGGCACTAGGGACCTAGGGAGCATTGATACGTGTGTCGGGTAATTATTTCAAAGTCTCCCGTAAATACGACAAAAGATCCAATATTCCAATTTACCCATCGCATACATTGCTATTTTTGAGTGAAGGAGTGACGTTGATCGTTGGACTGAGAAAGATTTTGCAGAACAACGAACACCTCACATACGGGGTGATAGTCTGGTGGACAGCACTAGACAAGATGATCAACTACAACAAGCTGGCCAAAGTTCAAAGAACGGCTAGTCTGTGTATTAGTGGTGCACTGAGGACAACTCCATCGGACGCCCTCAATGTACTACTAGATCTCACACCCCTAGATATCTTCAGCAAACAAGTCGCAGCTAGCTCAGCTACTCGACTCAGAGCTACATCACAGTGGACCAATAATCAAATCGGCCACACTACCATTCTAGATAACTTTAGATTCTTACCGAATCGATGCGACTACACCAC
Source organism: Melanostoma scalare (assembly GCA_949752695.1). Lineage (NCBI taxonomy): Eukaryota > Metazoa > Arthropoda > Insecta > Diptera > Syrphidae > Melanostoma > Melanostoma scalare. Next base: position 29,611,261 of record OX456985.1, read on the forward strand.
CCCCAAGTTGGTGTTTGACAATAATTTCCAAGTAACCATACCTTCAAGAGAAGCTTGGGAAAATGGCGCTCTTTTGGAAAATGAAGCAATACACTTCTACACCGATGGTTCAAAAACCAGCGAAGGTGTGGGAAGTGGAATCTACTCAGAAAAACTGAATCTCAGTCTTTTCTTCCGCCTACCCGATCATTGTAGTGTGTTCCAAGCGGAAATTCTGGCGATTAAGGAGGTGCTGTCTTGGCTCAAAGAAAACGTCATATCCTCCACGGATATTCGGATCTTCTCAGACAGCCAAGCTGCCCTTAAATCTCTTGCCTCTGTCTCTACAAAATCCATCACGGTCCAAAATTGTCAGATGTCTCTGAGGGAGATGTCAAATCAGTTTAACATTCACCTTTCATGGGTGCCAGGGCACAGGGACATACCAGGCAACTGTATGGCAGACGAACTAGCCAAAAAGGGCACGACCACTTCCCCACGCTCAGAATGGAACAACATAGGTGTACCTATCGCTACATGTAAACTCCTACTTAGACAAGACGCTTCAAGGATAACAAACACTAGATGGACTGAGAGTAACAACTGCCTTGCAACCAAAAAAGTTTGGCCGTGTGTTGACTCAAAACGCTCGAAGAGTTTGTTGGCCCTGAACCGTCTGTATCTAGGTTCTACCATAGGTGTTCTTACGGGACACTGTCTAATAGGGAGACACGCCAAAAGACTTGGTGTGTTTTCCAATGATTTCTGCAGAAGCTGCATGGACGAGGAGGAGGAAGAAACCGTTCAACACCTTCTTTGCTCATGCCCTGCACTACTTCATAGGAGGAAAACTCATCTCGGTGAATTCTTCTTCGATGATACTAGCGACCTAGCTTACATAGACCCTAAAAGTCTTTCAAAATACATTAAAAGTTCCACGTGGTTCGACTAGCAGGTGAATAACCGGCTAGTCCCGTAATGGAAGATTAATAAGTGATCAACTCGTTAATCTTACATCGGGTTTCTGAGATCAGTAGGTGATTAACTTGCTGATCTCTGTGGTATCACAATGGGCCCTTGCGGCCTAAGTGTGTTAGGCAATGTACTCATTGACTGACAGCCACTTCCACCTAACCTAACCTAACGAACACAAAGCTAAATCAGGTATACTTCATGTAATTAAGTGAACTAAACAAAGAATTCTGGAAGGCTCCCATGTGTGTGAATGGATTTTTAAGGAAGGAATGACGGTGCGTAATGCCAAAAAGCAAATATAAGACTGAGATTTGAGTGTTGATAATTGTCGTCTATATGGGTAAAAGGAGGCAGAAATCCCGTCTATTCCTTGGGCGATGCTGAAGTTGAAGTAAGTTATATTACAAATGTAAAAGATGAAAGCTAACATATATATATTTTTAGTTCATAAACAGGAGTGTGAAGGCAAGAAGACACCTCAAACAGGTCAACACAGTCTGACGATATTCGTAAGACGATGCCGGTGGTATAAAGTCCTTATATGTTGGAGATAACCTAATTCAATATGTTTACGCGCCTGATGCTTTCGCCAGTATGGATAGTGTTGCTATATCCGAAGAAATGCTTGTGGAGTCTGCATCCAAGGAGCCTCTGAAAAATGTATTTAAAGACATTATAGGCTCGCCTTGTTGGAATTCGTATTTTCACGAAGAAGGATCGCCAACACTTTGAACACACATTATAGAGAAGCACTCAAAGATGTGTGTCCCGACTTTAGAACACGCCGCTGCCAAACCAATCGACTATAAGTTCTTGATGGATAACGAAACTGGCTTTGTTCCATCATCACCCGTAGAAAAATAAGTTTAAAACGAATTTTATTTAAAACAAGGACACAAAACAGCTTAATACAAACGCTGCCTGCTGCCACCTCAGTTAATTCAACTATTAAAATAAGAAATATTCACTCTAGTTGAAAATAAATTCAAAGAAAAAGCACACTCTTGTAGCGAATTTGAATAAATAATCCTTTGTTATGTTAATAGTCAAGTTTTTTTTTTAACATTATTTTACAAAAATAAAGAACTGATTTTTGGTTTGTTATTTGCATCTAAACACGTTCAACGGCCATAGCAATTCCCAATCCACCACCAATACATAAGCTATCGACACCCTTCTTTCCTCCAGTTCGCTCTAAGGCATACAAGAGCGTGACGAGAATTCTATTACCGGAAGCGGCGATCAGATGACCCAATGCGATAGCACCTCCATTGATATTCACTTTACATGGATCAACTTCGAGACATTTTAGTACCGATAGAGCCTGTGCGGAGAATGCTTCATTGAGTTTGTAAAGATCAACTTCATCTTTTGTCCATCCAGCTTTAGCCAGCTGAAAATAAATAAAACTTTATATTTGCTCAAAACACTTTTTTCCATTGTCATACATACCACAGATTTAACTGCACACACTGGTCCAATGCCCATAACTTTTGTATCACAACCAGTTTGGGACCAAGCAACTAAGGGTTTTAACGATCGCTTTTTAACCTCTTCCCCAGACATTAAAAGTACCGCTGCTGCAGAGTCGTTTATACCTGATGCTGATGCATTGCCTGGGGTAACTGTGCCGTCCTATTAAATAAAAAACATATACGTTTTTCAAATGAATTTTGTGTGTTGAGAAGGAGATACGGGAAATGTATGCTACTGACGTACAATGGGTGGAATCGGCTAAAGTAATAAGTAATCTTGTTCTATGTAAAAGCAGTCAGCAACCAACTATGTACCATCACCTAGCCAATTCCATCTCAGGATTTTAAAGGTTCTCCCAGTGAAGCCCGTCGCACATCCTCAGGATCTTTCTTCCTTCATGGCTGTTTTAGAGATGTTGAACCAATAGCTAGCCATCGGTTTGCGAAGTTGCTTGTGTTGGTATATACACTTGTACATCAGAACTTTTCTCTACTGGCTTAGTACAAGGTTTTCTTTTTATCAGCGCAGCGGGTGAAGTTAGTGGAAAGCAAAGTTAGCTTTTCGTATAGCAGTCCTTTAATCTGAGTACCTCGTTAAAGTTAGAATCGAGGTTCTTAGCGTTTCTTTTGGCTGAGATTCTATTCCGATCAGAAAGATTTTTAACGCAGTTTTTGCAGTTTCCCACCAAGCTACTGCGTCCGTCTTCTGTTTTTCAAAAACACACCAGTTCCGATTTGGCCTCATCGGTATGGAATCACACCTTTATTTGCAAAAAAGCAAATTAAAAATTACAAATATTTTCGCGAGTTTTTTATTTAGTTTAAAACAGTTTATTTGCAAAAAAGCAAATTAAAAATTATTTTGGGTTGTGAGACAACAAATTACAAATAACAAAACGAATCTGACATTGACAACTGACAAATGAGAGCGGCAGCGACGAAAACGCTGCATGTATGGGACTGTCGCTGCTCTTCGCCGCGTTGGTGTGGGGACTCTCATATGCCGCTGTGTAAACTAATTTTGACAACTGCAAATGCCGCTGCCGCAACGGCAAAAACGCTTTGGTTTGGGAGAACCTTTATGCAGTAAAAAACGTGTGTAATACCCCGAAAAGTTGCCAAAATTTGTAAGACGATAACAAAATAGCTTTCCACCAACCAATGAAAGCAGGATTGTATGAAACGATCTTTTGACGACGCAATCTACGACAGACGATTGAACGATTATGGTGGATTTACATGCATCTGCAAGTGCAGATGAAAATCGGAAAAAGACACAAGATGTAAAATTCATACTTGTCTGATAGAGAGGGAACGAACTTCCTAGTTATGGTTGCAGATGAAAAATTATGGGTGCAGATGAACATGTTCATCTGCAACCATAATTTTTCATCTGCAACCATAATCCTATTCGTCTCTCTTTTAAACTTTTGTGCTTTGACTGCTATTATACGGTGCAATTTGTTGCACGAAACTGTTCGAACACCATAAGTGCAAAAGAGAACGAAAGTTCGAAAAACAGAGATGGACAATGTGCTACCGTGTGTCGCATGGGTTATGGTTTCGTGAAACAGCTTTGAAGTTTCTCTTTGGGTGGGTTCGAGAACCTATCGGATAGCCTATTTCGGAAAGCCAGATTGCTGCAGACAACAGCTGTGAAATACTAAAATTCGAAATTTGAAAATAGAAAAACATTTAAAATATCATTGCTAGACGATTATAACTTATTTTTTTCAATTTCCCATCTGTTTTAAAAGACTCATGCTGAAATAAATGCACACCAAAACAAAAAATCAACATGAAAAGAAGTAAAAATAAATTTTCTATCAGCTGATCACTTGAATAGAAAGGTATACCAAATATACTCGGATACCTTAAGATAGCTTTTTAGTTGAAATGGGTGTTACTCTGCTAAAAGTTTAACAATTAAACAACAACAACAAGCTATCCGGATACGATTCTCGAACGCCCCCTTTGTCTTTGTTCGTGTTTTTGTTTATTCTGTTTCATTTGGTTCAAAAATAAGAAATAATTCTAATAATAATGACTTTTTTGTTTTTCAATTGCCAATAAAAGAGGTTTTAAAGCAACCAGGCACTGCTAGATAACTATTTTTCCCCAAAAATAAAAACACCGAATGAAAAATAAAGAGAAATGTAAAACTAGTTTCATGAAACTGGATTTCATCGTGTAATTACACTTGCGACACGGAATGACAAAACAAAGAAGAATTCGAAGTTGTTTCGTGCAACAAATTGCACCGTATAATAGTAGTCTTTGTAATCTTCATCCGTCTCGCTTTACTTTTCTGCACTTCCGCAGTTGCAGATGCATGTAAACCCAGCATTATCGTCTGAAAAGTTACGGAATGACCCTCCAGTGTTTTCAGTAAGGTCACAAAGAAGCATCATTTCAGAGATAAGAATGCTCTTTTTTCATCACCACACTACGATTGTAAATCCAGAGCTCACATTCCGTAACTTTTCAGACGATTATCGTTGTAATGAAACACCGTAAGCGGTCCGTGTTTTCGTGAAGTCTCCTTCTCCATAATCCTTACATAAAGATTGGGTTCATAGTGACGGCACTACTACTTTTCATGGCAGGAGCGAATAAAATTCGTTTTCACTTTTACTTTGCTAGAAAAACGAAAAGATTCCGTTTGGACTTGCGAAGGAAAATATAATTATAGAAGGTTTGGCTATCACTTATGCTGGGTTTACATGCATCTACAACTGCGGAAGTGCAGAAAAGTAAAGCGAGACGGATGAAGATTCCAAAGCACAAAAGTTAAAAAGAGAGACGAATAGGATTGTGGTTGCAGATGAAAAATTATGGTTGCAGATGAACATGTTCATCTGCACCCATAATTTTTCATCTGCAACCATAACTAGGAAGTGCGTTCCCTCTCTATCAGACAAGTATGAATTTTACATCTTGTGTCTTTTTCCGATTTTCATCTGCACTTGCAGATGAAAATCGGAAAAAGACACAAGATCCACCATTATGGTGGATTTACATGCATCTGCAAGTGCAGATGAAAATCGGAAAAAGACACAAGATGTAAAATTCATACTTGTCTGATAGAGAGGGAACGAACTTCCTAGTTATGGTTGCAACCATAATTTTTCATCTGCAACCATAATCCTATTCGTCTCTCTTTTTAACTTTTGTGCTTTGTAATCTTCATCCGTCTCGCTTTACTTTTCTGCACTTCCGCAGTTGCAGATGCATGTAAACCCAGCATCACAGAGTAGATAATACAGAGTGCCAACTCGTACCCCCCTTGCCTGAAACACCCTCAAAAAATTTTTCAACACGAATTCAAAATGGCGACCTATTTCTTGATTAAAAATGGAGTCGTGGTCAGTCGTGGTGAAGTTCCAAACTTCAATAAATAGAAAAAAGCAAGATGACATTTATCTTTGACAGTTTGCAAAATATTGCAAAGTTTTGTAATGTTTTATTTCTTGTAAGTATTTCTAACTAAATTAGTTTCTAAATTTATCAACCACCAGATTTTCCAGACAATCTAGAAGCCAGTTGTGAGCTGGCTGAGAAGGAAGGCCCATATGAAACGTACGAAGGGAATCCAGTCAGCAAACTTGTCTTGCAATATGACATGTGGAAAAAAACTCCAACCGACCTCTAGGCTTGGGCTGCTCTTAAAGAAAAAATTGCCAAACATGGCGTTCGGAAATCTCTACTTGTTGCTCCAATGCCAACTGCATCGACCGCACAAATTCTTGGCAACAGGGAGTCCTTCACCGTACACTTCAAACATCTACAACAGACGAGTCCTGTCCGGTGAATTCCAGATCGTCAGTCAGCGTCTTCTGAAAGACATAACTGAGCAACTGACACCAAAAATCACCTATGCAATTAATGTGGAAAGAGGTTTGATTAGTTTTCTTCGTATCTATGTGTAACTGTAGTTCATACACATATTTTCAGCTACCCAACTCAAACAAAATTGAAAACTCATGATTTCAATGTCCATACAGTGGCTTATGGATTTTCAACGATTTCAAACGCCTAATACTCTTGCCTTGTCAAGAATACGAAAAATCGAACAGAAAAACGGCTTCAATCGTCTTCTGCAACAAGCAGAAATAATAAATCAATGAAAACAAGTTCTACAAAATTATGTAACACTCATTCCTCGAATACAAACCTTTCTAGTACTTTGAAGTTCCCTAAACTTTAGCCAAGTCCAAAACCGACAGAGATTTTAACGAAAAGTGTGTCATTTGAAGACGATATTCAGCAAAAGAATAATAACAACAGTTTGGCCTTAGGTGAGGCTTCTCATATTTCGTTATATTCGACTATCTCGGGAAATCCTGCTGCTGATTCTAGCCCAAAAGAGGATGTTAAAATGCCGGTAAAAAAGACAAACATCTAAATACTTGAGGATGTTATCATAAAACCAGCCGAAGCAGCTCCTCGAGTTAGGTTACTAGAAAAACCAGCACATGTACAAGAAGTAAAAAAAAAAATCCAAACAAAGAGAAAAGCAGAAGTTAAAGAGCTAAGCATTTCAGCTGACTCACCACCCACAAAGAAGCCTTGTCAAGCTGAGCAGATGGAGCCTGAACCCAAATTGAAAAGCTTTATGGATATGTACAAATTAAACAAGATTTCTTTGCAAATGTAAGGTGAATATTTTGATTGTTTTATTTTATGGATACAGAGAACTAAATAAAGATTTTAATAAAAATCTCAGCACCGTCGTCGTCTTTATTTTCTGTTTGCTTTTTATTGTAAATTGTCGTCTTCCATAGCAATATCTTCCCTAGAAAGAGCATCCTGCCAGCAGGTTGTAGTTTCCCACAGCGTATCCTCGGACATTTGTAGAGAAGGTTAAATTTGTCTTTTGAATCATCAATGAGAACTTCATTGGCAGTTTGTAGAATGTTTTCCTAAAGAAAAATAATTGTAAAACATTGTTTTATTTCATTATACAACTTAACTGACCATAAACTTCATTAATAGGATTCAATTCTGAATAAAGTCTAAAATTCTTCATCACGAACTGTACACTTCAAGTTAAAGCAACAAGTTCTCTTCCTGACTTCGGTATTGTTTCCATCTTCGGCTCAGTGGATGTCAATGTTTGACTACTTTCTAACATTGGTTTCTTCCTGGGTGAAGAAATAGGAAGGTATTCAATACCTTCTTCATGCGGTTTTGATTCTCCAGTGACTTGCTTTCGTTTAGCTCGTAAAAAATTTTCCTTTTGAAAAATGTATCGTAAATACATGCAGAAATTTTGTATTTTGCAAATCGTTTTCCGTATCGAAAAGAGCATCGAGTTGAATAATGCAACCAGGGCGAGCAGTTGATTGTTGAGAGACAATCTTGATTTTATCATGCAGTGAGGCATTGGGGAAGAAATTCTCTGTAGAGTCGGAATCCAGGCTACATTACTGAATGCCGATATTTCAGGCGAGTTGATGCGAGCCGATTCACTAACTCCTCCTTTCTTTGTGGAAATTACGATGTTTTTCCGATGGATGCTGTTTGCGTCAGGAATGTTATGGTGTGAAGTCGATACCTGTGTTAAATGGAATGAGATGTGAAAGCGTCAGATATCTAAACCAAATTCGATTGAAACTTACCAAAAGAGGCAGAACTGTGTGGCAAGTAATATCGTTAACTCGGAACCTGTGCCCCGAAACACAAAGTCACCTACCACAAATTTAGCGTTCCATTTGAATGCTTGGTTACCATGGATACTGTGGGTGATGGTGTAGTGTTCATCATGTCATCCGGGCCACTGCCCTTTGACTGATCGTCACCATTTTCTTTCCTTTTCTCTTTGTCTTCATCACAGTCATTATTTTCATCGTCTTCATCAACTTCTTGTTCCTCGGAGACGATCGACAAACTTGAATATATATAAGTTTGTCGATCGTCTCCGAGGAACAGGAGATATTCTCGTTTCTTTTGACAGACTTCACCATTTCGCGGAAATTCAAGGGGCTGGCTCCGGTGTTATACAAACTAACCATAGTCAACATAGAGATGGCGTAACCCAACGGAAAAGCTCCAGGAATCCTTGTTGAGAACGAAACTTGCGCCTGACGAAATGATTCTGGATAGAAGTCATTTAGCCATTTGATTACCCATATCAAATAAGCTTCCATCGATCGGATGGATTGAGTACAACAAAACTGGACTGTGGTCCAGTTAATAAACTATCGATTTTCATGTCCAGTGAGTCGATTATATGCCCACCAGCTGGGTTATTATCTGGTGCAAGTGAATTCAGCGAAGTTTTGAATTAAATGCGCTAAGCGCTACCATGGGGATCATGTTGACCGGAATGTTTACTACTGGAATGCTCATCACTATTGCTTTCATCAATGGAAAATGATTTATGAGCAGATTTTACGAATTTCTTTTTGCGTCCTCGCAACGTTCAGCTTCCGCAGCAGTGTCTTCCATGTGCATGTGACTTTCGGGCTCATTAAGATTTGTTGTAGTTTGTTTTTATTGTCTTCTCTGTCGATTATTTTTCGTATTAGATAACCACGCAAACTTTTTCGGAAACTTTTCGACAAAAATACTTTGCACGCGCGAACCACGAATGAAAATGGTTTGTTTTTCTTTTGCATATCTGTCATTTATGAGCTACCACACCAGGTGCTATCGTGTGGGGAGTTTAAGGCTATGTGCAAACTAGTATGTTCTGTGAAACTTAACAAAACGCCTGCATCGGTATGAAATTTTTTACTAATTTTTGTCTTTTTCAGTGAAATACTGGTCAAAATGGAAAAAAAAAGTTAATTCCTGCAACTTAAATTCACTTTTCTAAGTTCTAGGCTGCATGAAACTTAAAAATTATCGATTTTTTTGCAACAAAAAAAATTTTTTTTACTTTTCAAACTCAACTGATTTTTTTTCTCGGACAAATCAATGGCGGCCAATGGCGGGTGTGGTAAGTGAGGGTTCCCGGTCGAGGGTTCCCGGTCTAGATTAGCTTGTAGGCAAAATGGCACTACCTTGCCGGAGTTGACTCTCTGGTTATACTCTGTGCCCAGCATTATATTCACGAAACGTTGCCTTCTATTCAGAATTGAATTTTAAGCCCTGAATACGTTCGATCGAGTATCTAAGCTGGTGGCCCTCATTTTTGACAGTTAGTTGTCAAAAATATTTTGAATTTATGGCGGAAAATTCAATTTTCAAGGACCCGCGCATTCAAAGAAGGTTTGCCCAATTGCAGCCATGTCAACTTGTGAAAATAAAAGATTACTATCCTCGTTAGAAAATTCACCCAACCAATCATGTAAGAAACAACGAACTCAATTGGTTTCACCTTCATGCAACTATGACTTCCTTATGGATGATGATGACTTCGACATTCCCGACGAATGTAAACAATCTCAGATCGATTTGAAGACTTGGTGTCGATGCATAGTTACTAGTGTGGAAAGGGAGAAAAAGACTTTTCATTTAGTTCTAAAGCTTTGCGAAGAAAATAACCCAACCAAAGAGGCCACGTTACGTCTTCAAGGACCATGGAGCCAAACGAAAATCACTCCAAAAGTATTGGTATCTGTTCAAGGAGTATGGGATGATAACCTTCAATGCTTTAAAGTTGACAAGGATGATGGTTTCATTATAACCAACCCCGACACTCTTATTTCTGGGACATCTGTGGTAGGTGCGTTATTTTGCCAGCGAAAGGGAGTTCTTCAAGATCGTTTTCGGGGGCTGGAAGGAAACAATAGAATTGTGAGTAAAGACTATAGTGAATTTGCTATTTTGAGCTCTAAGTTTGTTTTTAGATGGTTATTGGCTCGTTGGTTCATGAAATTTTTCAAACCGTTCTGGCAAAATCATTGAAAACCGAAGCCGATATACGAAAGGTAGCTAAAGAGCTGTTGGAATCCAATCAAACGGCCTTCACGTTGTATGACTGTAAGATGTCTCGACACGAAGCTTTCCTGGAAATCGAAAAATTCACAGACAACATATTCAACTTCGTCCGTCAGTATGCTGATGGCAAAAAACCGGAAACAGTGAGTCTAAACTAAACTTTTTAATCAACGGGTATTTAAGATTTGAATTTTAGCTTCCCGCGGGTATGTTCCGTGAAAAAATCGCTGAGATAAAAGACATTGAAGAAAATCTCTGGATTCCTCAGTTGGGACTGAAAGGAAAAGTTGATGTTTCGGTAAAAATTCATAGGAACTCATCTCGAAATGTGCTTCCTCTTGAGTTGAAGACCGGGAGGGCTTCATTCTCCCTAGAACACAAAGGCCAGCTTATTCTTTATCAGATGATGCTCACTGCCGCCGGCCAAGAGACTGATTCAGGGCTACTATTGTATCTTCGCGAGGGAATAATGAAAGAGATCCATGGAACTCGAAATGAAAAGAGAGACTTGATAGTTCTGCGAAACGAACTGAGCTTCTACCTCACTCGATACTTTGATGCTTCCAAAGATAAGTTGCAAGAATACCTGGCATTGCCGGATAAGCAAATGGAGCCATTTGAACTGCCAGATCCGATTTATCATCACAGTGCTTGCTCCAATTGCGCCTATGCTACCATTTGCTGTGCGTTTGGGAAATCCGATCAGAGTTTTGTCTTGTCGGACACGCATCCATTGAAAAAAGTCTCTGACCAGTGTACATCCCATCTCACAGACGACGATTTGAAGTACTTTACCAAATGGTGTGGATTGCTGTCTTTGGAGGAACAAGAGTCCAAAAAGTCAAACTGCCAGCGTAGTATTTGGAAAGACTCGCCATTAAAGAGGGAGAAAAACGGACGAGCTATCACCGGACTGCTTTTAAATAACGTGGAGGGCTTACACGAAGGAAGACATTTGCACTGCTTTCACTTAAAAGAGGAGCATGATGTGAACTTCACAGCAACAGAAGTAAGTTCTTTGGGAAATTAGTTATCTCATTAACAAGATATCTGTAGTTTTCCTTAGGTGAATATGTGATTGTGAGCTCGCCAAAGCGAGTCGCGATTGCATCGGGCTTCGTTTACGATCTAACCGCACAAACGATAACCATCAACCTCGAAAGAAACTTGGAAAAGAACTACAAAGGACAATCATTCATTGTTGATAAGCATGAATCGCAGTCAGAACAAATTTTCAACTACACTAATCTGGGAGTTCTCCTTGACAGCTGTGAAAACAGCACTCAACTGCGTTCCATAATCATCAAAGGACAAAAGCCCACCTTTTCCAAACAAGTCTCAGAGAATGTACTTGCAGAGGTCGGAATGAAGCTTCTGGGGTCGCTAAATCGTATTCAGCGTAGAGCCGCAATGGCTGCCCTTACTACGGACAGTTTCATGCTCATCAAAGGTCTGCCGGGAACGGGGAAGACTCAAACACTTGTTGGCATCATTCGCCTTCTTCATCTAATTGGAAAAACGATCATCATAACCAGTCATACTCATTCTGCTGTAGACAACTTGCTTATCCGTTTGAAAGAGTTCAAGGAACTGAAAATTCTTCGTCTTGGCTCAGAGTCACGAGTACATCCCGATATAAAAGAGTACTCAGAAAGAGTTCACACATCTAAGTGCCGAAGCGAAGAGGAGCTAGCTAAGGTTTATTCGTCATTTGATATTGTAGCTGTAACTTGTCTTGGATCGAACCACACAATGTTCACACATCGGCAATTCGACTATTGCATTGTTGATGAAGCTACGCAGGTTCTTCAAGCCACCGTTCTTCGGCCGTTATTCTTTGCATCAAAATTTGTTCTAGTTGGAGACCCTGATCAATTGCCGCCACTGATTCGATCGAATGAAGCACGCGCTCTAGGTGCGGATGAAAGTTTATTTACTCGACTTGACTCTACAGAAGCTACGTCGGTGTTGTCGCTGCAATATCGCATGAATAAAACAATAACCAGGCTAGCCAATGAGTTGACATACAAAGGTGAGTTAAAATGTAACGACGCTGGTGTATTCAATGGTGTAATGAAGCTGAAGAAAACAATTTCCGGTCAAAAGTGGCGCCAACGAGCTCTCCAGAACCACATCGACCAAGCAGTTGTGTTCATTGATACTCTGAATTGCCTTGAGAGGAGCAACAGATTTGCTAGCTCTCAACGAACTTCCGAACAAGAAAACGTGGAAGAAGTCGATGAAAAGAGCAATGCCAAGATCTTTAAATATATAAATTATTGTGATGCCGGTGTGGTTTTTGAACTTGTCCAAGAGCTTCTCCAGGCCGGTGTAAATGGAAGTCGTATTGGGGTGATTGCCCCCTACAAAGCACAAGTGGAACTTTTGAAGAGAATTTCAGCCAAGTACGTAGGTGACCTTGATTTTGCAAGTGTTGAAGTAAATACTGTAGATCAATACCAGGGACGTGACAAGGATGTTATATTTTATTCATGCACTCGAACTGGTCCGCCTACTTGCAAGGCCACAGAGAAAAGCAAGGGTGTGGAAATTTTGGAAGACAAACGTCGTCTTACGGTAGCTATAACAAGGTCCAAGCACAAGCTCATAATTGTAGGGGACTCGGCTTGTCTAAAACAATATACTCCGTTTAGCGAACTGTTAACGAAGATACCCAGCTCCTGTAAGCTTACATTAGAAGACGGAAAAAACGGATTCAACTGGGAATCAGTATTGACTGGCGTAGAGAAAGTTCTATTCTCGAATTAGATGCAGTTTTTTTTGTATTTATGAATAAAATATTTATGTTGTAATATTTTTTATTTTTTTGTCAAGTAGTTTCTTGAGGATACTAGGATCCGTGGAAGCCTTCATGTCAAAAGTACCATCTTGGACAAAATTCAGCACGACCGGCTCAGTTGGTATTGTCATGTTCAAAGGAGAGATCCGCAGAACCCCGTCCAAAAGGCAATATCGTACAACGTTTCAACAAATTCGCGACGAAAAAGAAAAGGCAGGCCAAAACACTCCTGGTACAAGCAAATGCAAAAACAGCAGCATTTGGTTGGCCTCAGACATGGAACAATGCAAAACCGGGAGGCTTGCCGACGCTTTCTGAGGTCAACGCGGCGTACCCCACAGGCGGAGAGTTGTGATCGCTTCAAGATCACTACTCGTAACGCCGGAAATGGAAAGAAGAAGTTTCTTGAGGATACGGAAGAAGCAAATGATTTTAGGGTGTATCCAGTGGCACAATTTTTCGATTCCAGCTTTATTTGTTTTCACAAAATGCAACCAACCTGGCAGTGCCCATGAATTCACACCTTTTCTTTGTGCGTTTATTTCCACTTTTTGTTGTAAGCCCAGCAAAATACTATCCTCAAAATTGTTTGTAAACAAAACCAATTCGCCAGCATCAACAAATAGCTAGTTGTGCTGTCACTTTTCTACTTTTCGCCGCATGTCCGGCACATATTTGACATCTGCGCCCAATCAGCTGTTACCCTCGTTGACATGCGCTACGAAAATATTTGATAGGAAAATTTTCGTTTTCCTCTAAACTTTGCAGTTTTCAAAAGCAGACAACAAAGCGCCGCGAATATACCTGCTGCCTGCTTGTTTATTGTGTGAAAAACCAAGAAAAGTTCTTACGTAATAGTTTGTTCTCATAAAAATAACAATTTTCTTAGCAGTGTTTTGTTAATTGGATGTTCAAAAAGTGACAATCGATGGGTTTTGTTGATAATTAATAAAAAAGTGCTAAAGTAATCAATTCGTTTTTGGTAAATTTCGTAATAAATTTACCCCATCAGTCGAAAACGACGACACACCCGAGAATCTATACCCAACAACGCATATTTCAAGAAAAAAGAAAAACGCCTTGAATTGCATTTTATCATAAATCTTTGACCTTACCTACATAATTGTGATCACACTTGCAATTTGGTCTCATAAATTATTATAGATTTAACAAAAATCAGGACTGTCGAATGATACAAGAAAAATTTGATATTACAACATGTCCTACACTGAACTAGAAAGTGGATATCAGGATTTACGGCAGGCAAACCGTCCTGGATTCTTTGTCGGACATGATGGAAATGTAAATTTAGCATAATTAAATATCTTCTTTTTATAAATATGAATTTATACCCTAGGATTTATTTTTTTTGTTCTTTTCTAAAAGCACGTTTGATAAAAAAAACTAGGTTGCAAGGACCTGTACGAGAAAATATCGATTCACTCTGACTCTGTGCTCTTTTGGGTGGAATTTTCTTACCCAAAGTTCCATGTTTAATGTGCGTGTGCACATGAAACTTAATCGATTGAGGGTCTCTTCCAACCCAACATTCGATTTCAAAGAAACGAAGCTTGCAGTATGTACATTATATTGAGTTGTATAAAGTTTAGAAGTATCTAACCTACAACATTAGCGTTTTCATTTTTTTATTTAATTTTCCGGGACAAAGGCCAACTGGTGGTAATTATTTTATTCAATTTGGTTATACTTTCGCTAAGTGAAATTTTTGATTTGATTAAAAGTTGAAGGCCTTTTAATGTCTTGGATAAAAGATTTACATACAAAAGTATTCAAACAATCGATGCATATGGTTAAAATTCTTTTTCTCCTTTTGTTTGAATGTAGGTAGGTACATAGCTCTTCGATAAGTTTGACGAGAAAATGTGTAGGTACTTACTAAGTTTGTTATAATCGTATGTTTAATATGTTTCTTGAGCTCTTAGCCTACTTGTTTTAGTACAAGGTTGGGAAGTGTGTCTTGCATAAACCCTTACGTCCAATCTTTCACTGAGCTTTCATTTGAGTATTGTATCTTCTCGTTATAGTGTTGAAGGTTCTAAGCAGTGAGTTCTCTACCTGAGGGTTTTCAAAATAAGCTTTGCATACTTTACTTACATGATGTGGCTGCAACTTTGACCGCTTTTTTGACAGATCAAAATCCATCTGATTCTGTGTGTTAATTGGAAGTTGTTCCATGTGCAGTCAAGAAAGCTGGTTTCTTCTTAGTTTTCCTGGTTCCCAAATTTTCTAGCTAAACAACCAATAAATCTTTTCTGGTTTAACTTCATATCATATCAAAAATACTATCCACAAATAAGTAAGCATAAGTAATAAATAAGCATAGCCAGGTTCTATCATGGAAAAGAAAAAGTTAAGAGTTAAGACTGTTGTACCACCCTAATTCCGAATGGTACCACGATCTTAACTTTTAACTTTCAAATCTTCAATCAATTTGTCAGTTTAGATTAAAATTAAAATAATCCAAACAAAGTTTATCTTGGTAGGTACATACCTATGTATCATTACGGAAACTACGGACAACAAATGAGATGCAGATTTTCAGATGCAGTCTGAAGTGGTTGGATTTTACGGTACCCACACTATAGAATCTGTGTCCTGAGCTGCTTCATAGTAAACTACTTGAAGCTTTGGGGTCACCGCAAGTAATTTTCTTTTTTTTTGAAAAACCTAAACTCTGCTTGAATCGCAACTCCTGCATTCAAAAACCAATCGATTAGGCTTGGATACCTATTTCTTTACCAAGAAACTGGAACAAGAGAAAGCCCATCGGATACATTAGGTCTGTTTCTTTACTCACCCGCGGGATCCCGCGTGAACACTTTTTTCTGTGCACAACATTACGAAAAATAAGTGTGCTGAAGATGAGACTGAATTTCGGTGCATTTCGTGATAATTTTCAGGAAAGAAACAAACCTAAAAATTTATTAAACTGTTCTGCCGATGAAAATACCCTCAGGTTTTCATATCCGTTTCTAGAATAAGATCCTTGTCTTCGAACTAAAACGACAAAGTGTTGCGTTAATTAAATTCTGACCTTGACAGAATTGTTCAACAGGGAATAAGAAACCGCGATGAATTTTTTGCTTCTTATGTCGTTGAAGCGAAACTTAAAACCCTTTTCTTTCTTCGATGATACTGAACAACCACCTCTAGTGAAATAATCATACACTTGACTTTACTAAAAATGCTCCGAAGTGCTTTGACTTTCTTCGACGATGCAAGTAATTTTTCTTCCCATTGGACTTGGTCGTCTAAAGAATGAACATAATTGAAACATTGACGTCACTTGAAAATCGTCGTTATGTGTCTTGTTGCTACTTATTTATAGTTTTTTCTCCAGACAGTGCTCTTGTGAGATAGCCAATTGTATTCCTTCCCTCAAGCAGTTGAATAATATTTGCTCTTCTAGGAGTGTCCATCAGTTTATCCTTGAGTCCAGTTTCGAAAGTGGAATATGTAATTCAAAGCTGCATGTTTCTCTTTCATTTGTAGTGAAGTTTAAAAGTAATGTGCATCGGTATCTCAATTTGAAACATATCCCATTTTCCCTAACTCTCTTACTTTGTTAATTTAACATGTTTATGGGGAGACATAACCCCTTGAGTGCGCAAAATATAAAACAAAACCTTTAGTTCGAATTGAAGGCAAACCTTGGGTTTAAAAACCACCCGAGTTGAGGTTTTTTAAAAAGAGTAAGCTCAAGGCCTTAACGAACAAACTAAAGGTTTTGCGTTTTTTGAGAACCGAAAAGCCATGTTCTTTTACGACAACTCAAATGGTTGTTCAAGTTGAAAACATCAACTTGCTCTAAAAGTCGACCTTCGTGTTTTTTCGACTTTCAATACATGCGATTGATTTCGCATTTTACGTATATCTTAAATACCAAGTCTCTTACCGCCGTATTAATAAACGCGGAATAACTGGGAAATACTTATTCCATGGATTAAGTTACCATTATACCATTTTCCATTTAATTAAAGCCACCATTATACCATTTTCCACTTAATCCATGGAATAAGGCTTGGCCCAGCTATTCCGCGTTTATTAATACGGTGGTTATAGTTTATAAATCGAAGTTTAAAGATTAATCGCTTGCTTTCAAATGAAACTCAAACAAATTATAAAGATCAAGCAATGGTCACCCTAACTTGTCTGGTATTGTGCATCAGAAAAGTTAAATTTTCGACTAAAGGTGAATTTGCATCATTACTTGTATTGCAATTTTGCTCGTTGGCAAATTGTTTTTGTTGAAATCGAGTTTTTAATACCTAGCTTAACTGAGTTCTTACCTGAATCAGCATTTGCATAAGTGAATAAATTGGGCTCAAATGAATTGGTCACATCAATTTCAGATAGCTCAGGATTGTGGTCAGTAAGTGTGTACTAGATAGCAATTTTGTATTTTTGTAACTTAAAAGAAAACATGGTATCAGGTTATAGCATCAGGCGATATCCCTATTGTTCAACTGTTCCTAATTGAAATAGTAGAGTCTTTCAAATTCTACTTCTCATTATACCATCTGTAGGATATGGAGTTCCTTGTAATAATTTTTTTTTCTTATTAGCATGAACATACTTACCTGTATTGTGAACATAAGTTTGTTGTAATTAAATCTGAGTTAAGTTTTCGTATTAAGAGAATATTATTCTAAAAACAATATCAAAGTGGTGCTGCTTTAAACGGAAAGCTGTTATTCGCAGCAATGGGAAACAGTTTTGATAAATTTAAAGCAGAAGCTGATCCAGTAGACCCACCTTATCGACAGCAGCACAATGAACGCCTTGGGTTTAAGCCGCTCTCCCATGTGTATTCAACGCCTAATCTATCCGGTTGGTATTAGATTAAAAAAAAGCTTGCCAAATCGCCCCTTGAATCACACACAAAAAAAAAAAAACTAATAACCAATTGGCTAATTTAATGAATGCGCAATAATTGCTTACCTATAGTTTATATCTTTGCCTTGCGTTATCTTTAGCCTTCTCTCTTTTATAACCGTTTTCTCTTTCTCTTCTAGAAACGAATCCTCCACTGCAATTGGATATGAGATCTTCATCTTTTTCCTACGGGGTGAACTATAATTTTTTTTGTTAAAATGCTGTCTTTTTGCTTTTTTGTTTCTTGTTTCCGTTCAAAAAAAAGTAAACAGTACCTAATAATAACAATAACAATTATGTTCTTACGAATTGCTTGCTTTAAAACTTTGTTTGCCAAAAATGTGGATAAGGAGAGGGCTTGAACACAGAACGAAAAACTGATAAAAACCCTTGTGCAATTTGTTTAAAGAAGCTAATTAGAATTGAGATAACAGTTTGATGTTTGCTTAGATGTGGTTTTATCTTGGTTTTATTTGGCCTCTAAGGCTAAATGGCAATTTTTGTTCGATCTTCGAATGAGAGTTGTATTGGCTTAACAAGTTAAAAGAAGTTCAGTCATATCGAACTAAAGACATTTAAAATGTTTTCGTTAGTGCAAATGATGTCCTTTTGGTCGTGTCCCGAGCCATCATTGTTTCTCGAAGAAGTGAGTTAAATAAACAAAATAATAAATTGCTTCAATACAATTGAGTAACTAACAAATTTTGTCAAAGTGACCACTAGGAAGCAACTTGTTTATCTTCAATCGAATTAAATTTTCTTCGTTTTGATTAACATTTAAGATGTGGATTAACTAACGTTTTGTGCGAAAAACCTTTAAGTTAAGCATTTTGAGATGTAACAACTAATATGTTTGCTTTGAATATTCTCCAAGTTTTTAAAGTTTCTTGAAATATAATACAACGAACGCCATTTTATATTTTGTAAGGATTATTCTATAGACTTTTTTATCTTAACAAAGTTTCAAACCTCCAGTTAATCATTACTTGTAAACCTCCTGTCAATAGCCAATAATAGCCAAACCTTTATCTTTTATACATTAAAAAAAAAATTTCTAGTTATTTATTTATTTAATTAAATAAGTGTGTTTGAACACAACCACTGTGAGCTTATCCGGAATGTGAAATGATTAAATTTACATTCGATGAGTTGTCGACTTAAACGGTATTAAACGGTAAATAAACGGTATTTTACTCTTAAGATGTCTGGCTATGGCCTCAAGCACAATGAAGCATTTTCAATGAAAAGAAACAAAATGGCGGACGTTTGAATTTTTTTTACAATTTTTTTCACTTTTAATTGCTTATAACTTTTTTAAATAATAATGAATATTTCTGATTCTGCTTGAGGCCATAGCCAGACATCTTAAGAGTAAAATACCGTTTATTTCATATCGATAAGTGCAATAGTTTTGAAATGAGAGTGTCATCCATCTACGAATCAGTTGAATTTTAGCAGCCATTTTCAGTACCGCCATTTTGAAATAAAAAAAACAAAAAATGTTTTCAAATAATTTCATATATGTGCTTTCATATGTAAAAAAATTAATTACTCAACATGTTTTGTTCTATAAATAACACGTATTAAAAAAAAAACGTTTTTTGGAGTAACCTGGCCTTAATAGTTTTTTAAGAAAAATAAGCATCGAAATCTACTCACATCACAATTGTAAGTGATCAAAATCCTGCTGCACACTTTTTTCCCAAGTAAGCGTTTCAATTGGGGGTAAAGAACAAAGTTTGGCAGGTTATGAGCTTTCTTGGAATTGACCGTATTTTCTAAATAGTTCATTCTTTTCTGAATAATTTTATGTTATATAAAAAACTATATTTCTTTTGATTATGAATGGCGTACGCTTATTTGGTTTTACAAAAGATACTGTGGCGTATGAGTACTTTTTTTTTCTTCCAAACTAGGTGTGAATAAAAACAAAAAAAAAAAAAATCTTTTATAGTTATATCAAAAAAAGATACAGTTTGACTAAATATGACTTGTTTTTAAGAAGCTTTTCATGTTCTTGAAACAGTGTGGTGGAGTTATCGCCATACTTAAAGTTTTTCACTAACATACCTAACCTAACCTAACATACGGGATACGGTGTACAGTGATCTCTTCAGCTTGGAGATACATTTCCAATCAAATAAATGTTTAGAAAAGGTATGTCTGGATCAGAAAACCGACAAGAAAAGTCTCTTTTTTAGACTAATGCTGAACCCTTTTTCTTCTTGCTTATGATGATTTATTTGTCAGCAAAAAATAATAACTGATGTTAAGTGTTCGGTACGTTACTATAGAGCAGATAGTTATGAACTGTACTAACGAGTTGAGGATTCAAAACGCTTCACGTAGTCACGTAGTGTACAACTACTGCTCATGCATACACATCCTTATATGATTTGGAAGTCTACAATGCCAATTCTGTATTGAATCATGATGTTTTTTTTTATAAGGATTCTCATACTCTGTTGCTAACTGACCCGCGTTCGTTATCATTATTATTTTTGCCATCGGCTACCTAATACCCTCTCTCAACAATATTCAAAGTATAGCACATCATTTCGATTGAGCGGTAATCATCTTATCTTCTTGTATTTTCTTTCTAAGGTCTGTCTTAGAATTAGATGGAAATTTACCATGCATCTGCCTTTGTTCAGCAGATGCATTGTAAATTTCCATCTTATTCTAAGGCAGACATCGTTCAAGCTTTGAGGTGTGAATCCTGCGCCATTGTGTGTAGATACACGATATTTAAATTTTTTTTCTCAAACTGACCCAATCCCCTCATCTGACCCAATCCCTTTGTTTTTTTTTTATAGTTCTAGGCCGCCTTACTAACTTCTTCGATTGTTGTATAGAGCATTCCGTAATATTGATAGAGCAGTGTGAAAATGTATCTTTTATTTATTGTTAAAAAAATAACTATAATTTGGGTGCATATTGTCTGTTATTTCAACAAATTAAATGGAAAATGTTTAAGGGGTGTAATTTATTGCTGTTTATAAATGAAGCTGGAAAAGCGGAGTTCACACTGTACAATTAGTTGGACAGACTTCATTTGATGGATATTGGTAGGTTAGACGTAGTTTTCGTTCAGACTTTTCATACTTGTCTTCCAACATAATGCCAAATACTCCACCGCACTCCGTCCAACTTTAAAATTTTCAAAAATATTTGAAACCATCCAACACATCACATTATCCAACATTGGTTGTTCAAATTAAAGTCTGTCCAACTAAATGTGTTCCAGTAAAATGTCGCGTAGTGTAACGCTTAAGCCTACTGGTGAAAGTATTGATACGGAATTTGTATCAATAATAATTATTTCGTCAGAAAAGCTCAACACGTTTGCTTATAAATATCTCGTTCAATTTTTGTATAAAAAAAGCAATCATTTCCCTCTAACCTACATTCAATCCCTGCGGCTTCACGATCAACATAAGTAGGCGATTTAAGAAGCTGGGTTTCAAGAGAGAAAAAGCCAAATTTTTTATTTTATTTAAACTTCTTACGTTCTTGACGATACACAGATCTGAAGTAAACGAATTAAAGACCATAAACTAAAATTGAACAAAGGAAAAATAAAAAAATTATAAAAACTAGATTTTTGGCAGACATTTTTACAAAAAAAAAAAAAAATGAGAACTTCGGTCAAAATATCTCTCCATTTTTTCAAGTTCATGTGACTTGTATTTCGAAGACTTGTATTGAGTTTCATCAAAACCGGTCTAGTAGTTCTCGAGAAATCTTGTCCACCGATTTAATGCTAATTGTTTTTTTTGTAGGCTGTATCTCCAAAACTGTAACTCATATCAATTTGAAAATTTAGCACAACATTCTAGACATAATTTTTTTTATCAGTCTTTTTGTTTTTAGATCAGTTTTTATTTTTATCTGCGCCTTTTTTCCTACTTTTGGCAGCGACTTGACGAAGATGTCAATTTCATGGCTACTAAAATTGATTGTTTCCTGGCTTCGAAAATTCCATACCTAGCTTACTTTCAGTTTCGAAAAGTTTGATTGTCTTTGTAAAAAAACTTAAATGTTTTCTAAATGACTTGCCATATCTTGGCTCGTGTAGCTCGTGTAGGTAAGCAAAACTATCAATATTCTTTTGAAATCAAACGATTCTTAAAAATCATATTTGAGATGCATTTTTTGATCTGTGTACAAGTCTGACGCCCTTCAATACTTCAAAACCGCATGTTTTTTTTTGCATTTTCAACAACTGCATCGATATAGAACCACATTCGGATCATCAGTTTATTGATTGGACCTATGTAGGCCCGGGTTCACTTAAAATCCACTCTGAAAATTCATTGCGCTCTTGCTCATTTCTTCTCCATTCAACCAGAAAGATGTACAATGCAATGCCAATTTGAACACAAATTATTAGTAAAGTTAAATTCATACTTTGCAAAGTAAACGGATAGCAGCTAATAAGTCTATGAACCTAAATTGCATTCAAATACAAAACTAAAAATATTTTCTTTCACTCTTCGCTTCAGGTTAGGTATTTTGACTTGGAAATTTTTGTGATCCCAAAAATTCTTGTTTTTTTATTTTTTTTTATTTTAACAAGTCAACGAAATTTTTTAATCAGAACTTGTTTGACTAGTTAGGTAACGCGATGAAATGTAAACAGTTATACCACTGCAAACGAAAGACGTCGCGTCGGTATCTATGGTAGTAAAGAACAAAGCCAATTAAAAATCATTGAAAAATTATTGTTATTATCAAATATTCTTGCAGGTATATTTTTTTGAGGAGGGCCATTAATATACATATGAATGAATTTTTGATTGTGTTTATTGTGTGAGGTTCTTCCCCTTTCGTTTTGCACCTGCTGTCAACACGTAGTCACCAATTAGATGATTCTGTTTACTCAGTTGTTATACTGTTTTTTCATCTTCGCATATTTTCCCGGTGTTAATTTTGTAATCACAACACCTTATTACCAAAATAATCTCATGACAGAACGCACTAAACTATAAACAGTATGAATTATTTAGCACAAGTGTTAGATAGTCCTTCAAACGAATCAAGATGGGTAGTCTGGCACTGTGTTCGGAATTACAAAAGAAAACCACTTACATCGAATTACAATCATTTCAATTGCCTCAATAAGTAGTTTAAGCAGAAAATCAACATCAAGTTTTTTTTTGTTTTTAGAAATGAAGTAAAACAAACTTAGAAATAAAATCAATTTCAGTAAAGCGTTGAAGCACCAATAACGAGGGATAATGGTTTCTTTCTGCAAAGAACTACAATGTGACTGACTGCTTTTGATTAGGAGGCGATATTGACGTTTATCAAGCAAAACCCACAGAACAAAAAAAAAAAACCATTCGCAAAATGTCTCTTCTTCAAGTTTTCAACCTCTCGACACATAAGCTGACGCCTAAGGCAATCACTTTGTTTATCGAAAAGAGATAACGTTTCAAATAGAGAACACAAAGTGCAAATACCTTCCCCATAGTGGTTGTGGCCTCCAGTGTGTTTTCCTTTTACTATGTGTAAGGAGGTTTTTAGTACACTATTTTCTTTTGCACTTCTTTTATTATCACACGTAATATATAACATCATCGATGAGTGATGTAATACAGACAATAGATTCCAAAACAACAATCGATTACTACCCTCAACCCCCATTCAAGTACTATACGCCCACTTTGGTGTGACGCTCAGCTGTCTGCGAAAGTGGGGTTGTATATGTCAAGCTACATAGTTGCAGTGCAGTAGTACTAGCGATCACATCAACAAAGAGGCCTTCATATCTCGTTCGAGCTTATTACGTTCAATTTAGCGTGTGGATTTTCAACGGCAAATTAGTATGAGCAGTATTTTGATGGCGGAAACATCACATCGTGTAGAGTGAACATTTCTATTATTTCGCCGCGTGCCGGGAACTGGTTGTTAGCTTCGTGTTTTTTTGTGTTCGAAAGTATTATCACTTTTGTTTTGTTTTATTTACACGAGCACGGTCGGGCATTAAGAAACTAAAACAAAACAAACAAACGTAATACTAGAGAGGGTGAAAGAGAGAAATTCCGCACTTGTCGTGTTAACAATGGAATGGTCTTGGTTAAAAGACTGGTGGCGCCTTAAGAATTTAAAGAGCAGACGTCGACGTCGACTGCGTGATGGCTTGGATCCAAGTGATGTTGATTCTGTCAAATCGGATAAACCAAACGAGGAAGATGAACAGGAAGAGGCTGATGATATCTGCTATTGTGACGATTGTTTAAATGTATGAAGTTGTATTCTCTTTGCTTCCATTGATAAGCTTAAAAGTTTAATTTTCCCCACACACATTCGCAAATGTTTTAACAGCTGTTTTATTGAAAATTATTGTATTGTCTCGAAAACTTAACAAAAGTCAAGGTGTTGCTGTTCGTTGAGTTTTCAATGCCAGACTTTTAAGAGGTTTGAATTTTCTGAAAGACCCAAATTTAGATAAGAATATTTAGCGTTTTTCAATACTAGTCAAGGTTGAAGTGTGTTTTCATTTTATATCTTGTTTGCTTTTGTAGCTATCAAAGAGAAGTTCAAGTACCTAAATCAAAACATGAGTGTAAAGATAGGCTAATAGATCTGGATTGGTAACTGTTATCATTTTCAAAATTCCTTCAGTATTTGTTTTAATTTTTTTTTTGATTGTGTTTAAGCATTTGGCGGGCGATATTTATGATTATTTTCGTATTTTTGGGTGAACAAAGATGCGTTACTTTTTTGCATTGGCTATTTTCAGTTTCTGCATGTAAATATAAATTCAAGGGTCAATGTCCTAGTGATCAATACAACGATAGACCGCGTGCCAATTTAAATTTGAGTGTCATTTTATTGAACGTATTCTTCGTGCATTGACAGTTAGGTGCTTTAAGAGTAACCTATAATTTTGAACTTTCGAAAAATTTTAACTCAGGACTCGGTGGAACTTCTTGAACTTTCTTGTGGTTATAGTAAAAAACGAAAGGCTACTTCAGTTCACAGTAGAGAGATTATTCACAAGATGGTTGTAGTCTTGATGTTTTAGAAAGACCTACTAGTAGTCTTTTTTTTTTTTTGTAAAGTAATAAAGTAGTTGGTATTAATGAATATACAATAGGTATAGAATTTTTTAAAGCAATATTGAGGAAAATACATAGGGAAACGTAAAATACATAGGAAACGAGAAGTAAAATACAGTGAAATCTCCCTTTACGGACACCTCCTTTAGGCGGACACTTCCCTTAGACGGACAAATTTTTTTGCACGGAAATTGCTCCATATAAGTTTCATTGTTTTCAATTTCCTTTAGACGGACACTCCCTTGGACGGACGCGGACAGAAATTTCACGTATGAAAGACAAAATATTTTCTCTTAGACGTACACCAGAGCAGGATTGAACATGGCATCACGCTGATAATTTTGGCAGCGGTATTTTTTTTTAAATTGCAGTTTTCAGCGAGCATCAAATTCTTTGAAAAATATGTACATACGTGCCAGTTGCGAGTCCAGAAACTCTATTAAGTATGTGATAATTTTGTGTAACTGTTGAATATGTATTTGATTAAAGGATTGGCATGTATGTCTTGGATCTTTTAATATTTTTATTCTCTCATTCTCTCATTCATGTTGTGGAATTGATCTTGTTTGGATGTAAAAAGGGTAAATTTTTTGATTTTAGTTTATTTGCGCTCAGGCAGTTTAAAATTTACCTATGTAGATTTTATAGAAATATATTTTTTGGATGCCACCAAAAAAGAGAACTTTGACTTTTAAGGGAAAGAAAGGTAGACGTAATCAGCTTTAGTCAAAAATATATAAAAAAAAATCATACGAGAAAAAGCAACAGAATTTAAAATTAGAAAACCACAAGTTGCTGATCTACTGAAAAAAAAGAATGAGCTTTGAGTGAAGGGCAGTCAAACTACAATGCAACTTATTTTAAAAGACGATTAATTTCGTCAAACTGCCTTGATAAAAATGTTTTCGAGTGGTTCAATGCATCTCGAAACAAAGGGTTTATGATATCTGGAAGAGCAATTCGACATCAGGCAACAGAAGTTGCAACGCGCTTAGGAATCACAGATTTCAAAGCATCAGCAAATTATATTTAAAATTTTGTGTTTTAAATTGATTTCCCTTAAACGGACAACTCCCTTAGGCGGACAAAAACTTCTGCACCATGGCTGTCCGCCCAAGGGAGATTTCACTGTACACAAATAAATCGGTAACTACGTGAGAGTTGACAGACAAATTTAAGTGTTTTCTCACGAATATCACCTTTAGCGAGGAATTGACAAGTGTTCCGAGAGTAATTACATTCAAATGCTTTCTTACTTTGGAATTGGCAAAAAATTGTAGACCTCTTTTATGACTTTTTTGGGCTTCCCTTCTCCTACCCGAGTCTTCTATACTATTGAGTCTTATTTCCTTCAGATACGTGTCGTGCCGATTTTCTTTTAGATACGTGTTACCTTTAGATTGCATAAAAGTACAGTGAACAAAAATAAAGGAAAAATGTAAAGTTAAAAGGTGCAAAGACAAAAAATGGGGTAAAATAGAATAGCACTACAATTTTCTGCTCGCATTGTCGATTTTTCAATCAACCGTGAAAAATCGACAATGCGAACAGAAGATTGTAGTGTAGTTTTGCTTATATTTTGTTTTTGCACTTGCAAATTTTCCTATGAGTTTAACTTTCTACGGTTTTGTTTTGATTGTTTCTTGTCTTTTTTTGACTTTAAAATGTTACTAATTTTAAACCACTTCTTGAATGATTCGGATCATCTCTTGACTAATTGAGTTTTGTCTTGACTATTTCGTTTTTTTTTTTGACAATTTTGACATATGTTTTGTCTATTTAAAGTCATGTTTTGAACGTTTGGAATGTATTTTGACTATTTCTAGTTATGTATTGACTGTTTTGAGTAACATGCCAACTATTAAGAGACACGTTTTGACTATTTCGAGTTATGATTGACTTGTTCTGGTCGTGTCTTCACTATTTTGAGTTTTGTCTCGACTATTTTATTCGACCTGTCATTGTCAATTTATTCAGTAAACTCAACATTTTCATCATTGTACAGAACATGAGCTAGCAACGTCTGCAAATTATAAAGATTTTCTACAGAAATTTGGATTCTTTGGCCCTTGGCACCAACTTTGAGAGCGTTGAATCCAATTTTCAGTCGCAATTATCGTCCTTATAGACAGGCAATAACAATTTTAGTCCAAGAATTTAGGTCTATTTATTCGTTGTGTGATGTTGTCTTGTCAGTGAGACAATGGATTGGTCGAAGCGTCTGTAACAAACGAAATCAGTTCATTTCACGGCATCCAATTGGATCCAACGAGTCGCCCACTGCAAATGTACCCGCGGTGGCTATAAGAACGAGGTCGAATTGCAACAATTAATGTTTTGATTGTACTTCAAGCCGATAGTATACCTACATTTTTGAAAAAACTCAAATGGTTTGCGTTTAAAAAAAGTTGAACAGACTTTGGTTTGAACGACCAATGTTGGATTGTATTAACAACCTTATGAGTTGTCAAAAAAAACCTGGGTTTACCAATTGTCAAAAAACGCTCAGCCACAAAATCACCACACATCGCTGTCATTTGAATAAAAATACATGTCATTTGACAGCCCTCAACTCGCCACAGCAAAATCCTAGGGCGAGTAAAACCCTAGGGCGAGGGTAAACCCAACATTAGGTTTGTTCGTTGAAGCCATGGGGTTGCCCTAGGTTCGCCACAAAGCGTTTTTTGAGAAACCTAAATTCGCCCTGAATGTCAAATTGAGTGTTTTTTGAGCCATAGGTTTGCCATAGGTTTTCCCCAAACTCGCCCTAGCTTTTTGCTGTGGCGATTTGAGGGCTGTCAAATGGCATGTGTTTTTATTTAAATGACAGAGATGTGTGGCGATTTGTGGTTTAGCGTTTTTTGAGGACTGGAAAACCCAGGTTTTTTTGACAACTCATGGGGTTGTCAAGAAAACCTGGGTCAACCCTGGGTAAAGTTCAACGAACAGACCTATTAAAACTTAATTTGACATTCAGGGTTTCTCATAAAACGTTTTGTGGCGATCCCAGGGCTTCAACGAACAAAACTTTTATTGGCGGGTGTTCACATTTTTGTCATTACTTTGGAAAATCTTAACTTACATATTTACTTACTAATTTATATAATTAGTTATGTTAAGGCTTCCGCATTTCGTATACAACAATAATTAAGCTCGGTTGGAGGTAAAATTGAAAAAGCTCAACTACATGTCTCCTTCTCGTAAGTTCTAGTTTTATCGATGTAAACAATTGGTTTCTAACGAGGTGAGAGTTTGTGCTATTTCCGACGCTAAACGTAAACTACACCAAGCACGAAAGTTCGAGCGTTCTCAATCTTTACACCACAAGAGGAAAGATTTTTTTGTTTGCTTATATTGAATAGGCTCCAAAACTACAGAGCCGATTTGAATATAGTAAATAACAGAGATGGTCTAGACTCTAGACCCTAGAGCCTAGGAAGTCCTAATATTTCTTCGGGAACGGAAAAGGGAAATGTAAACAAAAAATTAGAGTATGTATTGAATAGGCGGGAAACTATGGAGTTGAATGGAATAATATTTCGAACGAATTCTAGAACTCTAGACCATGAGATAAGGGAGGGGAACGGGAAAAGGAATATAACCAAGAACTTAGATAACTCTGGAGCGATTTTTTCAGTTAGAGTGCTTTATTATAACCGAGTAGCATAAACTATATGTCATCTCCATATTTTCACGGGAACGGGAATTCGAAAAACCACTGAATTGATTTCAATGTTTTTTCACCGTTACAAAGCAATGTTATCCCCGATTGAAACACTTTTTTTTCAACATTAGAATGCTTCAATATTTCGCAGAAACATAGATTTTATTTCATCTAAATATTGCAAGCAGAGTGGATGCTATACACTAGATCACGACCCGAACTACGCCAGGCGGGTAAGCTAGTCATATGCAACCTTATTTGCCCTTAAAAATAAAAGTGATTACTTTCAATGGAATGAGTGTTTTTCCTTTTAGATAAACACGCACTCTCCACTTACATCAATATTCCTTTTCTTAGACACCATCCTCATGCGTGTGCTGTCACGTTGTACAAAAAAAAATTATTAAAAGAAGATTGATCTAACTCGTTTGGTTTTGTATATCAATTCTAAAAATTAACGACGTCAGATCAATCTTTTTATGGTCACCTACGTACATAATTTGACAACACATCACTAACTATGATAAAGTGAAGAAGATCGATATTAATTTGAAGAAAGCATTTATATCGTCATTTCGTTTATAGAGCGATAGAACTTTGTTCTGTAATAAATCCCAAACAGATTGATAAATGAAATTAGGTTTATTGGGTCATAACCTGATTTTTTTTCAGTGATTTTTCAATGGCCTTCGCGAGTGTTGCGGCCGTTGTGGAGTGGTAGATTGTTCAGTAGAGACTGCACTTAAGGGGTCACATGCCGCTCTGGGAATCTCCTTTTTTTCAGGCTCACAGTATCATTTGGACGCCGCCCTTGAGATATTATGTGAAATTGCAAAATACCTTATTTCATACGCTTCCTTGATGATTGATGTCTTTATCACAAGTTCCTTCACTATTGATCATAGATTCTAGATATTTGAACTTCTCACACTTGGGCAGCATATTTTCATTCAGATAAATGTGTGGAATATTACGTTAAGTGCTTCTTGCAGAGATGTTGGATCCTCCGAATCATCCTAATAAAAAAAATTTGCGAAAACCTATTGAATGTTTTTTGGGAGACAAACTAAAAAGTCTGCTTACAAGTTTTTGAAGTTATACCTCTTTTCGCGAGCTTAAAAGAAGATATGAGAGTAAAAAATTTGCAACAACAGCCAAAAAGCGACATGATGAAATTTGCTAAATTATCCCTGGTTTGCCGACGCGTTCTGTCTTGAGATTACGGTGCTCGTAACGCCGAAAAAAGAAGAAGAAGGATTATAAATTCAGCATAGAACTCAACTTTAAGGCATTGCCCAATGATTATAAAACATAGTGTTTGGCTTATCCGGGCGAGTATATTATTATTATTTTTTTAAATAGCGCTTAGTGCAATTTTAGTGCAACTTCACTTCAGCTCAACAAACGAAGCAGAAAAATGTTATAAGACAAGCTTAACGTTAATCAGTGGTTCACTGTATAAGGCTTCAATTGGTTCACTGTTAATGTAGGTGAAATGAAAAAATTTAAAGTACTAGCTAAAAATTGTAGAAGCTAATATGTCACTGCACATATTTATGTATTGTCTTTCTTAAACAACAAATTTTACAAAAAATTAATTCTTACACTTATTGCCGATTGCTACAAATTGACGATGTCATATTTTCCTGCCCAAATCACTCAGTAAGGCCATAATCAGTAAAATGGTAATAATTCGAAGGGTATTCTCAGAGAATCGTTACTTGCTGCTCACTTTTTATTTTAAAAAAAAAAAAGGAATTTGCTAACTTCCGCAACAAATTTGAAAAACAATTATAGCTATAATTTTGAATTAAAACTGATTTTTTGCCAGTTCGCTCTTTATTTACTTTGTTTTATACTCTTCTTTCAGTTCTTTAGATTAATTTAAGAAATAAATTTCTAATTTTAGGGGGACATAGACATGTGCGGCGAAAGTAACGATGGCATGGATTCCGATTGCAGTATATCATCATGTTCGGGCAAACAAGTTGTTGTCGGAGTTTGTGCCATGTCCAAGAAAACGCAATCCAAACCCATGAAAGAAATTTTGACGCGACTCCAAGAGTTCGAGTATATTAAAATGGTTGTGTTTGAAGAAGATGTGATACTAAAGGTAATAAAATTTTGTTTAACTTGATTGTTCAAATCTAAAATTCATGAGTTGTTCATGTTTTATCTTTAAGGAACCAGTTGATCAGTGGCAGGCTGTCGATTGTCTTATTTCATTTCATTCAAAAGGATTCCCCTTAGAGAAGGCTATTCAATACGCTCAGCTGAGAAGGCCATTCGTTATCAACAACCTACACATGCAGTTCGATATTCAGGTTGTTGTATTGAGCATACTTAAAACATTTCTAGAAATTCTATGGTTTTTGTTCTTTTTTAAATTTAGGACCGGCGAAGGGTTTATGCAATTTTGGAAAGTGAAGGAATTGAGATACCTCGATATGCCGTTTTAGATAGAGACTCGCCGGATCCTAAGCGTAAGTTATTGATTTGCATATACAAAATTCTTCTTTCTCAGAAGTCTTATCGATTTTGCTACAGAACACGAACTAATTGAATCAGAAGACCATGTCGAAGTGAATGGGGTTACTTTCAACAAACCATTTGTGGAAAAACCTGTCTCTGCAGAAGATCATAATATTTACATATACTATCCAACCTCCGCTGGTGGCGGTAGTCAAAGACTTTTTCGTAAGGTAATTCGCATCTGTCTTTCCATCAAAATGTCCTTTAATTAATGAACTTTTTTCAGATTGGCAGTCGCAGCAGCGTTTATTCTCCAGAGAGTCGGGTTAGAAAAACTGGATCGTTCATATATGAAGACTTTATGCCAACTGATGGTAAGTTTTGTTTTTCTAATAAATATTTCTTAACTCTTCTCTTTCTCATTTTTTTGTGTATATAATTGTCTCTCATAAAGTAACGTCACGTTTTGTAGTCAATTTTTTTAGAATCACAAATTAATATTTTGAAAATTGTATGAAATAAGCTTACATAAATAGAATTATTCTAGAAATAATGCTTTCAAAATTATTTTTTGCAGCTTTGTAAGTATTTATTTGTATAACACCATAGAGCTGTTTGTTTGGTACTGTTTATTTTCTGTTTTCGTGAATTTACTTACTCGAAGTTTGAGTTTAATATGATTTTTTTGTTGTCGTCACGAAACTAATTCCATGAAAGGGATTAGCTTTTTGATTGTAATAAGACAATTGCAGATAATTACAGGTTTCATTCAAGTAATAATTTTAAATTCATCGTCTATTTCCAAAATTATACATATTCAAATTAATTTCACATAGCTTTCTTTTTTCTTATATGAAAGACTTCTTCTATCACAATATAGCCATTTTGTTCTACATGATGCACACTTCCAATATCCTTCTATAAAATTTAAAAAAAACTTAGCTATCATTACACCTCCTTATCACCATTCAAATTTTTGATTTATTAGATCCATTTTCTTTCAAACTATTCAAAATTCGGTCGTTAACCAACAACAAATGGGTGCTATGGTCAATAAATGGTGGCAAGGATTTTTGACAGTTTTTTTGCTCAAATCTATCTTCACCTTTCATTTTAACATAACAAAACTAAATCAGGGGTATGACAGAAAGCAAGGCTATTGCACCTATACTATAACTAATTCTCCCACAACTTTTGCTCGTGATAACATTTGTATCCTATTGCATGGACCATGGAGTTTTGAAAATTTTTTCTTCTTTAGTTTCGATAAATCCTTTGGAAGATTTATTATTATTCTTTAAAAGTTCATTGTTCACAAATTCTTTGCAAACATCTCGTCTGCTGTAACAAAGTTTTGTCTCAATTTTCTTGATAGTGATTTATTTACTTCTCTGTTTGTTATCGTTCGTGCAGATGGTCAAAGCAAAGTAAAGATAAAACTTTTTGGTTGAGAAGGTAGCTCTATCTTGTTGCCAACAGTTTTTTTTTATAATCATAACTAGTTTAGAAGGTGCATGGTTATTTTATTATAAACTAGCTGACCCGCCCGGCGAAACCCGGGTTTTACGGTGATCTAGTGTATAGTATCGACTCTGCTCGCAATTTTTAGATAAATAAAATCTATGTTACTGAGGAGTATTAAAGCATTCTAATGTTGAAATTTTTTTTGGAATGTGCCCAGCAGTTTTTAGGTTCCACTTTACGTTCCCGTTCTAGTGGGATCATTGCGATGCAATATAGTCCATGCTACTCGGGAATAAGGAAGCGCTTTAAAGGTGAAAACATTTTTTTAAATCGGTCCAGGGTTTTATTCCCGTTGAGATTTTCAAAAACCATTAAGCCACTGGCACATGTGTTGAAACGAAGAAAAAGTGCACTGAACATTAAAGTCGCTTTCCATTGGTTTCACTCAAGGAAGCACTCATTTTAAAAACCAATGGAACACCCAACATTGTTTTTATTCAGTTTAACGTAATTGTCATTGTGTGAGGCATGGCTCATAAAAAATATTCCTTGAGGCAAATTTTCGTTTTGACATTTGAGTAACATGTGTTATTGCTTTTTGAGTGGATTCTCACTTCAAATCGAGAAGTGGGTGTCACACACAGAATCATGAGAAGCGATCTTTTTGCACCAATGAAACAGTTTGAGACTGCTCCTGAACGCTCCTGGACGGACCTTTTCGTCCAATGGAAAGCGACATAAGTAAAGAGAGTGGAAGGGTTTATCGGGAGATGGAAACAATCTCGAACCAGCTGGTGATGCAAACCAAGCTATTCAAGAAATATGGCAGCATAACAAGAGGGCAAGTTTGCTGAAGTTTATTACCGATGCTCAAGGCGAAACATCTTATAAGTTTTGGAAAAGATTGTGTTTTTCATTTTCTAGATATTGACAGCCTGCTTTATCAATTAGTAAAGGGAAGTCTCCTGCGATAAGCTCTAAGCCCACGAAGTCGTTCAATTACCTTTAATATACTTAATTGGTTCGCCAAGAAGCTTCTACTAAGATCAAACGTAACGACACTAGCAATTAATTCATATCAGGCAACAAAAAATCAGGGGACTCGCCGATGCTTTCTGAGGTCAACACGATTATCAGTAAGAGAACTTAAAATAAAATTTGAAGTGCTGTGAACCGCAAGTACCTTTTTTTAACCTTTACTTTCACAAGCAGTGTTCCCTAACTTACTGAATTACCCACTTATCATATTATGTTACGTTTCTACGCCCATCTCTGTTTCCTTTGAAGTGCTTTAAAGAAGACGTTTACGTCTACCCTTGCTTGCCTTACCACAAATGATGTTAATGTGAGTATTTATTACTCAGACGATACAGAGTTTTGTGGTTCGAATTCCAAAAGAGGCAAAAATGTTTTTTCTACGGGTATCGCCTATCGCGAGGAATTGGCAAGTCCTCCGTTATTAAATTCATTGCCATGGAAAGCGCTTTCTCGAGTAGTCGTTCGGAACCGGCAAACAATTGTAGGTCCCCTCAATTCCCTCACAAGGCATGGTTGTGAGAAATGCGCTGGGCCCCGGGGCTCCTTTTGTGTTTATTTTATTTATTTGAGGATACAAAAAATTATTGAAAGAATATCTGAATTTTTTTACTTTTTTTTTAGCTTAGAATATCCTGAACTCAATGGAAACAAATGTGAATTCGAGACTTTAAAAAGAGTGGAGAGTTCTATTGAGTATTCGTCTTAAAACCCTTCCAAACTTATTTATTAAAGCCATCTTCACCACATTTATAGGACCTATTCTTTATTGGCCTCTAAGGTTTTGCTTCCTTGAGGCTGGGTCTCCCTAATCGAAGAAATCAAACTAAATGTAAATAATTTTTCTTTGGTTTTCTTTTTTTGATGAATTATAGATAGCGTCAGTGCCCGGAACAATTTTTTTTAATTCCTTCACAGATAGAGTCGCATCGGAAGTCTGTTTTCTTTTTTCAGATGGAAATTCCCGCATTGAAACATTTTTCTATTTCTGTATGTGTATATGTATATGTACAAATATTCTGATCAAATTTGCTGTTAAATGGTTGTTTTTGCACACAAAAGAAATGCGCCTACTAATGAGTAGCAAAAGAAACAAACCAAAGAACAATAGATATTGAATCATTGCAGGAGCATAACTTTCTTTAATTTTTTTTTTTTAAAATACTTTCCATTTGTTTCCTCAACTAACTTAAATTCTTTTCAAAACATAATAAAATGTAACAACTTCAGTCGTACCAATGTTAAGTAAGGAAATTTAAACTACGTTGTAAAATGTAGCAACATTTTTCTTACACTCTCAGAGTTACTGAAATATAAATGAAATAATTATAATGATGCAGGCTTTAAGCTTTATGGCTCAACCGTGTTTTTCGCGAGACACCCGACCTTAGCGTTGCACATTCAGAAAAATTTTATCTGTGCATTCAGCGGGGAAGCATACCCCGCGTTTATATAGAGTATTTTTTTATGTTCTGACACAGTTGTTTTTCTCCTCCAAGAACATCGGCTGCGAATTGAGCGCACAATAATTTAGAATTTTCCATCCAATCATTCCATGTAACATGAGATCTGTTCCCTTCTTTTGCTTTCCTTCTTACCTCAACAACTAATAGTCAAACTACTAGAAACGCTTAGGCAACAGTTCACAGTATGTCTTGACTGACGTCAGTTCCAATTATCAAATTGCAGAAGAGATTCTTACATCAATGTTCTCTAAGCCACTAAAAATAAGTTATAAAATAGAATAAGCTATAGTAAAAAGTTTCATAAAAATCTTGTTATTAGTCGCATCCTCATTCGGATCAGGTATGATAGTTACCTTCATTGATTAAGCCTTCATTAAAATAAACATAACGTATGTATCCTTTTCAAATCATTTAATCTTATTGACGAAATATGTTGTGATATAAAAAGAGAGATTTACCAACTTAATCTTTTGCTGTAGCTATCTATTCACTATGCTGTAGTAAAAAAAGACAAGCATGCATGTGTCTTGATCATAATTTTTCTTTTTTTTTTCTTCTACCGATTTCTGTTCACTATATTTTTGCAAAGCAACGATTTCTTTTTGCACATGCTTTTCAGATAACTATAATTGGAAAAATAAGACATTTTTTTTAGCCTTTTAAACAAAAAAGAAAAAAGAAATACAATAATTTCTCGTTTTTTGATCATATAACTCACTCATTGCAAAAAAATAAAAAATGCCAACCCTTTAAAGAGAAGTGTTTTTTGGTAATACCCACTCTGACCAATTTAAATTTATAGACCAAGGTTCAAACATTACTTTTAAAACTCAGTGTATTTTTCAGGTACGGACGTTAAAGTCTATACCGTTGGCCCTGATTACGCTCATGCCGAGGCAAGAAAAAGTCCAGCTTTAGATGGCAAAGTTGAACGTGACAGTGAAGGAAAAGAAATACGATACCCTGTCATTCTTAACAATGCTGAAAAATTGATATCTCGCAAAGTTTGCTTAGCTTTTAAACAAACTGTTTGTGGATTTGATTTGTTGAGGTTTGTATATACAGTAGAAAAAACTTTTTATTTGAATCGTCTGATCTTATAAGTTGCATGATAGTTATGTATATTGTGTGTTCGTAATTTATCTAAATGATGTTCAATGTTTTAGAGCCAATGGTAAGTCGTATGTGTGTGACGTAAACGGATTTAGTTTTGTCAAAAATTCAAACAAATACTATGACGATTGTGCCAAAATACTTGGTAATATGATCCTTCGAGAGTTGACACCTACTCTGCACATTCCTTGGTCTGTGCCGTTTCAACTAGACGACCCGCCAATAGTGCCGACTACTTTTGGAAAAATGATGGAACTACGATGCGTTGTGGCTGTGATACGACATGGAGACCGGACTCCAAAACAGAAGATGAAAGTGGAAGTGAGGCATCCTAAGTATGGTTTAATTTTAAAATAATTTTTTCTAAGAAACTGTTTCTATAAATCTTTTTATTTTTTAGGTTCTTTGAAATATTTGAAAAGTACGACGGGTACAAAAACGGCCATGTTAAGTTAAAAAGACCAAAACAACTGCAAGAGATTCTCGATATTGCCAGGTCACTTTTGGCTGAAATACAAACCAAGGCTGGGGAATCAGAAATTGAGGAAAAGCAAGGCAAACTGGAACAATTGAAGAGTGTGCTTGAAATGTAATCCACTTAATCTTCTTTTTTTCGTTCTAACCATAAATTTATGTATCTATGATTTAGGTACGGTCATTTTTCTGGAATCAACCGGAAAGTCCAAATGAAATATCAGCCCAAAGGTCGCCCACGGGGTTCAAGCTCTGATGAGGGTAATTCCTTGAAGACAAGTATGCAGTAGTGTGAAAATGAGTAGAGCAATATTTGAAATGTTTGTGATGTTTGTGTTTTTTCGCAGATGCGCCAAAAGAACCGTCTCTGGTGTTAATCTTAAAATGGGGTGGAGAACTTACGCCTGCTGGGCGAATTCAAGCTGAAGAACTTGGGAGAATCTTCCGTTGCATGTATCCTGGTGGTCAAGGTAGACACGATTACTCAGGAACCCAAGGACTGGGGCTGTTGAGGTTATACACTTCACCAGTAACATTAACCATAGATTATTCTATAAACAGTAACATTTTAGACTACATTCAACATTTCGCCATGATTTAAAAATCTATGCCTCTGACGAAGGACGAGTTCAGATGACTGCAGCTGCATTTGCGAAAGGTTTGCTTGCGTTAGAGGGTGAATTGACGCCTATCTTAGTTCAAATGGTCAAAAGTGCTAATACGAACGGGCTTCTAGACAATGACTGCGATTCAAGCAAATATCAAAATATGTAAGTTGAATTTTTGTCATAAATATACAGACCATGTAATGCAGCGTACCTTTTTAGGGCGAAGAACCGTCTCCATGAGCTTATGCAAATCGACCGCGATTTCACAAAAGAAGATCGTGATGCTATTAACCCTGGTGACAGTATTAGTATAAACCAGGCAATGGACTTTGTGAAAAATCCAGTGAAATGTTGTGCACACGTTCATTCCCTGATCAAGGAGCTGATGTCAATCATCAGTGTAAAAAAAGACGATCCGAAAACAAAGGATGCGATCCTCTATCACGGAGAGACATGGGACTTAATGGGTCGTCGGTGGGAGAAAATCGAGAAGGATTTTTCAACGAAGAGCAAACAGTTCGATATTTCGAAAATTCCCGATATCTACGACTGTATCAAATATGATCTTCAACACAATCAGCACACGTTGCAGTACGATCAGGCTGAAGAGCTTTACATCT
This sequence comes from Melanostoma scalare, assembly GCA_949752695.1. Taxonomy (NCBI): domain Eukaryota; kingdom Metazoa; phylum Arthropoda; class Insecta; order Diptera; family Syrphidae; genus Melanostoma; species Melanostoma scalare. Next base: position 29,649,256 of record OX456985.1, read on the forward strand.
ATGCGAAGTATTTGGCCGATATCGTGATCCCGCAGGAATATGGGCTGACGATTCAGGAGAAACTGACGATTGGTCAAGGTATTTGTACGCCTCTGCTAAAAAAGGTAAAAGCTGACTTGCAGAGGAATATTGAGGAGTTGGGTGAAGAGAGTGTAAATCGGTTAAATCCTCGATACAGTCACGGTGTGTCAAGCCCTGGCAGACATGTCAGAACGCGACTATACTTTACAAGCGAAAGCCATGTGCATTCCTTGTTGACTGTCCTTAGGTACGGTGGTCTATTGAATGTTCTAACTGACGAACAGTGGCGTCGCGCCATGGACTACATTTCCATGGTGTCAGAGTTAAATTACATGTCTCAGATTGTGATCATGTTGTATGAGGATCCCACAAAAGATCCGTGCTCAGAGGAAAGATTTCACGTCGAATTACACTTCAGTCCAGGAGTGAATTGTTGTGTACAGAAAAACCTCCCACCTGGACCAGGATTCCGACCTCACAGTCGGAACGATTCCGCCCATTCAAAGAACATTGTAAGTCGATTTTTTCCTACTTCCCCAATTAGTTTGCATGAATTTTTTGTCCTCAAAAGATTCCGACTGTTGGTATTCGTATTTCTCAGAGTCCCGATGATGCCAATCCTACAAGGATCGATGAAGAGAATGATCTTAATTTGGAGGATACATCACCTGTACACTCCAAACCACATTCTGAAGTGAGTATTATCTTCTCTGTCTTTACCTGATTGAGAAAAACTTTTTTTTAAGTTAAACTCACCGGAGGAACAAAGTGAGCTTGCGGCGTTACCAAAAGCAGAAGTGCGCTCAAAACATCTCAAGTCTAAGCCCATTCCAATTGGTTCGCATCACACTGTTAGCGGCCATGAAGCACAAGATTTGGCTAAGCGTTTAAACGAAGAGCTCGCATCACAGCAAGCTAAACAATCTGGTTCGCTTGAGGTGAATAGAGCCATCAGTCCAGATGGTGAACCACGTTCGAGGTCTTTCGAGCAACGCCATCAGAAGAATAAAGGTAATTCAATTGTTTTTTTCTTTTGGTTTTCTCTGCCTGCCATAATTGGAAATTTAATAATTTGTTTCGGTCGGTGGGATTCGATTTAAATTAACGCTTGAACATTAAAAATTTTAAAAATTACAATAAAACAACGCCGTCCTTGAAAATGCTATGTGTTGGGGTTAAGTCGTTGATGACGGGTGCGTGTGTGTTTTTTTTTGTAATATTTTCCTTTAAAAACCCGTCAAAAGTGTGTGATAAAATTATTTCTAACTTTTATTTCGCAACCTTTCTTTTTTTTTTAAGTTTAATTTTCAAACTTTCGCATGTGTTTTCAAATTGTCTTTTTTGTGTTGTCCTTTTTTGATTATTTTGGAAAAAGTTTGATTTGAATTGAAGGATTTATGAGTTCACAACACTGAGGAGTTCTGGTAGCACAGTATCGTATTGACTTTTTTTTTTTTTTTTTAAATATAAAACCCTTTAAAGTATTACAGTAAGCACAAGTACCTAGAGTAATTTTAATGCACAGAGCGTTAATAGAATAGACAGAAATATAATAAAACAAAAGAGATAAATATGGGGTGAAAAGATCTGGTTGGGGTAGGGTCTAGTCTATAATTCCTTAAAGTATTATAGGAGACGCCATTTTATTTCTGAACGCTTGGTTAGGCAATTTGCATCTCAATATAAATCTCAGGAAAAGTTGTCGATTCCTAGCGTGCGGTGATACCCGCGATGAAAGACGTTTGAAATAAGTTGACAATGAAGTAGCAGTTCTGAGAGCAAATAACGACGTTCGACGTCTCAATTCTTGAAACGGTTTGATAAGGAGAAGACTTATATTTTGGAAATATTTATAGACATTTGGTGAAAAGGAGGTTCCTAAACTTTTTTAATTACGGCATTGTAAATCCAAGTACAGACAAGCTTTTGGTATCAATATACGAGATACAATTTAATTCCTTTCGATGACACGTGAAACTCATATAATTTGCACGGGAAGGTTCTGAAGATGATAGAATCTGGGAGAAGATTCAGCTCATTTTGGAGCAATAGAGAATCGTGCCTGGCAGAATGTTGACTTATTCAATCGAAAGCGTTAATAGAAAGGATAAATAAAAATGGTCCAAGATTGCGACCTTGGGAACCCTTTTTTTTTTGAAAAAGCTTTCCAACAGAATAGAAATCTGTAGCACTAAACTCTAAAAACAAATAAATAAATGAAATTTACCGTAACGTGGTGGCGGTGGCGGCAGCAGTTCACTGCCGCCATCCAATTTCATGACAATTCCGAACGGCTTAGATAGAAAGCGCTTGTCATGGCGCGGTGGTGTGATTTTCCATTACCAATCAGCACATTTACTTATACTTGACTTTGAGGTCTTAAATTTATTGTGAGCCATTGCCAAAGACCTTTAGTTCAACCAAGTGCCTTAAGAAATAAGTCTAATGATTTGAAATCGCAATATTTTGGTGGCCGATTGTGATTACTTCTTCGAGAAATCACACGATCAGTAAACTTTATCAAATGAGCAATGTCATCGTTGGTATTGTGCCACGTAGTGCCGTCTTGTTGAAAATAAATATCGTACACATCATTATCTTCCGATTTCGGTCATAATAAATTGTAAACCATCAAATAGGGAAATTCTGCTTGTAAAAGTAGCCTCCAAGATGAAAGTAGTCCTAAAAAACCATGATGATTGTTCTCGATGAAACTCAGGATCATTTGATGTTTTTGATGGTCGGTTAGGTGAACATCTTGTGTCAACTGAAATTTTTAAGACTTAAAACGTAATTTTTATGAAAAGCAGGGTGTTCTGTTAGTTTTTGGGTTGCCCAATTCCAAAGATTAATGAACAAACCTGGGTTTAGCACAACACTATGAGCACTGTTCTTGAACGACGGGCACGAATTGGATTCTTCATCACTAACTCAATCCCAACAGTGAATGAAAGCGTTACTAAAGTGTCTTCTTATTTTTTTTGTTTTTTCTCTAAAACTGCCTCAAATTGTCATGAAGATACTATTATGCCAATACAATTTTTTTAAAGTTAACAGCTTTGGATTTTTAGTTTCTTCAAAAATGATTCAAAGATTTCTAATGCTTATGTGCTGGAACATTTTCTGAAGAGACTTTTCGCACCTTGTGTAGCATGAGTGAATAATTTCAATTTCAAGTTGATCCATTTGATTCACCACCTCTCAGGGCATTAACTACAAGTTCTCTTCTCGTGCATTCACACATTTTACTAGTGAATTTATGGATAAGATAACTTTTGGTCATGCTTCCGTGACCGTAAGCATACCTTGATTAGATTACAATAAGATGGCTGCCATAAAAACGACCGACGATTATAGACCAATAATTATTACATTGTGATACCACAAGAAATTTGAGGAATAGCCTCTTATTTAAACCATTTTAAGCTTTCTATAAAGCCATGAAAACTATGAATGTCTGTGTTTCTAAGATCACTTGGATCGTCGTAAAAGTGTTCTCGCAAATTTGTTTCACGTCAAAAGGCAGAGCAAAGATGATGTGGAACGGTTTGCTCTTCTTCCACGTTCTTGCAGCTTCCACAGAAGTCGTTTGATGGAACATTGAGCCTTGCGGCAAATCTACCTATGGTACAGTGTCCGGTTATAACACCAATTGTTTTGTTTTGTTTGGTGACGTATCATCGAAGTTCCTTTTCTGGCGAGTTTATCGCTTTTGCAGGTTTCCGAAATGTCTGTAGAAACATTACCCAGTGATTTAAGTGCTGTTTGAATATCTGAGAAGATGCGGATATTTGTCGGACATATCACGTTTTCTCTGAGCCATAATAGGACCTCTTTGATCGTCAGGATTTCCGCATCAGGAACACGCTACCGTAGTTTTGAAGTCTGAACGATAGACTAATATTTAGTCTAAGCATATCAAATAATATTTTAATTTATTATCAGTGGCCAATTTAAAAATCTCCCTTGTTGTGAACTCTTTCTTTTTTCGCAAACTTTTTTTTTTATAAAAAATTAATTTTAAAACACAAGTGTCTAGTGCCTATCTACACGTTGATTTTCCAATGCCCTGAGCATAACCCTGCTATGATTAGCAACATTACGCTTTATCTTTTGAAGCTAAATAAAACGAAAAAATCTGTATTATTGAAGGCATATGAAAACTAACCATGTGGAAAAGCACTTCTGTAAATATAAAAAGCTAAACACACACGCGACAGTATTTTGGTGCAGGTACATAGAAATTAACCCAATTAAGTTACATTTCTACCAATTCTTTTTTTCCTTGTGATAAAATAGGTTTGGTTTTTTTTATCCCCTCTTCCAAAGTTTTGCTAAAGAAAAAAGTATGTGTATTGAAATGGTTATTTAGTTTCCAATTTTAGTTTTTAATTTTGTTTTACTATGGCAAATTTATTTCTTAACAAAATATTCTATTCAAACCGATCAACTAAACCTTATATCGTATGTACATGTGCGCATCTGGCCGGGAATTCCGTGTATTTGACTGAAAGTATATATTTTTATATATCTGTCGTCGTCACTTTTTTTCTCGTCTATGTAATTTTATTCACAAACGAATCAAAAGAAAAGCTAACTGCTTGCAATATTTCAAAAGAATTTCTTTCACCAGCTTGACAAGCTCTGGCGTGGGAAATACTTTTGAAGAAAGACATCACATTGATTTGGATTCTTTCGATGATATTGAGAGCAGATAGTTTGATAATAGTCAGTCCTTCTCACCTTACGAATGTTTTTATTTTTGTATATTTTTGTCTGTCTCATTTTCTGTAACTTTTCTTCAAACTGTAAACATTTTTTTCACTGCACGCAAAGATCTTGTTTAAAAAATGACAATTTGACTGGGTACCTATATTACAGAAAATATTTTAACCTCGGACTTTGCTTTCATATATTTAATGTAAGAATCATAAGCCGGTTCCTTCATTTGGAACGCATCCATGAGTAGGCTCTTTTTATTTTGTCTTTACTAAATTGCTTCTTCATTTTCACAAATATTTTTTTTGTTTTTATATTATTGGTGAAGGTTACTTAAAAATAATACAATTGAACCCTAAAGGGCCTAAATAGGTCCTTCCTGAATTTATTGAAAGCTAAAAAATGGTTGAATCTGCTCAAAACTTCTTATTCCCTAAGTAAAAAACGGTTCGAATAAATTTTCATTTTAACTAGTATCAGATTGAGGACATAGCAAAAGAGGCAACACTTCTTGGCGTATTTCATTTGGTGTCCATTTGTACCCTTTGTTGTTTGCCTTCAGTCGTTGACACCTGGCACTCTTACAACAAAACATTACAGCTCTTTCGGCTAATGGTATGCCGTTCCTTTTCAGAGAGGACATTTGGATCGAGAACAAATTCTTGAGTTGACTAATATCAAAATCTCATCTAGAAAGCGTACTCCGTCATGAGCTTCTGTAAATTCCGGAAGTTTACAACACTTCTTGACTGAAAATCTGTGACACGATCATATTCCGAGGGGCATAATTGAAACCACAGCAAATCTATTTTCACTACCGCTGGTGGGGGAATCTAATGACAAAATACCTATATTGTGATTGTGAGATAATGTTCATGTTCACAGCGCACAATAGCAAAAGCTAATTTGTTTAGTTAACTTCGAGAAATTGAAACCACAGCGGATCTGTTTTTTTTTACAAAAAAAAAAAAATCCTTAACGCGCTGGTAAGGGAGTCTAATGAGAAATGAACTCAACTTCAACTTAATGATGGAAATGTTATACTATCACCACAGTTATAGCACTTTTTCCCGCTGATGTTTGAATCCGGAAAAAACTGCTTCCGTGAAATACACCTTAAGTTTCTGCCAATAATTTCGAGGAGCTAAACCTTTCTTGCTCAGCACTCATCAAGACGGGCAAAGAAGCTGTCACCTATTCACATTTCGGTATAAAATTTGCCATTTTGAAGTTGAAATAATTCGTCCCCATAACCTGAAGTAAAGAGATTAAATTAATTACTAATAAGAATAATTATGCTTGCTTCAAAAACAAGTGCATGATTCTGTTGAAAGTATTGTCTCCTAACATCACCTACCGTGGTTTGAATACACATTTTTTAAGTTTTGATACTCACTGCATATAATTTTATTGTGTTCCACAACTATTAACATAACAGACGTCGTTATAAGAAGAAAAAACAAAATCAAATTCAAAAACAAACCAAATTTTAATCAAAACAAAAATATTTTCTTTTATTTCAAATTCAATACTTCTTGATCTTCCCTCTATTTTAAAAAAAAACCATGAAATCCATTTACCTACCGTTGATCATTGTTTTGTTGGACACATGCCTCCTGCCGATAAAAAAAACTTAAAAAATAACAATTTGCTGTGTTTTTCTATAATGCTAACCAACTTCATTTTCCCTTTAACTATGTAATGTTTTGCTTGCTTAACGTGGTTGTTCTTAACGTTCTTGTTATAACCCAACAGAAGATGAAAATCTAGATGAATTATCGAAATTTAATGAAATACTTAACGCTCGCCAAATTAACAAGACATCGGTACAAATACGCGTTACCGATGCCGTGTCATTCTATAAAATCGATTCATCAACCAATGAATTACCTTTATCCGAAATAGATTTCTCTCTGAACCCATGCAGTCCTGACACACTCATACTACCGCTGAAACATCCGTTGGCCGAAGATGTTGAAGATACGTCTGGTCACCATTTCCAACGCAAAAGAAACACCCCTAAAATGTCCCCTTTGGCTACTAATGAACGTCCCTTGTCCAACACTTGTCTAACTTCGCTTTCGTGTGCGAATAACATTAACAGTTTACCAGAGGTTGAAAGCTTTCGTTCGAGAAGTAATGTTACTTCCATGCAATCGCTTGCAGCTGATAATAATTGTTCTTTGGCAATGTCTTCTGATCCGTCCGAGTTTGCTCAGCTTTCTTGCTCTGCACCAGCAGCAATTCTTACCCATGATATTGAATGTCATGCTCCAGCGACATTCTTCACCGTAAATGACCCGCCAGCTTTGCGCGAAACGAGCTTTTGTTCAATTGCACCTTTAATAAAACCTGAATCAGAGGCAGCTCTAACGACAAAACCGCGGCCAAAGGCATCTAATTTTGGTAAAAAACGATTGACCCGTCATTTGTCACATGATGACTATCCACTGTCAAATAATGGCAAATCTGTGTTGGAACCCCCTGATTCACCTGACTTTACCCCAGCGACGACAAGTCTGGATTATTTTAATCTCAACAGTCCAGAAATGTCGTCGTGTAATTGCATACATGCAGCAACTAACAAAACTACTAACATTTGTTGTTGTAGCCCCCCATTGTCGTCATCCATATCAATGTGTAATATGTCATTTAATGTGTTTGCTTCAAATTTATTAACAAAAGATAATAATTCTCATCATCAATCCACCTACGCCACGTCCATTCCCACTACCACAACCACCAAAACGAATACGGCCAACATTGCTTGTGCAAAATTAAAACAACCACAACAAAACAATATAAACACAACCAAACATCAACGACAACATTTGACATATTATGACAAACATACAATATTGGCAAATAATAAAACTAAATCACATCACACAAACATGAACCTCACTACCACCACAGACAATCCGACATCAACTTCAAGCTCATCGTCGGCATCTTCTCGACGCCAAAGGCACAGTATTGCCGGCCAGATGACATACATGAAAATGCTGGGATTTGGAGGCTTTGGGAAAAAGATGGCCACCAGCACAAACAGTTTATTTAGTACAGCGGTAATTAGCGGCAGTTCGTCAGCGCCAAATTTGCGTGACATGATACCGAGTACAGCAACACCATCAGGTAAATATTGAAACTAATTTTTTTTTTTGATTATTTTTGGGTTTTTTTTATTCATCGTTAAATAAGTTTTGTCAATATTTTTCATATAATAGTTCTTTGAGAGAGAATATGCAAAGTTTAGTTCTTATTAAGTTCCTTAAAATGATCACTTGTTCAAAGAATAAGAGGAAGGATTAGGAACAATCCAAATCCTTTACTGTTTGCTCTTCAAGGTACAGCCTTTTTTGGTGTAGGGTTTTGTTAAATTTTGGGATACCAGGTCCTTTAAGTTCATCCACTGGAAATAATTTTGCACTAAAAGAAATCTTTAAACGAAAACAAAATTCCTCTTTACTTTGCAACTTGGGCAAAACACTCAGTTTAAAGGGCTCTCCTAACATTCGAACAGGTTTTCTTGGTTCGTTGAGGCTCCATAGAGAGTGAGTTCAAGCTGACTTGAATATTAATATTGTCAGCTGACAGTGTGATCGGATTACCCGCCGCTCTTGCAGCTGCTACTGGCAGTCACTGGAGAGAAGCGGCTGTGCGACCCATGCTTAATGACATCTCAGAGTAATCATAGTAAAGTAGTCCGTATTCACAATTTTTATTACTACCACAAAAACCTCGCCTTTTTTGGTTTAACGAAATTCTTTATGTGACACCGCTTCACCAGAACCACAGAGTAGGTAATACAGAGTGTAAACTCGTACCCCCTCTGCCGGAAAGAGTATCAATTTTTTTTTTTCAAGATGCCGTCTCATATGAATTAACGGCTTTATCCGGCTTCAATTGAGTTTCATTATTTAAACTTTTTTTTTCCAGGAGCGTCGAGAAGCATCCTCAATCCATTCCATTGGCGCAAAAAGATCCCTTCTCATGATTCTGAGAAGTGAAAACCACATCTCGATTTGAAGTAAGAATCCATCCACTCAAGAAGCACTAATACATGTAACCCAAATGTCAAAAAGAAAAGTTTCCTTAGGGAATATTTTTTATGTGCTATAGGTGTTTCACTCACACAAAGACAACACGTTAAATTGAGCAGAAACAATTTTAGGTGTTCCCTTGGTTTTCAAAATGAGTGCTTCCCCGAGTGAAACCAATGGAAAGCGACATGACTCTCTGGTTCTACTCTGTGTCTGTGACTTAAATGGTGGGTTTACATGCATCTAGATAACACGGAAGATTAGAAGAGGTAGACACAAGATATAAAATTCAAAACACATTTGTCTGATAGAGAGGGAACACATCAACTGCAGACGTCTGCACCTCCTAAATTATAGATGCAGATGAAAAACTATAGGTGCAGATGATCATGCAGTATAGGAACTTCATCTGGACCCATAATTTTATTCGTACAAGTTTACCTAAAAAAAATTATTAAAAGCCGTGTTTTATTGAGAATTTCTATATTCACTTCACTTGCGAGTCTCAATAAAACCCTTTTTTGGCTATATTCACTTACCAAGCTCACTTCCATAAACGCCATTTACCAGCCATCCCTGTTTTTCACTTCGGCAAGTGAGTTATTTTTGTCCACTTACGTTGTTCACTTTAGAGTTGTTGTTTTTCCATGAGCGATGTTTTGCGATGTTTTGCTGAAGTGAATATAAATTCCCAATAAAATACGGCTAAAATGAGAAATATAGTTGGTAAAATACATAAGTAGTTAAAATAAAGTATTAAAAAAAAATTCTTTGCACCAAAAATATTTCATTTTTGAATTCAATGCTATCAATAAGTTATAACTGATTATAGCAATCTGGAAAAATCGACATCGAGTTTCTTTTCTTGATTTTTGTTCTTTATCATCTATATCCGCCCCACTTTACTTTTCTTCACTTCTCAACTTGCAAATGCATGTAAATTTACTGGAACTTGGTCGAATTCAATTTGTGGTCAAAATGGCACTACCTTAACGCGGTCGACTCTCTGGTTGTGGTCTGTGCTCCCAGTCGCTGATTAATTTTGTGTAAATACAAAATTTACCATAATTGCATCATGTAAGCAGCGACTGGAAAAGTGAGTTTTTAATATTTTCAGATTCAGAAATGGTTTCTGTCATTGTATACTTTAAGAAAGTGGGTAATAGGAGTCAATAGTGTGGCTACTACCACTCGTAAGATCTGGGAGCCCTGTGTGACCCGTGCCTTAAATGCCCAACATTTAATAAATTAAAAAGAGAGAAGTAAAATTGAAGGAACTTGGTTTTCTTTTTTTTTTTTGGTTTTCCTCCCCATTGAAATATTAAATAAGAATTACCTCCATTTTTGATAAAAATGGTATAGTTGATTTTTAAAATCTACAGTCAGCGGTCATTTTGTAAGCCGCGAATTATTTGCTTTTGACGTATAAAGTCATTTTGCTTTCTTCTATCTACCTATCACGCATCCTTAGAAAATAAAGAAAAAGAATCTTGCATATTCTCTGAAACCTCGCGTTATAATTTCCGGAAACTCACTCGAATCGTTTTTATTACATAAGCGCACATAAAATCAATTACTCTATAAAATCTAATCAGCAGTTCTTGAAGGCTTTGGTGGTGTGCCACCCATTCGTCCACTGGAGACTCTCCACAATGCCCTCTCGCTCAAACAACTTGATATGTTTTTGGAAAAGATGACCGTTGCACCTTTATTCAAGACGCCAGCATCTTCGCCACCGAAAAATCCTTCAACGCCAATTCCAACGCCACAAACGTCCATCAATCTTTCAATCGAATCATCATCAGAAAAACCAGTCACAACGCTATCAAATCTATGCACTCAGTCATTAAGTGGAGTGGATGCGCTCACAGGAAACACGATGGCCGCATGTCAACCCCACAACGATCCATCACCCTGCGGCAGTAGCAGTAAGTGCGATGAGGATATAGTTTTGTAGTACCATAGCTTTTCTATTCGAATTCAAGAGTTAGATACGTATATTTATATATTTTTTTAAGAATGTTTACACGAAAATGTTTGTTTTTTAATTTTGTTCCTCCTTTTCTAAAAGTTTCTCTGCCGCAACAAATAAGAAATTTTTTTTGATTTTGCCTTGTTTAGGAAAAAAATGAAGATAGTTTTTGGTTAAATTATTTTGTGAAATTGTTGATAAATAAAAAGAAAGTAAACTCTTATTGCATATTTTATAAAGAAGAACGGCATGTTTTTGTTTGCAATTCTTTTTTTCTGTTTTTGGTTGGTATTTTTCATTTCTGTTCTCGTTCGAGAAAGTACATTCGTCGTTTTTGTCTTTGTATCTGTCTCTCCTGTTCGTATTTACATACATATTCTTTTTTCTGTCAAAGTTTTAAAAAACATTTAGCATACTTCTCTGTTGATTTTTGACTTTAATAATCCTCGGCACTCTTGTCCATGATGCACAAAGAAACAAACACAAGAATTTATTTCATTTGTTGGGAATGCCTGTGCGAGTTTATTTGTTTATGGAATCCATTTACCTTGTCTCTATCTCTTTCACATCTGTCATTTCATTATTTTCTGTTTTTGTGATGCACATTTCCAACAAATAGAAGTAAGATGACTGTCAGGAAAAATAAATAGGATACACGATGATAATTCAGATGGTGATGAGTATTAGAATGAAAATTTTCAAATGGAACACCTGCTGAAGCTGATGTTTCCTTCCTGGTAGATCCTTGTAGTCAGATAATAGTGATTTACACTTTTGCATGCCTTTCCGGTGCGAAGTTGGTTTGAGAAGAGAGAATGGCTTGGTCGTTTATAGAGTATAGTATCCTTTTGCTGTGAGGAAAACAAACAACAATTATTATGAAAGAATTTGAAATATGAATAGCACGTTGCTTGTTGAAGGAGTGGTTTGTTTGTGGAATACTTATGAAGTTTTGTGTGACAAGGGTAATTAATAAGGGTTGGGCTGATGGTGGGCTTCTCGCATATCATGGCCATGGGTGTTTTCATATTTACTAGAATAAAATAGAGTTTGTTGATGGTAAATATTGGTTTCAGGGCTTTCTGATAATGTGCGCATGATTTTCTTTTATTTACCTGGGAAGAGTGGTTTTTGATGTCATTGCTTGTAGTAAAGCTCAATTTGAAAACAGATTTTATAGGAAAATTTACTTTCGTACATGTCGTTAAGAAAGGGGGTTGATGTAGGATGGTTATTGTGAAACGTTTCTGATTTTTGGTTCATCACTCTTTTGCTCAAATTTAGTCTGGTTTACTTCCACTCCTGATCGACATTAGCAAACACTGTTTGTATACTTTTCCGCCACTAGCCGGTGCTTTAATGTAGTTAAGTAACACCAATTCTAAAAAAGAAGCAAGTTTTTTTTTTTTTTATAAAAAAGCCCTTTTCATTTCAAACTTAGAAAGTAATGACATCTAAGAATATGATAAGTTTTGTGTCTCAGAAATTACTCAGGCTTAGTATGAAAAAAAAAAACAGTGCATGTTCTTAGCGGAAGTGCCTATATGCACCCAACACAATCTTACACGAAGCATTTGAGGGGTAGTTTGTCTTGGTTCGTTTAAAACGACCTTTTAGAGTAATTTAAGGAGTAAAAACACATCGTGTGACTCGTTTCGGTTCGTTTAAAATGAAACCACTTAGTCCGTTATGACAAATAAAGTTATTCTGTTTCCTGTTGGCTATTCTGAAAAGATCTAACTCCAATTGTTTTAGTTGAAAAACTCATGTTGTTGCTCTTGTTTGTTCTTGTGAAAAGAAATCACTCAATCATTTTTGATTCCTATTGGTCGATTTCTTGTCACAGTTAAAGTAACTTTCTATTATACCAATTCAAACCAAACTCTGAAGAAAGTTGTGTGGAGATTTGTAACTTCCTTCGAGTTGAAAAAAAGATGTTTTAAAAATCAACTATTGACAGAGGTTGATCCGTGTAAGATGACGGTCATGATCATGACCAGCAAAATCATTTCTATTGCTCCACGTTAAGTGATCTTCAAAACAAGCTTTGTTATTGTACTTTTGGTTTGACTTTGACCAAGTGTCATTATTAATTGTGAAATTCACATGACGTGAACATGAAATTGTGATAGTTGATCATTAATCGAACCGGCCGCGGCGGTTGTCGATTTAATCAATTGAGTTTCATGTTGTACAATGTGTTTGCGGAACGTATAGCATTTTCAGATACACTGAAAAGGGCAGAAGACGTGTTCGATCTAAACGAAAAGCATCACCATAGTCTCCAATTGGAGAAAAAGAGATTTCATCAAATAAAGCGATAGTCTACTATCACTTTACCTGATTCTACTTCTATTTGCAGGCATCAGAAAAAGGTTGTGACCATTGCAATGTACTTAGCTGTGGGCCATTATTTTGAGCTTTATAATCAGGACTCCATTGATGTATATACTCAAAAATATCTTCCCAATCTATCGATGCCCATTGCTTGTATCGGGTTCTCTAACAACGGCATCAAAACATTAATCATTGGAATTAGACTTCGTTTATATGGCCACCGTGGGTACGTTTGCAGTGGTCAGTTCGTTGGAGCCAATTGGACTTCGCCGTGGAATGAATTGATTTAGATTATTTCTACTGACGCCTGAAAGGCAGCGATAATTTTGATACTTCGACAAACCCGTTGTCTCACTGACAAAGCAACACCACACAATGAATGAGTGGACTTAAATTCTTGGAGTAAACTTGTTATAACCTGTCTATTAGGGCGATGCGACTGAAAATTGAAGTCAACGCTCTTAAAGTTGCGGCCAATGATTCCGAATTTCTGAAGAATTTTTTTTTAATGTGCAAACGTTGCTCGTTCGTGTACTTTACCATTACGAAAACGTTGAGGTTACTGAATAAATTGACAAGGAATGAATGATTACTAATGAAAGAGTGCGTTCACATATCAAATTCAAAGTTGTCAGTTGTGGTTCTTAGTACAGTCTTTGTAGGAGAGCTTTTCCGAAGTCAGAAGCGTTGGTTTACTCTTGAACCATGATAAAACCAATATAAAAATATTGACATGAAAACTTTAAAAAAATCTTTGCAGCACACCAACTAAATAAATTTCTTATAGTTAAACTGTGGGTTTAAGTTTAGTCGATAGGCGTGTGGTATCGAATTCCGCACCTGCTATCTTCTTTTATTTCAAGATCCCGATTTCATCTGGAGGCCTTCTATTAGGTTGCACAACAGAAGTGAGTGTTCTATTTATCTTTTACGACACGCCGGCGATCTTCAGTCGGGAAAACTAATGAGCTTATTTCAAAACTTATGTGAAGGCTCTTAGGTGTCACAAGTGTCCGTAGACTATATACAGTACCTCACACTCAAAGTGGGACACCTAAGAAATAAAATCTTCAATAAACTTCTTTACGAAAAAAAATGCAGAGTTGCTCACTTTTTTAAATAATTTTTATTTTTATTGCTTAATATTGACCTCAAATTATTATAAAATAAAAAAAAAATTTCAAAAAACAACCCCGATTTGTTTAAAAAAAAAAGATGAAAATGATCTGTCTAGTATTTTTTTTTAATGCAGGTCACACTCAAAGTGGGACACCTGCTGTTTTCTAAGAAAACTAACTGTAATTGCCACGTTATCTATATTATTTAGTTGCAGTTTTTGTAGAGCTTTCATTGTGATAGCATTAAAAAAAAAAAAATCGAAGTGTCAAGGCAAACAACCTTTGAAGAAAGGCAAATTGTGATTTTCAATTACCAAAAAGGAAAATCCGTTCGCAAAATAAGTAAAGTTGTTAAAAAAGTAAATCTATGGTGTTTAGTGTAATAAAACGGTTTCGGGAAGGTCGAATAGAAAATAAACCAGAAAGTGTTGAAAGCAAAAAAAAAAAATTGCGATAGAAATGTGCGGTTTCTTTTAAGAAAAATAAGAAGTTATTCTTTGCTGTCCGCAATTGGCCTTTAAAAAATGTTAAAGGACACTTAAAATGTTGACTTAAGGGCAGAAAGAGTTCGGCGGTTTGTTAGGAGAAACGAATTGAGTGGCTGAGTTGCGCACAAAAAGCCGTTAATATCAGAAAAGAATAGTCGTTTAAGAATGCAATTGGCCAAAGAAATATCAGAAAAGAATAGTCGTTTAAGAATGCAATTCGCCAAAGAGCATTTGCAATCAGAATCAAAAAGATTAGTTTTGGTTTCGTCCGTAAAATGGACTTTTAATGAATTGACCGAATTATGATTGAAGTTGGAGAACAAAATGCGACTTACCTTTGACCAGAAATTCATATCCTTTGTCACATTTTCTTCGGCGAATTGCATTCTTAAACGACTATTCTTTTCTGATATTTCTTTGGCCAATTGCATTCTTAAACGACTATTCTTTTCTGATATTAACGGCTTTTTGTGCGCAACTCAGCCACTCAATTCGTTTCTCCTAACAAACCGCCGAACTCTTTCTGCCCTTAAGTCAACATTTTAAGTGTCCTTTAACATTTTTTAAAGGCCAATTGCGGACAGCAAAGAATAACTTCTTATTTTTCTTAAAAGAAACCGCACATTTCTATCGCAATTTTTTTTTTTTGCTTTCAACACTTTCTGGTTTATTTTCTATTCGACCTTCCCGAAACCGTTTTATTACACTAAACACCATAGATTTACTTTTTTAACAACTTTACTTATTTTGCGAACGGATTTTCCTTTTTGGTAATTGAAAATCATAATTTGCCTTTCTTCAAAGGTTGTTTGCCTTGACACTTCGATTTTTTTTTTTTAGTGCTATCACAATGAAAGCTCTACAAAAACTGCAACTAAATAATATAGATAACGTGGCAATTACAGTTAGTTTTCTTAGAAAACAGCAGGTATCCCACTTTGAGTGTGACCTGCATTAAAAAAAAAATACTAGACAGATCATTTTCATCTTTTTTTTTTAAACAAATCGGGGTTGTTTTTTGAAATTTTTTTTTTATTTTATAATAATTTGGGGTCAATATTAAGCAATAAAAATAAAAATTATTTAAAAAAGTGAGCAACTCTGCATTTTTTTTCGTAAAGAATTTTATTGAATATTTTATTTCTTAGGTGTCCCACTTTGAGTGTGAGGTACTGTATGTTATAAATAATTGTCTTTATGTGATTTCTCTTTTAGTCGCTTTTCAGAAAAAGGGGGAGGCGTTTCTTTAGTCTAACGCAGCTTTACAATAAATTTAAAGATTGTGTGCATAAATGTCAAACTCTCAATATATTTTTATTGGACTATATTTTATTTTTTCTTTATCTTCATTTAATTGTTTAAAAATATTCAGTATGGAATCAATTTCATCGTGCGACGTTTAACTGTTCAAAAGTTTTTTTGAATCACTATAATCACCACACCGTTCAAGGGAATTTGGAAGTCATAGGCGCATTGAAAAGGGTTCACAAGGGGTTCATTGCACTTAAGAAACTTTTGCATATCTAAACAACGTCTTAATAGTTAAACCTGTTCTGTCACATCGAAGTGAAATATGTATTCAAAAACTATCCATTTCCTCTATCATTTGCTAGAGTCTTTTTCGCTTTAAAAAGAAAACTTTGTGAAAGTGCCTCTTTATTTCACAATATAGAGAAAATAGCTCAAAGTTCGATGAACGAATTTCAAAAGTTTACCAGATGGTTGGTGTCACTATTGAGCCCATTTCTGTATTGGGGTTAAAGAAACTAACAGGTGTGCAATGCTATGGGCCTAAGTTAAACGAAGTCTGATGAATGAAAATCAACCCTTATACATCAGACCACTTACCAAACTCAACCTAACCTAACTGAAGCCATTAACGTAAGTCAGAAATCCCAAAAAGGTTCTTTCCGTTGGAATTTAGTTTCTATTCTAAATAAAAGTATTTCTCTGAAGTTTTCTCTCACTGTATAAGACTTCTCTAATAGTCTTATACAGTCTTAAATTACGGGGCAAAGCAGTAAATTTTTTTTTTTTAATTTGACACTAAGCTAGTGTGAGGACATTTTTAATTTTAATTTAATTTAAGCCACCTAACCTTTTTATTGTTTCTTTGCTTTTATTTTTATCCTCTTCGTCTTTATCAATAACCGCTGCAATTTTTTAATGCGTCATCTGTCTTCGAAAATTTTAATTCATGACCCTGAAAAATATCTTTGTTTATGGGGCGATCACTGTCAATATGCTCTCAAACACACAAGGTGATAAGTTTTTTAATAGCTCGTTCAAGAACATGAAGCGTTGCAATCCGTGGGTATATCTGACTTTTCTATTACAGAAGGCAAAAGTCAACTCTCTCAGCTGGATAACTACGAGCAGGTTTACTAATACGCAACATTCTTCAACAAAAGTTATTGAATCATTAGTTCTTTTTACTAAATATTCTCTTTGTTTTCAATAGCAAAATATGAATTGTTACATTTTTTTAAGTAGCCCGTATTAAAATAATACAAATTCGGTTTTGATACCAAAACCCTATGAAATATCTTTTTTTGATTGTTTTTCTGTAGAAAGTTCTTCAAATGTTATGATGACAGATACCAGTTTAGTAAAGACTTAGAACCTCATGTTGACAATATAGACTATAGGTCAAAGGCAACAGTTTGTTTATGCACCAGCAAATAAAACTGCACCCTGTTTTTGTCATTGAATTTTATTTTCATTTCAGGATCTTTCCACTAAAAGCCTGGGAGCTCAAAAGAATGAACAATATTTGAGCCTTAAATAATGTAGTTGATGTAGATTTTCTTTTTATTATTACTTATAAGAATCTTGCCTTCTCAGTTCGGCTTCACATTTATTACGCTCCATTGATCGTTTGTATAGCCTTCCTCCCTATGAACTCTGAACTCAATATTTTTACTTCACTGCTTTTGTATTATATCTTTATTAAACGAAAAACAAAAAAAACGAAAACAAAAATGTTAGGATGGAGTAACCAGTCGAGTGTAGCCAGCAGCACGGAACCATCGTCACCAGCTGTCTCTGATAGCTACTCCCATGGCACACCCAGTGGTGAGATGTCAATCAGTTTAACAAGTACTGATGGGTGAGTATTAATTAATAAACAAACAAAAGAAAACGGTTCCTGTAATTGAATATTTTTTTTGTTATCCTTAAGATTCAACATCTTGCCAACGGCTGAGGAATTAGCGAAGTTTTTTCCACAACTCGATGATGACCTGAATTCTGTTTATGTGCAATTTAACAGCGACAGTCTGGATACTGATGTTTTCATGGCTCCGAGTGAGGGAGAGAAAAGTTGCTGTCTTACTCCTGTCAGCATGTGTATGGATTTGAGTACTGCTGCTACAAAAGGCTCAATCACCCTGTCCATTGAGGTAAGTTTTTACAAATAGTTTCGATTTCAAATCAAGTTTGACTTATCTTTCGCTTTTCTGAAGAATGAAGACGAAGACGAGGCAACACTGTCTGCGGCCACGACACCGTCCCTTCCGCCAGATGAATATAGCCCCCATACCATTGAAACAGAATCTTGTCGTGAAATAGAGCGTTTTGAGCTTAAACCACCAGCCCGGAAGCCAACTGATCCGATTTCTCCAAAAATTCAAAAACAAATAAGCCTCTTTGAAGGAGATGCCTCACCGATGCCGCGGTCTCCACCACTGGTTATTCGACGGAAGAAAGTTGAAAGCTTGGCCACACAATTTCTGACACAATCAACTTCAAATTCAAATTTTACGAAATTCGAAAGTGATTCCTTGCAGAAGAAAACCTACGATGACGACGAAGAATCAAAAACAAGATCTTGCTCAAATTTAAAGACCGAATCCACTACAAGCCTTTCTCAATCAACTCAAAACCATCCTGGAGCAGTGATTGTGAAAGAAATTTTCATTGAACCGCCGAGAAGAATCTCAAGGAGTTTCCATGGAAAAACTCAAAGCATGGATGCGGGGTTTTTGTTTTCTGATTTCTTAAACGTTCCGTCAATGGCCTGTCAAAGCACAACAAGTGGTGGGAATCAGAGTGTAAGTGCTCGTTCCTCGCCGTCAACTAAAAGATTTACAACCACAAAAGTTGATGATAATAATTATCGCAAGGCTTAGTAATAATTTCTTAATAATTATATTTCCGTCTGTGTATTGAGTTACTATTGCACTTTGTACTTATGAATTTATGAATACAATTCGAACCTTAGTCGTACGTGTTTGAAGTTTGTATTAATTTCTGTGATTTGTTTATTTAAAAAATAAATTTTAGATTTAGATGTGTGTATGTATGTAATTGAATATGGGAAATAAAAAAGTCTTCATGGCTGTGCTTTCAATTTCTGATTAAATTCGTTCGTTTGTTAGTCTCTTACAAAAGAAGGTGGCGGCATTTTTTGAATTTATGAAGTTGTCGAAGAGATGGTGCTGTTGTAAAGAATGTTGTATATAACAAAAGGTAATTAGTGTCCAACTCAAGCGTTGGACACTTTATGAAAAAAGTAACTTGTTGTTGATAAGCCCTTACCCGAAATGATTTTAGTTTTTAAGAAGAAGGGTTGAAATTGAGAAATATGGAAAGTTTTTATTTCCTATGAACATTTCTAGCTCGAGATACAATCCGAACCATTTGACGAAAATAGCTTTAGCTTACGGATTTTGATTGATTCACAAAGACTTTAAAACTTTAAAGTCAATGTGCAATGCACAGTCATGAAGTTTGATTCTTTTCTTTTTCCTATTCGGCGTTACGAGCATCGCGATATCGAAGGGTAGTGCTGTATTTTGTCCAAGATAGTCCCCGTATCACAAGGCACGTCGTAACAAATTCGGACTACGAATGCCAAATAGAAAGAGTTAAAAACATCTTCCTAATGAATATTTCACAACAAATTTTAAAAATTTGTTAGTAATTTTATCAACAGGCACAAATTTCGTAGCAAAACATTTACTACGAGGGAGTCTATGATGCTTCCTTTTTGGCATTCGTAGTACGAAATCGCTATGACGGGCCTTGTGATAGAACCCAATATTTTGGAAGTACTCATGGATCTTAGAATTTCCAAAACGAGCAAGCTTTGTTACTTCGCCTGTGGTACGAAGCGTCTTCATTTCAGTTTCCGTCAACTTAATGTCCATTGTCAAAAAAAAAAATTACGTTTGATACTAAATCAATTACCAGCTAATTGTACCAGAATAGTAGCCTTCCTAAGAGCGGTGTCCAGATGAAACAGAAATTCTGAGAGAATGGAAGCGTGGGATTCGAAACCAAGTGGCTGAAATATCGATTAAAATCTCTCTACTGCACCACTGCTGCTGTGCTCTAATACAAACAGAAACACATGCACACGTAATGGTCTTGTGGCCTGTTAAAAACGTCGAAATTTCGAGATCTAATGGAAACCCGAGCTTGCAGCAACGTGGGGAGCAGGGAGTTGTGATTTCAATTAAAATCAAATATAATTCCTGAAAACTGACAAGAGTCTTGATTTCGAATTCTTTAATTGAACAAATTAAGGTCGGTAGAAGAGGAGATATCGAAAAACGAATCGCTTCAATCCTCCTAATCAAACTGCAGCTCCCGAACTAGGCTAAATCTATCAGGAGCTGGATCACACTCCAGCTAAGACCGCTTTAGTCCAAAATTCAGGTATTGAAAAAACGTGTTTAAAATCACTGCAAGTGAAGCTAAGCATCTCAATTCTTGGTGTGAATACCTATTGAACAGTTTCAACGACATGAAGCTCAACGATATAAAGCAAATAAGCTTAACTTTATGAACTGAAAAGTACCAAGCTAAAGAACATTATTGACAGTTCTAACTTTAAAAAAAAATCAGACATCAGCTATACGCAGAGATAAGTTGATCAAAGCTTCCTTTTATCTTTGACGTTTAAAAAAAAAAAAAAAAATTAATGATGATTTATTGTAACTTCTTCCAAAATATCTCTCCCATCGCTACCAATGAGGCATGAGGAAACTGAACAGGTCCCGAAACGCTTGAGAATAGCTATACAAAGATTAATACGATAGATGTCAGCCGAACTTGACTGTACGAAAAACTACTGCAAATCGATTGCTTTACACGTAGTCAAGAAGAATACCCAGCTACCGCTCTACCTTAAACCAAACGGTTAAACCAATTTACAGGGACATTCTATAGGGTATAGGTATTCTAGCGGTGCTCTTGCAGGAATTGACTCTTGAGGCTACATGTCTAGGCACGTTATTTTAAATTTCTCATTTAAAGTGATAACTGATGCTAACAAGCAATAGAGTTAAAACTGAACTTTTTTGATTAACTGTTTTCTTCTGTAAAAGGCTTTCAAGGCCTAAAAAGTTACGAAAATGCGAAAAAATTGTAGGTACTTCTTTTACAACAGAAAATTTACTACACATTTAATTCTCAATCAATAAAAATTTTGAGATTTCAATTCATTAGAGGCACATTGATTCACTGCATTCAAAATGAATGATAATTAAACTCTGCGTTTTGCATTCGAATAAGTCAAGACTTCGCAATAATTTATTATCTCTTCCATATTTCTGACAATCACTACTTGCTTTCAATGAAAAAATTTTTTTCGGGGACTTGGTTATACGCAAATAACCTTTTCGTGCAAAATCTTGTGTCTTCGAATTGTTTCAATGAAGAATTGCATAAGAGTGCGCTGTTAGCAAGTTACGTCTGCCTTAGACTTAGGCATTAAAAGTGAACAACAACATCCCGCCCACACCTCTGCACAATCCATTCAAGTAAAATAGAACTTCACCCACCACAGATAAACTATGGATTATTCCATCTAAAAGGGCAAATAATGGTTTTAAATTCGTCTAACTTTGCTATATTGGGCCTATTGTCATTCATACCATGTACATACAAAATACACGTTTTCCTTTTAACAATTTGAAGCAGCAGCATTCGGTGAACATACCTCTGAGCTCTGAGAGGATAAAACAAAAGTTATTTACCCAAAAACGTCAGTTCTGCATTGTGTACCTACATTGCAAAGGGAAACTGTGCCTTTGCGGAAGGAAACCAACATTGGCTGGTAAAATAATTGTATGACTTTTGGACACACATAGGCAGGAAGGCAGGCGGCCTTAGCTCCTAACTCTATTTCCAACGATTTGATATCAATGCAAATGCAGCACAAAGAGCGCCTGGTGGTTTGAACTGTGCTGCAGGAAATGCATTTGGCAAACAGCAGGAATTTATCTTGATTAGAAGCAAAGTCCGGCAGATTTGGTAAAAAGGTATTGGACCAACACACAAAGGCGAATTAATCTTTGCCATAATTCTGCAGCTTATTGGAGTAACAATAAATGTAATTTGCTTTTGCTTGAAATAGGAGTAGGTACTTTTTGGGAAATGCAACAGCAAACAAGTAGAACGATGGGTAATAAAGATTTATGGAGTTCTTAGAGAAGTAAAGCTTTTAATATATATTTAAGTAATTGCTTTTGTTAGGCCATTTAAGTTTAATGATATTAAACTGAAGTGCAAATATCAGATATCGAAAAACAGTTAAACGAAGAAGCTCTGTGTTTAGGAATATTAAAGAGTCATTTGTGGCTAAAAGGCTTTGGATAAATTTACTTTTATCAGGAATTTATGTTGAGTTTGTATTCCTGTTTATTCTAATATAGGATGTGATTGGGAAAATGGAATATTGCTTAAATGAAATTTTTCCAATTTTATTTCAATTTCTGCGAAAAACATGATAACAACAATGCTCAGCAGCAGAATCATTAGTTCCGAAATGGGGAACTACAAAACAAGCAGAATGGCCAATAGAGGAACCCCGCAGGGAGGAGTTTTATCTCCCCTACTGTGGAACCTGGTCGTTAACAAATTGTTAATCGACCTAGAGGACGAAGGTTTCAAAACTATAGCCTATGCCGATGATGTAGCAATTGCCGTTTCAGGCAAGCACCCACAAACCCTAGCTGAGCTGCTACAAACAGCACTTAACAAGCTTAATAATTGGGCTGCAGATTGTGGTCTGAACATCAATCCACACAAAACGGAATTAGTTCTCTTTACGAGGAAATACAAAATTCCGGACTTCAGACCCCCAACTATTAAAGGGGTAACTCTCACACTGTCAAATCAGGCTAAATATCTAGGGCTCATTTTTGACAAAAAACTGAACTGGAAAACCAATATTGAGGAAAGAGTAAATAAAGCCAACGTTGCACTCTTGTGCAACCTGTAAAAAAGCCATTGGCGGGAAATGGGGTTTCTCGCCCCAAATCACCCATTGGCTGTTTACCTCGGTAATTAGACCGATACTCACATACGGGGTGGTAGTCTGGTGGACAGCACTAGACAAGATGATCAACTACAACCAAAGTTAAAAGAACGGCTAGTCTGTGTATTAGTGGCGCACTGAGGACAACCCCATCGGACGCCCTCAATGTACTACTAGATCTCACACCCCTATAGATATCTTCAGCAAACAAGTCGCAGCTAGCTCAGCTACTCGACTCAGAGCTACATCACAGTGGACCAATAATCAAATCGGCCACACTACCATTATAGATAACTTTAGATTCTTACCGAATCGATCCGACTACACCACCCCCAAGTTGTAGTTTGACAATAATTTCCAAGTAACCATACCTTCAAGAGAAGCTTGGGAAAATGGCGCTCTTTTGGAAAATGAAGCAATACACTTCTACACCGATGGTTCAAAAACCAGCGAAGGTGTGGGAAGTGGAATCTACTCAGAAAAACTGAATCTCAGTCTTTTCTTCCGCCTACCCGATCATTGTAGTGTGTTCCAAGCGGAAATTCTGGCGATTAAGGAGGTGCTGTCTTGGCTCAAAGAAAACGTCATATCCTCCACGGATATTCGGATCTTCTCAGACAGCCAAGCTGCCCTTAAATCTCTTGCCTCTGTCTCTACAAAATCCATCACGGTCCAAAATTGTCAGATGTCTCTGAGGGAGATGTCAAATCAGTTTAACATTCACCTTTCATGGGTGCCAGGGCACAGGGACATACCAGGCAACTGTATGGCAGACGAACTAGCCAAAAAGGGCACGACCACTTCCCTACGCTCAGAATGGAACAACATAGGTGTACCTATCGCTACATGTTAACTCCTACTTAGACAAGACGCTTCAAGGATAACAAACACTAGATGGACTGAGAGTAACAACTGCCTTGCAACCAAAAAAGTTTGGCCGTGTGTTGACTCAAAACGCTCGAAGAGTTTGTTGGCCCTGAACCGTCTGTATCTAGGTTCTACCATAGGTGTTCTTACGGGACACTGTCTAATAGGGAGACACGCCAAAAGACTTGGTGTGTTTTCCAATGATTTCTGCAGAAGCTGCATGGACGAGGAGGAGGAAGAAACCGTTCAACACCTTCTTTGCTCATGCCCTGCACTACTTCATAGGAGGAAAACTCATCTCGGTGAATTCTTCTTCGATGATACTAGCGACCTAGCTTACATAGACCCTAAAAGTCTTTCGAAATACATTAAAAGTTCCACGTGGTTCGACTAGCAGGTGATTAACCGGCTAGTCCCGCAATGGAAGATTAATAAGTGATCAACTCGTTAATCTTACATCGGGTTTCTGAGATCAGTAGGTGATTAACTTGCTGATCTCTGTGGTATCACAATGGGCCCTTGCGGCCTAAGTGTGTCAGGCAATGTACTCATTTAAATATGAAATTTTAAAATGATCCTTTATTGACCACAACAATTAAACGAAATTCAAAATGAAAACAAAAACGCAAATTTTCTTCTTCTTTTGAACTTATATATTCGTATGCATTTCAAGTTGACATGCAACTCATCTTCAGCGATTAACAACGACGTTGTTGCAATCCTTAATGAACTTTCAGATCTGGTGGAAGTGTTTGTATGAACTCACAGGTGTGCATTGGATGAACAAAATAGCCGTTTTTTTTTTAAAGCCAGGGCCCGTATGCGAGTTACAAAACGCGTGGCGAAAAAAAAGAAAACCCAAAACAAGGACATATCCCGATTCATGAATTACGACATTGGGTCCATGAATATGTCAAAACGATAACAAAACGAGCACAATCGTAAATGGCAACGAGTATCGTAAAACGTGGCCGTGACGTAACGTTAACGTGCGCGGTTTTTTTTTTCTTTTTCGCAAGTATAGGAATTCCTTATACGGGCCCTGAAGCTAGTGCAGTACTTCTGTTCAAAAGAAGTGCTGTCACTCAGCATTCGTTCATGTTGATACCACAAACTCAAAGTCCAATATTCGGCTAATTACTTGCTTTACTTTAAAAAAAAAAAACACGACTGATTTCAAAACATCGGATACCACTTCATCGTTTGAGGTTCGTTCATCATCAGCTAACCAATATTTACTAACTTCATCAGTTTCTACTCCACTTGAAGAATTGGTACATAAAATGCAAGCATTACTTGCATGTGTACCTAACATTACACAATTATTGACATTAACGTGTAGAAAACCACAATTTCGCTACAAAGTTCAATTGTTTCAATCGTTTCATATAATGTAGTTCTTTAATCTTCTGGAATACAAAGGCGGATGAAGTTTGTGTAAAAATTACGCTACCTCTCTTCTGAATCTAAAAAATGGTCCAAAACTTGAAGAAACATTCGCAGCGCGCTATTCATTTGAGGCCGTGTTTAACATTTTTTTCACTTCTTTCAGGCCATAGTTTGGCCATTACTTGAGTAATATTGGTCTTAGGTTCAGGGACTATTCGCGTACACACGGCTGAGGTCACCAAAATATAAAATAGCGCAACTAGTAAATTTCTCATTCAGCAAGTAAGGCTTATTGCCCCGTCTTGTTAGAACCACATATTGACCAGATCGTAGTTATCTGTTGCCGTCCAAAATACGATAGGAACAGATCTTCTATCCCAGAATAAGACTTCATTAAGATCTCTAATTAGTATTGTAAAAGGACATAATCTGCAAGGTCACCACAAAAAGGGAATGGATCTTTGCACCAATGACTTATGTAGATGATGCAGTGACGAAGACGAACATGAGGATACCACTCACTACTTCACTTCACTTCAATGCCCAGCAATCTGCCACAGCACTAAAAAATTTCTGCGCAGTTTTTTCAAAGAAATAAAATAAATAAGTAGGGCGGCGCAATAGAGCGAGGAGCCCCAGCCCCAAGGCCTAGCGCATTTCTCACAATTATGCCTTGTGAGTGAATGGAGGGGACCTACAGTTTTGAACCGGTTTCGAACGGCTAATCGAGGATGCGCTCTTCATTGCAATGAATTTACTAACGGAAGAGTTGCTAATTCCTCGCGAAAAGCGATGCCCATGGTAGACCATTTTTACCACTTTTGGGATTTGAACCACAAACCTCTAGGTTAACAGCCAGACATGCTAACAATCACGCCGCGGGTACCGCAAATTAATTCGAAGAGCTAGAAGATTTACCAGACCTTCCAGATAATAACCTCACAGGTTCTTAGTTCTATAGGACGTTACATCATTTCAGGGTACCACAATAAGACAAACAGTCAATCCATCTTACCTAACCTAATACTTCGCCGGCTAGAAAATAATCGGTTTTAAATCGACCTCATTGCTCTGAATTGACTGCAACCTGGCCATTGTCATCTTATAAAGAAATGCGAACCAATGTCACTTTCCTGACATGGATCACACCAAACATTAACCTTCTCTGCATGCAACTACTACCCCCTTTTTGATAATTTGTGAGTTTTTTGGGCCCCTTATGCCTTATGTGGTAATTTTGTTGGCTTGCTTACCGACAGAGTGAGAAATATGCCTCATCGCTGAAGAAAATGTTTTAAAAATCGATGTTTATTGTCCGAAGCGTATCTGAGGCGGAGGTGTTGGGAATAAATGGTAAGCAGGCTTCGATTGCTCGTTGATTTGAACTTAATAAGGATGGATATGCAAATCCAAATGCAAAATACGTCATAGTTTTTATAGCTTACGACACATTTAATTGCTACGAACGCCTGGAAATTGATTAATTCGGATCATCAGCAGCACTTGCATATGCAGCAGCAGTGTTTTCGGATAAGCGACGATGCACAGCCGCGCACCAGTAACGTTTCTTCTCTCTTCAAATTTCTTCACAATTTTACCGATTACATGGCTACTACGCAACCCTAATCCTCGTGTTAGGTGCAAAAAGTGGTAAAATAAGTCAAGATGAAAGAAAAAGAATGTATTGCCAGATAAAAATTGGATGTAGAACGGATGGAACCTTTTTTTTGCAGTTCGACGTCGTCCATTATTGTTTTTATTTTAGAAAAAAATAAAAATTCACAATGCCCTGGAGACATCAGGTCTATAATTTCAAATCGAAGTACGGTTTGAATCTTAAGTTGATAATTTTCAAAAGTTAGTTTGCGTCATTGTTCTATTTTACACTAACATCTAACTTACATTTCCCTTTACTACTTTACCAGCATATTCCTCCAGCTCATTCAAGTTAAGAATGGTTTGTTTTTCAGAATGTAAGGCAATCCAACTTAGAAATTCCAAAAAAGGAAGCTGAAAACATTTTCCTTACTAATCACCATCCTCTTTTCACCATCGACAAAAAGTGACGAAAACTCCTAACACCACCATCACTATGCCATAAACATCCTCGTCTCGTTTGTAATTTTATCCGAATAAATACTCTAAAGAGCTTATGTATGCTAGCAGCATTCTAGCAATGCATTCTCCCTTTTAAATGCTCTTAGTACCATGGTTACCAAATTTTTCGGCATCCAACAGGAATCAACAAAATTCCAACAATTCCGATCCGGCTTTCGCATAGAAGAAGATAAATAGAAAAACAAAGTAGAAAAATAAAATACTTCCGGCAAGTAGGAGCCTAAATTCTATGTAAGCCAATGCAATGAATCAGGAAAATCCTTTAAACTGACAGCAATGGTGGCGTTTTCCGAATCAGCTCCTTCATCAAAGTTCTACAGTATATATACGAGTACACACCAAAATGCAGTGTGAATGTCCTCTTTATCACTTAGAAGCACAACAGCACAGAGACGTCGAGATGTTTTGAGAAAAACACTTCAGTGCTCTTGCATTGAAAATGCAGCTATTCACTTTTTTTATTTTTGCTGCACTAAGCAAACCCTATTGGCATCCCTCTAACATGTAACCAAGTGTGCATGCATAATTAACGTGCGACATGCCCTAGAGTCTACTGCCAGGCGGTTTTAGCTCTTAAAAGAGGTAAAGGATAGTAGCTGGGTAGTGTTGTGGGAAATATCCTGTTCTTCCACCTCAGGTGTCTGCTTTTCTCTCTCTCTCTGTCTCTCTTTCTATCTGTAGCGTGGCATGATGTGAAAGGATGCTGCTTATGTTCATTCCATTGAACGAAAGAGGCCTTTACTACGATTTTGCCAGCCAACATTTTCATTCATTCAGCCTGGTGCGCTTAACTGTGATTCATGATGATGCTCTACACTCCCTTTGTAATTGTGGCAAAAAAGGATATATCAGTTTTCATAGACAAAAAGTATACTCGTGTGTTCACATTGAGATGTTGTGTTTTACAAATGCACCTAGTGTTACCGAAAGAGGCTGATGAACAGTGATGTTATACTCTATTTTAACCAACAAAGTAAAAAAGAAAAAAAGGACCTACAACTGTTTGCCGATTCTGATTGCGTACGTGAGAAAGCGCATTTCATGGCAGTGTATCTACTCGTGTGTATTTGATCCTGGAAAATGCCGATACCCTTATGAAAAAAATTTAAAGCAACATTCAACAACAACAACTTGGAACAACACTCCACAAACAGAGAACTTATGACTGTTAATGAAACGTTGTGACTTCAATTACACGAAGAATTAGTCGAATTGAAAAGATTGCCTGTCTTTCATAGATTATAAGGTTCATATTTCCAAAGTTCATGTTTCAGATAGTTCCCATTCTTTCTTAGTTCCACAGTTCCTAGAATTCGTAAATTAAACTGTAAGGATATTCAGACTTCGAATGGACTAAGTTCATGGGGAGTCAACTCACTGTACCATTTCGTACAACAACAAGTTCAATATTTTTAAAAAAGCTTTTATTTCCTTAAAGACTTCTTTTTCTTAAAAAACTTTGACTACGTATAACTTCGGAGACCAAGCAAGTTACAGTTTTAAATGTGTGGGGACGGCAGTAAATATTTTAGTTCTTAATTATTAAAATATTGGCTGCTGATAACTGTGTGCTACTTTCTCTTTTAGACCTTTTCAAGTTTTACATTTTGAGATATTTCTGTTAGACCATCCCATTCCATCAGTGTAACATCACTGACTAATGATTATAAAACAAAACATCAGAGGAAATGGTTGGTAAGTGGGAGACTTTTTAAATAGAGAGGACGAGGCTATTAGCCTCAGTGTACGTTGTTGACCTCATTCTCTTTTGAAGATTTAATGGATGTTCTATGTGTGGAATTTCTGAAGTGAGTTGTAGACTTGTGAATACCTTCTCCTTGGCAAATGGGTCTTAGTTTTGCAATTTCACTAAGCTTGAATTTTAACATTATTGTTTGTTGGAGTTAGTACTCCTACATTTGTTTTTGTTGGAAGTTAATCAAAAATACATAAACGTTGTTAATAAGCCAGAAGAAGCAAAAAGGACTCTTAATAACTTTGATTGACTGTTAAATGAAAGCTGAGAGCAGGTTTACAGGGTTTCAAAACGAGTCAATAAGACAAACGAATGAAAAACGATTCAAGATGTAAGGCTGCCGGCCTTATCTTTTGGAAACTGATATTTACTTGTTGTAATTTTTTAGAAAATTACTGAAATCTCTCAACACAGCACGGAAATAGTAAGCTCCAAATAATTAGGGCAATTTGGTTTTCCTAAACAGGATATTAAGTACTTTTCACTATTTGGAGCTAAAGTCATATTGTTTCTTGTCTTTGTTATACTTTGTTTTACAGAAGCTTTACTATTGATCTTTTTTTTACCGTTTTTGCTTCGAAGCGTTCGCCAAAGCACCAAAATGTCACGCCAACTTTTCTTTATTTCGCCAATATCGTTGCATTAGCGAGTACAGTGGTCGAATTACCGCACACGTGATCGAGTAATAAGTGACTATATTATGTGTTTTTGGCATTACTTTTTACGTAATCGAGCACTTTAGTATCAAAATTTGACACTCTTTCATCAATTTGAACGAATTGAGTGGATAAGTGAACAGCAGGCTGATGTTATATCACATAGAGCAAATTTTGAAAGATAAATAGTACTCACTCGCTCGATCACTGATGGAGTGATTCGGATCCAGGATTTTGAAAGATTTTGTCTCTGAAAGTGTGGACGTTTGGATTTTGTACAATCATTTTAAGTAAATAAAAAATAAATAGGGTGGCGCAACAGAGCGAGGAGCCCTTGGGCCTAGCGCATTTCTCACAACCAAATTGCGAGGGAATGGAGGGGACCTACAATTTTCTGCCGGTTCCGAACAGAAATTATAAAAGCGCTTTCCATGGCAATGGATTTACTAACGGAGGACTTGCCAATTCCTCGCGAAAGGCGATACCCGTGAAAAAACATTTTTGCCTCTGCTGGGATTCGAACCTCGAACCTCGAACCTCTGGGTAAGCAGGTGGACATGCTAACCATCATACCACAATCATTTTAAGTACGATGTGAAAGAACAATTTGTCGGCGAAATGCCTTGCTCAAAGTTTTCACATTCAGATGCGAATCTGGCATAATGCGAAAATTTGGTTGATTGTTGACATTTTTGGTGTAAGGCCGTATTGATAAGCGAAGTTCACACTGTTCAATTAGTTGGACATACATCCTCTGGTGGATGTTGGATATTCGAATGTAGTTTGCGTTCAGTTTTATCAGATTTATAGTCCAACAATATGACATAAATTCTTCCGCTCCGTCCGACTTCAAAATTTCCAAAAATATTTGACACCATCCAACAAGCGGCCGTCTGAGGGTATTTAAGAATGATGTTAAAGAAATCGGATAAAAGTTTGTCGCATTGCCTAAAGAATTTTTCGACATAAAAGGTCTTGAGTTCTCTACCGACCTTGACGGAGCAGCGTGAATTCTCCAAAGCCATCTTGCAAAGTCGTACGAGCTTTGCAGGGATGCTGAAACTAGACATTGCTCTGTACAGCTCTCGTCTCTGTAAATACTCTGAAGCGCGGCCTAGAAATCGAGAAAACGATGGTGTATATCGATATTATACTCTCGGTTTTTTTTTCAAGGTCTCCCGTAATGTGAAAATTTGGTCTATTGTGGATTTTTCTGGTCTAAAACCACATTGATAAGTACCTTTCAAGTGGTGTCAATATGTACGAAAAATATCTAACTACATGCATTGAAATGGTAACGATACACGCTGAATAACACAATCAGCGAACGCGAAGTCTTACTAACTCAGAAATGGAGACCGTCTTAAATGGACGATATAATATTCGGAGATTAAGAGAATCCAAGTCTTATTAGCTGATCGTCTGAAAGCTATGGAATAGTATAAACATCAAAGCATTTTTTGAGACTCTTTCGACAAGCTATGGTAGCCCACTAGGATTCGGACACTTAGTCAGATATTCCTTTATTATTCATTTGTCTATAGTAAACGCACTCGCACTTGGTGGTTTAGGTTAGGTTAGGTTGAATGGGGGGTGCAGCCACAAGTGGCAACACCTCACTCGGATCTCGAGGATCCATTGTGCTCCCCGGGAAATCAGAGGATGAGGAAATGGGAGGATTGGAGAGGTGGATGGTTATTGTGGTAGGGAACTCCCACTGAACCATTTGGAGCCCTGAGTGAATTTCAGGACGTTGCTCAGTGGGAGGTTAGAGATGTCTAAAATCAAAATGAAAAGTTCAAGTGACCTTCACTCCTTATGCGTTTCGCCCAGGTCATTGGCGATTTTTAGAAAATTGTGTTTGATTCTGCTTTTTTCTTGCTCTAGTGGCTTTAGAACTGAAGTGTTCGCTTCGCTGGATTCGAGTGCTGACCCGATTTTTGCCAGCTTATCCGCCATTTCATTACCTATAATGTCACGATGTCCTGGAACCCAGGTTAAACTAACTGTGTTTAGGAATATGATATGATAATGTGGTGGTTTAGGAATAATGTTCCATCTGGACAGTACGAGATTCCTGAGATTACTGAGAAGGTTTTTGAAGAAGAAAATAAGCTCTATTGACGAGTACTACTATTGGCAAGGTTGCAACTTTTAGTCGTCACTGTATTTATTGGTTATCCTTATGTCAGATATTGTTTAAATAGTTCTCATTCCGTTGAGAATTTGACCTCCGACAAAAAAATTTAAAAAGGCCAACGTTGTAACATTTTTGAGCCGATTTGATCTTCTTAACTATTTCTGGGTTTACTATTATTAATGAATGATGGCCAACATTTGAGAACATTTCTTACAAGATAAAATGCTCTAGAACAAGAATTCCCAAACTATTTTGAGCAAGAGACCCTTTTTCCAAAATGAACTGATACCCTAGACCCCATTAGCCAAATTACTTTAAAAGTCCTGTCTCTAGTTTTTTGGTTGCTTTTATAGGTACTAGAAATAAGGAAGTTTTGCAGTCGTGCTGAAAATTTTCTTTTTTAGATGACAACAAAACATATTGCAATAATAGAGAATACGAAAAAAGTGGATTCTCCAGCTGTCTGTCAGTACATATTTATGTATATGTTTATGGATCCACAACCTGAACCACTTGACGGATTTTCTTCAAAATTTACAGGTTTTTTTTTGGAATTGGGTTTCTAGATCTTGAAATAACGGTACTTGCTAATCAATTTGATAATTCTTCAATTTTAAAAATTTCCAGTTGATTAAGTGAGTAAACTTAACCTCATTTTCTCCTCAAAATCATACAAAATAAGCAGGCATGAAATTCAATAAACATTAAGTGTAATTAATAATTTACTAATGCAAGTTATTTAAAATCGAGCTCTTTATGAGAAAAGAACCACTGATTCACGATTTGAAAAATCAATGGATGGATGAATTTGGTGACTTTCTACCAATCTAGCTAGATCTGGTTTAATATTGTTAAATTGTAGCTTCTCCACGTTCGTTGATTTTCAAACGGTTACTTTTTTTCGTCAAAATTTTTACAACCACACTGAAGCCTTTTTCAACCAAATATGGTAATGGAAACACGATGAGATATTTTTCAGCAATGTTCCACAATGCAGTATATTGAGTTTCAATGCTGCACTGCAACCAGAACTTGTGATAGCGTTCGGTGAACTTTCGCTTAAGCTCTTTGTCAGTTTTGATTGTGATCAACTCTTATTGCAATATCATATTGGCTTCCTCCACCCCAAGGGGTCGATATCGACCACTTTGGGAATCACTGCTCTAGAATATTGAAAGAATAAATTTTTCCTCGCTTAGAGAACTACTCCCTCTCAAAACCCCGCATCAACTATAAATGCATTCACCGTCATTTGGTAGACGCTAGACGGTCTTGAATATCTAATCAAATCTGTCAAATCTGATTGCTCTTTTTTTTCTTTTAATTTTTTCCAAATCTTCTTTTTAAAATGCTTGCTTGCAAATATTTTTTTAAAGTAAGAAGATTGATATGAGCTGGTAACAATCGGTGACATTTTTAGCTCGGAAAATTACATGTCTGCTGATGGAAGAATTTTTAATCCTTTCGCAACAGATTGACATTTCGTTAAACAAAAATTGTACAAAGAGTAAGCAGTCTTCATAGAATAAGATGGATTGTATGAGAATTTTCTCTGCAACAAATTCATCAATTTCAATGAATCTGTCAACACAAGGATGCCTTTTAACACAGAGTTAAGTCTGTTTTCTCATTTCGTATTACTCAGCGTAATCAAAATTAATTAATTAACTCCATAAGTCCTGTGTTAGTTCCAGTGTTGAGCCAATTGAACTAATTTTCTTATATCGCCAT
The DNA here is from genome assembly GCA_949752695.1 of Melanostoma scalare. Taxonomy (NCBI): domain Eukaryota; kingdom Metazoa; phylum Arthropoda; class Insecta; order Diptera; family Syrphidae; genus Melanostoma; species Melanostoma scalare. The sequence continues at coordinate 29,682,877 of OX456985.1, forward strand.
CAACATTGTACCACAAATTGGATATTTTTCTCTGCTTCACGTATAACACTTTGGAAAATGTGTTTTATGTGTCAATCAAGGATCTGACTTTCCTTAGAGCCTAATAAATCTACTCATGATTAATAAACCATGAATCTGTTTTAAATTAATCTCAAGTCAAATTACGAATGAATTTGTTTCTTTATTTAATACAAACATTCAACCCCCTTGTATGTTCACAATTTTTTTTTATTTCTGTCTTCATTTCTCAATGCGATTTGTTTTAAATCAACCTAGACACATCTTGGTTATTTTCCTCACAAGAATAAACGAACTGTGAAAGAAATCCACTGATGATATTTATTTTAAAGCACAAGGAAACAGCATCAACAATGAGGTTCCAATAAATTACACTTTTTATTCCCTCTTGAATGGATGTATAGAGGAATCCTTTTTTTGTATCAAGACAAGCCCACGCCCGTCCGCCCTCCTGCCACGCAAAATACAAACAACATGAAGATGTCTGCTGAAATTTCTTACAGTTGAAATGATTTCAAACTTTTGTTGTTTCCTTTGTTTTTTTTTTTCTTTAGAGTGGAGCTCTCATTGCTTCTTGGAAGAAGCATGGTTAGAATTTGCTTTATGGTGTGCACGCCATTTCAAAAACCGCGAGCGACAGTAAATTTGCTCATAATGTGCAAAGTTTCAGTGCAGTTGCCTCTTCTTACCTAATTTTTTTTTTTTTTGCCACCAACTTTTTTGTTCTGGCAGCAGATTCCTCGTGATTTGATCTTGACGACTTAATTTTTTAAATGTGCTTTAAAAATTAAATTGTCAGAGCGTAAGCATTTGCGCAGTATTAAGCTAATGTAAATTGCTAATTTTGGCCATCAAGGACATTTGGCGGATGATTAAGTAGGCAAGAGCTGGAGATAGGGGAGTTTGGTCACATAAGCTTGAAATTCAATTTAACTTTTAATAAATTGTCAGGGAGGGACAGATGCGTTCGGGTTGGTTGTCGTTTTCGGTTTTGCTAAAATATTGTATTATTTCCGATTCAGTTAACCGGAAAAGGACATTGTGGACATCTAAAGGTTGTGAAGCTTAGATATCTTTATTTTTTGGTACAAGCCGAATTAGTGTTCCATAAAATTTGTTTGCTCTCTGGTTATTCTCTGTCATATTGGAACTTAAGCCTTTAGGCACTTTAAGAACTAGAGCTGAAAAAAAATGTTTCTCATACGCCATAGTGTTTACATGATTGTGTGTTCTTGGGTATTTGATTTGATTTTCCTTAAAGAGAAAATGTAACCGAATTGTGTAGAAAGTTGAAACTTAAAGTAGTTCAAGTTGGCATTGTCTTGCTTTCCCTGAAGAAATTTGCTATACAAATGGTAAGATAAGAAAAGCAAAAATAAGTTGATGAGCACAACAAAGCTCTAAATGGCTTTGTAAGGAATGGAGGGAGTTAAAACATTTTTTCTCGATTTTGAACAGTTAAGTGATAAAGCGCTTCCATAGCAGTGTAATCGTTTTCTGAGGAAATGTGAATTCCTAACGAAGGCGGTATCCGATATTCTGTGATTCGAACTAAAAAGCAAGCTGGAAATAGTGACGGTGGCAGCAAATAAAAAGCGAATATTTTTTTATGTAATAGAAAAGAAGAAATAAGTATATGTTTAGGGTGGCGTAACAAAGCGAGGTGCCCCATTGTGAGGCGCATTTCTCTAAACCATACCTGTGAGGAATGGAGGGGACCTGCAATTTCTTGCCGGTTCCGAACAGCAAGAGAACGCTTTTCATGGTAGCGTTATCTCTTTTCGATTGATTGAAAATTCCTCACAAAAAGTGCACCCGTGGAAAGTTCATTGAATGTTCTCTGTTCTGTGATGCGAAGCTCGAGCTCCCAATTGATAGATTGGCAGGCTGAAAAAACGACGGTTTCAGTGAATAAAAAAACCCAATATTTGACTATGTTTAAGGAAAATTTTGGAAAGACTAGGGTTAAGAATACCAAAATTTTTTTCACGAAAAAGAATGTTACGAAACGTAGTAAAAGTAAACCAAGCGAGGAACCCCAGGGCCTAGTGTATTTCTCACAACCGATGACTTTGTTAGAGAATGGATGAGACCAATAATTTTCTGTCGATTCCGAATGCACTAATCGAGAAACTTCTTGTTTTACTAACGGAGGACTTGCCAATTACTCGCGAAAGGCGATACCCGTGGAAAAATATTTTTGCCTCTGTTGGAATTCGAACCACGAAGCTCTGAGTTAACAGCAGACGATGCTAATCACTACGCCATTTTATATTGCAATGCAAAAATATCTGAGTAATGAGCTTCGATGGCTATTAAATGATGGGGGGGTTTGAATAGTGGCATAGCACATTGGAAACAATATTCCCAGCGGAGTCAAAGGACTAAGGTGCACCTTTCTTACTGCCATTTTAAAGAAGAAAAAGCAAAGGTCCAAGGTGTCTACCTTGAGGAACACAAGAAATGAAAAACGGCTTTTGTAAAAAATCACCTGAACAGGAACTGTCAAAAGTTTGAATGGCTTTGATACGACACTTCAACCGATTTCTTGAATTGCAAACACATGTACTTCATTTCTTTGGAATTGATCTGATCGAGAACGAAACTGTTTCGAAGATTTAGATTTAGATTTTTTATTCATTGATTGCATACACATTAAGAAAAATATCTTATAAGATAGTGTTATGCTAAAGAGAATACATTATAATATAAAAAAACAGTGAGAAGGCTACATCTTAGAAAAATTATTTACAAACATTTCTTCCAATTTTTATCTAAATACTCATTAAATATAAACTAAACTGTACATTACTTTAAGCATTTCAGTTCTTTATTTTAAATAGATTTAATTCTTATACATACATCTCATCTAATGTTAAGTGCTTTAGTTTTAAGAGCCAATGCATTTTGTATTAATTTATTTTAGTCACTTTGAAAATAGTTGCGAAGTTCAATGCTAAACTTAGCTTGGCCACGTTTCATTTTCAAGTTTCTTGGAAGAAGATTCCACAGACGGATAGCGTTGACGAAGAATTGTTGTTCTGAGGTCCGACAAGAATACCGAGGGTGTATTAGCATTAAGGAAGAACCTTCGCAACATTTCCTAAAGTAAATTATTCTGTACCTACAAATAAAAAAAGGTCGATTTCAGATATGAACCCAGTTTAAGACGTATTAAGCTCCCAGCTCTATTTGTGATTTTTGATCCGAAACCAGGTTATTACCCAAGTAACATTTTTACTCTCATAAGACTCTCCAAGAGCATTACTACACTTATTTCTGGGAGTTAAATGTAATCTTGTAGCGCTCTCCAAGATCGTTATGAGACTCTTATAAGCCTTAAATGGCCTAGTTATAGGAGGCTCTTGGCTACTCATAGCAAGAGCTAAACTCTCTTTGCGATACTTGTTGTTTCCTTAACAGAGCTAAGTTCTTCTTATGAGATGACAGATTGTGAATCAAATGCCTCTGGAAAGAATCTTATAAGGCTCTGCTTACTCTTACTATGAGAGCGCGTCTCTTCCTATAGGAGCAACTAAAACGAGAAAGGAATATTTCTAAACTTCAAAAAGTCATATACCTTTCTCATTTAACATTTTTTTTGCAAGAAAGAAACAAACTACTATTTAATTCTTGTTTGTATACCTTGTTCAAAAAAAAAAGGATGAAAGAAAGAAACAAACTTCTATTCGATTTTTGTTTGTATGTCTTGTTCAATAAATGATGATAGTGTGCGAAAATAATTATATTTTGAAATGATTCTCATAAGTGAAGGGCGATGCACATAACATATTAATTAATTGAAACGGGAAGCCACAAAAAATGCATGCGGTTGAAATTTTATCTACTAATTTAGACATTTTGCTTCGAAAAAAAACAAAGCGCCTTCGCAATAATGCATATTTTAAGAATATCATTTATAATTTTAATAAGAAAAAGGGTTACCATTTCTATCAAAAAATTCCTACCGAGTAATTAAAAATTTTCTTTTTTTGTGCTTCCATCCTACTGGTATTTTGTCGTCAGTAATTTTTGGCAAAGCATAATGATTATGACAAATACTTTTAATAATAAAATACTTGTAATTATAATGCCAGAAAATAATGGCAAATGTGCCAAGCCTTCTCAAATAATTTGATTTCCTTTCGGTTGCGGCACGTACTTGTCAAATACTTGTCAATAATTTGCAAATACACGGGTTATAATACTGGCAGTTTTCTTAGCAGGTTATCTGTCAATAATTTTTATCCAAGAAAATTGCAAATGCTGTCAAAAACATACAGAAATCTTGACAAATAATCTTCAATACAAATCCGTCATGAAGCAGATTTGGGCAATAATCTACTGACAGGAAAAAATGGGCAATCATTTCATTTCTTCAAATAGAGACAAATTTCTCATACGTGTCAAAAGGCCAACGCATGACATAAATGGTAAGCCAACAAAAACATGTTCACAGTCATTTCATTACAGAAAACTATGACAAATTTGTTTCTTAAATCAAAATTAGTTGAGTAATATATGGCTTAAGCCACATATATGAACTGCATCTTAATATTATTTTGTTACTATACAAAAAACAAAATATATATTTGTTGCAGTCGCAACACAAAATGAAAACATAAACAAGCCAAGCAAAAAAAATTAACTCAGTGAAATTTAGAAAACATGCTAAGCTATTTCATCGAAGTTGCATTTTCTTATGGATGGTCACTCTAAAATCACATCGAAATATTCTGTTTGCATTTTGTAATATGGCTACCGCTGACAAGAGCTTAAATCTTCCATTTACACCTTTATGAGAGCTAAGTTATCTTTACTCTTCTTACAAGACTATTAAGAGAGCAGAGTTTGTAAAAGCCAAGAGTCAGAGTTTCGTTATGAGAGCAAAATACTTTTTATAGGAGCTCAAATGCTTTTTTAGGATAGGATCGAATGCGACATATATGTATAATACACTGATCAAATGCTTGTCAAGCTCGTAAGAGTTTATTAGTGAAAATAACTCACGTATGCATTGTGTGTGTGTATGCATTTGAATATAAAGATGACGTTCGTTACAAGTGTATATGCCTATGCCGCATAAGTGTAAATGAAACAGATATCGTCCCCTGGATTCAATAGGAAGTATATGTAAAAGGCTCACGATGTTATGTATATGAGCGTGTAGGCTCTATAGCTACTAAATTCATGGATTCATTTCCTGGCCATTAAAGGTAGAAGGATTGATAAAAAAGGACGTGTAAAGTAGAGCATGCTATTTTCATCTGAAAGCCGTTTAACACATTCAAAAATAAAAATAAAAACACTTGAACATTTCTTCACAATTGTGTGTAATTTAATGTTTTTCTCGTTAATTTCTAGATCCAAAATATGACCTGCCCTTTTAAACAGTAGTTCGGCACTGAGAAAAACAAGAATATCCTTATTCACTTTTTAAATGACATCTTAGGTTTTACTGGCACAATTTTATATTGAAAAGCTAGTCGATAATTATAATCAAGCAGGGTATAATGCTGCTCCATAACACAATCCCAATTTGCATTTCGACAGTCGTAGGAAATCCTAAAAAAGTAATAAATATTGATTGTGCTATCCAAAATAATGTAAGAAAATACCTTGTAAAATATGGAGATGCTGAATTATCACTTACTATTCCTAAAGAATAAAAAAATTATAAAGATAATGGCAAGAACTTGTTTGACTACTAAAGAATATTTTCAGAAATTCTGTGCAAAATTTGGATTTATACCTGTGACAAAAATACAAATAAATGAAGAGTTTATCTATCACGAATTTCTCCATATGTCCACTTCGCTTGAGATCGATTAATGAAGTGACGCTCTTTACAAACTGGAATATGGTTTAGGTTATGCAAATCCTATAACAAGACTTAAAGCAATAATGCTCTCATAAGGATCCTATAACAAGACTTTAAGCAGTAATGCTCTCATAAGGGTCCTATAACAAGACTTTTGTTATTTGAACTCTTCACAGCTTCTTGTTATGAGAGGTTTAAAACGGAACTCCTATAAGGGTTTCCATATGAGCGTAAAGTGACTTAAGCTCTCAAATAAGTCTTGTTATGGGAGTGTAGATACTTCAAAACAATGCCAAGAGCTTAACTCTCACAACAAGATTGTTATAGGACTGTAAGTATATATAATCCTATTACAAGTACAAAAATTGGTCTTGCTATAAGAGTTAAGTACTTATACGATGCAAAACTGCTCAACTCTTATAATAAGACTGTTATGAGAGCCATTTAAGTCCCATAACAAGATCTTTATTCTTAAGTCTTGCTATAGGATCTAAGAGAATCTTATGGGAGTTTTTTTTCAGATTTCAAGAGTTAGTTGGGTACCTTTCATTTGCTTGTCTGCCGGGCTTTAATCTAGATCTTGCAGTAAGCTTCGTGTTTAAAAGTGTAAGCTAGCCGCAGAACTAAGAAAATATCAGGTACCCCTTTTTAATATCAACGCTTTTTTCAAAATTATGATAAGGCTCAAACCCAAAAATATTATTAGGAATCATATTACTTACTTAAATTCTTGGCAACACAAAAAACCTTAGTCTACTGACAAACGAACGTCTAATCACCCACTCCTGGACACGCCCTAACAGTACTTATAAAGATTTTAGATGATAATCTCATTATTATCGTGGCATCACTGGTTTCTTGTGTGTTGGTTTACGTGTAAATTAGCTCCAATTAGTTTTTAATTTTTTGATAGTTTAACCTTTCATTTAATTGTTTACCTTACAATTTGCTTACTTTAGTAACACTCCTTTTACTTTCTTACTAAAAATTCATTGTATAGCGTTGTGTGTATAGCATTTATGCTGTCGTGAATTTGTTTGTGAATTTATTCTTGGTAAGCCATTGCATGTTGTAATTACATACCTACATTTTCCTAATCCAATCTCTCTTAGATCGTAGTTTACCACTAACTTTCTGAGTAAAAAAAAAAAAAATTGCTCTTGAGTGTTTCTTCTCTTTATTATTTTTATTTGTTGTTTACAATTTACACGTTTACCTTCTCTATTCAATAAATATAAATATTGTTTTATCAAAATTTTACACATTTAATTTAAAGATATTCTTTAGCGCAGGTGCTAAGAGCTTTGACTGTTATATGGAGAGAACACGTTTCAGTGGCTTTGTCCCACCGGAGGCTTTCCTCTATTTTGACATGATAGGTTTGATACAGGACAGATTGGCGGTTCCGTTAATCTACCACGTCTGCCGTAAGTCCGTAGAACGATGGCTCCTTTACACCGGGACGTCGCCGCAGTAGGCGGAGAAGTTGAAGAGCTCCTCCGGTACAGTAGGGCGGTTTCAGATCGCGATCGACGGGACGTTATCAAAACGTCGAATATGTTCTGGTGGTTGTGTGAGCAACAAAATGTAAATGTTACGGATAGCGAGTCGCCTATGGCTGGCTTACAAAGGTTTAGTGTGTAAGACTTAGGGTATAGGGGGTAGGCATAGTGGCAACCAAAAAAAATTATAAAAACAAAAAAAAAAAAAAATTATAAAAATTAAAGCGGCGTCGTAAATCAAAAAAAAAATTGTGAAAAATCAAAATAAAAAAAAAAAAAATGTAAAAATGACTGTGCGTCCCAAAATTCAAAAAAAAAAAAAAAATAGAAAAAACACAAAATCCCAAAAAAATTATAAAACACAAAAAACAAAAAAAAAAAATATATATATATAAAAAGCTACTATGGCTGCTCTAGTTTTAAGTAGTTTTAATTAGTTGTAAGTAATTTTAAGAAAAACCAAAAAATGTTGATCTTTTAAACTAAGTTTTTTAAACTTTCTTAGTTTTAATATTAGTTCTGGGTTGAAATAGATATATTGTAACTTTAGGCCGAAAGGCAATAGAAATAAGTTATTGTGTAATTTAGAGTACCCGCCTAGGGTCAGTAAGTTAATTAAGTTATTATGTAAGCTAGTTTAAACATTTTTGTTAGCATGTAAGTAGATTTAAGTGATATACAATAAAATGAATTTAAAACTAAAAAAAACTAAAACTAAGCTTTGACTGTGAATCCGATTAACTCAGGTTCAAATCCGGTACTTCCCAAAATTTTTTTTTTTTCTTTCTACTTCCTACTACCACTACTTCCTCCTAATCCTTCCACTTCCTACCAATCTTCAAAATCGAGTAAGGGCTTGAAAAGAAAACAGGACAGCTTGTCCTCTGTAAGTGTTGGTACGAAACGAAGTGGTTTGCGAAGTAATGTAGCTACACCTCTTAACTCAAATGTGACTGAAGTACTCAACTTAAGCTCTTCTGTTCAGCCTAATCCAATTGAGACCTATAACACTTTAAGCTCTCCAAACTCACCTAATCCAATCAAATCTGTCGCCCCTATGGTTTCGAACAATGAGGCTAGTATAATATCTGATCATGATAGACCCCCACGGTTTGTGGAATCAGTGCCTAAACCAAAGACTGTATTTATATCTCGTCTCAAATCAGATACTACTCAAGAAGACATAATTTTCCACCTTAAAACTAATAAATGCATCACAAACGATTCGTTTGTTAGGTGTAATAAAATAAGTAAGCCTAACAACTATGTGGCTTCTTTTAAGATTATTGTTTCTCCAACGCTTTTTGACCCTATTTGCAACCCTCAGATATGGCCGGTTGATACTCTTATTAAAGAATTTTCAGCTCGTCATACTAAAAGTAAACGTCAATAAGGGATCAAAAAACTTGAAAATATCTCCCTCTTCTACCAAAATGTAAGAGGGCTTCGCAGTAAAACTGCCAATCTTTATAACAACTCCCAAGCATTCTCTCATGACATTTTTGCTCTGACGGAAACTTGGCTTAACTCCGCCTTTTTAGATACTGAATTATTTGACCATGAGTACTTAGTATATAGAAAAGATCGTACCTATAATAAACCCTCGGAAGTTGGAGGTGGCGTACTTACTGCTGTTCGTAGCAAGTATATGTCCTCTCTTATTACTTTCCCATTTGAATTAACTGTAAATGTATTATGTGTCAAAGTCTCAATCAAATCTAAAATCGTTTATATTATAAATACATATATTCCACCAAAGAGCTCTGCCTCAACATATAAAGAATTAACGTTAGTTTTAGATTATATTAATGAATTACTGTGCTTTGAAAATTATGTATTATTCTTAGGTGACTTTAATTTACCCTTTATTCAATGGTTACCATCTTCGGATGAAACCTATTTTAAGCCATCTTTGACTTCACCTCAACAGGAATTAATGTTGTTGGATAATTTAACATCAACCGACTTACGGCAAGTAAGCTGTATCAAAAACTCTAAAAATCGGATTCTCGATTTGGTCTTCTCTTCAGACTCTGTTAGTACCGTTGTTATTGAATCTAGTTTCGGTATTACTGATCCTAGCCTTGATGAAACTAACATAGATGACTACCACCCACCTCTGAATATTTTTCTTGGCTTGAGTGGCGAAATCCACACTAAAAGTAACTCTCATGATTTTTCCTATGTGTTTGACTACCGCAAAGCTAATTTCGATTTGCTGTGTGGTGAATTAATTATGTCTGGTATCGAAAACATATCAGTTTTTACCAATATTGACGAAGCTGTTAGCAGCTTTTATTTGATAATATAGATGTATAGAAAAATCAATTCCCAAAAAAAAATTTAAAAATTCTGAATCCAACCATCCATGGTATACTAAAGAGTTAAAAATCTTAAGAAATAAAAGAAATAACGCTTGGAACACTTATATTAAAACTCATTCCGTTTCCGACTGTGAGTTTTACGTTTTTCTTTTTGAAGAATTTCAGATACTTTCTAAAAATCTTTATTCAAATTACATTGACCGAATGGGATACTCATTTAAAAAGGATCCAAAAACCTTCTGGCAGTTTGTTAACTCAAAGAAAAAATCAGATGGTTATCCAGCTAGTTTTGAGAACTGTTCTTATGAGAGCATCTCTGATATTTGTAATGCATTTGCTGACCAGTTTCGCAGCTCATTTTGTGATACTACTGTTGAGATTGATGCTGATTTCTTCAGATATCTTCGCAACTGTAATCAAGTATGCTTTAATAACATTGTTATTGAAATTGATAAACTTTTTTGGAGTCTTGAAACCTTAAATGACGATTTTTCTTCCGGGCCGGATGGAATTCCTCCAATTGTACTAAAAAAATGTAGGTCATGCTTAGCATTCCCGTTACAATATTTGTTCTTACTTTCTTTGAAATCCAGTAAATTTCCTTTACTTTGGAAAAGATCATTTATAACTCCAGTTTTTAAAAAAGGGGATAAATGTGATATAAAAAACTATAGACCCATTGCCAAACTTTCTAGCATTCCTAAACTGTTTAAAAACTAGTATATGAACAGCTGGCTTTCAGTGTAAAAAACGTTATTTGCACAGCAACACGGTTTCGTCAAAAATAGATCGACTGTCACAAACCTGCTATGCTTTCTTCAAAAATGTTCTTAAGCACTAGAAAATGGTAATGAGCTCGACTGCATCTACACGGATTTTTCTAAGGCTAAGATCGACTGTCACAAACCTGCTATGCTTTCTTCAAAAATGTTCTTAAGCACTAGAAAATGGTAATGAGCTCGATTGCATCTACACGGATTTTTCTAAGGCTTTAGATCAACTTTCACACAATATTATACTGTTCAAACTAAAGGCTATGGGCTTCCCACCTGTGTTCACCGATTGGGTACTTTCTTATCTGTCTATGAGATCTTACCAAGTAAAGTTTCGTAATATCCTTTCCAACCCTTTTAATGCTGGCTCAGGTGTACCTCAGGGAAGTCATCTAGGACCTCTTCTATTTATTTTAGCTATCAATGATGTTGTGTCTTGCATTTCCTTCAGTGAAATATTAATATTTGCTGATGATATGAAAATTTTTAAAAAGATAACTGGTTCGCTTGATCGCTCTCATCTCCAATCCGATATTAATCATTTTGCTGTTTGGTGTTTTAAAAACGGGCTCAACCTAAACCCCAACAAATGCCAAAGCATGACTTTCTCTAAAAGGAAGGAGCCTAGCAACCCAAGTTTTACTATTTCCAATAATATTTTGAGTCAAGTGAAATGTTTTAAGGATCTTGGCGTAAATTTCAGTTTTAATATGGACTTTACTCAACATGTCAACTACATCGTTAGTAAGGCCAATAGTATGCTTGGTTTTATGAAAAGATGGTCAAAAGAGTTTCAAGACCCGTATATTACCCTTGCTTTATACAATTGTTTAGTACGACCTCATCTAGAGTATGCTTCTCAAGTGTGGTCCCCTTTTTATGAAATACACAACTCAAGAATTGAATCAGTACAACATAAATTCATAAGATTCGCTCTTAAAGGGCTTCCGTGGGTAAACCCTTATGATTTACCACCATATGAGCACAGAATCCAATTATTACATTTGCAACTTCTTTCTCAAAGGCGTACCATTAATGATCTGGTGTTTTTTCATCAACTTATCACCGGACATATCGATGCACCTGAGTTACTTTCTTGTGTTCAATTCAACTTTCGAGGCGGATCTTACCACCTGCGCAACTTAGTTTTGATATACTGCCCTTACCATAGAACGAATTATGGCATGAATGAGCCATTGACTCGTATGGGTATACTATTTAAACTTAACTCGTGTTTAATTGATTTTAACTTAAGTAAATCTAGTTTAAAAAATTTGTTAAAAACCAGTGCTCCACTTTCTTAAGTTTAATTTGCATGTTTGCATGTTTCAATTTTTTTTAGTTTATGTTATTAATTGTTAATTATTGTATCACATTTTGTATGTCTTGTTTGTTTTAATAATGTACTTTATTTAAGATAATTTTGTAATTTATATTTGTAATTTTTTTCTAGTATGTTTTTTTTTTTTTCTTACTATCCTTACGTTCTCTATGTGCTGGTGTTGGTGTTATACTAACTAACTACTAACACTTGCATTCATGATGAAGAGCGTATATAAGTGTGACCATATGAACTTCTTCTAAGCTCAGTACTACTTAGCCTCTGAAATGCAAAAAAAAAAAAAAAATTATCAGATGCTGATAGTAAAATTGAACACAAGAATCGTACACATCCACGTGTTCACATGGATTAAAAATGTTTCTGCCATGGACAGGGACGTAAAAGTTTTTGTAAGACTATGAGGCACCTTCAATTATAAAACAAATGGTAGCTGTTGACCTATACGAAAAAAGCTCTGATACTAATATCTCGTCAAATGGGGGACTGATTTTCGCAATCCACCACAAAGCAATCCTATTTCAGTTCATACTAATTTGAACGAAACCACCCAAAATCTCAGAATAATTTCTGATGATCCCGTTAAGCCCCATTTCACTTTTATTCACATCACCAAACCCAACAAAGAAACAACAGCTTGGTAAATGTTAAAATAGTTGAGCAGGATAATTGAAGTGAAGCGACTTCATAATACTACAGCAAGAAAGTAAGGAAAAAAAAGGGAACAAAATGGACGTCGAAACAACTAAAAGGAAAATTATTATCAATTTTGGGTGAAGAGGTCCATTAAAGACGATCCAACGACTCTGTTGTGGAACCTTTAAGCTCCTGCTTTATGATTTTTTCATTACTTTTATTGCGGAAACGTGCAAAACAGATTCTTTCTTCGTTTTTGTGTGTGCATTTCACTGGCTCCATAAAGAGCATTAAAAAGGGGGAGAAAAAAAGAACCGTAACGATGGGCTCACCATCTCATCATTTTAAATCCTCAACGACCCATACCTCATCCGCATCCTTTTCGATGTCTTCTTCACGTTCTAAAACTTCACCTTTAGATGGACACGAAATTGAAGGGAAACCATAAACGACAAGGAAGACTAAAATGGATTTTCTCTTTTTACCTGTCAGACGAAGACGAGTTACGCGGCAAGGCTCTTTATGTCCAAGGTTCTCAATAATAATAATTCATAATCACATAGAGTGAATACAGTGTGTTGAACGAGAAACGGTTATGGGAAATAAAATAATTTAAAATTTTTCTGAAATTCTGCTACTGCAGCAGACAAGTTCATATTATCCAAGAAAAAAAAGCACAAAATGAAATAGATGGATCCGAAAACTGTCAAAATTTAAGGTATTTATTTAAGCCTCGGTCCATAACATCCATTGCCAAACGTTCTTGTTAGAGGTGCTCCATAAGGATCGGATGTATTGGATTCAACGGAACAAGTAGACCAACTTCGACCTTTTTGCGTCCGGCCGAACCGATGACATTAGCTGGCAAAACCAATTTGAAGTTATTTCTGCTAGTGATGGAGTGAGACATACCGATATCTCAGAGTTGTGACTCATTTTTAGTTTTTACTGCTACTGAAATAACAATTGAGGTTGACATTTTCGATCGGATTTTAGAATAAAATTAGTTTTATCAACCGAAAAATACATTTGCTATCCCTCTTCATTTTTCGAGCTCGAGACTAGGGATAAATTCACCACTAATGACGAAGTTCACATTGTTCGGTTTGTTGAAGCAATAAATCGACCAAAATGATTGTATTGTTCATCGTATCGAACGCATGTCAATACTGACAAACTGGTGTTACAGATAAGGAGAGCAAGAACACAGTCGATACTTTCGCCAGAAGTTATAAAAATTAATCTACCAATTTACACTTCTATTTGGACTCATCTACAAAAACACGCGGCTATTCGAAGAAGCTCATTGAGAAAACTGTAACCGTCAAAATGTTTGCATTTTGTATTTTTTAGATGAACAGGATTCCAACTTTAGTTTTCGTTCCTCTTCTTGAAACTGGTTTTTGTGCTAAGAAAGCAGTAGATCCTTTGGGCCGAGCCGTAGCAAATGCTTGAATCATTTTTAATGAAAGTTGCTCGAATTTGTTTGATTTCGAGCCATGACTTTTCGAGTCCCTTAGCTCTTTTTTCAAGACACAGAGTTGCAATAGTAGATTCTTCTGTACCTTTCGCATTCAAGCTTTAAAAGCGTCACAAACAAAACACATTTCACCAGCAGAAAAGAGCAAAAAAAAATGGGAAATATGACTGCAAATGAAAATTTGTTGCCGAAAGTGAAGATTAATAGATTGCTATGTCTAAGGTGAGCATGACTGTGATGATACGAAGGATCCTTTGGGCGGTCTTTTTTTTATTATTATTGACCACATTTCAGCCAACTTGTCTTGTCTGCCGAAATGGAAGTGAATATAAAACTCATTTTGATTTTGATGGATAGAGGTGATTTCGTGATTTTACTTTTTTTTCCCTTTCCGCGTGTTCTTTCATTTTGACTTTCACAAAATTGGCAAATGCTATGGAAGAGAATGTTTTTTGATAAGTCGATGACAATGGAAGAAATGATTAATTTATTGGATCATGATGAACATTACTTTCTGTTCGGCGAAAGAAAATTTATCTATGAAATTCTGTACGTGATTTAACGTCTATTGTGTAATATTTTTGCAAATAAAACAAGGATACAATTTATCAATATATTGTATCGGTAATATCCTTGCTTTTTGTGGAAAAAAAATTCGTAGCTTTTAAGATGTAATTTCGGGAAACGATATGACACTAACAGTTGATTAGGATACATAGAATGCAGGACTTGGTCATTCGAACTTGTTCTGGTTTGAGCCAACATTTCAAAGACCGGTAGAATATAATTTTGTTGTTGAATTTGTTCGATTTTTGCACTTTTACTAAAAAAAACTTATTCAGTTTTGCGTTGGATGGTCATCGAAGTTTAATGTCTGATTAAAATTGTATTGGGATTCTCCTTTCAATTCAGCAAGGAGAGATCTGATGAGAAATAAATAATTTCTTGTAGTTGGTTTTAAAGAGTATTAACTAGAGTCCAAAGCCTTTTTTTTCAATATTTGTGTTTACAAATATGCGAACAACCGTAATTTGAATAGATTTCGAGCAAAAATGCAGCAAATAATTTCTCTTAAGAAAAATATTTCTTTTGTCAGGTTTCTTATTGATAAGCTTTACTTTTACGACAAATTGCCGAAAAATAAATCAGGGTCAGTCTTAACACCACAGTTCGCGACAAAAATGTTTAGACAAAAAAATAACCGAAAACATATAGTAAAGTTCAATTGTCATGTAGGCTGATATGACAGCTCAAGAGCCTAAATTAATGTCACTTTCCATTGGACGAAGAGAACCACCCAGGAGCGTCCAGAAGCATTCTCAAACCGTTCCATTGGTGCAACAAGATCGCTTCTCATGATTCTGAGGAGTGACAGTCGCTTTTCGATTTGAAATGAGAACCGACTCAAGAAGCTCTAACACATGTTACTCAAATGTCAAAAAATAAATTTTCTTCAAAGAATATTCCTTAAGAGCCTTATGTGTTTCACTCACACAAAGGCAATTTCGTTAAATTGAACAGAAATTATTTTGGGTGTTCCATTGGTTTTTAAAATGAGTGCTTCCCCGAGTGAAACCAATAACTTTATATTAACATTGTCAGGAAACCTCCGACAATTTTTGGATCATATCATAAAAATTTTATGGGTTATAAAAAAATTGTCATGACAATTAATTGCCAAAGATGCGTTTTTGAAAATTGTCACAAAAATTATGCTCTTGTTGAGTGGACGCATACAAATTTTTGCAAGTAGCTCAATGCTAAGAATTTTTTTTAATCTCTTTTGTCATATTAATACAAAATTCAATATAATTCGTGTAGCCTGGTCAATTCTAAGTCGGCAATATTACCAATTGTTCTAGTTCATAAGTGCTAGTGTAAGAAAGAGAAAAATGTATTACTTCTACTACTACTAAAATTGTCACAAATCCAAAAATGTTTATTAACAAATTTTTTATTGAACGTAAAAGTAATACAAATTAAAATTTTGTCAGTTTGTAATTCACAATTGTGACAGCCAATTGATTTTTGGTAGCGAATTGACAAGTTCGATTGAAAATGTCAAATGTAGCATTTTCCAGCGAAAATGATAATGATGATGAGATGAAATTTCCTGAAGTATGTTATCCTCGAATTTTTAGAAACAGAATTTACAATGGCCTTGCTGCACCGAGTGATTTTCAGTTTCGCGTTGGCAAAAGTACAGCGAAATATGTTTTCGTTAAATCGGTTGGCATCTCCAGCATCCCACAAAAAGAAATCGTGCCCTTCATACTAAAACCGAGGATTTAAATGCGTTACACTAGTTTTGAAGTTGAGCCCAGAATAATGTAGTTGGTGATGGACACTTGGACAGGGTATGTTAAAAATTTCCATTCAGCGTTGCTTCAAAAGATTTTGCAATTTGACGGTAGAGCAATTTATGGGAGAAGAAATCCGAAAGAGAAAGAGAAGAAGAAACCCATTCTAAGCGATTCCCGATCTCAAAATGTAAAGTAGTTCTCAAACTGTGTTCTAAAAGGTTGTAAAACGGTCTAAATGATAAATTCTGATAGTTGTCTCTCATTTTCCAAGGACTTTTCCGCGCTTGAGTTTTGCTGTCATTTTTCATAATTGAATTTTTTCACCGACTCATACGGCAATGAAAAGAAATTTATCATATGAAAAAAATTTGACATTTGAGGTTGGATTTTCACTAATCGAGAATCGAATTTTCGGTGAAGCTGTGATAAATGTTTTCACTTCACAGCTTCACAGATCGGGAATTGACCCCCGGTTGATCTCATTTCAGTCAAGACAAAATTGTCACGACCAATTTATCACAATCTGACAGTGACAAAATTTTCAGATGTTATCTGTCAATACGATATGAAACGAAAGCCTGTCAGATAAGTGTGACAAATTTGTAGAATTGTCACTTGTTAATGTTTATGGAATGGGACCGCTCCTGACTAAAAGTTTCCAAGAAGATATAGAAGAATTTTTCCTGAGAAAAGAAAGTTTTAAAGTAGGGCCAAGTTCACCACAGAGCAAAAATAAACAAATCGATTCAAGCCTAAATTCTCGACTCCGTTCTCTTTTTTAGTATGAACTTGAAAAAGTCCAATTAGTCAAAGCAAACTACAGCTGTATTAAGGAATCTATAAACTACAAACATGCTCTTCGGACTTTTTTGTATGCTCTAGGTTTTTCTCGGGTAGAGGCTGGTCGATTTTCTACTGTTCGTTGGCTTCAATTTTCGCAATGAAGGGCCATGATCGTGAACCTGAATTTTGGTATGTAATATACATGAGTGCAACCACTTGCCCTTTTTTATCGCGCATGCTTACGCTTTGAAGAATCAACAGAAGTTAATGTTCGCCAAGTGTGTTTACCGCTTAGGGGATAAGACAAACTAATGAGGTTGGGTAGCATGTTCGTCGTTTAGTTCTATTTTTACCAATATTAAGTTGATCTAGTTTTCACCTTGAAAATCATTTTTATCATATCATATTTATTTATTTTTATTTATTTATTTATTTGAAATCGCTGTACAATGAGAACAAAAATTCTTATAACGTACAGGTAATGTTATGATAACAGTATAGGAATTAGAAAAAAACTAACATTTAAAAACAGAATTAAAGAGAAAAGTAAATTTAAAAGAAAATGAAATAGTTAACAGTTATAATCAACTTAAAAAGAATGTTTAGTGAGAATTTTCCAGTGATAAGAAAGAAAAGATTAAAGAAGAAAACTTTTTATGGTCAATTTTGTTTCTTAGTGACAAAGGAAGATGGTTCCAAATTGTAATAGCGTAAATAAAAAACTGGCGCCGTGATATAACGTTGCTATATGTGTAGGGTCGTATTGACAAGCTTCTTATAGATTGTGAAAAAATTATATTTGTAAATAGATACTCAGGTGTTTTGAGTTTTATTATCTTAACGAGTGCAGACAAGCATCTGTAGCGAAAGAGGCATCGCAGACTGCAACCGAGAATCTGCCTTGAAAAACTGGAGACATGATCATATCTTCTTAAATTAAAAACGTACCTTACTACGGAGTTAAACGCGAGTGTAATTTTTTCGGAACGATACCGAGTCGAGGTCTGCAAAAATTTCACAACCAAATGTGAGTACCGGTAAAACCAGAGACTTAACTAATTTAATTTTAACTTCGGATGATAAAAAGTATCTTGAATGTGACAAGCCTCGCAATACTGCATAAATCTTCAAAACGGTGCTGTTGACGTGGTCAGTCCAAGTCAGATTGTTGTTAAACATGACGCCAAGATTTTTCACCTTTTTTACCATTTCAATAACTTTACCATTCAACACAATATTTGGAAAATCATCAAAGGCGAATTGTTGGGTGCATATCGGTAAACATTTTGTTTTAGTTGGATTTAGTATAAGCCGATTTTGGTTTGACCAAATTAAGACTGAAGCCAAATCTTCATTCATTCTAACTACAGCATCTTCAAGCCCTAAACTAAAATTGAGATATAGTTGGACATCGTCAGCATAGATGTGATACAAGCAATATCTCAAGACAGACGGAAGGTCATTTATAAACATAGTGAAAAGGAGCGGCCCAAGTATTGATCCTTGGGGAACACCTGATCTTAATAGGGAAAACGAAGAAGTTTACCACCATGACAAACAGCTTGAGATCGATTTGATAGATATGAAAAAATTAATGAGGTAGCAGCAAAAGAGAAATTATACATTTCAGCAAGTTTTTTACATAATAAAGTTGAATTAACTGAATCAAAAGCTTTGGAGAAGTCAAGCAAGGCTAAAAGTGTTACTTTACTTTCACCAGAAGCTTCGCGAATATCTTCAGTTACCTTTAAAAGCGCCGTTATGCAGCTGTGGCCTTTCCTGAAACCAGATTGAAAAGGGTTCAAGAGATTCAATTCATTTATGTAACTCTTAATTTGCTTGCTGATGACTACTTCAAAAACCTTAGATAAATACGATAGTATTGCGATCGGCCTATAATCCTTCTCTTTTCCAGAACTTTTTGGAATTGGAATAATCTTAGCACGTTTCCACTGAGATGGGTATACACTAGTGAGGATGATTGAATTAAAACTGTATGCTATGTGAGGGAGTAACTTTGGTAAAAGAATTTTAACAAAGTCCGGGTGTATGTTATCAAGCCCAACTCATTTGGACTTTACATGAAATATGGCATCACCAACATCATATACGTCAACCTCATAAAATTTAAATCCATGACAAAAAGTTATTTCATTAAGGGATTCATGGATACTAGGTATGTTGGGAACAGGATTGGCAAATTTTTCATTTAACTCATTAATGTCAACAATTTCGTCACTCGTCCTCGACTTCTTTCCTAACCCTAGATCTTTGATTCGACTCCAGAAGTTTTTTGGAGAAACATTAGAATTAATTTTGGTTGTGTAATGGAGACGTTTCGCATGGCGGATTAAACATGTTACTCTATTTCTGGCTCTTTTGAACTCATTGAGCATGTCTTCACACGCAAATCTTTTCCACCTGCGAAATAAATTGTCACGAAGGGCCATTGCTGATCTCCAAAAACCATTGCTATCATATATTAATTGAGGAAATCAATTTGAATGCCAATGCCAAGTAGTCTTCCGAGGCTATGTACCAAAGAAGCATCTCCAAATATGAATTATATTATTCTATACCTAGTGCTTACCTTATACAGCTTGGAACTCACGTAACAGAATAGAATCCGGTGATTGTCGTAATTTCTTCTCTTTCAAGGTTTCTAATTGAACAGTTTGTAATCGTCAGAAAATTGTTGGTCCCTCCATCTCCGACCAATTAGCGGTTAAGAGAAATTTGCCATGGCCAAGAGCTCCCCGAAATCTATTGTGCCACTCTATTTCTTTATTCGTTTTCCATTGGGTGGTGGACCGACTTTTGTACAAGAAATGAGTAAATACTTATATGATCTATCAATTCATCACATTACCCACAGATTTCTGTCACATCACACAATCAGAAGAGGAGCTTTATCAGCGTGTTTTCCCGGATATAGCGCAAAAGTTCAATAACCATAATTGGCTGAGTGAACGAGCAATATTGGCAGCGAAAAATAAAGATGTCGAGGATCTCAATGCGACCATTCAGAATTTTCTTCCAGGACAGTTGGTTTCCTTCAAATCAGTCGACACCGTTATGAACCAGGACGACAAAGTCAACTATCTCACGGAATTTTTAAATTCACTGGAATTGCCTGGACAATCATCTCACAATTTGCAGTTAAAAGTAGGATCAGTTATCATCATGCTGCGTAACATTATTTACGCAGCATGATGATAAATGATGCTGTGAAAGAGCTGATGAATAACGTCATTGCAGCAACAATAATAAAAGGAAAATACAAAGGAGAGAATGTCTTGATCCCGCGAATACCGATGATTCTTACGGATTTACCATTTGACTTTAAACGTTTTCAATTTCCAGAACGTCTGCTCTTTGCGATGACCATAAATAAATCACAAGGATAGTCGTTAGAAGTTTGCGAAATCAACTTGGAGTTTTCCTGTTTCGCAATCAACTTGGAGTTTTCCTGTTTCACGCATGGACAATTATACGTCGCATGTTCGTGCGTCGGAAACCCGTCTAATATATTGTTTTTGAGAAAGCTTTAAATTGACTAACAAACTGTATAATAACAGTATGTGTCTTTCAATATCAAATTTAAACCTTATAAATAGCCACTATTTCAGGAGAACTCGGTTTTGTAAGTAAGCAACATGATGTGCCGAAAATAGTAATAATATTTCAATCTTCATTAAAAAATGCTTATTTTTTTTAAAAACGGATTTGTTTTGTTTGTTTTGAAATTAATTTAGACAAAAGTATAGGTCTTTTATTGATCTGAACACAAAAAAAAACATTTTTGATACATTTTCTTAAGTGTATACTATTGACTCTGGCGTATACGTACTATTTTTTTTTTTTTTAAATTTTATTCCGATAACAGATCGTGGCTACTTTCAATACATTTTGTATTTAAGAGTTCAATGAGAAAAATTTTAATTGCTGATTGTTGCTGAATTAATTTCGTCTGTGATTTTATCAATTAAAATTCATTGAACTTATCCCTCAGTGACATAGACTTATATTTCATTCACATATTTGCACGTGAACGGAAGATTCCCTCAGGAAAGGAGTTGGAAATGGAAACTTAGAAACTACTGGACAGATTTCAAAAATTCTTTCGGCACTGGAATGCCATATAGTCCTTCAGTAACTTAGCGTATATTTCATCTCTTAGGGTTAAAACTACAGACCCGAGCAACGCCGGGTGGCCTATTCCAAAAAAAACTCTGTCATCGTTAGAGTGCTTAATTGCACCTGAGCTGCATAGACTATATTTCATCCCCACTCTGCCACTAGAATGATAGCTTGGAGACTGCTTTACTTAACTTTGAATTTGATAAAAGTAGGGCCTGAGCTACGCCGGGCGGGTCAGCTAGTTTTATATATAAAAGCGATTGTTGCTCCACCGACACCGGTGTCCTCCAGTCCATAAGATTGTTAAATCACCTTCTGGATTCAGTGAGTTCCCATAACCCCCAGAATCCAATCACATCACCCCTATCAGTTGCGCACGACAAAACCCACCGCATCAACTGCCGCGACGCTCCTACCGCATGCAACGCGTTCTATGAACCAGGGACTTTAAATTTTACTTTACAAATCCTCAAGGCTCATGCTCATCACTTCACTGCGAACAAAACAACTAGTCACCAATTTTGATGAAATAATATTCTGTGACACTGTAATTGTCTAGGATCGCTAAGTTTCGAAGTAACTTGCTTTCCGGTTCATCAATTGACCAGAAAGTTAAAAAGCTGTCAAAACAAAATATAAATTTGCATTTTAAAAAAAGTCATAAAGACATGGAGGATCTAGAGATCCATTGACCTCAACTCCAAAAATTAGCGTTTCGCCCAGGTACGACAGTGGGCTCATCAGTTAGATGTTGTCGTACCCTTCTAAGACGCAAATTTTAGATTGCAATGTCTACAATTTATATTTTCAGAAAGCTGGTTTACTTAATTCAAAGGAAGAACTTTAAATTTACCAATAACGTTTCTTGCCCCAATTGCTGGCAGACAGTTTTTCATATGAAACCACAAAAGATAATGTAAATACTGTCAGTTTAAATGACAGACAACCCAAAGGACATGTGTACAATTGCATATCATGAATTCTCAATTCTACCAATGCCAATGAAGATCATTTTCGGAAAATGACACAAAGGCACTTCTCTATTACAGTCGCTCTCAAATTTCACATCCATTTATGTCAGATTTGCTCATGTTATTGGCTTTGGACATATTTCTTCCTTTCTGATGCTGCAGTAGTTATAGTCACTGACGGAAAGGATTGCGTTTGTTGGTAAACAAACCATGCATAAATACAGTTTTGCTATATTATAGTATAGAAGAACTTTACATCAATCGTGTCCTTAGTTCCGCCCCCGGTGTCATGTTGATGCACAGACACACATTCCAATATATTTCGCTCAGCATACTATCGCGCTGTCTGAAATCTGACAACAATTTTGCCCCTCTGTTTTGTGGGAATTGGAAATCGAGAATTTTTCATGCGAATGAACAAGTGGAAAGATGCTTTTTCACTGGGTTGGCATTGCACATCGCAAAACTCGTTGCAGTGGCATATGTAATTGAAGATTTCCT
Source organism: Melanostoma scalare (assembly GCA_949752695.1). Taxonomy (NCBI): domain Eukaryota; kingdom Metazoa; phylum Arthropoda; class Insecta; order Diptera; family Syrphidae; genus Melanostoma; species Melanostoma scalare. The sequence continues at coordinate 29,705,468 of OX456985.1, forward strand.
CTTAAATACCTTTTCGATTTGATTGGATTGAAAGTGAGTTCCGCTGTGCTGGAAACATTTGATGTGAATGTAAAGAGAACAGAATCGGTTCGCACTAATGATGATGAATTGATTTGATGTTGATATGAGTATTAGGTACAGAGAGCTCAAGTGAGTAGAGTTTAGAAGGTAATAGCGTGAATGATGCGTGAACCAAAGAGAAAAGTTGATTATAGATGATCAAAGGTGGATAAATAATGACAGTTGAGCTAAGCTAACCAACCACCTAGGGATCCTGGTTGTTAGTTTTATGGTTCTCAAAATAAAATTTGATATAAGAGTAGAATTTTTATGACAGTAGTAAAAGCGTGGTAAAGCTAGAGACAACAATCGGTGATATTTGTGGAAGCTGGTGTCAGTGCGTCTGGCCAGGTTGGTGAAAGTGTGCCATTGGCGACAGATGGCAATAGTTGGCTTAAGTTGGAGACATCTATGGAAAGTTGGTAGAAGTTGTTGAAAGTTGGCTACAGTGTGGCAGCTCCCGAGATTGTTATTACATAGTTGAACACAAATAATGACAATGTTCAAGAATTTGCAATACTTGGCGATATTTGACGACAGGTAAGAAACGTTGGCAAACATTGGTGGAAGTTGTGGAAAGTTGGTAAAAGATGGCTACTGTGTGTGACAGCTGACACACGTTTGTGACGATGTTTAGTGACGACTGGTACTAGTTGGCGGGAGCGGCGGGAGCTGTAAATAACTGACGATAGTTATTAACAGCAAACGTATTTGTGGAGTTTTAGCGAAAAGTTACTTTAGAGTAATAAAAAAAAGTTGCAAAATTACCGCATCAGTAGTTGAGTGAGTGAATGCCATTTGTCTTTTAAAAATTTGCGTTAAACTACATATTATCGCTCTGGGGGGTCAATTCCCAATCTGTGAAGCTGTGAAGTGAAAAAAAAAATCATTTCAGTTTTCACACAGTTTTTTCATTTTATCACATCACGAGCCCATTCTAAGCGATTCCCGATTTCAAAATAAAAAAAAAACTTGATAGGTGTCATGTGTCAAGGGACACCCGGATGGAACGAAGTTCCTTTCGAGAGACAGAGAGAGACAAAGAAACATGCGACGCCGCACAGCTTACAATAGCTTAATATACCAAAAAGTGTCGTGACAACTTTTCGTAAGAATTTTTTCCGTCTAGCCCCCTTTCACAACGCGCGATAAGGAACTTCGTTCCAAAAGTAGTTCTCAAACTGTGATCTAAAAAGTACTAAAACGTTCTAAATGATGAATTCTGACAGTTGTCTTTCACTCGCTTGAGTTTTGCTGCCATTTTTGATAATCGAATTTTTTCACAGACTCATACGGCAAAGAAAGAAAATTTTTCATATGATAAATTTTTGACATTTGAGGTTTGGTTTTCATTCATCGAGAATCGGGTTTTCGGTGAAGCAGTGGTAAAATTTTTCACTTCACAGCTTCCCAGATCGGGAATTGACCCCTAATTGACTTCAATTCGTTGAAATTGATACTAAAATGCCCGACAATGTGAGAACTAGTGCTAAACTCACATAATTTAGCGGTTTCCAAAACTGTTTGCAGATATCTGAGGCTAAAGTGAGGAAGTAACTTACAGACAGTATAATTATATTCGGAAGAGTTGCCAATCTATAGCAAGTTCTCCGATTGTTAAATTCATTGTCATTAATAGCGCTTTCTCGATTAGCCGTTCGGAATCGGCTGAAAATTGTAGATACAGTGTCTGCCCTCAGAAGGTATGGTTGTGAGAAATGGGCTAGGCTCCGAGGTTCCTCACGCCACAGAGGGAAAAGCCCCTGGGCCTATAGCGCGTTTCTCTTAATCATGCTTTTGAGGTAACGGAAGGGACCTTCAATTTCTGGAGGTTCCAAACGGCAAATCGAGAATGCCCTTTTCATGGCAATGAATTTAGTATCGGAGGACTAGCCAATTCCTCGTGAAAAGAGATACCCGTGGAAAAACATTTTTGCTTCTGTTGGGGTTCGAACCATGAACCTCTCGTTTAACAGGCAGACCTGCTATAACCATCACTCCTCGGCTACCACTGCCTGAATTTTGACATATCAACTGCAAATACCACGCATTGTATTTTGATGTGTGATTTTTGAAATAGACCCCAGGTACAAATCACCATTTCATTTTACGAAATCAAATTAAATTATTCTCTTATTCTCATAAAGCCATACAGGAATTATTACCTTTGTTCTTCAATCTGAGAAGATAAATTACTCTTCGGACGAAATCTTTTATTTGATTGCTTTGTTTGATTAACATGATTTCTGTATATTAATAAATTGAAGAAAAAAAAAACAAAAAACAACAAACAACAAAAAAAAAATTAATTACAGAACACATTCAAAAGGACCAAGGGAATAAATAAAATCGCCGGGAATTAAGAGACCTCGAGAGATAAGTGCTGACCTATTACGAAACCCATCATATCTTTGTATTGTTTAAATATCGTCGAGTGTCCCTTGCGAGGGATATGAAAAGTATGCTTTATGTGCCCATATTTAATTTAATTTTTATTCTTTTATTTTTCAACACAGACCAGACAGAACAGAACTTTGGCAACAAACAACAAAAGGGATATTTTGTTCAATTGGTTACAGAAAAGCGAAAACCCGAGTAAGGAAGGACGGACGCTCTGTCAAAACTGGAAATGAAATATTAAGCGTAATTGCGATTCAGAGAATTATAATTTTGCTATCTCCTTGCGAGGACGAATGTTAACATTCGACTCATAATTTATTATTTTCTCTGTTTACTTTTTGTTTGTGTTCTTTTGTTTTCATTTTAAATTACTATCCTGCTGTGAGGCAAGGATATACACGGGGCGAAATGGAACTGATAATTTATTGCTTTAGTTTTTTCTTGTTTTTAAATATTATTATTTTACATATACAATATACATATATGCAAATGATGTGTGTATTCAATTCATTGATGACTGATTGTGATGTCATATGCATCAGAATTCAGAAGTAATTGGTTGGTGGTCTGGGCATGGATGTGCCAGGAAGATTGACATATTCATTGTTTGTGCTGCGATGATTAATATTCCTAGTGGATCTTGACAGTATCGAAGTTAATGGCTATTCAGTTGATTGAGCTATTGCCTTCATCTCATTGGGGCCTTCCGGAAGCAATTTGGACTTATTGAAAACTTCAATAACCAGCCACATAAACAATGGAATTAAATATCAGTGTATTCCAAGCATAAAAGATATTCAACTTAGGGAAATTAATGGAATGACTATGGATTTTTGTAAAACTAGAGAAATTCATAAATTTGTGGTTCAAATAATTTTCTTTGGAAGTTACCTCAGTCAAAATTTTTCTCGGGAAAGAAAATAATAAATAATAAATAAGTATTTCTATTGAAAATAATTAGGTCTCTACCATCAGGTTACTGCAAACATTATTGTACAAAAATTTTTTTCTTAGAATATGACCAAGAATCACATCCCAAATAGACCAAGAGCTGGAAAAGCAAATTTTTGGAGTGGAGCGATAACCTAAAATAATGCACATGTATGTGTAGATATACGCACCATTGGTAATTTTTCAGATTTTGTGGTCGAAGAGATAATCACATAAATGATCATCAAAAATCTGAAAAATTCCACTGATTACAAAAAAGTGTGTTCAGGACCATTTGGTTTCAGCCTTCTGCTTGCCGGACGCATTTTAACACTTTTCAAGTGCATTTTCCAGCTGATAGCTTTTTTCTAATTCCATGTAACAAAGAAAATGTTACGCAAAGACATCACAAAAGTTCCCCTGACTGCAGAAAGTGTGTCCAATACGATTTGGTTTCAGCCTTCTGCTTACCAGACGCATTTTAACTTAAGCATGTTTATCAAATTGAATGAAAATCAAAAATCTCATTAAGGTTGAAACAAAATCGCCTCCATATTCCCACGGAAACGAGATTGGTAACGGAAACCTAGAAATTACTACTTCCTACCATAAAAGTTTGTGTATCTGTCAACCCTCATATGGGGTCCTGTGGAGTCAAGTAATAGACGAACTTTCTGCAAAGTTAAACACACGGGACGTAAGGTGCTATGTTTTTGTCGATGAAATGCACTAATAGCTTGTGAGAAATTCTTAGTTGTCCATACAACGCTAGTTACAAGGAAATGGTGCATATCCGTTTCTGCCTATTACGTGGAAAATCGAAGTTTGTATAGAATTAGTTTTCCACGGGTATCGCTTTTTGCGAGGACTAATTAAAAAAACTTTTTGCGAGGACTAATTAAAAGCCCTAGGAGAGTAAAACACCGCCATGAAAAGCGCTGTTTTACTTTCTTACTAACTTAGATAGGCATGAAAGTTCGAGATAAGCCTGGCGTCTCTACCAACGTGAGATAGATGATGATAACGACTTCGATTTTGGGCGTGCTCTCTCCATTTTCGCACTCTACATCGGTTGAGGTCTTCTTCCACTTGATTTCGCCATCTAAGATGAGCTCCGCCTCATGCACAATTTTCCTGCAATGTACTTTCGAAAACCCGTCGAAGGGGAGCGTTGACGTCCATCCGTTCAACATGGCTCAGCCATCGCAGCTTCGCTATGCGTACTCTTCTAGTCATGCCCATGTCGCGGTACAACTCATGCAGCTCTTTGTTAGATCTTCTTCTCGACCTTCTCGCTTTCGAGAAGTTCCACGCTTCCGCTCCGTAAATCAGGACTGGCTTGTTTAAGATCTTATACAGGGTTACCTTGGTCTTTCTGGAGAGGGTTTTGTTTGTCAATTACCTTTTCAACCCAAAGAAGCAACGGTTGGCAATAACTCTGTTTGATCTCCGCACTGATTTTGTTTTCGCTTCTCTGTTTTCACTGTCGCTGTTTGATGATAACATATACTACTTCATTTTACCCTCATTAACCATCGAACCCAATTTAGCAGTTTCAGTTTCAATGCTCGCAAAAGCAACAACAGCATTACGCTTTCTTCTTCCCATTGCGTTAATATCATCTGCCGAAGCAAGTAATTGTATAGACTTTTGAAAGATTTTCAAGTACATACATATAATGCTTTCTTACTAAGCTGTTTAAAATCGGAACAAAGCTGTAGGCATTTCAAATGCGTAAGCCTCGTGGCTACTGTTTTTAGTAACTTTGATATCTTTTGTGCGTTGTTAATCTCAAAAAAGATATCGAAGTAGCAACTATACTTTGTATATGTCTTATAGTTGAGATTTTTTTTTTATCTAATAAATGAAAGATTAGTAAATTTTTAATAATTAAAAACACTTTCTAAGCAATGCTTCCATCGTCAGTGAGATTTATGGAGCTACCCTCCGAGTGCTCTGGGGTGAATCGCCGTCCAATTAAGTATATAGGCTTTTTAATTATTATTTTTAAATAGTTTACCACCATAACAACGAATCCTTATGCCCTGCTAAGGTAAAAGAAGTTTAGGATTCTAATAATAATTGATTCATCGATGTTTTGTAGGGCTAGCGTACCCGTGCCCATGTTCATCTGAATGTCTGCTCCTCGGCATTTTCACAAACTTGCAAATATGAATTTCTTTTGTCTTCAGTTTGCCCACTTTTCTTGACCGAACGTGAATTGCATTTTTATATTTTTCTCTCTTTTTAGCAGTGTGAAAACTGCGCAATCAGTAGGACTAACTTGATCTGATGGCTGTTCAAAATAATCAAATGTATTTGAAAAGTTACCAACCAGGGGCAAGCGGTCGTTTGAGAGTTCATGTTAATATGTGACCAGCCCTCTGCTCATAAGCTACTGAAAGTGAGTAAAAGAGTTGGCACATGAAAAAATCTAATTATGGAGCTGTTGATGATGCTACATACGAGTAAAGTAGATGATCATGTCTTTTTTTAAGATCTTGGGTCTTCCCTCTACATCAGACAAGTATATCAATTTGATATCTGCATCTACTTTCTCTGCACTTTATACAACTGCAGATTCATGAAAATCCACCATTGAAGTAAGTTAAAGGTAAACAAGAAGAATATCCGAAATACCTGTGTGCACAGCCTCTCATGATTCTTCTTATCATCAAATGCCTAGTGTAGAAATCCAATAAAAAGCAATCCTCTCAACATGCAACTCCATTATCAGATACTGAAATCAATATTCATCAGCATGCAAATAACTTTCATGGTCCAATTTAGAATAAACCTCGTTAGCTGCTCTTTTGTGAGTTATTCAAGCAATCTAAATTATGCATACGATCCTTTAATACAATTACCCACTTTGTTCCTTCATTCTCAACTCAAAGGCCCGTTCCGAATATTCATGTCATCCATTCAACACACCATATCGTTGCAGTTATCCTATTGTACGGTGCAATAATGTCGACCGAGCGACCTGTTTAATGGCTTCATCCTTTCTGTGAAACTTTTAATTTTAAATGAAACTTCATCAAAAAACACAGTGCCTTGCTTGCCTGGTCCTGGACCTCTGCCAGCCAGAGCCATGATGTATGGACAAAATCATATTGCAGCACACCAAAAACACACAGTTCACTATTCCACATTCCAGACAAACAGGCGACCTAGATACACTCTTCTATTTTTCCTTTCCCTTGGCACATCCAAAAGTGGACAAGGACACTCGTCACAGAAAAATAGAAAAAAAGAGAAACTACTAGAAACCCTTGTAGGTTGTACCGAATTTCAGAAGAGCGGAGGAGGACATATAATTTATAGCTTTATCGATTGCTGTGTAAAATTGTCACCCACACAGTGATGTGAAATTAACAATCGATTTGAGAGTTGACTTGGGGAGCCATCTTTTTTTGGAATAACACCAAACCGCTTTGCTTATCGGCACTGGTGTGATGATACCTGACTAAAATGCTTTTCAACTTTTGCCTTTTGAATTCACCTGCATCCTGCATTTGGCTCCAGTGCAGCATTTTGATGACTTCTCTATACTCACAGAGATGGCTGACAGTGACATTTGTTATTGATGCCGAATTTTAACCTTTCATCGAAGAAATTCGTTGCAATGCGACACAAACACAAATGATGATGTTGCCAAGTGATTGCTTTGATAAGCTGCCATAAGGGAAGGTTTTTGGCTCTGCCGTTTTGCCGTTGGCAGATAAAAGTTCTTTTCTCTGGTTTCTGGCCATAATTCGTTTGCATGATTGATGAGAAAAGTTTTATTTTCGAAAACTTTTTTTTCTTTTTTTCGAAGTGCTATTTATTTTTACTATTGGATATGAAGAGGACAATAGTTAGTGGTGCAACAACTATTTGAAAATGCCAAAATGAAATTCAATTTTTTAAAAGTTGTCTACTAGTGCATTAGGTAGATGAAGTCAGAACCTGCGCTACACACTCAAAGACAGAATTCATTTAACATTAAGCGCACCTCTGTTTAGGTCCAACCACAATGTTTTCATATCTTATCGTGGTCGTGATGAGTGTTTACTAATAATTCCTTTGTCCGGACACTTATTTTTTATGGTAAGTATCATTGTTTTCTAAAATTCAAAACTGAGACATTTGCGATAAACCATTCCTGTACTTTTTATATAATAAGTCAACAGTTTTGCTAGAAGACTACTTACTTTTCGGATTACTTATTTATATAGATTAACACCAACTGTTTTTGATAGTAGTTCCAGTGGCGTAGTCGTTAAAGCCTCGATACTAGAGAGAAAGAGATTTGAGCTCCATTGAAGCTACTGCTCTCATGAAACTTGCTAGTCTTTTACGTGATAAGATTTTATAGCAATACAGCCATCTGCATCTAAGTTCCTATTTCGAGGCCTTACTCCAAAGTTCTCTGATTGGGTCTGAGCGGGAATGCTTGACAATTTTTTTGACATACTTCAGACAAATCAGACAAAGACCTCAAGAGGATATTTTGGTGTAGAGGCATTAATTTCAGAGTATTTTTAAAGTGTCGTAAAAGGAAAAATAATAAATATTTTACCATCCTTTTTGCTATAAGTTAAGTTAAGTTAATTGATATTGAAAAATACAGAAAAAGAAAATAATTTCTAAATCTTCAAATTAAATAAATAGCAGCTGATAAAGTGGGGAGTCTTAAAAAATTTGCACGTGATCCGTGACCACGTTTTCAACCCTTATAGCTGTCGGAAACAAAAAATCGAAAAAGATTTTTAATTTAGATTACTGTCGCTATGGTTGGAACTATGGAAAAGTAAATACAAAAATTATTCACAAAATTTTTTGAACTTTTTCGAACTTTTTAAAAATATGTAGAAAAATTTAAGTTTGGGGATGAGCGCTATTCCGACTATAGAGAAGACTATTAAGAAAATTCTGAAAAATTTCAAGTTAATCGGTCCAGTAAAAATCGAGAAACCGTGGCCATAGCTTCAAAAAGACAGTTACGAGAAAAATGCGATTTAAGTAATCTTTACAAAGCCGAGCCGGTTTGGATGCGTTTCAGCATTATACCTGGGTTAGGTTATGTAAAGTTAGATTAGATGTCAGTGTGAGCAGACCGACATACTTGGGCCACAGAGAGTCCATTGTGATACCACTGAGACCAGAAGGTTGATCACTCTCTAGTCCCTATTTAGATGATCAGAGAGCTGAAGCACCCTCTAATCGAACCTGGACTAACAAGTTGATCACCATTTAGTCAAACCATTCAAAATTTCGTACGAAAAGGGAGAGACTTTTAGGGTCTTTGTTAGCTACATCGCTAGTGTCGTCGAAAAGTTAATCACCTAGGTGAGTTTCCGTTTCTTAGCAAGTGCGGGGCATGAACGAAGGAGATATCGGATTTTCTCCTCTTTCTCTTCGTCCATGCAGCTTCCACAAATGCAGTGTCTTATAAGGACACCTATGGTGGAACTAATATGCAGACAATTTAGATTTAATAAGCTCTTTGAACGTTCCGAGTCCACACATGATAAAACTCCACTTCGTACACCATCACAGGTCTTAGATCCGCCAGTGTAGGCTCCATTATCCAAGAGACAACCTTTCTCCCAAGCTTCTCTTGAGAGTATTGTTATACAAACACCAACTTAGGAGTGGTGCAGTCTAATCGATCCTGAATGAATCTTAAGCTGTTAAGTGTGACCAATTTGATTGCTTTCCCGTTGAGAGTTGGCTTTTAGTCGAGTTGGCAGCTGCTGACTGTTTGCCGAAAATGTCTAGGTTTGTATGGTTTACTAGTCTGTCTGTCTACTGTCTAGGGCATCCGAAGGAGATACGAAGCTTCCGCACGATGATGGACAGAGTCCGTAACGCGTCACCTATTACACTTAAAAAATAATTTGTGAAATTAAGCAAAGTAACTTTTATAATAAAAAAAATCTAAAAAAGCTTTGTTTTGTTTTTAAATACAAATAATTTTATAGTTTTTTTATGTACATATAATTATATCGCACAGATTGGAGACAAAAAATCCAAAAATGGTCATCCGAAGGGGCTGTCCTTAGCGAGCAGCTCTTGCACTTACTTTCCGTTCGCTGAACTTTGCATGCAAAATACCTGTATCTCCAAAATAACTTGAATTTTGAAATATCGTACCGTAGACATATTCTCAAATAAATGAATTTTGAAAATATTAAAAAAAAAAAAAAAAATAGATTTTTGTTTCATATCTACACCAGAAGAGTCTTATATCGACAACAAACAAACTTTAACATAAAAAAAAACTTAAAAAATTCACCGAACAGTATTACAATGCGACTACCCAAGTGGCACAGTTTGTGGCAATTAAGTCATAGTGACTCTGTTGTTACTGAGTGACTGTAACAAAATGATTACAAATGTATCCTAATTACTGATTTGTTACCAAAAAAGCGAGAGAATCGTTCAGTTCTGTTACAAAATTTTTGTTGCATATTAGTAATATTGCAACTTATTTGTTACCTTTCAGTAACAATAGTGTAACATTGTTACTTAATTGTTCCTTATTTATCAGGTAACTATTAAGTTTCTTCTTACTCTACTGTTACTAAAACTAGTAAGGCAGACGCATGTTATTGTTACCAGCTGCGATCCATAGCTAAGAAAACCTTGTTAGCCTGTTGCATACGTCTTATAAACAACGAATCAACAACAAAAAATCTTGAAAGCCTTTTTGAAATTTCAAAGTCACAAACATCAAAATCTGAAGTCTCTATAAAAAAGATTCTTGCCGGAACTTCAGAATGCTGTGACAACTTGAACTCTCTCTCAAGCCAACTAAATACAAAACTTGATGTATTGCTTAACACCGGTTCTACAACGAAGTCTGTTGATAGAACAGAAACTATGAGTGAATTGCTGAGCTCTTTCCAGGATAACTTGTCAAAAATAACCGACTCAATACAATTGCTGTTGATTGAATCGAAATCAATCTCAAGAAACGTAAAAACTTCGTTTGATAAAGTCTGTAACGATTCTACGCTAACTGCAGAAACTGTCAGAAATGAGTCAACAGCAACACGTCTAGCCATAGCCGAAGTTTATGACGAGCTAAAAAACTCCTATAACTTAAGTCCTTCCAACCCAAGAGAACTTCTTACTAACAATAAATCACTACATACAGAAATTATGGATCTTGAAAGTCCGTCTCATCAAACAAACACCTCCTCAGTTGCTACTTTTCCAACATCACCGATAGTTACAACATCAGAGTCTGCATCAACAATACAACCGATCATCATTAAATTCGGTACAACATGGAGTATCACCGACTGGAACCGTCGGTTGGAAAAAATCATTAATAATCAACCAATAAACAGTTCTTGTTTCATTGTCAAAAACGCACCTCATCATACTACAGAATCCTGGCTTCTTCAATTTTTTAACCAAAACTACTTTTTTAATCCATTAAATTGTAATTGCATTGCACCCGGAAAATTCATCATCACTATACAAAGCGATTACTCATGGATGTTTTCTGGTCCTCTTCGTAAGCTAAGAAACAGTAAGATGAAAATTGTTCCCGAGTACGTCAGATCATCCTTATCTCAATCCAACTCTAATTTTACTTTAAATTATAATCATAAAGATCGAACTAGCTTTAAGAGTAAACGTAACGAACCTAAAAATTTCTCTAACTCCCAAATTAATGTAAAGCCTCTAACCAATTCTCAGGTTCATTATCCTAATTTCACTCCCTCACACGTCGTTCCTATATCAGTTAATCATCCCGACTTAAGTACCAATACCAATCCCAAACCCATTCGTAATAATCCACATTTCCTTGATCCTCTTATCCCTCCTGCTGTAAAAGTATCTATGCAGAACTCTGACAGTACCGAATCTCGTTACACCATGTCCAGGGTCCAGGCTACGAGACCGTCGTATATATGACAATGTTCGTCTTTACTTGGCCTATCTGTATAATACCGCCGAGTCAGTTTGCATAGATGGCAAAACTAAAACTAACGTAATGTTGCATATCCAGCAAGAAGGTCTCCCGACCAATCTTTCTGCGCTTAGAAAAATTTATAACTCTTTTCACGAAACTTTCAATGTTTCTAATCAAATGGTCGCTGATGATTTACAAGCTTACGCGGCTTATATTAAATCAAAATATAATCTTTATACCCGACGAAATCGTACTAGAAATGACGCTCGCCTTTAACACCGCCTTTCCTCCACACTCACTTAATCCCTCGGCCTTTCTTACTATATACTACCAGAATGTTAGAGGGCTCCGAACCAAAACGTCCTCAGTTTTTACCAATTCGCAATCATTTCCTCATGACATTTTTGCTCTGACCGAGACTAATCTAACTCCAAATATTCTTGACAGTGAACTATTTACATCTGAGTACTTAATTTTTCGTCAGGACGGCCTGATCAATAACAGTGAAGAACTGGGCCGTGGTGTTTTGTTAGCGGTGAACTGTCGTCTTGATGTCAGTCCTTTTAATTCATCGCACTCAACAGATTTTGAATTTATAACAGTCAAAATCAAAATGCCCTCCCGATATATTTTCGTTATGTGTTGTTATATTCGCCCCTCTCAACCAACCACATCATATCAGCTCATAGTTGATGCAATTGACCATCTTTTCGATGCTGTTGACACCAACGACGAAATAATATGTATGGGTGATTTTAACCTACCGTTTATTCAATGGTCTCCTCATAACGACGGTACTTACTATTATCCGTCAAATACTGCATCTGAAAAAGAAATACTTTTCACTGATTGCATACAAGACTCTAACCTTTTCCAAATAAGTGGTATTGTTAATAACCTCAATAGGCAACCAGACCTTATTTTCGTTTCTGATCCTGGTAACGCTATTGTGACAGCAAGTGGCCAACTTCTTTCCAAACTGGACGAATATCACCCACCTTTGTCGCTTTCATTCTCTTATCACAATCCTCAACCTAACATTGCTGTTGACTATTTCTTTAACTTTAGAAAGGCTGACTTTCCCAAATTAAAATCCCTTCTAGCCAATATAAACTTCACTTTTTCTCAAGACTCGATCGATCATGCGTTGTCAGTATTTTATTCAGAGATTTTTAAATGTTTTGCACAATCTGTTCCTTTTATGCCTCGTAAAAATTACTCCTCTTCCCCACCTTGGTATAATAAAGATCTTCGGTCACTTCGCAACCTGAGGAATAACTTATGGAAAAAATATCTTCTTTCAAAATCAGTAAACGACTACCAAGTTTTCTCGTTCGTTTTTACACAGTTTTCTGAACTTAGTACACGTCTCTATAGCGAATATGTTCTTCAAATGCAATCTTCAATAAAGTTAAATCCTAAACGTTTTTATGAGTTTATAAACATCAAAAGAAAATCTGACGGCTACCCTTCCTCCCTCTCTTACCTCAACAACTCATCATCAGACCCTGAAACGATTGCAAATTTTTTCGCAAACTTTTTTGAACAGTCATTTAGTGATTGCGAGGTAGAAGTGGATTTTCATTATTTCCAATATCTAAATAACTCTCCACAAACCTCATTTCACACATTGGATATTTTCCCATCCATAATCAAAAATAAAATTGATAAACTTCAGGATAATTACTCATCTGGTCCTGACGGAATTCCTGCTATAGTCCTAAAAAACTGTTCGAGCTTTTTTGTCCAATCTCTGACAGCCCTTTTCAAGCTATCACTTTCACAAGGTGTGTTTCCAACATTCTGGAAAACATCTTATATAATTCCTATCCATAAAAAAGGACCAAAGAATGATGTGTCTAACTATCGTCCCATAGCCAAACTGTCCTGTATACCAAAGCTGTTCGAAAGCATTATTTATGATACACTGTCTTTCCACTGCAAATCTATTTTGGCTCCTGAACAACATGGTTTCCTAGCTGGTAGGTCAACCACGACCAATCTAGTGGATTTTGTTTCCCATACGTTGTGTACCTTAGAGAAAGGAAATGAAGTTGATGTTATTGCTACTGATTTTAGCAAAGCATTCGACAAAATGTCACATAAAATCATACTTTTCAAATTAAAAATCCTAGGCTTTCCCCCACTCTTTATTTCTTGGGTTTGTACCTATTTAACTCAGAGAAAATATGTAGTCTGCTTCAGATCATCTCTCTCCAACCCCTTCATAGCACCTTCTGGTGTCCCTCAAGGCAGCCATCTTGGCCCACTGTTTTTTATTTTAGGGATTAACGATGTTGTCAAAATCCTTGATTGCAACGTTTTGATATACGCCGATGATATGAAAATATTTAGAAGTATTTTATCACCCGCTGACTCTTCTATTTTACAAGATAATCTAGACATTTTCTCAGTTTGGTGTCACAAAAATAATTTAGAACTTAACGTTAGTAAATGCCACGCTATAACTTTTTCCCGCAAACGTCTACCCCCGCCCCCTCGGTGCTATTATCTACAAGGTGAACCAATACACGTTGTCTCTTTTGCTCGTGACTTAGGTGTCATTTGTGATAAAGAGCTCAACTTTCACTCCCACATTGAACATGTTATAAAAAAAGCAAACAGCATGCTCGGATTCATAAAACGTTGGTCGAAAGAATTTTCCGATCCGTATATTCTCAAATCCTTGTACGTTACTTTCGTTAGGCCAATTCTTGAATATGCCTCCCAAGTGTGGTCACCTTATCAAATTACACAAGCTAAACGCCTCGAAGCTGTCCAACGTAGATTTCTCCTTTACGCTCTACGCAAACTTCCCTGGGAAGATAGATATCGCTTGCCTCCATATGCTGATCGTCTGCAGCTTATTGATCTTCAGTCTCTTCAAAGGAGACGCGAGATCTCAGATATCGTATTTATTCAAGATCTTTTGAGTGGAAACATTGATTGTCCTTCGCTATTGAGTTTAATATCTTTTAATGTAAATTCACGTAATCTTAGGACTGTTCCCCCATTCCGTATTCCCTATCACCGTACGAATTATAGTTTCTACAACCCTATGTCACGTATGTTACGTAATGTCAATGATTCCTATAATCTGTTCGATTTCCATACCTCAAAATCATCCCTCCGTAAATCTCTTGCTTCCTACTCACAATGAACCGAACCCTCCTGATTTCAATTTGCTTTTGAATATAATTTTTTATTTTAGGTTTAAGTTTTGTTTGTAAATACTTTAGATTTAAGATTGCTTGCTTGTACTAAGTGTAAATAAATTAAAAAAAATTAAATTAAATTAAATGTAATGGCGCAAACAAGACTTCATTTTTCAAAAAAAAACTTGTATTTGGTCTTGAATATTCTTGAAACGGTTGCACAGAATCAATGCTTTGGCTTTATCAATCGCCTGGAGTAGGTTAATCATTTGATTTTCTCTTTTATCATTTCTGCTAGTGCTCTTCTCAAAAGTTGGGGTCGTGTTATGTTATCTTGTGCATGAACCAACGCATTATTGAAACAAAAGAAGCACTGCTATAGGATGCACTGATTTCCTATTATTCAACACTAAATATGTGGCAAAACCAAAACTTTCTCACGTCTGAGTTTCAGACTCAAACGAAACTTAGGGCGAATTCCTAAACGCAAACCTTTGCCCAAATTATGCAAAGCAAACAGTTCGTAAATGCCGACTAAAAAATCCGTAGTAGGTTGCTTTTTTCAGCAATCGTAATTATTAAGTTAAGTTAAGTTAAGTTTAAGTTTATTCCATACAATATTACATCACAATAATTAATCTTAAGCTAAGTAAATATTACATAAAGGAAAAGGATTTAGAGACAATCGGTATTTTCTTACAAGAAGTAAATAGTGATGATGGCACTTCAAAAAAAAATATTCAGACCTTACAAATTAAGTGCTTAATGTGGGGTGGCAATAAATAAAAAACATCATTTTATAGACAAAAAGAACGATAAGAAATGTTATATTTGATTTATGGGAAATTACAAAAGATGAATGATATAGAAAATATTAGCGATAATAATAATTAATAATTAAATAAAATAATAATAAATAAATAATACAAATTAAATAATTTGAATCAGGATATCAGAAAAAGTTTGAAGCTAGACTTGAATGGTCAAAATTTAAAAGCCAGACTTTAACGCATCTTTGAAACAGTTTCGAAGACGATATTGCTCTAATTGAAGGTGGAAGTTTATTAAAAAATCTAACAGAAGATATAGAATAAAAATTACGGAACGTAGTTGTACGGAACAAAGGAACAGTTACCACATTAGACAGATTAACACGTAAGTTATAAGTAGAAATAAGCCGAAAATTACGGTTACCGCACTTCATATAGAACGACTTCAACACTTTAAAACAATATAGGTGACGAACTGGAAGGATGTTAAGGTGGCAGAACAAAGGGAAACTAGAATGTCTTACAGTTTTACGGCACATTTTCCTTAAAATATGCTTCTGAAGCACTAAGAGAGGTTGAATTTTGTTTAAATACGAACCTCCCCAGCAAACAACTCCGTATTGTAATTTGGAATGAAAAATTCCGTAATAGATTTGTTTCATGACAAAATCAAAACACACATTTCTCAGGTAATAAAACAGCCGAAGAGTTGAACGACCTTATTTTCCTGCAAAAAAGCCATTGGTAACAAATGGGGTTTCTCCCCCCAAATCACCCACTGGCTCTACACCGCGGTCATCAGACCAATACTCACATACGGAGTAGTGGTATGGTGGACCGCTCTTGATAAAAGGACCTACTGCGACAATTTAAGCAAGGTCCAACGAACAGCCTGTCTGTGTATAAGCGGTGCACTGAGATCAACACCCTCAGCTGCACTAAATACACTCCTTAACCTCACACCACTAGATATCTTCAGCAAACAAATGGCCGCCAGTGCAGCCACTCGTATGAGAGCTATCTCCCAATGGACCGATAACAACATCGGTCACGTTGCAATCCTGAATTTATTCGGATCAATCCCCTGTCACTCCGACTACACCATCCCCCAATTGGTTTTTGATAATAAGTTCCAAGTCACAATCCCACCGAGAACGACCTGGGACGACGAAGAATTTTTGAGAGATGATTCAATTCATTTCTATACAGATGGTTCAAAAACCGAAGAAGGGGTAGGCTGTGGGGTGTACTCAAACCGACTTAACGTAAGTCTCTCGTTCCGCCTTCCAAACCATTGTAGCGTGTTCCAAGCGGAAATTCTGGCGATCAAAGAGGTCCTATCATGGCTAAGAGAAAACGTGATATCCTCAACGAATATCCGGATTTTCTCAGATAGTCAAGCAGCCCTCAAATCACTCGGCGCTGTTTCTACGAACTCAGTAACCGCCCTTAACTGTCGCCTGTCTCTTAGGGAGATGGCTGAACAGTTCAATATTCACCTTATTTGGGTGCCGGGGCACAGAGATATCGTGGGTAACTGCAAAGCCGATGAACTCGCCAGAGAAGGAACCGTTCTACCGATCTCAGCCAGCAGGTTGAATATTGGTATACCAATCGCTACATGTAAACTTATGCTAAAGCAAGAGGCAATGGATAGAACAAATGACAGGTGGAACAATATCACCACGTGCGTGGCAACAAAACGGATATGGCCAGGACTAGATCCAAAACGCACGAGACATTTGTTATCCATTACCAGATTGCAAGTTAGCTCCGTAATCAATGTCATTACCGGACATTGTCTGATAGGAAGACACGCCATAAGACTTGGCGTTCCCTCTAATGACTTCTGCAGAAGTTGCTTAGATGAGGAGGAGGAGGAGACCATCCCACACCTCCTCTGCTCATGTCCTGCACTCTCTTCTAAAAGAAAGAGGCATCTGGGGAAATATTTTCTCGATGATCCAAGCGATCTGGCGCACACAGATCCCCTGCATCTCCTTCGCTTTATTGTAAGCTCCAAATGGTTTTGTTAAGCGAGGTACTCCCTCGCATAATTTTTATGGTATCACAATGGACCTAATATTGGTCTAAGTGTGTCGGGTGTATTCCTGGCAGCCATTTTTAACCTAACCTAACCTGAACGAAAATACATGTATAAGGAACCAATATGTTTTGAAAAACTCATGTTAGAGTCAATGATAAGTCCTAGATATTTAAACTCATTAACTTTCTCAATTTCAAAACAGTTATCACTACATTTATGATGCCTATAAAAGGTGGAAGAAATAAACTGCATATTGCATACACAGTTATTAGTTTTGAATTAAGGGCATTCCGGTGCATGAAAGTGGATTCCAGATATCAAATTTACTGCCTTAGTTAAGCTGAAAAACATTATTTTTGTTTTATTGCTGATTACCAAATTGTGTTCAGCAAACCAAACCCTCAATAAACTCAGATCCCAATTTATATCAGCAACCAGATCGAGAGTACTATTCGCACCATAAAAAAACCCACATCATCCGCAAATGCAGTTGGCAAACCTTTGAAGTCGAGCTCCAAGAGAGAGTTTATGTACACAAGAAATAGTATTGAACCAAGGACAGATCCTTGAGGTACTCCCAAGTTGAAAAATTTCAAGTCACTCCTTATCTCACCAATTTTTACTCTTTGTGACCTATCTTTAAGGTAAGCCTCGAACCAATTCAGAACAAATCCACGAAAACCAGCTTTTTCTAGCTTTTTCAGTAAAATTTTATGGTTCACCATGTCAAAGGCCTTGGTTATATCAGTGAACAACCCCGCTGTACACTTTTTACCGTCAAGATTAGACATTATTTGGGAGCAAAACTGTAAGAGCGCATCTTCAGTACATCTATCCTTACGAAATCCAAATTGCTTGCAACTAAAAAAACTTGTTTTATTTAAAAAACTTACAACTTTATCTTTCATAAGCTTCTCAAAAACCTTACTCAGCACTATAAGAAGAGAGATAGGCCTAAAATTACAAACATTCAAAGCAGAACCTTTTTTAAGTAGTGGCATTACATCAGCAGTTTTAAGCTCTGCCTGAAATACTCCTGAAAAAACACAATTATTAAAGATAACAGTCAAGACGTCTACTATAAGATAAGAAATTTGCTTTAAAAGAACGCTAGATAAGCCATCAACTCCACTGGTGTTCGAATTTTTCAAACCACGAATAACTGTTAGCATGTCAACAGGAGTAATGGGAGTGAACAAGAAACTGTTTCTCTGCGAAGGCTCAAATGACAATGCATTGGACGGACAGGAAGAACAAACTGAGTTAATATAATAATAAAGGTTGTAAGCTACTAGTTATAGATAGATATTTATTTTTTTCGTATTCACATTTACATTTGGTAAGCTACCGCACAGTATATAATACAGAGATTTGATATATTTATATCTTTCTACTGAAGTATTATCTATAATTAAGAAGAAATTTGGAAAACAATGGAAAAAATGACTTTGAAGGAAAGTACAAATAAAACCTTCAATACAAAAAAAAAAAAAAAAAAAAAAAATTGCCATATTTAAATAGTAATAAACGAAGGCAGATACATTTCTACTTAAGGACTATGATTAAACTTGAAGCTTAATCAGTATTGCACAAAATAAATATATATATATTATTATTAAAATATCAAACTGACAAACAAATAACTTAATAAATAAATAAATAAATTAAATAATTAATAAATAAATAAACAAATAGATAAACAAACAAATAAATAAATAAGTAAATAATTCTGTAACTAAATTAATTTGTAAATAAATAAATAAGTATTTGAATTAATAAATTGAATTAAATCAGATGTGTTGAAATAACTTTAGAGATAGTTATTAAAAAAAGGAAAAGGATAATAGATAAATAAATAAATAAATAACTTAATAACTGAATAAATAAATCAATAAATCAATAAATAAATAAATAAATAAATAAATAAATAAATAAATAAATAAATAAATAAATAAATAAATAGCAAACAAATTAGTAAATAACAAATAAACAATAAATAAATAAATAAATTTGTAAATAAATAAAGAAACTTATAATAAGAATGTTAACCAAGAAAAACAAATACATACTTCAATCACTAAGTAATTAATAGACATTTAATATACATAAAAGTCGATACGCAAAGACATGGGTAAATTATTATATCATTCAGAAACTATTCAATTCATATTTAAAGAAATGGTTAGGATATCAGCTGATTTATAAGTGGATTGTCACAACTATCACAGTTTTCTAAGAATTTGTTTGTAAGTTTATGAATTCTTTCAGTGATAATTTCAACATTTGCTCTTGAATGCAAATCAATCGTAGAGTGGTAGCGAGAAAGGTTAAGCATCATTTTTAGTAATTTGTTCTGCGATACTTGTAATTTATAAATATGACATTTAGCACAACTTCCCCACACCTGACATCCATACAAAAGGATAGCCTGGAAGACAACTTTATGGACAATAATTTTGTTGGCGTTGCTCAACATTGATTTTCTATTTATAAATGGGTACAGCATCTTGGTTGCTATGCTTACTTTTTGTAAGGTTTTGGCAACATGCACATTAAATGTTAATTTTTGGTCTAAGTGAATCCCCAGATACTTTACGGTCGAATCCCAGTTGACTCTTACTCCGTTTATGCAAAGCTGATTGGTTGGGAGGTAGCAAGGTTTTCTTTTTCTGCTAAAAAAGATTGCTTGCACCTTTTCAACATTAAGTTTAATTTTCCATTTATTATAATACTGGATCATCCTTTCAACCCCATATTGTAAATTTGTCTCAACACCGAGACCGAATTCATGAGATGAAAAGATGCCAGTATCATCAGCGAAGATAGCTATTTCACATTCAGGCAATCTGGGAATATCAGATGTAAAAATGTTATACAAAAATGGACCCAGGACTGATCCTTGTGGAACACCTTGATTGACAACATTACAGTTCGATGAACTACTATTAACAAAAACACGAAAACATCTATTGGACAGAAAACTTTGGGTAATTTTTACCAGGAACGCAGGGAACCCAAGATTTACCATTTTGTGCACAATCTCATCATGCCATACTGTGTCGAAAGCTTTTTCAATGTCAAGCAGAACTAGACCCGTTGATTTGCCAAGAAGACGATTTTTTTTAATATGGTTACTCAGCCTTAAAACTTGATGAGATGTGCTATGAAACTTTCTGAACCCAAATTGTTCATTTGGTATTATTTTATTATCATCAATTATTTTTAATATCTTAATTTTAAGAATCTTTTCGAGCACTTTACTCAGACAACTAAGTAAGCTTATTGGTCGATAGCTACATGGATGTTTCGAGGGCTTTCCTGGTTTTAAGATTGGCACAACCTTAGCACATTTCCACGTCATTGGAAAGTATTGAATTTTAAGACATGCATTTATCAAAAATGCAAGAAATTGAATCCCTTCTTTAGGTAGTGCTTTTATATAAATATTTTTAATGCCGTCAAGTCCACCGGACTTTCTTGACTTTAGGTAACTCACAATATCTTCCACATCTGTCCTTGAAACATACTGATTGATAGGTGTATCAACGATCTGTTCATTGAATGAAGTTACTGTGTTGTTAACGAGGTTATTTGTAGTACTATCACCAAGGTTTTGGGACACAGTGTGATTATTCAGAAACGTTGAGGCAAAAACGTTGGCTTTACTGCTATCTTCGTAAACTACCTCACTATCATTTTCAAGGTTTGGTATTTGTCTGTTCTTATTTTTAATTATTTTTGCGATATTCCAGAAGGGTTTAGAATTTTTATCTAATTCGCTTAGTTTTTCGTTCCACTTTCTGTTCCGATAGTTTCTTATCTCCTCAACAATCTTTTTGTTGTAGAATTTAAGTTGAATTCTGTATTCTGGCAATCGGTAGCGTTGCCATTGCCTTTTAAAGGAGTTTCTTATGCGAACATATTCCAAAATATACTCCGGCATTTTGTTAAAAAATGGCTTTTTAAGTTTTTTTGGCACGCATGACTGTATTGATTCAGTTATTTGACTAGAAAAGGAATCGACAAGTAAATCAACATCTTCCTTAGAACTTATTCTATCCATATCAGCAGGAAATGACCTTACCTTGGATTTTATCTCTGATCGAAAACGTTGCCAATTAGCATTCTTTAGGTCTAAAAAGTACTGTTCGCGTGACTCTACAGACTCATTCATTTTGCAAAGGACTGGAATATGGTCCGAACTTAGTTCATTTACTGTTATTGGCTGTGTAAAAAACCTTGCAACATTTGTTATAAAGAAGTCAAGAACGGAAGGACTACCTCTTGACCCTGCTGGAAAATATGTTGGACTAAACGGAAACAACAATGAATACGGAAACACACTAGACAAACTTGCAAGAACATTACCCCATGAATTTGCACGATTACATCCCCAATCTCTATGCCTGCAATTGAGGTCACCCCCTACTATATAACTCTCATTACGTATTAATAATTTTCTCAAGTCATTTCTAAAATATCTTCTTTTTTCATCAGATGAATTTTTACCTGGAAAGTAAACACAGAACATTTTTATAGTAGTACGATTTCTTAATTTCACCTCTACAACGACATTCTCGATGCATCGAGTACGAACGACTGGCAAAAGAACATGTTGAATGCATCTTTTAATGAAAATCGCAACACCTCCACCTCTATCATCATTTCTGTCTACGCGATAGCATTTATAACCCGGGGTGGAAATAGATATTTCAGAATTTAACCATGTCTCTGTTACAAAAGCAATATCAATTGAATGATCATTCAAGAATTGAACAAATTCTACATGTTTATTACGGATGCTTTTGGCATTCCATGTTATTATATTTAAGTCTAACATATTACTTGACATTGGAATAAAGAAATTTAGTTGCTAACTGTGCGATAGCTTGAAATTGATCGAATTTTGTTTTACAAGAACCTAATTTATTAATCATCTCCATTACAAGAATATTCAATTCTTCCATGGAAAACAACTCACCACCGGCAGTTGACGTAGGCGTAGGTGTGTTGATGTTGTTGCTTACGCTGGGTTGCACTTGCACATCATTTTGTGGTGAGGTTTTAGTCCATGTACTCGGACTCGTGACACTGGCGCTTTGTAAATTCACCTGCCTGCCGTGAGCACGTTGATGTAAAGGTGGGAAGTCGCTCATTGACAGATAAGATGAGTTGAATTTCGGGATGTTGACGTGATGGTTGGTTTTTGTCTGGACCTGGGCACGCTGACTTGTTTTGTTTGAAAGCTTTTCTCTTATCTCTAAATATTTTTTTCTGATTACGCAGTTGCTGTCAGTAGATTTATGTTGTTCTCTGCAGTTTGCACATTTGTGCATTTCGGTATTGTTGCATTCTTCGGTTTTATGGGAAGCCGCACATATAGAGCAATAAGTTTTTACATGGCAATTTCTCTCACCATGACCAAACATTTGGCAATTTCTACATTGAGTTAGATGATTTCTCTGTTTTCGTTGGAATGACCAGTTGACTTGGGTGTGAAGTATAGAACGATATTTTTTCCTAAGTTCAAACATTTTTATGGATCCACTTTCTAAAGAAACTAAATAAATAGTATCGGTGTATTGTTCATATTGTCTATTAATCAATTTGATTTCTTTACACAACAATCCAAGATTGTTCAATTCATCTTTTAGCACTGTTGTGTCAATTTCATTTAAACCGTACAGAATGACTTTAAAAGCTTTTTCATTTTTTAGTTCATGACTGAAGTACTGACAGTTCTCTTGATTTAATTTAGCCAGAACAAGGTTATATGAATCCATTGATTCGCACATAATTTTAATGCCAATTGACATTTTCTTTATGGAATAATCCGATATTTTAATGGATTTTATTAGGGTATGCACATAATCACACGTTTTTTGAAGCAGTTTAATGGGTGGGATATACACTTTTTTAAGAACAGAAACAGAAACGTTTGGCGAAATAGAATCGTCCATAGGTTCAGCATCGTTGTCTGTGTCACTATCCGGCAAACACTGTAAAGGACTCCAATAGTTTCCCCTGGAGTCCTTCCGAAATTTACTACCCGAGGACATTGTTTTGTCCTCGGAATTAGGCGATCTCGCGCGTTTATTAATTTTGGTAAAAGAAATCACAATTGAATTTAAAGACTGGCTCAACTTGACGTTTAGCTCTCTCAAAAGCTTTGTGATGACTGAGCTACTAGTTATGTTTTCATAAAAATCATTAAAAGTGTTAGCAACATCGAAAGGTTCGGAAATTAAACAATTACCAACATTTAGTGAAACAGGTGTTTTAGATGAGGAGGACTTATTTAATAAACTATTGACAGTCTCCCATTCTTTTCTAAGGTTGCCTCTCGCCGAATTAAAACGATTGCGGTGAAAGCTGTCTTTGCAGAGTGGAATTTCACGTTTCAGTTCTCCACACAATTGTTTGTATTTCAATTTTATACTTTGATTGTTAGGATTTTTATAAAGTTTTATACTCAGCTTATTCTTAAGATTTATCTTATTCAATAACTCAGAAGTTATCCAAGGCTTTAGCCTTTTATTGATTTTTTTCTTGATAATAACCGAAGAACAATTATTAACATGCATTTTGAGTCGCTCAAAAAATGTTGTAAATGCAATTTCAGCATTTCTACACAAATATACATCTTCCCAAAATTCATGAAGCAACTCAAATTTGAGTTTGCTGATGTCAACTCTAGCTGTTTTACTGGTTGCTTCTATGTTATTGCTACTCTTTTTGCATGAAGTATTAAGATACCAGTCATGCAGTGGTCAGTAATATTTAGATCAAAAACACATTTTTCAAAACTAATCACAGAAGCACACTCAACTCTATCTAAAATGTGGTCCAAACAACTGCCCGACATAATCTTAGTTGGCTCATTGATTACAGATTCTAGCCCATGTGAAGCTAAAAGAGCAAGATAGTTCGAGACCACTTCACTACTCTAAAGAATATTTATATTGAGATCACCAACAACAATAACATTTTTTGCTTTAATTTTTTCGAGGAGAGACGAAAACTCTTGTAAAAAAATTGAAATACTGAACATATGCAATCTATAAACACATAAAAAGACATACAATTTGTTATTAAACGAAACAGAAACCATTAAAACATCCGCACTAACAAATTTTACACAAACAACATCTTCAACTTCATAACATTCTTTCACAAAGCAACCAACTCCACCTGCAGCGTGATTTTCATTCGTATTGGCATAAAATGTGTAGCCAGGTATAGCATAATCATTAACTTCAAAATTATAAATCCACACTTCAGACACAAAAACAATATCTGGACTGCACAAAAATAAATCAAGGTGCGCGACAAGTGAAGAAAAGTTTTCTCTTAAGCTTCTGATATTCTGATGAACAAAAAAAAGTTTATCATCACAATAATTACTAGACATAAAGATATTATCACATTCATTTTGGCTACTGGAATCGAACACTGTAAAATCTTCAATCAAATCAAAAACTTCATTCATTATGTAAACAAGTAATAAAAAAGAAATAAATAATAAAAATAAATAATCAATGACAAAAGAGAAGGAGCACTAAATAAGAGCAAGATCATTAAGTGATTTAATTGAAACTGCTTTGCCACCCTCAACTTTTCTAACAAGAATCTGATTATTGTTGTACCAAGCATATTTGATTTTTTTTTGTTTACATACTTCTTTTACTTTCATAAAAAAAATTTGTGCAACTGTCAAAAAATACTTGCGAACTTTTAATTGCATTGCAGACGTTGTTTTGGAATTTTTTGCTTAGCATGAGACTTGTTTAGCAAGACTTGCGTTTAGGAATTTGTTCTTAGTTATAAGTCGCATTTTCAATAAACATAAATTCACTGATATTGAGAAAGAATTTTCATTGACACTTTTCAAAGAAGCTTTAAACGGACAGCTATTATACAATGAGCTCTTATCATGTCATTTTACAGATTCTCATGAATCAGCTTGCGTCCTACCATCAATTGAGCTCGTAAGAGTAATGAACACACTCAATTTCACGAAAAAGATACAAGACTCTTAAGAGGCTTATGTAAATACTTAAAGTTCTTCTGTGGAATTTCTTCTTTATGAATTTCATGGTAAAAGTACTCCTAAACAGAAAATGAAAAATGAATTCCCTGAAGTAAGTTGGAGTGAAATTTAACTAAAAATTCATTGAAAGAAATTACATTTCAATTGTATTTATTATTTTCGATCTTTCTTCATCAAGATTTGAAACTTTTCACATGACTACCAAATCGAATTATTACACTCCCATAACTCCCGCCACAAAATCATCTTTAAGGAGAAAGAAAATTTAAATAAATTCATAATGCTCGGTTTATACGCCCAGTTGTATGTACATACGTAGGTACGAAGAGAGATATTTATTTAAATTCTATTAAACTTGATGCATAAAAAAGACCTAAGCGTACACAGATGTGCGGTAAAAATATTATTCAAAGGCATCTGCGGCAGCTGTCTGTGATTTTCATTGAATTAAACACAATTATTTCTCAAAACACAGAAAAAGTTTTAGACATTGGAAGTCCATGGTTGGTTCAGACTTTGTTTTTACTTTTTAAATAAATTAAGCGATTTTCAAAGAATCTTATTTTTGAAAAGATTGCCAGCCATTGTTCTGCTTTTGTCTGGTTCCCTGAACGTAACAACACTGCAGCAATGAATATATAATTCAATAATTTCAACGAAGTCAACATCTTGTAGACACAAAGTCTACTTGATTTGTGAGGAGTTGAAATATATTTTAGCTGCGAGGCATTCGTTAGGTACTTGGTAGAGGTTTCTTTTCTAGGAGGGAACCATATTCTTTCACCTAGTGTATGCACATATACAATATAAACCGTTCATTGTCATCCCTGGTGTACAATTTCGTCCTCATTATGCTTCCAACCAATGTTCTCAAGCTCATCTGAAGAAAAAAAAAGTTCAACATTTGTTGCCAAATAGCACCATCCATTCAATGGTTTCAATGGTGCGAAGCCACAAAATGAATACCCTTAGTTTTACTCCCCCTTCCAAAAAAAAAAAAAATTATGAAAGATATTTTATCGATACATCTCTGCAAACCGGAAGCCATAACTACCCCCGAACGGGGTCTCTTCTTCAACAACAACATGGAGTAGATCTAATAGCTAAGGACATTTTTTCCTTTCGATTCATTTGCACGCCTTTTTCGAGAGAAATACATACGCACTCAAGGCGAAAAAGGGGAAACAAATAAAATTGGTAAGGAAACCACAAATTGCTGATGTTCATTTGAACTTATAGCCAAAAACATCTCCACAGGATGAGCACAAGGACCTAAACAAGAAAAAAGAGAGTATTTTCCAAAAGAATTCGTTTTGGTTTAATAAAAAAGTTATTTTTATAGATATGTACCTACTTCTTCAATATACCTACCAATACCCTCTTACTTATTTCAAATGGAATCCAATTTAGAATCCTTTCAATTTTATTTCCTCCTTTGGCCGTGCAGTTGGGAAGAGTGGAACGGACGGCGGCGGCAGCGGGCGCGGCAAGGGTGATTCCTTATTTGCTGTCAGCATGCTTTAAGGATCACCATGTGTGCCAATACATTTGGAGAATTCATAATAATTTCATGTGCGTAACAAGCACGCAATCAGACTTTTTCGTTGTTAGCAAAGAAGATCAAGTTCTTTAAGTTGGGCACAATCTCCTTAAGACTTTGGAATTGACTTTCCTTTCAATTATTTTTTTTTTTGTTTTTTTATTTTTCCTCTTATATTGAACGAACAAACGAATGCACAAAGCCCATTTAAGCCACCCAAGTAACTTATTAATTTCCATGGCTAAATGGGAAACAAAACTTAGATAATATAACTCCCATACCGAGTGTTAGCTCTTTCTTTCTCTGTGTGTGAAGACCAGGTTTTCCCTTTATTTTTTCTCCTCCTCGTATTGAATGAGGAATCATGCGGTATCAGTGTGTAGAATTAAGCATTCCATTGTGGTTTATCTGTGAGAGGTTTGGAGTCGGTGATGACAAAATTCAATTAAAAAAGTTTTCCATTCGACAAAAGTTAACGAGGCGAATGTTAATGAGATTTTAGTGCAAAAGGAAAAATAGACAAATATGTTGCCATTAGCAGCAGAACCAATCAAGAGGAGATCAATGTTATGTAAGAAGTTACTTGATATCCTTAAAGGTTCTTATAGGACATAATAGGACATGGTATCTTTTAAGTGAGGAAAGTTTTGATCAAGATGCATAAGTGGACTTTTAGTTTCTGTAAAAGTTGTTCCGAGAAATGAATTTGAATTATGTTTCTCCATCAATCATCTTAAACTTTCTTAAGCATTGTTGAAGTTCCAAAAATTGAAGGGTCCTCTTTTCCTCAGTTTCATCTTGGTTAGCTTAAGAAATTAACCTACTGCATCAACTGAGAGAAAGTGGAACGGTACTTGATTAAGTAGAATAATTTATCAGTTCCTGGCATTAATGATAATACTGAATATATAAATAGGAGGATGGCACAGCAGCTCAGGCCCTAGCATATTTTTCTCAACCATAGATATCCTAATGGAATGGTTAGGACTTACAAATTTTTGCCGATTCCGAAAGACCAAGCGAAAAATCGCTTTTCATGGCCGTGTAACTGCTCTCGGAGGAGAATTCGGAGGCAAATCCTAACCCACAAATGAATGAAGCTTATAATAAGTTTGACTCTTTGGGTCAAAAAACTAAAATTCATCCGTAGAAAATAGAGACATGTGGGCCAATGTATTTATGTAGTCCGGTGGTTATCGGTTTATCGGTCGAAAAGTCAACCAGCACAACACGCAAAGCTATCAGAAGAGTTGATGCCAATGTCATTGAGTTAAAGTGTAGGTTTGCTGTTTTTAGGGGAAAATAATTATTAACATCTTTCCATGAATTAAGTTTTGAACGTTTGTCTGTTGAGGGTTGGCGGCGGCTGTGGCGACCTGGCTCGAATAATTTCTGCCGGGGGGGGTTTACATTATGCTGTGATACAAGTTGTTTAGATTTTCGTTGTGTTTTTGTGGGATGTCAAATATAACTGCATCAGAGCGAAACAATTAACAATCGTGTTCGATTCCCAGAACTTTTAGTTCAAGTCCTAGTTTAATTTTACTTACTTGTGTTCGTACTTTCGTTTCCAGTTCTGAGAGTTTTATACCCTTGTCTCACCAAAATCATTTCCATTTCTTCAATTTCTTTTCATTGCTGCTCCATAATTAGTCAGCAACATCATCGACATTGTTAATTTAATTGTATCGTGTTTTCTGATTTGACATGAGGAGTTGAAACAGTAATTTTCATTCCTTTGATTAGGCAGACATCAAGTCCTTAAAGCTTCTTCTTTAAAATATCATTATAACAGTGTCTGTCACAATGCCTTTGCTTTCACCGCCTCGATAGCTTCTCTGACTGTGATGTCGGGTACTTTCATTTCAGTAAGGCTCAGGTGTCTGGAAGTAATATCAAGGAAGCTTTACGTTCAGCATGTTTGCTTCTCCAAATCTCAAATTCTGTTCACAATGTTGGACAAGGTAAAACAGGTAAAATACTTTACAAGCTGTAGGTAGACTTTGCCGTGCTCGTTGGATCACAAAGTGTATTTATTTTTGAAGACTTATTTTCTTATAGCCCTTTTAGACGGTCAGTTTTCAGTTCAATTTTCAGTTAAAAAAGTTTAAAAAGTCTGTGTAAATAAGCGTCAGTTCGATATTCAGTTGAGCTTTTATTTTATTTGTTAAAAATAAAAATCAGAATGGGAATTCCATCAGTTTCAATTTCAGTTAAACGCTTCAGTTTTTGGCATTAATAACTGAACATAAATTTAACTGAAAGCTTATCTGAACGGAAACTGAAACTGAAATGATCGTCGAAAATCGAGTTATCTAAATAAAGAGAAGGATGGAATTCATGATATCATGATTTGTCACATTGTGAAAAGACAAAATCGTTAAATGCTTAGATATCCAAAAATGTCTTTTCACACAATAACCAGCGACGCGTCGACCTCCCTTCTGACTGATATCAAAAGTTCTATGTAACGACATTAGTAGAGTCTCACACAATCACGCTTTCTCTTTAAATGCGTTGTTTGACAAACGTAAGGAAACGTAAAGCTAGAAACAGATTGATACAGCAACAGAGAAAACTTTGACGTCATGTCAAGTCATGTGTTGTAGAATATAACGCAAACAGCGATTTAAACAGCGTTAAGACAAAACTATGAGAAGAGCATGAAAAAAGAGTTCCTGAGTTAAGTAAAATGTTACAATAATGTTGCATTTCAAGATTTCGTGCAAAATAAAACGGCGCACTGTTGCTACAAAAGGAAAAACGTCAAATTTGCTTCTAATATCAATTAAAAATTGTTTTTTGTTTAAACGCCGATTTTGAAATATTGGGTGTTTTGCAAGATGCGACAAAACCCCGAAACGGAAAAGTTAATTCAAGGCAAAAAAATAATGATATATGAGGGGAATCTCTCTCCCTCCGTTTGGGCGGGAGGTACAGTTTAATAAAAAAAAAATAACTCATAACTCTAAAAAATTTATTAAGAGTCAATTAAAGCACTAACAACAACGTGCTTCAGTGTGCTTGAAAGTGAATATGTACTATATTTTTTAATTAACATTTTATTTTAAGTTTTCTTCTGAGTAATCAATCTCAATACAGCAGATCTTGGAAAAAAACCCAGGAGCTTCAAATCGATACCCACCATACCTTTTCATCGATTTTAAGGCCGCGTATGACAGCATCTATAGAGAGGAGTTATATAGAGCCATGTCGAGTTTTGGCATCCCTACCAAACTTGTCCGATTGTGTAGTATGACGATGGAGAACGCACGCTGCTTCATCAAGGTCGGAAAAGATCTCACCGATACATTCGATGTCAAAAAAGGTTTAAGGCAAGGCGATGCACTGTCATGCGACTTCTTCAACATCGTTCTTGAAAGAATAGTGCAAAACTCCCACGTCAACACAAGAGGCACAATCTTTCAAAGATCCGTTCAATTGCTCGGATATGCCGACGATATTGACATAATTGGAAGAACGCAGCGTGATGTCAATGGCGCATTTATGAGCATTGAGACGGAAGCGAAGAAGATGGGTTTAGTGGTCAATGAGGGCAAGACCAAGTATATGCTGTCATCAGGAAAGGACAACCAACACCGACGTCTTGGACGGAACGTCAAAATAGACAGCTGTAACTTTGAGGTAGTTAAGGACTTTGTCTACCTAGGAGCCGCTATTAATTCAGACAACGACACCAGCGCTGAAATCAAACGAAGAATAACTCTTGCCAATCGTTGATTCTTCGGACTAAGAAGGCAATTGAGTAGTAAAGTCCTCTCTCGAGCAACTAAACTGTCCATGTATAAGACACTTATCATCCCGGTTCTTATATATGGTGCAGAGGCATGGACCTTGTCAAAGGCAGACGAGAACGCTTTAGGATCCTTCGAGAGGAAAATTCTTCGGGTGATTTTTGGTCCCGTCTGCATAGATGGAGAGTGGAGAAAAAGATTTAACGACGAATTGTTCGGGCTGTACAGCGATACTGACCTTGTCAAACGAGTCAAGGTCCAGCGGCTTAGATGGCTGGGTCATGTAGAGCAAATGGACACCAACGCTCAGGCCCGGAAAGTCTTCGAATCCAATCCCGAGGGACGGCGCAGTAGAGGAAGACCGCTACTCAGGTGGCGCACCCAAGTAGGAGAGGACCTCAACCAACTTGGCGTGCAAAACTGGAGGCAGCTAGCTAGGAACCGAGCTGGCTGGAGAAGCATGTTGGTTGAGGCCCTAGTCCGACCCGGACTGTAGCGCCACCTTAAGTAAGTAAGTAAGTAATCAGTCTCAAAGTCAAAATTTTGTGAGAAAAGTCAAGTCAGTTCTTCCTTAATTCAAAAAATTTACAGAGTTTTGTATAATGAAGGGTTATTTTTTCAAATACTCAATACTTCTATTAGTTTTGAGTCTAACACTGAAAACCGAATATGAAAGTTTTTCTTAGTTTTTCTACCAAAATATTTCAGAAATTTGTTTGCTAACTTGTAGCGTTCACTGTTGTAATCACTTTTACAGTAGACTATGTTGTGATATATTTAAATAGTCGCAGATTTATTTCTCCCAAATTTAGGACTAATTTTAAAGGTTTATTAAGGCACTAACCTAATTCCGTTTATTTTTTTTTTCAAAAATGGCTTATTTTAGCTAGAGATTGCGAAGCCCCCTGTTAATTGTTCTTTTTTAAAAGGAGAAAAAAAACCTGTGCGATATGTTAATACGTTCAAAGGTTAGAATTTTTGCCAAGAGAAAGTTGGAACCACAGTGCGGCGCTTTGAGGATATTTCACGTAACGTGATGTCCAAGCGACAGCAACGGGACGTCTGATTGAAAATTCACTATTAAGTGCCGAAGCATAGAAAAAATGGTTAGTGCTCCACTCTTGAGGGAACGTGGTTTGCACTTCAAAGCTTTGGGGTTTACTGAAATTGTTGTCTTTACGAACAAAGAAAAAAAAAAGAAATAATAAATTTGATTATTATACTAAACCGAGCACGTGAAAACCGAACACAATTAACATGAACATTAATTAAATGAACTAATTAAAACACCTTAATGTTTCCACACTTTTAGTTTTTTCTTTTTCCAAGTATTCCAGTTGATGTTGCATCATGTGAGTTTGAAAACTATTTGAATACTGTTGAATTAAGTAACGAGAAAAAAGCGTATTTCTGGAGTGTGGCTAAACTTTGTATGCAACAAAACTTTTTCCAATTCAGGGATAAGTTTTATAAGGTTGAATAGGAAACAAATATGTATGGGTAACATTGAGTCCTCTAATATCGGAATTATTTATGTCAGCGTTTGAAATTCGGTTGAGAAATATAAATGTATTACCAATGTTCTGGTGTCGATATGTGGATGATGTATTTTCGATTGTGAAAAAAGATAAGATAGAAGATACATTAGGCGTGTTTTTTTCACAAGGATGTTATGTACATACATGATATCCAAAAAAAACGCTTCGTTTTTTTTTATTTGTGGGTTGGTGTTCTCGATCAGTTGTCAAACCAATAAAAGGCAACAAATGATTTTTTTTTGCCAAATTCGCACAAAAACGCAGAAACTGTTTGTTAAAAACCTAAAGCAATTGTATAGAGTGGAAAATAAAAATGTTCCGTAGTGAAATTAATGCAGGTAAACAATTTTTTGGTTAGTTTAGAAACGTCAAAAATAGGTCCGTTCACAAAGGTAACAAAGAATTTCTCTTGACTCTGTTTACATGCTGGGGTTGAGTTTATATGAGATCGTGATTTAGATGTGAGTTGGAAAAAATATTTTTTTACTTGTTTCAAACGAATTAAACTATTAATAATAATAAAATAATAAAAGTACAACCATTTTTATGGCATACTTAACAACTAGCTTTGAAAAAAATGTTAACATTCACACAAAAATGTGAAAAGATATAATGCAAAAAGTGCTTTCAGTCACTAAACAGACCCTTTTTAATTGCTATTACGTTGTTTTATGTATCTTAATATACATTTACAAATCTAACTCTTGAAATCAATGAAATTCTAAAAATCAAAAATTGTCTGCAACTAAATTGCGGAGTGTTAGAGTGGGCATATGATTTTATTCAGTTACACATTTGTGAACAGACCCTTTGCCACCCATTTTGGGTTTTTTCGAGATACATGAAGACGCGCCAACATTAAAAAATGAAAAGTCGAAAAACTCATTCGATACTCGACTAAACGTCAAAAATCTATCCCCGTCCAAATCTTAACCATCCTTTTATCCATAACATTGGTTGTCGGGGATGTTGTTTTTGCTTTGCATGTAAAATGATGTTATGTATATAACAGTTTTGTGAAACTTGTGAAAAAAACACGCCTATTGAGTAGTGTTTTAAACTGTGAATTCGAAACAATTAAATTTACAATTGAAATGGAGGCAAACAATAAAATTTGTTTTCTAGACCTTGAAGTCAGAAAAATGTGTGAAAATAAAATAGATGTTTCAGTTTACCATAAACCAACAAGTACTCTTCGGTTTATTACAAGTGATTCACATTGTCCAGTTCAACATAAACATGCCGCGTTTCATTCAATGATTTTCAGAATGAGTAAACTCCCTTTGTCAGCTTCAAACTACAAAATTGAGATTCATACTCAATCATACTCAGATTCATACACTTCAAAAAAGCTGCAGATGTAAACGGGTACAGTGTGAGTTTAGTAGATAGAATGATAAGGAAACATTCTAACAAAATTAAAAAATTTTCATTGTCGACTCTTTTTTCACAAAACACTGAAAAAAGTGAAGTTAAACGAGCTTCAGTGTGTTATGTGCCTGAATTAACAAACAAAATATCAATGAATTTTCGAGAACTTAACATTCAATTAGTCTTTTCAAATAAAACAAAACTAAAAATCTACTCGGGTCGACGAAAGATAAAATTGACGACATGAAAACAGTCGAAATATTTATGCAATAAAGTGTGGAGACTGCGATGGTGTTTACTATGGTCAAACAAAAGAACATATATCAAGCAAAATAAAAATCTAAGTTCTGCTATCGCAGACCACGTCTTAAAGCTTAACCACTTCAATGTTAATGCACGTTGTTTGAGTTTTAAAAAGCAAATAACAGATGAGAGAAAATTGAAAACTACTTCATACAAAGAGATAGCCGTTCTATCAATGCTGATAACGGCAACATTAGCTCGAGCATCTTTTCTCTCATCTAATCACCAATACTAAAGAAGATGCCACTGATTTGATCAGTCGTGATGCTGATGATGGACTGCATGCAGTCCGAAATGCATTCAGGTACGTGTTTTTGATCTTTTTTTTTTTGTAACTATTTGTTGACACGAAACGGGAAGAAAAGAAAAAACTAAAAGTGTGGAAACATTAAGGTGTTTTAATTAGTTCATGTTAATAAATTTGAATTTTTTCGTTTAGTTTCGAACTACATATAATGTTTTGATCGTCAAATGAATCAAATAAAAGATATCGTCAGAAATCTGCTTTTACATAAAGACAGAGGCAAAGACCTGAGTTAGCAAAGACGAGACTCGGTAGCAATACATCAAAAAATGTAAAATCACCAATTATCAAAATTATGTAGAACTATCAGTTGACTTTCCTGATAATATAGTGCTTAAAAAGAGTTCCTAAAAATTGAAATTTAAAAATGAGAAGACGATGAATCTCACTGAGCTTGAGGAGACATCGTAAAAACTATTGAGATCTGTTGCAGATTTCGCATTCTTTTGATTCTTTTGATGTCTCTCAGGCTAACAGTCCCTCATTATTTTGCAGAAGTTCATTCTTTCAATATCTACAGTCTGGTACAAAAAATGAGATACGAACCTGTTAATATGGAAAAAAAGTAAAGATAATTTAATAGACTGCAATATGAGAATGCGACAGAATGCGTAAAGACTACAACAAAAAAACTGTTTTTGATTGCAATCCTTTTTAATGTCTCAAGGAATGGCAATTGCACAAGTTGAAGTCAAACATTCAAAATGAATTCATGGAATCGAGAGTTTCAAATTAAAGTCATTGAAGATATTGTTAATAAATATATTGCATTCTCTTACAACGTTGCAGCATACGTACACCAACACTTACCTTCATTCCATGCATACAACACTTACAACGAGATAGGAGTCAAGAGTCTTAACTAAATTTCAATTTTTCATTTGACATCCTAACATGGACGACGGACGCATTTTGCACCATCTTGTTTCATTCACTTATTGTTTCTAACTTAAAATAACAACATTCCGTCTTGACAGAAAAAAAGGCAGAGTGCATCAGTTGAGATAACCCTCGGAAAAAGTGTATCCACGTACATGAGTCACGTTATACATTCTTGTCCCAAACACATAGCAACAAATTGGGCAGAAAGAAAACTTTTACAAAAATTAACTTTCAAAAATCCTTTTAAGCTCTCCAACAAGCTGAAGCAGAGCTACCACTTCAATTACTTACAAGCCGCTGCCTTTGGAATTTCATCAAAAGTTGAGCAGGGCAAAAGTTTTCTTTTTCACTCAATACTGAATAAATGTGTGTTACTGTAAGTGGGTTAAGGGGAAGGAGAACAAACTCTTATAAGTAGAGGAGTTCTCAATTTGTCGTGCCAATCTCTGAATTTATTTTCTTTTTTTTTTATCTCTTCTACTTGTCTTTGCTTTGACCTTAGATATCATGTGACAGGACAACATACTGTCTGCCCATAAGGCAATGCAATATTTCTTGTAAAGAGGAGATATATAAGGAATTGTTTTTAGTTTTTAAAATGACATGTGTTTTATATGCGGCATCGAATATGGATGTAAATATCGATTCATATCCACAGGAATGTCTCTATACTTTGAGTTGTGCGATTTTCTGTTCTTAAAATATCGTAACTTTTCAATGCTTGAAAAGGTAAGCGCCCTTAGCACAACTCTCGCATTGATGGCAATTCCATACCAAAGCCACTTCAAACTGTAGTGGATTTGTACCTATATGGATGACGGACAAAACAACTGCAGAAAAATTAACAGCATAACAAAATAGCACTTCCTTCAGGGAAAGATTCATTTTCACTCGTAACTGTTTGACAAAACAATTGTCAGGCTTGAAAATCTTAGATCTATTGGTAAAATTGTTCCCTCAGTCAAAATGGTTGAGTAAACAAGAAAAAAAAACCCTCCCATAGCCACCCAACAAGGAACTAATCAAACAAACACCGATGACTTACTTACTTACACAGGTCCTCTGTCATCCCTCGTCCGACATGGAAAGGGCCATAGCTTATGCTGTGAAAACTCACAGTCCTAGTATTCAGAAGAACACAAAAGATAAAAAAAAATCCTCTACAAATATTTGTGCAGTATATTAACCAAATTAATTTCCATCAAATATTGTCACAATGTCCTTTATGCCCACCCTTACCTATCACATCGGCCGTATGTTATGTGTCATTGTCTGATGATGATTCAATCGAGTGTTTGTGTTTTCCTTGAGGCTATGTTTGTATTCCAAAACACAATATATAGTACGCCCATATATTGCTTCTCTTACCTCCATCCCAATATTTACAAACATAATTCTCCGCAATTCATCTCAAAATAGAAACAAGGCATGTTACATTTCTTTGCTGGTATATGGTCGTGGTCGGGCGGTGGCAACTCAGGCTTTTGTGCTGAATATGACACACTTGCTGTACACACCTACCTGTGCCTAAAGGAACGCGTGTAAGAATGACATTTTCAATTTACGTTAAGAGGCACCAGCACTTCCGGAAATGGAGGTGAGCAATGGAATGGATGATCCTTAAGAATTATACGTGCTTTCTGCGACTGCCACCATTCAGCAACCCCCAAGCAAATATTGCTTCTACATATGTATATATTATTCAACGGAAATAGAATAATAATAATAAAAAAAAAACATCCTCTATTTGGGTAGCAGCGGCAGGTTAGTGTTGTATGCGCCAGCAAAATGTATAAATTGTGTAAATATTTGCAATTTTAAGGACGGACACGGAACATATCCACCCGAATATACAAATACATACTTCAATATAGACACGACCAACAAACAATCTGCTAATTTATAGGAAGATAGCACGTTTATTTTTGCGCCGTGGAGGCCACTTCGATAAACGACAACATCCGGAGCATAAGGTGGGACTGTTTAAATAAAGTAATGGCTGTGTTTTCTGCAAATGAATGAGCAGCTTAAGGGAATGGGAACCCTTTTAAAAGAGGTATTAGAAAATTTATAGAACGAAGTGTTTGGAATTATTAGTCTAATGGATAACCAAGGAGTTGTTGTTTATCACTTAACACAATAAACACATTTATACATGTATGAACAATTTTTATGCTTTGGGAACAAATATAACGGTCATCAATCAGGATTGTATGGGATAACATCGATGATGAATAATGAAGGACTTTTTTTGCCATAGTAGTGATTGAGGAGTATCTGTCCTCAATTATTGGATTTAGGAGGAATTAAAAGGTTTGTAGGATGACGACGCAGACAGTTAATTTTGGGAGAGAAAGGGCACTGATGAAGCGAGATAAAGCTAAGCAAAAGTCTCTCGAATCCAAGAAATTACTTGAAAAATAAAACGCAATAGTATAGAGTTGGAAAATTGAATCATTAAAGTTTGGAAATGGAAAAGACAAGAATAATTCAATTCTTTTGCTTCAGGAGATTATTTGCCAAGTGTTTTTTTTCGCCCTATACTCGATTTGGTGGTGTAGTTGCTTCAGCAATTGCTTTGAAAATCAAGAAAAGCTGTTGGAAATCCGCAACTTTATGATTATTTTTAATTAATTCCTTTTTCTATCAGCCACCGTTTTTAATTTGTTAGACGTGAATTTGAACTAAAAAAATTTCAACCAAAGAAAGGAGTAGTTTCGAAGAACTCTGTGAAGCAAGGATTAGTAGGTGTTGCAGCTCCATTGGTACCGCGGTGGGCGTAGCTTAGATCGCCTACGGTGATTTACTGCATAGCATCGAAGCCCATACATAGGGTGGCCCAAAAAAGCCGTGTGAGGGAATGGAGGGGACTTGCAGTTTTCTGCCGTTTTCGAACGACTAATCGACAAAACGCTTTTCATGGCATTGACACTAAGACGCATGAATCATGTGATTTAGAGTCATAATCACAACCGACCATTCTCATGATAATCATGAAAGAATATGAGTTCCACATCATTTGGGAATACGGGAATGAAATTTGGTCTATGGTACTCAGAGTACAGAGTTTTTGAAATGGGTCTAGTAGTTTCTTAGTTCTCGTTAATAGATATAGTGGCGCAACAAAGCTATGAAAACCATGACGCCTATAGTATTTCAAGGACTTACAGTTTTATGCCGACTACGAACTTCGAAGTGAGAAGACGCGTTTTATGGCACTGTTCTACTCTCGTAAGAATTTCCAATTTCTCGCAAATGGCGATACCCGTGCCAAAACAATTTTATGATTCTGATGGAATTTGAACATCGAATTTCCCACGGAACATTCAGGCACACTAACCACTACGCCACGGGCTCTACGTGATTGATTAGTAACGGCAAAACAAGTTTTTAGATCGACGCAGAAGCTTCAAACTCACCTTTATGTTCGCTTTTCAGTGAAAAACAGCCAATGTTACAATGTTATTTTTTTTTTGTATTAAAGGTACTTTGGGGTCATGAAAATAACATACCAGAGGATGGATACCGGCAAAAATGTCTAAATGCCCAAACGCAGGCATCGCAGATTAAAGGTATACACGCATTTAATATGATTTTGTAGTACTTAAAACTTTAAACGCGTTTTTCTCGAAATCACTTTTTTTGAACTGGCCGAAGACATAACTCGAGCAAATCTTCATCGATCTATACGCAATTTTGACAGTACATTTGGAACACCTTTCTCCGGAGACGCACGTAGGATATTTTTTTATGTTGCATAGTTTTTTTTTAATTCAAGTTAAATTTTTATTGTTTTGTTCAAACGTGCACCATTTCGCGAAAAAACAAAATATCGAGAAAAAGAATCCTAAAAAAACTAAAAATTTTCGGGATTTTGTTCCAGGACCAAAATTAAGGAGGTCACATCTTCGGCCATGGAAACGTCTAAAAAATGAGGCGCCTCCAAAGAAATGCTGGACAGCCGCCGTTTTGAATTTAATTGACACGAAAAAGTTTGTCTTTGTATATTAAAACCTAAATTTTAAAAGGGTCATTCCACGTTAACACCCGAAACGAACACTTTTCGACACATAAAATTGTTTATCATAAAATTGTTTATCCTTTTGATAAAATCTTCAAATCTTATAATTGAGATAAAGCAATTAAATACGTAGAAAATAAAAAAAAAATTAAAACGCAAAAATATCAGCATAAGGATTAACAATTTTTTGAGTCGAAAAGTGTTCGTTTCGGGTGTTACCGTGGAGCGTGGAATGACCCAGAACCTCTTTCACAGATTTTCGATTGATCTTTTTGTTGAGTCACAAAAAATTCCAAAAATTCATAGATTATGCCCATTCTTTCACGCTCTAGACCAGCTTCCCTCCTTAAACTTTGCATATTTTATATAATCTTTCTTTGATTAAACCTTTATCGTTTATTGTTAAAAACTTATGGAGTATGTCATTTAATTTTTTTTTCAATATTTTATGTGATTTTTTTAAATTTTCTTAATTAATGTGTAGTTGGCAACTCTATA
Source organism: Melanostoma scalare (assembly GCA_949752695.1). Lineage (NCBI taxonomy): Eukaryota > Metazoa > Arthropoda > Insecta > Diptera > Syrphidae > Melanostoma > Melanostoma scalare. Next base: position 29,745,007 of record OX456985.1, read on the forward strand.
CCACCAAATCTATTATGAAGAGCGAATACTAAAACCTTGTACTTAGCCTCAAGATTTCGATACTGTGCTTATCACACAATCGCAAATTTGTGCGACAAAGTTGTGCCCATTTTTTATAATAGTGTATGCTGTATGAGATAGAGAAAGGGAGTCCAAGTATTGAGAACTCTGAGTACCATTTAATACTACATAATTTTTTGAGTTTTTCATCTCATGTCAAAATGTTAAAAATTGACAGTTTTCTGAAAACTATTTCTTGTTTGGCAAGTAAGTCCTGCTTATAAGACATACTTAGAATTATATTGGACTCAAGTTTCGAAAGTCCAATTTTTTTTATTGAATTTGTAAAATAAAATTCGCTTAGCGGCTCATTATCATCTTATCTCTATCAATCAGTATACCCCGTGGAAACGCCATTAAGCTTTCTACATTCCTTTCTGCTCCAGGATAGCATAAATGTGTCAGTCTTATTATCAAAGTTGGGGAGGATATGTTTGGTCTGCCTTCATCCAATGAAGGCATGACATCTACAGTTGCACTCTTGACGGATCCAATCGTTGATTGAAGCTCTCACTGAGTACCCTTGCATACTTAGCGTCGGTTCAGGTCCTGAAAAAGATACGTGAGATCCTTGCCTCGCAAGTTCATGGGCGATCTCATTTCCAGTTATGCCGTGATAGCCTGAAACCCAAACGAGACTCAATGAATTTAGTCTTTTGACTGCATTCAGAGAGCTCCTGCATTCCTGGATCACTTTCAAAGTAGTTAGAGGGTTGAAAAAGGCCTTGAACACAGCTTGGCCTGTACAGAGAGGGGTAACAATACGAAGCACTTCCTCTGCGTATGTCCTGCGACAGGGTCCTTGTCATGAAAGTGTCTCCTGGATTTTTTGCGAAAATAGGAAAAGCTATAGCAAAAAAAAAAAAACTATCATTTGAAAACATAGGCAGATACTATTTAATCGCTTTGAACAGTATGTATTATCATTGGGAAGTCAGTTCTCACAAATGAAGGCTTAAATGAAATATAATTACTGGACACAATAATGACATCAAGGAAAGACTAGACAATAGCAAAGCTCAAACACCGGACCTTTTGATCGTTAAGCAAATGCTTTATCAATAAGTCCATTTAGAAATTGTTTTCCTTGAATTACATATACATACATAAAAGTTATGCACATCTCCAAGAGATTTGCATTAAAAGCTCTGCTGTCTCTACGTCTTTGGGAAAAAGACAAGGTTCAGTTGAACTTATAAAATTTATTATAGGGTGGTTATAACGAGAGCAATGAACCGACAGTTAAGAATTTCGAGTGCAACTTTGTTTGAAGGCTATAAGTAAATAACTTTGATTAATAGCTGGGACTGAATGCTGCAACAGGTTGCAGACAAAGGTTTTCGGCTAGGTAATGTTTTGGATTCTTTTAAGTGAAAGTGAAAGCCAAGTTCAGCTTAATTTTGTGGAGCTAGAAACAAGCTTTATTGCTTTAAAGAATCCAGTAAAATTTTCTTACCGGAATGCCCAACGAACCACACTTTGAATTTAAATTTCGGCGAAGACTTATTACTCTCAAATACAAAAAAAGGAAGCATTATTTCAATAACTGCTGCGAAAAAGGAAAAAATACTCAGTTCCTGAATTACGTATTCTTCGAAGCAAATAATTTAGCAATTTCCTTTACTTTTATGGTCTTCCAAACCAATTTTTCATCAAATTGAACATGAGAAGCTTAAATTGACCAAGAAAAACTTTTCTCCACAATGAAAAAGAAACATCTCTGCGAGTTGTATTATCACTGTTTTGTAGAATACCGAAATAAACTCTAAACTAAACAACATACCCCAAGATCCAATAACAAGAAAGACATCCGACTTTAAGTTTCCTTCGCACAGAGGACGCACTGAGTCCCATCACATGAAATTTAACACAGCAAGAAAGGAATTCTTTTCAATAAGATGAAATTCAATTCCTTTTCGGAGTGAAAGAGAAGATATGCACTTGTGCACAACCATTACCACTTGCGAAAGTTACCCGTTTCCCGTGTTGAAGTGGCAAAAAAACGAAAGAAAAAGAAAGAAAGTTGGATCATCAGTCCCCATGAACTTTGCAAAGAGATACTCTGTCGGAGTGGCCAGCATCTAAAAGACGAATGGTGCAAGGAAACTGTAGATAGGTACGTTCCCATACATCAACCCAATGTGCAAAGATTAACATACGAGAAATATTCACCCGACTATCTATATCCATGCAATGCACGTTCACATGCTGCACAAAATGCGTGCAAAGATGAAGTATCTTCGTTGGAGTGTGGGTTTTGTGAACGAGTATGTGCAATCATTTGGGGAAAGGATTTTGCTTTTGCCAAAAGGACGTTGAGCTCCATCAATGGATTAGTATACCTTTATGTATGAGTGGGCGGGAAATGAAGAGTAGCATTTCATTTCAAACTTTCACGCTAATGTACACAAACTTGAGCTGAAGTGAACTAGTTAGGGCGTTGTGGGTTCGAAATCAGGACCCTGCATATTTATTAAAGCGCCTAGAAACAGTATTTTAAAATCTATAAATTAAGGATCTTTAACAAACCGAAAGTTCGCAAGTCAATGATCTTGAAGTGTTCAATCACTTTAATGGAAGTGATTCTGCTGGGGTCAGTGAAATTCGATAAGAGTTCGCTTCTGCTTTTGATAGCTGAGTCTGAGTCCAACTCTAAGAAGATCTGACCGCTAAAACTTACTCTTCGTGTCTTACAGGAAGATTCTGCTGAGAGTTTTTAAAACGAAAAAATATGGACACCAAATCAAGCTGCATTCAGCTCATAGCTTAGCTCAAAGGTCTGTTCGGTGCTCGACTTAAATTTCACCTTTAAGACCACTTCATCAATTAGCTCAGCTCCTTGCTCAGTTTTTATTTCAGCTCCCAGCTCGGTGATTTAGATATGCACAAGCATAATTTTGAAATATGAGTCATCTCCTGAAGGTCATCCTCGAAGATAATAAATATTTAAAGGAAAAATGGCAGATACTTCCCTGTGTCAACGTGTATAATGGAATGGCTTTCATCCAAGCCAAGTACATTGACTAAAAAACCAGGCGCCCTCGCCCAGACGGATCTAAAAAAAAAAAACAGAATTTGTATTTGCATTTGCTTCAGTTGAGGAAGAATAAATTTGTTTGCACTTTCCAAATGCTCTTCTTAGAATATCAAAAAGGAAAAGCATCCGATACGATATTTCATTGCAGTGAAAGGAATGTAGTGGTCGGTTGCCTCGAAAGCTCCACAGTGGTTGAAAATAGAGGAAACTGCATCACAGCAGTACTCTTACAAAGTCCGTTGTCAATAAGGAAATGAATCTGTGTGTGACGCCGTATGGTAGTGGAACGGTAAGGACTTGTGATTTGTTGGAGGAAAAATCAGGAAACACACCAAATAATAGCAAAACGAAATAAAAAAGATTTGTGGAGCCCGAAGTCTATTTACAAAACAAATAAACTAAGGTCGAAATAGGGATGTGGATGGCTGGTCGGTCAAAGAGAAGGATTATAGTGTGTGTGTGTGTGTGTGTGTGTACATATACCAATTGCTCTGTTCATGTTTATGTACACGTTTTGATGTCGATGTCGAATTAGGCAACGCCAACAGGATGCGTGTAATTTAAATTGAAAATTTTGTTCGTGTCAGTCAATTTATTTGCATATCCAAAGACCGAAGGACATGATGAACATTTAATGAGTTTTACATCCTGCCATGCATTATGAAGGAACATAATCTCGGTTTATGAATGTTTTGTTATTGCGGAAAAGTGTGTGTGCATGCGGGCGTAATTTCGCTTAATTAAGAATTGCATTTGTGATGTGTCAAGGATATTTAGAGTGGTTATTTTTAATTAGTTGAAAGCAGGACTTCATCAGTAATGAGACACTATGAGTATTTTTTAATAATGAGTAATGAGGACAGATTGGTATCGTTTGTTGAGTTATGCTCAACCATAGGTCATATCGATCTGATGTGGTGAGATGGGAGGTTAACAATAATTGAATTTGGTTCGATACTCTCTAGGCTAAAGTGCTTACGTTAGTTGTTTGCTTATGCTAGCAGTTGATTTTCGAATGCTCGTTAATGTTTAAGTTTTCGTTTTAATCAACATTATTTCAAGTGGGGTGTAATGAAATTGTGGCAAGGTATCCTGCTCTCCACATACATACATATATCACTGTATACAACAAAATACATAATTCATTTTCAATAATAATGGAAAATCGAATAAAAATTGAAAGCGTTCTCTCTGGCGTATGAGTAATTTGAAAAACGAGTAGATAAGCACTAAACGAATTGTCAGCCGACGACTGGAAAATGGATTCTGATTTGTTGTGGGAACTTGATTGCTCCATAAAGACTGTTAATTACTTTCTTAACATCCATAAAAAAATCAAAGGAGGAACCACCAATGCCGCTGAAAAGAGGTTACCCATATCCACATGATAAAAAATTAGTCCGTCTTCTGTTGTTTGGAATTTGGTGTATATAACTGATCTCACTACCATGACCATTGTCATGCTATTGATGATAAAGATAACGACAACGACAACGAGAAACGAGAAACGAGAAACGAAAAACGTGAAACGTGAAACGAGAAACGAGAAACGAGAAACGAGAAACGACAAACGAGAAACGAGAAACGAGAAACGAGAGACGAGAGACGAGAAACGAGAAACGAGAAACGAGAAACGAGAAACGAGAAACGAGAAACGAGAAACGAGAAACGAGAAACGAGAAACGAGAAACGAGAAACGAGAAACGAGAAACGAGAAACGAGAAACGAGAAACGAGAAACGAGAAACGAGAAACGAGAAACGAGAAACGAGAAACGAGAAACGAGAAACGAGAAACGAGAAACGAGAAACGAGAAACGAGAAACGAGAAACGAGAAACGAGAAACGAGAAACGAGAAACGAGAAACGAGAAAACGACAACGAGAATGTGTTCGAATCCACCTTCATATTTTTATCTTAATATAATTTTTGCACAAAAACTAGACCAATTTTCGAGTAAACTATCCTCATTTTTAGCTCACTCTGGATGTTGTGCTTTCTTACAGCTTGTTTCCATTTTTGATTCTAAAAGTGAAACTTATTCGTAAGGGATGCCACTTTATAGGCTCAATCATTACTCCAAGGGTAGCTAGTAGTCAGCACTCGTAGTTATAAGATGAGGAAGCCCAATCAGATTTCAAGAGACCAAGAACCAGTGTTGACCGTGAAGTGTACGCTTAAGTGCCACATTTTGGTGCCTAAAGTGTACTCCAGTCAGATCCACTTCAATTGTGAAATTGTGCTTAACTCGTTTAGGCCAAACTAATACAAAAATGCACATTCCCTGTTTCTCATTCAAAGTTCAAAGTTAGAAAGAAATTGGGTAAATTAGTTGTGTTTTGAACTATGGTTCAATATTTAAAGGCACGCAGACGCATTGACGTCTAGACCAACAGACTGACAGCCTTATGAGAACCTCTGCCCTATTAATCTAATGCTCGTTTGTATTACACGAAAAGAATACTACTTGATCTTTAAACCAGATAAAAGCAATTAATATAAGACAAAATTGTATTAAATATTTAAGTGCCGCTCTATAATCAAGCCGACACTTTCGTCTCCTCCAACATCATGCATCTTCAAAAAACTTATTTTTAAAGTTGTTAAAAACAACTTAAAGTGCTCCTGGTTGTGATGTGAGTGACGATGTACAACTTTTAACTTCCAAGTTTTCGTTAAATAAACATGTCACCTCAGTGTAAGCCATTCGCATTAACAAAATTCTTTTCGTCTTAAAGTTTTTATCACCAAGCAATCAGTAAGAGTGAGTTAAAAACAATAATTAGCGCAAGTTGGAACTTTCATTTGCTAAGTCAAAACTTTTTTAACGGCAACTGTTTCCTTAAGCAATTCTCGTTGTACAAAAGAATGTTCAACTTTGAAACATCCTTAATGTCACCTTGCATTTCCTCTCTGTGCAAGTCTTTCTCTCTAGGGATAATCCAAATATTTATTCCTGAAGAGAAAAGAAGGTTTACTACCACCTACCTGCAAACTATCATCTGCTTACAAGAAACTCAGTGGGACATCTTTTGAAATGTGCGTGTTGCTTCCTATAAATTTGAGTTTTCTTCGTCTCATCCTCTCGTCCTTATGACATACATACGAACAAAAATTAAGTGATGTTCAACAGCAAAAAAAAAAAAAAGAGTTATTCGTGGAAGCAGCACCTCAGTGAGTTTATATTTTTGTAAAATATTCTCGGTTTATATGAAGCGCCAGACTAGAACGTCAAATGAAGTGGAGGGTGAAGCACTGAGTGCATGTATTATGTAAACTACTACTCATTTCAACTTTAGAAGTATTCGGTTTCGAGACTTGTAAAATGAGCTTAGGAATTGAACTAATGTTCGCCTCGAAGTGAATAAAAAGAGTGAAGAGACCTATGTAAGTCAATTACATTTCGTACAAATTTCTTTGATTTAAAATATAACTTGCCATGAACTTCTCTTCTATTGTTTTGTCATTGAATGTTTTGAGCATTTTGAGGCTAACGGCTTGCTTAGATTTCTTTTACTTAACCCTGATGTATGTATGTAGTAAGCCTCTTAGTAGAGGCTCTTTTAATTTCCAAAAAATGCGTGAAAACAAAGGAATTGACGCTGGTTGGTAAGGAATTTGAAACAAAGTGATATAAGAGCGTGAGACCTTGTAGAATGAAGAACCTACTGTGCAGATCATCCGGTTGCTCGGATTGTAAAGGGTTTTTCAACAAGGACGCTACAAAAGTAGAGCGACATGGTCAGCAAACGACGACATATTTATTGCCGCTCTTTTGTCATTTCTCTTCAATATGATTTTTTGACGGAAAGATATATAGCCAAAAACGAGTCAAAATTCTTAAAATTTACTACCGGAATTCGGAGTCAGTGACCTCAACGTTAAGAGCGCTACGTCCAATTTATGGTCGTCATAATCGTCCTAGCAGATCAACAATTGAGCGTCTAGTGGAAAAATTTGAATCCACAGCCACAGTACAAAATGTTCCCGTGCCAGTGAGACAAAGAAGTGCCCGTAGTGTCGGGGATATTGCTGCCACTGAGTCTTCAGTTGCAGAAAGCCCAAATGTGTATCTCTGTGACGTCTTTGTGGCGAATTTTAGGAACAGATCTTGGCCTACATTTTTACAAGATTAAATTGACGCAAGAACTGAAGCCGCTTGACCCTCAGAAGCGTCCTATGTTCGTGAATTGGGCTGAGCAACAACTTGAAAATGATTCGGGTTTACATCGAAAAATCATCTTCAGCGATGAGGCTCACTTGAATGGCTTCATCAATAAACAAAATATGCGGTATTGGTCAGGTAGCAATCCACAAGTACTCTATGAGTCATCACTACATCCCGGAAATGTTACGGTTTGGTGTGGTTTATGGCCCGGCAGCGTCATTGCGCCGTACTTCTTCCGTGATGATCAAGACCGGCACGTTACTGTGAATGGGCATCACTATTGTTCAACGATAACCGAATATTTTAGACCCCAATCGGATGATATGGACTTGGAGGACATGTGGTTCCAACAGGACGGCGCCGCAAGCCACACAGCGAATGTCAAAATCAATTTATTCCAAACCAAGTTTGGAGAACGTGTTATCTCACGAAATGGTCCAGTCGCATGGCCGCCTCGGTCGTGCGATTTGACGCCGTTAGACTATTTCCTGTGGGGCTACGTCAAGTCTATATAGTCTATGCCAACAAGCCAGCGACGATTGATGAACTTCGTACGAATATGGAACGTGAAATTGCAGCAGTATCGGCCGATTTATGCTTGAAAACCGTCGAAAATTGGGTTCAGCGTTTGGACTTCTGCAAGCATGCCCATGGTTGCCATGCAAAAAAAAAAAACGAGTTTAGCCCTGTGCATACTGTACAATTAGTTGGACAGACTTAGGCTTGAACGACCAATGCTTGATAGTGTGAACCCTTCAGACGACCGTTGTCCAACTTGTTGGATGGTTTTCAAATATTTTTGAAAACTTAGAAGTTGAACGAAGTGGAAGGGTACGTGACATAAAGTTGGACGACAAGCTTGATAAGTGTGAACGCAAAATACATCCGAACATCCAACTTCCATCAAACGAAGTCTCTCCAACTAATTGTACAGTGTAAACAGGGCTTTTCATACATAATGGAATCAAATGTACTTTCACAGGAATAAAGAATTTCATTGATATCCAAAACTGCTTTTGTTTTATTCTATAAACACTTTTGTAGCGCTCTTATTGAAAACCCCTTCATTATTAGATGCGAATAACTCATAACATCCCATGTTTTGAAAATGAAGAAACATTGCCATATAGTCGTAGTTAATATACATATTGGGCAACATTGTTATGAGCAACATTAAGTTTACGATGAGTCGTGTAGTCTAAGTCACCGAAGACTTCACATCCATTCAGCAATACGGAAGCAATAGAGTTTTTGCAATAAGAAGCTTAGTTTTGTTCGGAATGAGTCTCTTTTTAACGTGTAGTACCTACATCGAGATAAAATTTTCCTATCGCCCTACTCAGATGGTCATTCCATGTCAGGGTGCGATTAAAAACCATGCACAGTATTCTAGAAGAGCTAACATAATATCGATGGTTGCGTAATCAAGCTTCAAAGAACTTAAAGTTGATTGAGCAAATACCTTACAAGAGTTGAATATAGCTTTCAATTTGGCAGGATTTATAATTTTGGCATTTATCTTGAAACAACGTTAGATGAGTAACAAATCTTCGTTCATTAAGGCAACCGCCTCTTTTTTCGCCAACAAAGGTCGACCGATCAAAAGTTGCACATCATCCCCACATAGATGGGTTTCGCAGTTTTTTGTAACAAGTGTTGGTTTGTTTATATGTATATAGCGAGAGAAGAATTGGTCCAAGTATCAATCCCTGTGGCACACCGGAAACCGGTTAGAGCATTCATAAAAATGGACGAGTGATCATTTGCGGCAGTACATTGCTTTCTCATGATAAGATCACATGATTCTTTGGAGAAACTATATAAATTTTGCAGCTTTTTGCACAATATACAATATTGAATGGTTAACAGTGTCGAGAGCCTTTAAGAAGTCCAATAGTGTTAAAAGTGATATTTGTTCGCGATCCTTCGAAGTTCTTATTTCGTCAAAAACAAGAAGTAGGTAATGCAGATGTGCAGCTACGTTGCGACTGGAAGTCGGACTGACAGGAACCCAACAGATTCTTCGAGGACTGATAATTTTGTACCTGCTTAAAGACTGCTCTCTCGAAGACTTTTGAAAGGAAGGAAAGCTTTCTTACACTCCAAAAGAAATTCAGTTATTGTCAAAATGGTGTTAAAAACGTGCGTTATGAAACGCAGAATGTACGGGAGAAGGAGTTTAGTCTTTGATCCTCTGAGGCGTATGGCTATTACCAAGAGGGAGGAATGCATCCCGAACAAGCAGAATCCTCAAATTAAAGAGAACTTCCAATAATGACAGGTTTTCTAATGTTGTGACAAAAAGAGTCCTGGAAAGCAAAAAAAAAAAAACATAATAAAAGGAGCTCCTATTCTAAATTCTCTATGTTGTCGTCGTCACATGGACTATTAAAATGACGCACCCTTTAAAGCCGACATTATATCATTGTTACATCACACTTATCAAACAAAGCAAACGAATGAGCGAACAGTCATCATTCAAAGTTAAATTGTTATTTATACTTGCAATTTTAACTGAACATCACTTCAAGCTAACAACTCTTATGCTGTCATCATTTCTCATCGCGGCTCACACTACCACCTATACAATCACAATAAAATGTCCTTAATACCATTTTGACAGACTTTCACTTATGCCGAGCCATTTTCCCAACCATCCTTAACATCACCATCATCGTCTTCAGTGGTTCAGTTTCAGTATATGCACAGTACACTGTCGCTGATGCTGCTGTTCTTTTAGCATTTTTGTTGTTGTTAGAGAATGATGTACATGTGAGAGGCACTCACGTATAGCATCATATGTCACTCTAATTTCTTTTTATTATTTTCATGACGCACTCCTCTCAGGTCTCAGCCTCTGTATCATTGCAAAACTGAATTTAATGGAAATGACAGAGCAAAAAGTATAAAAGCTAAAAAAGCAACATGTTTTAGAAATCGTAAAATGTGCAAAAATATATTTTTCTGTCGTTATGCATCATTGTGAAGGGTTCTTAGAAAAACGATGAGCCCGACTGGCTGTCGGTGTTCGGTGTTGTCGTCCTTCTCATAAAGGACGCATCACCATCAGCATCAGATGTGTGTCATGGAAAAAAGGCGAAGAGAGAGAGAGAGAGAAAGAAAAAAAGAATTAAGAGTTAGTGAAAAATTCTACTAAATTCCAGACACTTTTGATTGACTGTTGTTTGTCTCCTGTCCTGTAGAGAGTGACAATCCAAGTACATATTGTGCGTGTATCCAAACCAACATCAGAAAAAAAGAATACGAAAAAACGCAATAAGCCCTTTTTTAACGGAAGCTTAAGGATCCCCAGAGAGATATGCCTGACAATAACGAAACGACTTTGTGTGTGAATTTTCTAGTCGAGTATACACTGACAGTTTTCTGAATATATTGATGGCCCAAAAAAAGAAAAAAAAGTAAAACTTTTTCGTTTTTCGACATTTACTGGCTGTGGGGTGAAATGAAAAGAAAAATTGGCCCTCGTGGAGTATTTGACGCGATGTTAAGGATGTATGGTATACCACCCATGACTAAGTGGTAGTAAAAATGATTTATATGACATTTACATGAATAAATTCGAAGATGTCAATTCATAAGAGGTAAACATGTTTCGAACACAGTGATGAGGCCGTTATAGGAAGAGTTATGACAGGAAAAAGCTTATGTTACACCTTGGCAAAAAGTTTCTAACATCAGAGTGTTCGTAATAAATGGAGGATGTTGTATTTTAATTCGAATCAGGTGAAATAAGGATTGTTTCATCTTTTACCATTATGACAGCTAATGTGAGTGAGCAGTTGAATGAAAAGGTTGTGTAATCTCAAATGTAAACAATAGAAACACTTTTGGTGTGATGCGACACAGAAATTTGTAGCTTTAGCAGTCTGGAATATGAAAGCAATTGAAAAATCAGAAAGTAACTAGTAAGAAATCCGGAAATATGTGGGATCATTTGGTTAAAGTAAGGAATTAATGTGAGGGATATTTGAATATATGTATGAATGTATACTGAGGAGAAACTTAACCTTTCCCCCTCTCACTGAGGTATGAGATACCCCACATAAAATTAAAATACCGTGCAATATCGGTTACAATTTTTTCTCAACCATGCCATGCCTATGTAAATTCGGTTTAATATTTGACAAAACATTTGAATTTCATTGAAAATTGATATAAAGGGTTTTCAATAAGAGTGATATGATTTCTTTTTTGAAAAAAACACACTTTTTGTTAAGGAAATTCAAATATTTTTTATTTAATGTGCAGTTCAATCAATACGTTTAAGTTTTAAAAAATTCAAATGGCCACCACGACTTCTTCTGCAGCAACAAATTCGATGAACCCAATTTTCGAGCACTTTTTCCACTAAACCAAGTCGTGTATCATGAATGGCACGTTCAATATTCAATATTGACTTGTAAAGCCTTTATTCTCTTTGCAATTGTTGATGGGGACACATGCACTGAGAGCAAGTCCAATAATTTCAAAGTGAATTTTGATAACAATTTCTTAATTGTATATATTTTGGTTTTTTTATTTTTCTTAAAGTTATTCTAACTACTAAGATGAAGTGCAAATTTTGCTTGCTTAAAATAGATAGAATTGATCTTAAAATTCAGTGTTCTACATGCAATGAATTCTTTCATGCAAAATGTGCAAATTTAATTAAACAAGACATTGATTTCTATAAAAAAAATGGTCAAGGTTACAAATGTGTTAGCTGTGTTGGTCTTCGAAGAAAGTCTCTTTTACCCGATCGTGCTCTCATCGATCCAGTTAAAACTGCAACCGCAACCGATTCAACTGCGCATGTCTCTATGACTTTAGATGATGTTTCCACTCCCTCCGCAATGGCGAGTGACAAATCATCATCATCATACACAAATTTTAATAAAGAGATAACTCTGGAAACACTCTTTGCGGAAATAATTAAACTGCAGAAGATAAACACCGAAGCGCTCTTAAAAATTAAATCTCTTGAAGATAGAAATGACTTTCTCAGCAACAAGGTTGACTCTTTAGAGATAAAAGTTAATTTGCTTGAGCAAAAAGAGCAGCAGTGTGATGTTGACATTATTGGCGTTCCTGATGTGTCTAATGCAAATGTTTATGAAAAAACGTTGAAGCTGTTTACTGTTGGTGTGGGTGTTCCTATTACCCGTGATGACATAACTTCTTGTTATGTTAAGAGGCCATTTAAATCGAATGCTAACAAAAGAAATAGCAACGCAAGTCCTATTGTTAGTGTTCGATTCTCTTCACTCCTGACTAAGATGAAAGTCATGAACAAGATGCGCGTGGATAAAAACAAACTCTCTACGAACGTATATGGTCGTATTAATATGGGTGGAGTTGGTGACATTGTGGTTGACGGCAGCGTGGGAGGTAGTGAAAACAGTGTTGGCAGCAGAATCTACATAAACGACTCACTCACTGGCTACACTAGATCTCTTTTTTCAAAGGCAAAGCAGCTGAAGCAAAATAAGAAGTGCCAGTTTGTCTGGATTAGTAACTCTTCAGTTTTTGTAAGAAGAAAAGAAGGAGAAAATGCAATCAAAGTGGTTTGTTTTGAGGACTTTGTAAGACTTGATAATTAGTAAAAATATTTATGGCAAGTTCTAATATAAATAATTCTTCTTTAAGTCCTCTATTTAATTCATTTGATAATAGTTTTTCCTCTTCTACTTCTGAAAATTTAAAATGTTTTTGTATTGAACATCTAAACAACGTATCATTCTCGGGTTTTTCTGTAGTACACCAAAATATCCGTAGCTTAAGAAAAAATTTTGATACTTTTTTAACTCATCTTGCATCTTTAGATCATTTACCGGATCTTATTTTTTTATCTGAGATTTGGATTTTCGATTGTGAAGTTTCAAGGTTCTCAATACCTAATTATAAATTTGTTGCTACTTGTAACAATTCTTATTCTGCTGGTGGGGTCGCCGTGTTTTATAAAATTGATTTGTCGTCTGTTATTGACGTTAATTACTTTAATCTAAAAAGTGCTGATGTTATAAGTATTAACTGCAAGATCTCTGAAATTAATTACTGTTTTGTCTGTGTATATAGATTCCATTTTTGTTCAGTAAATGAGTTTTTGGAGGAGTTTTCTGATTTACTCGAAAACAATAAATGTAAAAATTTAATTTTGATCGGTGATTTCAATATTGATCTTTTGAGTTTCTCATCTGATCTTGATAATTATTGTTCGCTAATTTCCTCTTTTGGTCTGACTAGCTTGCTGAATGTGCCTACGCGTATTGTTGGTGATTCAAAGTCCTGTTTGGACCATATATTGATTAGATTTCATAGAAATAATGCAACGAACTATAAAGTGAGTACCTTTGACCTTAATATAAACGATAATTTTTTGACCGCAATTCAGCTTGACCATAATGTGTCTAGAACAAATCAGCCTATATTCCAAGAAAAAACCAACATTAATTTCGCTGCTCTAAAATCGGCTCTAGTGTTTGAGTTTTGGGATGATGTTTATGGAACCCATGATCCTTCTATTGCTTTTCAATTGTTTCTTGATAAGTTACAATCCTACTTAATGTTACATAGCCAAATAATTAAAAATAGAAGCAAAAACATATTTGTTAAACAGTGGATGTCTTCTGCTCTTTTAAAGAAAATTCGTAGGAAAAATTATCTACATAAGTGTTCTAAAAAGCATCCAAACAACTCTAGATTGAAAGGACTATATCATAGGATATCTAATGAATTGAAAAATGAAATTCCTCTTCAGAGAGATAAATATTATTGTGATAGGCTAGTTGAAAACATGGGCAACTCAAAAAAAGAATGGGAAGTTGTCAACGAAATCTTGAACTCGAATAAGCCAAACGGTGATCTCGTAGTCAGCATTAACAATTCGTCTGTATCCGGGCCCTCAGAAGTCGGAAATGCATTTAATGACCATTTTGTGAATATTACAAGCACAATTCAGGACACTGCAATTAATATTGATTCCGTTTGCCAATGTGACAAGGCTTTTATCTTTGACACATTCCAAAGACAAAGTTTTTTCTTTGAACGTTTTTCACCTCTAGAAATCATTAAAATTATAAGTTCTTTGAAAAATTCCAATTCTAAGTCGTGCGACAATATTTCAAGCAGTATTTTAAAAAATATATCTTTTTTGATCTCTGATGTTCTCTGTCATATTTTCAATTTAAGCATAGAAAAAGGTATCTTTCCAGACTCTTTGAAAGAGGCTGTTGTTATCCCATTATATAAAAAAGGTGATCCTATGTGCTTAAACAACTATCGTCCCATCTCCATTTTATCAGTTTTTGCTAAGGTCTTTGAGAAAGGCGTCAAATCGAGAATGTTGTCTTTCCTGAATAAAACCAAGTTTTTTAGTGACTCTCAGTTCGGTTTTCGAAGTGGTAGGTCTACTGAAGATGCATTGTTAAAATTGTGTAGTGAAATCTATAGCAGTCTTAATGAATCTGATATCCCAGCTGCTTTATTTATTGACATTACCAAAGCCTTTGATATGGTAGATCATGAGATTTTGTTATCTAAGTTGCATAATATTGGTTTCAGAGGTTTTATCTATGATTGGTTTAGTTCTTATCTGAAAAATCGTAGTCAAAGAGTAAAGGTCAATGGTATACTTAGTGCTAAGAAATTGTTCAACATAGGTGTTCCTCAAGGTTCTGTTTTAGGGCCAATCCTATTCCTTGTTTTTGTAAATTCTCTTTTCTCTCAACCTTTTATTGGTAAAACTACAGCCTTTGCTGATGACACTGCTTTGTCCTATAGTAATAAAAACTATTTTGATCTTTCGTTGGCCTTAAACCATGACTTAGAGTTGATACGCGTTTGGTTCAAACTACATAAACTGATTGTAAGTGATAAAACGAAATTCATGGTTTTCAATTTAAAAGGTAAAATACACAACGACATGCCTTTAAAATATCATTCACCCAATTGTGGCAAGTTTCTTATGTCAAAAAGTTGTTCTCATGTTTTTAATAATATTACTTTCAATTCTAACATATGCTGCTCTGGAAACTGCTTCGATATAGAGCTTGTTGAAAGCTTTAAATACTTAGGTGTTACTCTTGATTATAAAATGAGCTGGTTGAATCATACTTTGATTTTGAAGCAGTCTTTGAACAATGTAGTAAGACAGATTTATCTTCTTAGCCAATATTGCGGGTTGCCATTGTTAAAGCTGGTTTATAACGGTCTTTTTAAATCCAAACTTCAATATGGTTTGGTTTGCTGGGGTGGTACTCATTTCAATAAAGTAGAGCCTTTGCTTATAAAACAAAAACATGCTGTCCGTATTTTATGCAAAGTGAATCGATTAACTCCAAGCTTTGGTTTGTTTAAAAATCTTGAACTCCTTCCACTACGACATTTGTATTTCTATAAAGTCTTAAAAATATTTTTTGAGAAATCCGGGTATAACTCTTCTAGAGTATATGAAAATCGAAATTTGCGAGTTAATTCCAGTTATCTTGTTGTTGTACCCATCATCAAGAAAGCACATTTTTCTCACTTTTATAATATAACTGCGCCTCGTCTTTTTAATAATCTACCTGTATTTGTTAGATGTGAGAGAGTTAAAACAGTATTCCTCAAAAATATCAAACAATGGCTTTTTTCTATGAATTATAATGTTATTGAAAATTTACTGAATACCCTAGAATGATCACTACTATCTTTCACTTGTTTTACTTAATTTTTTTTGCTTTACATTATTATGTTTTTGGAATTCTTAACTTATCGCATTCCCCATCGATAATGTATTCAATATAATTTTTTCTAAATAGTACTTCTCGCCACTTGTTTTAAACAACAGAATTGTACTTAACTGTTTCATTTCCTTAAAATGTTAAAGATTATAGAACTGTGCCTTTTTAATACTTATAAATCTGTTATACTTTAAGGTTTTTTTGGTATATGAAATAAAGGAAAAAAAAAAAAAAAAAAAAAAAAAAAAAAAAAAAACAAAAAAAAAAAGAGCATCAGTTTTATTTTGAAAGACCAATGACTTGAAATAACCCTACAAGAAATGGTCTAATGGTGTTAAATCACGACGATTTCTTGAAATAATCCAGTCTCTAAATTTTTCTCGCAATGATTCAACTGTTGCATTTGCTGTGTGACACATAGCCCCGTCTTGTTGAAACCAAATGATGTCAAAATTAATTTCTTCCAATTTCGCAAATAAAAAGTTGGTTATAATAGAACTATACCGCCCTCCATTGACAGTAATGGTGTTACCAGATTCATTTTGAAAGAAATGCGGACCGATGATTCCACCGGCCAAAAAACTGCACCAAACTCTCAATTTAGGCGAATGTAATGGTTTTTCATGAATATTTTGTGGATTTTAATTGCCATTTTTGTTTATTTAACATTCTAGTCAAATAAAAGTAAGCCTCTTCGGAAAAGATGATTTTCTTAAAAAAATCGTTGTCGATTTCAAGTTGTTCCAAGGCAAAATCAGAAAGTTCACGACCTTTACGGTGGTCTAAAGGTGAAATTGTAAACACTTCTGAATGCAATTAAAAACAAATAACAGATCATGACATACTACAAATGGCCGAAACGTCACTCCAAAATCATATCATACCTATTGGAAAACCCTTTACTTAGGACATAAAATTGGATTAAAGAAATAATTTTACAAAAATAATTTCTTTTTAAATATTTTTGTTTGGTGTATATCGTATCCCAGTAAGAGGTTGGAGGACGGAAGCATAATAAAAGTCTCTCGTGGTGAAAAAAACTTCCAAAATGTATTTAGGCAATCGTACCTACTCTACTTTGGAAAGCTAGTACTTTGTTCTTTAATAAACATTTTAGATTGAGTTGATTTAGTGAATAGTTTTTGAGTTATATCTTATACAGGGTGTTCCATACTTCGTGTATTATCCTTTTGGGTGTGATTTTTGGTCATATTATAAGAAAAAAATTGATATACAGTAAAGCTCGTTTCTGAACTTTGACAACACTTTTTGACAATTTAAAAAAGGCTAACTTTGGTGTACCCTGACCTGTGTTAAGTTCGATATCTCTGTCAATACTGATGATAGAGACCTTATCTAAAACTAAATTTTTTGTAAAAATAACAACCTTTAAGGTATTTAAGTCTAGCTTCCATAGGTTTAGGGTTGCCAGATTTTGCTGTTCAAATTTTCTTCCCGAAACAAAGTTTTGACTTTGAGGTCATTTTTTTGCAGAAAATGCCGGATAAACATAAAGTTTCTTTATTTTTTGCAGATGAACAAAACAATAATGAAATAAAAACTCTGTAATTAGTGCACTCAAAAACCAATACATTTTATGATACTTGAAAAAATACAAAACGGGTAAAATTTAAAAAAAAATTAAAAAAATTTTTACCTTTGAGGTTTGTTTAAATAAAACAATAATATGGGCACTTTAAGTAGTTTTTTTTATGTATTTTATACAAATACAATTATAACAAGTGCTCAAAGTGCCTACGCAGACATTTTTTTCTTATATTAGTTTAGCAATGGAAATTCAATTAGAGCACAACGAAGATATCAGGAACTTTATCCTAACTGAAAATCTGGCAACCCTAAGCCTATAGGAATCCAATTCAAATACAGTTTCAAAGATTACAAGACTACAAGTAAGACAAGAGTTATCGAGATCAAACATCCACAATGAAATCCAAAAACGGAGGAGGGCACTTTGAGCACTTGTTATAATTGTATTTGTTTTATTCAAACAAACCTCAAAGCTAAAATTTTTTTTTATTTTTTTTTCAATTTTACCCATTTTGTATTTTTTCAAGTATCATAAAATGTATGGGTTTTTGAGTGAACTTAATTCCAAGTTTTTTCTTTATTATTCTTTTGTTCATCTGTATAAAATAAAGAAACTCTATGTTTATAAGGCATTTCCTGCAAAAAAATGACCTCAAAGTCAAAACTTTGTTTCGGGAAGAAAATTTGAACAACATTGAAAATTGAAAATCTGGCAACCCTAAACCTATGGAGGCTAAACTTAAATACAGCCTTAAAGGTTGTTATTTTTACAAAAAATTAAGTCTAAGATTAGGTCTCTATCATTAGTATTGACAGAGATATCGAATTTAACACAGAATTTAAGTCAGGGTACACCAAAGTTAGCCTTTTTTTAAATTGTCAAAAAGTGATGTCAAAGTTGAGAAACGAGCTTTACTGTATATCAATTTTTTTCTTAGAATATGACTAAGAATCACACCCCAAAGGATAATACATGAAGTATGGAATACCATGTATAGTTTCAAAGACCAAATTTTGGAAAAAAAAATCAATTTTATTTTAGTAAAATTTAACAAGATTTTCTCTTATTAATGGTCAATTTTTTCTTAGGGGCTGTTTTAATGTCTCTACAGTCTCTACTCCCTTCTTGCATTCGATTTTACTTCACAGTAATATCTACTCTCTTATGTCAATACTGATTTGATTTCTTATAATTTTTTTTAACAAAATGAAGAAAATTATTTATAAGACTGCCCCTTGTGTCTAAACGGAGTGAGATATATCCCCTCTCATACGATTTTTTTCTTGTCTTGACCCAAGCTATCCATTCAGAGCTTTTGTCGCATCTTGTGCAAAACACCCTGTATAGAATTGCAGTTGTGGTAGAATTGCAGTTGTCACAGGGGATCTGAAAAGAACCCTTCAGCAGACCGACAGTAAAGATATATATGAATGCCGATGTATCGAAGAATACCCCATTCAATGTAAACGATAAAAAAGGAAATTGTCCTGCCGACCAAGAAGAAGTTACGCTTGCCACATGTTAACTCAAATCTAATAAAGCTACAGTTGCAGATTTACTTGACGCCAAGCTTCTTAAGCATGCCCGATATATGTATGAACCTCAGTATCGTATGTTCTCGTGAATTTACTAGTAAACTGTTGGTCAGTCTGAACACACTGATCTGATTGATGAGCTCATGTGAATTTTTAAATGGTTTAGTGTATAACTTTATTCCAACCTTATATTTGCAAGTCGGTAAGTGTACTGACTCCCAAAAAGCTGTGTAAAAGATTACACTCTGACACATGATTCACTGATACTCTCGATAATGTTTATGTCCTAAAACCAAATTCGATCGCTTGCGATTCAAGTTACATACAACGGCTGCATCGTGTATTCCATGCTGAAAGGAATCCTAAAGGAATCTATAATAATATTAAAAAAAAAAATCAAGTTGTTATGAAACCCTACAAATGTTAGTGATATTTTTTCACTCTTGTGAACATCCTCAGTAAACTATCGTCATGGAGGTGTGTTAAGGAGGTATTTTGATCTGGAAGCTTAAATATTAGAAATTTTCTAAATTAGGATGAAAGAATTTTTTATAAGATTTTTATTATTATTTAAAAGTTCGAAGAATAGAAAAGAAAAAAATAAAAAGAATAAAATCCAAAAACCATAGAATTCTGGGCCGCTGAAGTGGATGCTCCAAAAAAGTGGTTCTTCGTGGTTTATAAAAGATTCCCACCCTTTTAGTGATCCAAGACAAGCAAATTAAAGAAATTCTTCAAAAGTAAAGACATCGCTAACGAATCGACCGTTGC
This sequence comes from Melanostoma scalare, assembly GCA_949752695.1. Taxonomy (NCBI): domain Eukaryota; kingdom Metazoa; phylum Arthropoda; class Insecta; order Diptera; family Syrphidae; genus Melanostoma; species Melanostoma scalare. The sequence goes on from OX456985.1 coordinate 29,764,845, forward strand.
TAAAAAAAAAATCACAAAATCGTGTCGCATTTAGAAAGTAATTTTTTTTGCCTCCTTTTTTTTACATTTTCGAATTTTTTAAAAATACTTAAAACTTAAATTTTTTAAAATCCAAGGCAGGAGCGATGGATAAATATAAATCATAAAGAGTTCTTTCAAATTTTAAAGGCAGAGATATTATGTCAATCACCTCAAAAAGTTATTTCGAGAAAAACATGTGTTGTTCAGAGAATATTCAGTTGAATAATAAACATCGACATAAAGTTGTTTTATGAATTGAATCGATTTTATTCTGTGGAAAAAATACATTTGTCAGATATCTTAAATTCTAGTAGGTTATTAGCTTAGAAATTCGTATTTCAAACACAGTTCTCTAACAACTAATCAGACTTCATATTAATAAGCAAACTTCTATATTAATAAGCAAAACTTCCAATGGAAGAAGAAATGCAACTTAGTCATATCTTTCTTTCGAAAGAGATGCAAATTGTTCATGCTAATGACATTGATCTAAAGCTATGTTTCGCAGATATAGTAGGGTGAATAGAGTTGTGTGGAGGCTCGATGACAACACGTTAGAAGTTTAAGAAACAATACCAGTATATAACTGGGATATTTAGAAAATGTCCCATCCTGCAGACAATACGACATGCGCATTGGGGAAAAAATTACGTAACCATCGATGAAGCGAAAGAAGTTCTAAATGGTCAAGATTGGATGATTTTAGCCAGTTATGTTAAATCTGCATTTAATTATCGAAATAAAATTTTAAACGAGGCTTTTAAAAACAAAAAAAAAAAAAAAAACTATGAATTCTGTAAAATAACTTTTTGATTTATACAATTAATCTTATAAATACTCTTTTTTTCTGGCTGACGGCAAAAGCCAGTGCTATATAAGTGAAATTGTAAACATGTTTATAAATCAATTCCATTTTTTGATTAAATAAAAATCACAATACTACTACTACTACTACTTTTAAATTTTTTTTAAATGTCTAGACCAGAAAACTCTTCTAATAGGTCTGGAATCTAACAGTTCATAAGACGAAAAGAGATAGGCCCAAATATAAGTTCAGACTTTAGGAACAAGCACTCGAGAACACTCATCAACCAAATGCGTAGAATCACCACATCCGAAAAGCACTTGAAGAAAATAAAATTGATTCTGCGATTTTCTGGGATGAGTCGAACAAACTTTGAGAGGTGTAGTAAGTTTTAAAAATCCAAAAAATTTTTTTTTTGATTTCCAAAAAATTGATGCTTCATTACCGCGAGGAAAAAGGGCGTTCTAGCTTAGAACACGCCATAGAACCTCGAAAAGAAAATGCTATTAAAGCTACTTTTACTGATGCATCAAATGTCAGTAGGTGGTCAAAAGCATGGCCTATAATTTGAATGTACAACCGGTCCTAGAGAAAGTTACGTACTTATTTTCTTTTGGTTGAATTTGTTGATACCGCTTGAATTCCATCTGTACTCAATGCAAATTATATCGGCTTCAGACGAAGTTTTGAAATGGAATTGGAGTGCTTAAATGAAGCTACGTAGAAATACGTAATGACACAGCTACCAAAAACAACTTCAATTTCGCAAAATTAGTGGGGAAATTTCATTGGAAAGTTAGTTACTCGAAAACTATGTCAAATGACCGAAATCTTGTTGATAGCACCATATAAAGGGATAGTAAAAATGCCCCTAGTGATAAATTGCCCTACTTTAAGGAGCCTCTATGTCAAATGTCAAATGTCAAATTTGGATCTAATTTCGGAGCTTCTTTTTTTAGGAAGATAGATCTTTAATTTCAAAGCTTCTTTTTTGATGACGACGAACATTTGAGATAGTTTGTATCTGCTCATTTGAGAGTAGTCGGTTGCAAATGAGCTCTGGTTGTTCTTGATGCTCTATCGTTCATGGAATAAGACGTGGTATTGTTTTGTTTTGAAGGGCAGTGAATCATTTGGTTCTCTTTATTGAATCAATCGGTCTGTCAAGATATACATTTTAGAAATAAAAAATATTTGCTACTAAAATTTAAATTTTTGTAAAGCAATACGAATTTTTATACAGCTGGCAGCTGAAAAGCTCCAAAGTGTGCGATGCTCTGCTTTCCAATGAATGACATCTTAAAATTATTCAACCAGTTCTATGGTCTTTGCTCCCGAATACACTCATAGTACGAGTACCTACATAGAAACTAATGAAATAAATTATGTAGGAGACCCCTTTCTTCCAGCCCATTCCTTCAAATAAATAATGATTCTTGTCTCGCGCAGATGGAAAAATCATTTCGTCCCACAGGCTTTCAATGCAAATCTAAATATTCTCACTCCAGTTCACTCACTCACTCACTCCATTAAAGAACACCATCTACTTGCAAAGTGAAACTCTCACTTAGTTCTTCATTTCCGTTTTAGTTTCGTCCGTCTCCATATTTAAACTCACAAAAACGAAGAAAAAAACACCACAAGCATTAGAGAGCAATAATTAAAATTAAGCGGAACTTCTTTTTTCTTTGCCCATACCCAACTTTTGTTTCCATGCCCAAAGCGTGTATAAGAGCTGTAACCTCTCTCTTACAAAATTTGTTTTAACTACTCCACGTTTTGTCTTCCGTTAGGGACCTTCCTGTTCCTGTACAGGCAAAGTACGCATAGCATAGCAGTTAATTAACGCTATCATAACATTCAAATATTTATGATGCTGCAAACAGGCTTAACATACACAGCCACTCAAACACACAAAGCAAGCACAAGGACACATCTACCGAATTAATTAAAAACCAATTACACTAGTCCATTGCCATCATTTGCATATTATAATTTCAGGCCAGCGAGCGACGATGGCGACGCACCAGCAGCAGCTGGAGAGATGATATTGTCGTTCTTATAACACAAGCAATACACAGAGAGGGCAATAGCCGCCACAGTCACCATCACCACATAACGGGAACACAATCAGAATCTAATGACAGTGTCATCAGGGAAACATTACCAAGTCAACTGTTGTCGGTCGAAGGAAGACGCAAAGGATGACGCTTACCCGAGAGGTTTCACAATTTCACTTTCCCCCAACGGGATAAACGATATGCACAGACAATGCTAAGAAATCGGAACTGAATGTGAAAGCAACCCGGTACCGGGTATACCGGAATGAAGACCATCACACACCACAACAGGATTAAGGAATAGTCCGTGTCGCTACAATTACTGACATCACATCATGAACGGAATACCATTTTACCATTGTGAAACAACTACTATCAGCAAGTTCTGGTTTCCTTTTCTGACTTCCCTTTTATGTTGTGGTTCCTTCGCCTTCGTCTCAATCTGTTCTGAATTCTGTTGGAATGTTAGATAATGCTGGATGCAATTTACCAAACGTAAGGGGATTCCGAAAGCAATTGTCGTCAGTCTTGAGTCTTTTCTTCGTATCCGCATTCGCCAAAGCCTTATTGCGTTGGTTTTTGTAATCGAGGGTATCACTGCTTTGTGTGCTTAATGAAACCTCCTACAGTTATAATAAACTACTATTCTCCGTTAGGAATTTCCGCTCACGTCGACCTACTCAGGGTCGTAGTCATGTTTCACGAGGCCCAAGAGCAAAAATGTTGCCTAGTAGTGGAAAAGTTAGCAAGTGCGCTCCTAAAAATGCTAATTGAAAAACAAAGGACAATATTTAGAGTTATTGGACTTGCATCTGAGGACTTAAATTATGAAACAAATATAGAAGTGGAAAAAAAGACGGTGCTATTGCTATGCCAAAAGCAACGTCAACGTTAAAATGCAAATCAATGGAAGGATGAATCTGAAAACGAATCGGATCAGATGGTTTGCAGATAAAATTGAGTCCTTGGACGATAGACTGCTTTGAATGGTGGAACCAACTAATTTTTTTAAGGTTGTGATGATCGAATACGTTTTTCAGTTTCTCAGTACACCATGCTCATCTTAATCCTTTTTTTCTCCTTTTTTCCACAAAGTATTTTAATAAATGAAAGCTTAAGAGTATCGTACTCCAAGCTGTTCTGTTTCCAATGGAACTACGAAGTTTGATGCTATTATTCCTATATAGATATTCGCTTTTTGCTTTTTTTTTTTACTCAGAAAAAAAACTGCAATTGAAAAGAGTTATTTTGTCTTTGAATTCCCGTCAAATGTGTTTTTCTGCTGGGTTGTGACAGCGCTTAGGTAGAGAAATAAATTATCTATCTGGATTCTTACAAGCACAGGCAAGTAAGAGACTACAGCGTAAGCAAATCAACCAAAGGGAACTCAACACGACCAATGTCAGCTACCGAACAGTTTGGGGCGAGCTTCAGCAAGTCAATATAATGTTCCGGAATGCGATCCGTCACTACAATGATGGTCAAATCCAAAAGAGGCTACAAGAAATAAAACCTGGACCAGATGTGTTCAAAAAAATCAACAGGATAGTTGGTTGTAAGAATTCAATCCCGGAAGTCATCACAACCAACGAAGGAGATGCTAAAAACAATCAGGAGAAAGCGGAAGCGTTCGCAAAACATTTTGAAGGCAACTTTGTGCCCAGACCAACCGATGACCCTGACTTTCTGGACGAAATCGAAACATCCGTTCAACTGACCCTTGGGCCCAACAATGATGAAACCACTTTCAGCAACACCAATCTGTCAAGTGACCCAGTCAACTGTCCAAACCTGTGCAATCCGGAAGAAATTGCGGAAATAATCAACAGCTCCAAGCCCAAGAAGTCAACAGGACCAGATGGTGTTTCTAATTTCATCCTGAAGAGGCTCCCACAGACAGTAATGATATTCCTGGCCATCATAATGAATAATTGCGTCAACAACAGCTACTTTCCCGGGAAATGGAAAACAGCCAAGATAGTGGCGATTCCGAAAAAAGGCGATCGGAATCTCATCGGCAATTACAGGCCCATCTCCCTACTGAACATCCTAAGTAAGCTCCTGGAGGAGCTTTTACTTAGGAAATTAAAGAAGTTCTGCCGGGAAAATAACATCATCCCAGACAAGCAGTTCGGCTTCCGGGAAAAGCATTCTACCCTACATCCGTTGATGAAACTGCATAAAGACGTCACCGCAGCCCTCAACAGCCATCGGGTCACCGTCGCTTGCTTTTTAGATGTCGAAAAAGCATTCGACAGCGTATGGATTGATGCTCTCATCCATAAACTCCACCTACTAAATTTTCCAGCTCCGCTAATAAAAATAATTTTTTCCTTTCTCTCCCACAGGAACTTCTTCGTTCAAGTCGGAAGCGCAAAATCAGCCACCAAAAGTATCAGAGCAGGAGTTGCTCAAGGATCGAAGCTAGGGCAACATATTTCGTCGGACCAACCTACCCCAAGCGACTGCGAAAACTTGCTTTACGCTGACGACTCCTTAACATACTGCACCTCTTTTTCGCCATCCATAGCTGCACGGAGAGTGGAAACTCACATCCACAGACTATATGCCTATTATAGTAAGTGGGGTATACGGGTCAACTCAACCAAATCTGAACTCGTCTGCTTCAGAAGGCCTGGAGTTTATAGAGGCTGCCGTACTGCTGGAAGGTGCAGAGCAACATCACTATCGCTACCCGATGGAACCAGACTGACTGCCCAACTGAACGCGAAGTATTTAGGTATCAACTTTAATGAGGTGCTTAAATTTAACCCGCACTCACGCGCTGTACTGAAGAAGGCCAACTTCGCTTTCCACCGACTTTACCCTTTGATGAGAAGAAAAACAGGATTAAGTCAGTCAACGAAACTTCTGATGTACAAGCAACTGCTGAGACCCGTAATCAACTACGGCAGCCCAGTCTGGTTTGTAATCTCCAAGACAGCGATGAAGGAGCTTCTACTTTTCGAAAGGAAAATTCTGAGACTCTGCACCGGCCTCACTTTCAACCACCAGCGCCAAAGACACTACAGCAACCAGCTTGTGTACGAGAAAGCCAAAGTGATGCCCTTAGATCAATTCGTGTTATTGAACAGTAAGGAAAACGGCTGCAAATATCAACAACCACTCGAATTATTTTGTGAGAAGGATAACCAGTGAGGACCAACACCCCGAGCCAAGATACCTAAGCGTGATGAACACTTTGAACGAAGAAATAATACCAGCCAACGACGAAGCCACCAATTTCTACGCTGACCCTGGGTCAGCATATTTCCGTGGCTAATGCCACCCCCTACGACCTCCCCATGCAGAGGGACGCCAGCGACAACCGGGACGGAACATCCCGAGATCACCCAAGTAAACCGACTTATAATTAAGATTTTTTTTTCTTTTCAGCTATATAATATTAAGTTATTATTTCAATTCAAGACAAAGTATTTGGTAAGGCCCCCTATCTGCCAACATTCTTACATTATCATTTTTTAAATTCTAAAATTATCTAGTATAAGTATCAATTGTATATATATAACGTTCAATAAAATAATTATTATACTATCTGGATTCTGAAAGCAATATCCAGGCTTTAGATGGAAACAGGCCACCCTACAAATCCAGCAGCAGCCCCTATTATGAGAAGGAGTTTCTCTCGTTTCTGTCGAGTTAGTTTTAAATATCGGCACGATTTATGATTTCGAAACGAGGTCATGTATAATAAGGTGGAAAAAAACCTGAGCTTGGCAGTGCTTGGCCAGCATGCTGGCTCTCCTATCTGTACGGTTCAGTACCTACATTTTTTTCTGTTTCTTTCACATTTCTTAACGTTTTCATTTCTTCCTTCGTATACTATTTAGTTTCGTTATCTCCTTTTTGATGTTTCTATACATATCAGTTTTCCTTGTATCATCTTTCCGGTCTTTTTGTTGAATTGCTTAAGCACAACAAAACCAAAGGCAGAGATGTTGAATTCAATTTATCTGGGAAGATATATGACTTCTTCATCGTGCTTACGAAGCTGAAAGCTATCTATCACGACCCTTCTTTAGAGATTAAAAAGTGAAAAGATATTTTTTCTGGTGAAATAGTGGTCTGATCAGAAAGCTGAAATGTCAGCGGAGGGATAGAACACAGGACGCAGCGCACAAGCGTAGCAAATCCATTATATGACCAATCCTCAGATACGACTGTTGTGTAGGTATGGTGGACATTATTGGAGAAGTGGTCAAGTCCCAAGACTATGGGCGAATTCCTAAACGCAAGTCTTGCCGACAAAAAATTTCCTTCAAAGCAGAATGTCCCAAAACGTACCAGTTTGCTTTTTTTCCCGCATTTGCAAGTTAATTTGTGCAGCTATCAAAAAACACTTGTATACTTTTAATTGCATTGCAAATTTTATTTTTAATTTTTTTTGCTTAGCATTTGACTTGCTCAGCAAGGCCTGCGATTAGGAATTAGCCCTATGAATAAAATCTAAAGTTGTGCTTGCCTTGTCTCTACCAGTGCCATGAGAACGACACATTCAAATGCAGCTTTAGAAGCTTTCCTGTCGCAAGCTCTTGGAGACATTTTCACTTAAGAGAGAACGCACTACGGCCAAGATAGACACAGCAATAATTCGAAAACAGGCCGCTCTGGTGACAGAACCATTTGGAATCATACTAATACAGACGTTCAGACAGAATACAACCTTCCGCATACTGATTTCAATCCAGTGGGGCAGTGGCCCTAGCAAACAATCCGATAAGTGTATGCTGGGAGGAGCACAAAGTTATAAAAGTAAATAAGGTCCCAGTCTTGAAAGACAATTTCACAACAAACTAGAGGTAACGAAATGGCGGACTAGCTGGCCAAAATCGGATCGTCTCCAGAATCCATCTAAACGAAAGTAAACAGCAGAGCCCAAAGAAACTTCCCAAAAACCGCCAATGGCAGTTGGTCGTCTTTAGCAACTTGCCCGATTTCTGGAAACAGAAACAGAAATCCAGCTACAGCTTAGACACACTCGGCTCACTCTTTTGACTGAGACTCTCACGAATCCCAACTCATTAGGTACTCACATGATGATAAAAGACGTTAGCACCTCTCTCGTCTGCCAAGACGAAGAGGCAGAAAAAGGATTATTTCACTTTCTCTGAGAGTTTTGAAGCGTGGCCCACATTAGGAATAGAGCCCTCGAGGATTACTTCTTCGACGAACTGGGCAACAACTCTAACCTTCCATGGAACGGTATCCTAAAGTTCATTGAGGGCTCCAAAAGGTTCAGTGAGGGTTCTCTACCTCAATAACCTAGTCACCAACGCAATACTAGTACAATACTCCCACCCACACGTCATCCTCTGTTGTCTTGGGAGCGTACTGAGTTTTTGAGATTCAAGTAAGGTGTTACCGCTTGCGGGTGCGCATTCTGTCTACCTAAACTAACACTATTGAAGAGTGACCTTAACTAAAAAAGTGTTTTAACTGTGGATAAATCTACTAATCTCTCATTAATAAGATAAAAAACAAGTAGATAATCTCAACTATAAAACTCATTAACTAACCTCTTTCGTGACCTGTTTAGCGCCACGTAAAGTAAGACCAGTGCGAATGGAAGGAACTTCGTGTAATGCACCTGATCGAGTGAGAAAAGTCAAGTGCGAGTATGAGACTTTTACAGCGCTACTTCCATGAACTAAACCAGAAAAAATAGATTTCTTTAAAATACGAGCCTGCCTCGGTCTTAAGGGCCTTGTCAAAGCAAACAACGTCCCTGGGCTTAACTGATGTCCACGGGCGGCATGTACAACGCGTATCTATAAATCTGTATCGGTTAATGGTCCAGCATGAGACACAATATGTTCCCTAAGGTGCCAGTAGTGGGGGTGTGGCATCTCATATGTGTGCATTCGTTTGTATCTTTGTGTTCGTCATGTGCGGTAAATGTCTACCATGAGTGTGTTTCATGGTTTTATTGCTGTCATTATGAAAAAGATTCTTTTTTCATGAAAGCGATGACATCTCCCAAAGGGTAAGACTCCCTTTTATTCTTTTGTTACAACCTCAGCCATGCTTTGATATGAAACGTTTTCCAGTTGATGATGGTTATTTCAGAATGGAGTGTGTGTTCCAGAAATGAATCCTTCCCGAGTAATGCTAGTTCAGCGTTTATGTTTCTCGATTTAATCTTGATGATATGGTTTCAATGCTTTGCGGCAGGGATTTTTATGGTAACATAAAAGACCACAAGGGATATATTTGATGGAACTGAAGAAAAAATGGTGTCGTTTAGTCTTTCTGTAGTATAAGCAAAGCCAGTGACCCGTGATTTGGAGATATATTAATGAAAGTCTTTGACACTGTGTGCGTGTGATTATTGATTTGGTGAAATTGATAATTTTCAAAAGACATTGAGGGATCATTGGGTCACTGTAACTATATAAATAATAGTGAAAGTCAAAGGTCGTCTTATTGTCGTCCGCAATGAAATTGCATTTTGGATAAGAAACGGATTGCTATGGCAGCTTTATTCTTATAGGGATTAGTTTTTCGAGTTCAAAAATGATTCCGTAGTTGAAAACTTAAAGAGGTTGGGTTTTGTGAACGAAGTGTGTTTTGAAATCAAAATCAGTGAATACAAACCAAAGAAATCTCAGACGTTTACAACTTTTTCGTAGAAAACTACGAGTTAAATGGTTGAAGTCCTTGGCTCTTTGCAAGAACGAAAGACACTTCGAGGACTTACTGGAAGAATCTTTGTTGTTCATCGGTGGCACTCATTTACAGTAAATTCTCTGGCTAAAAATTCTTTCCACTTAAAACTTCTCCGTCTCTTTGGTTACTTAAAACAAGCCACTCAATTACTGACGATGAAATATTCGCCAGCATCAAAAAGGAACGTGCTTAAGAACTTGTACTTATACCAAATTTACACATGCAACTCGAGTGTGAAGTTATATCTCACATGCCATCTGAAACCCTCTCACAACCTCATCAACTAAAACTTAATGACACCGAACGAATTGATGATGAGTTCACTCGAATGATGACTACGTGGAGTAAAAACTATCAAGGATAACGAAGCCAAGGCATGAGTACAAGAGAATGTCTATGAAAGATGAGAGAATTCAATTTTACACGTAATACGACCCTCGCTCGGGTTGATTGAGTTTTTTGTTACAAAGTTCAACAAATTTAATTAAATGTCGAACACTATCCGCCCCAAGGACGAAGCACAGCCATCACATGGTTACGTGATTTAGGATATGAAAGAGTTTTTTTTTTTTATCTCAGAACCTACTTTTATCGTTATTATTATTTTTTTTTTCTTTTTTTGATGTGGGAGAAGAGACAGAACAAATTATTCGATAACTTGTATTCACATTAGAAATTTATGAACTCAGTATCTGTGAGTATTTAGGAAGAGTGGTGAAAGTGTTAGTGATGGTAGATGGCGGCCTCGCATTGCACGTACAAGTGGTGTAAAGTGCAAATTTTGCGGAATTGGAAGTTGTAATCTGGCAGATGTAGCTCAAGTTTTATTCACTTCTGAATAAGTAAAATTCAATTGGAATTGTAGGAAGGAAGACTGTCCCGTTGGATTGTGTTTTTCTGGTTCTTTTTCTTTGACCAATTTCAGAACGAACATTCGAAGGATGTGCTCAATAGTCAATACTCGTAGTAGTTTCAATTTTCCTTTTTCTTGTGCTTTCGTCGAAAAAGGATTTGTAGAGAGTTAATGGAATTTTCGATGCTTCGTTCGGTTGTTGAAGACAATACTTTTTTTTATGGATTATCTTTTGCAACATTTGATAAAGTTTTTTGTTTGATTGCTATTAGTTTTTGTTGTGATCTGTGAACCAGAGCAGATGCTGCTTTTTAAGTATCCTTGAATAAGTCATAGTTTCCGTTAACTGACTATTTGATTCGTGCTATTCTTATTGAATAGTTTCGCAGGTTTCTCAAGTACGAGTTTTATTAAATTGTATTTTATAGAAATCACATCAACTTGTTTTCTTGTCTTATCTCATTTCTTACAGAAATGATTGGAAGCCGTAGGTAGGTTGCCTTCGCGAAGTTTTTGTACGTATCCCAAGTACGCAGGTTATTGAGTTTTATAAACTGATTGTTTGCAAGGTTGGAATAATTCATTTTCTATATTTGTTATAAGAAACTTAGCTTACAGTGCTTAGTTCAACAAAGAATCCAATTTGAGTCAGCAATTTAATGCAGACTTTCCACTTATAGAACCTACGTCTTGTTTTGCTTTCAGGATGTAATTAGCTACGTTAGCCAATACTTATTTAGTTGTCTTTAAAATTTGTACGGGCATTGGTACTATGTGAGCATTTAGGAAAAAAGGAGAGTATTTGAAAGGATATTAAAATGCTTTACTTCTTTGTGAATTACAATGCAAGTTCCATAATAGGCCGGAGCGATAAAAATATCAGTCTATATTTGACTGTTCCAGGGTTGCGAGTTTATGAATTAAAAAATCCGTAAGCTACAAGCTAATAGTAAGCTTCAGAATTTAAAAATATTTAATTCACAAGCTACATGCTAGCTTACGAATTATCCGGATTATGAATTGGGAAACATTCAGGTAATTCATAAGCTAGGTTGTGAATTGATTTTTTTCCCTATTCATAATAAAGTCATAAGCTAGCTTATGAATTGCATATATTTTTGAATTCTTAATTCGGATAAGTCATAAGCTAGCTTATGAATTGAATTTTTCTCAATTCACAATTTACAAACTAGCTTATGAATTAAATCTTTCACAATTCATAATTCACAAACGAGCTTGTGAATTGAATATTTTCCAATTCACAATTCTCAAAATAGTTTGTGAATTAAATCCAGACTTAAGCTATAAACTAGCTTAAGCTTTTACAACCGTGGACTGTTCATAGGTAAGCTCAAAAACTGTTAGACATGAACTAAACGTGAGTCTAAGAAATGAAAATTTTTAGGATGTAAATGTAAAAGCTTACAAAATCTTCTACCAACACCTGGTGAAGGTATCTTATGTATGTGCAGGTCACATGGCCTAATCGTATATAACCCTTAGCGGTCACATGAAGTGATTGGTCACCCCAATCCCAGAAAAAGTAAAATTAGGGGTCTTAAAACTTTTAAAGTTCAGTAAATTTTGCAAATTAAATATCCTTTTTGAATAATTGGTGAATACTATTATTTTTTTTGTGGTAGTGGTGTTGTACTGACCACCGTGAAACTTAAGTCTTTAATATTTGCAAAATAGCGGAGCAGTGTATTTTTTTTACAAAAAAGCCATTTTCCAGATTTTTTACTTATATGACCAGTTTTTAGAACGCCATATATAAATTAACCAAGTTTAACCATGAGAAATATTGAAAAACTTGACTAACGAACATGAAACAACTAGTTCGAAGTCTTAAAACATTTACTCATTTTGTCCGACCACGTTTTTCAGCATGGGATAATAAGTTACCCTATGTAGCCGTTATGTAGCCTGAGAGTGGTGTGGGGGTTAAGGGTTAATGACATGCTCATCAAACAAGACCGTGATCATTGTCATTTACAATATTGGTAGAGGTGAGACCAAATTTTACTACCATTTGGAAGGCAAATTTTCGAAGTTTGAGGCCAAAGGTCGCAAAGTGATACTGGGTGAGCTCATCCGCTGATTACGACATGCTCCTATTTTGTCATTTGCTCAAAGCTATGTTTCGATCACATTGCTAAGAGCAAACAACGGAGAAATGATGGGACGAAGAAATGATAAGGAAGGGTTTAAGGAAAATAGAGGGATATCGAAATGTTAATAACTATATGTAAGTAAGAAAGGTTTTTGTTGCGGGAAAATTTACCGTAACAAGCTGTCACCCAGCAACAGCGCCCTCTACTTTTACTGAATATTTTATGGAAGTGGTGACAGAAATCAAGTAAACAAGTTTGTATGTTTGTGGGATTGACTATGAAATGTTGGATAGATGGAGCCACATCATTGTTACGGTTTTCAAAGAGACAATACCAGCAAGCCAAAGAAAGATGGTGGTGGAATGATGATGGTAAAGTAGAAAAAAACGGTTAATGAAATCGCTCCCCCCCAAAATAAAAAATTAATATGAAAAAGCTCTCGTCTCGAAAAGGAACACAGGGCATTTTTTGATATCTCGTTTCATTTTCGAGAAATCGATACGTGAAGTCGAACAATTTTTTTTGTTTTATTTTTTTGGCTTCAAGTATCAATAACTCGAAAACGAAGCGTGATATTGAACATTTTCGCTTCATTATGGCTCAATTAATCTTAATTCATTGTCCAATTGCATCGTTTATCCAAAATTAACGTATGTAAAGAGAAAAATTTTATTTTACATTTTCGCCACGGATATCGTTGAAATCTTTAATCAGCTTCAAACCCAAGAAGTCGACAGGACCAGATGTTGTCTCTTATTTCGTCCTGATGAGGCTCACACAGACATTGATGACCTTCCTCTTCCTGGCCATCATAATGAATAATTGCGAATTGAAAACGGCGAAAATAGTGGCGATTCCGAAAAAAGACGATCGGAAGCTCATCGTCAACTACTGGCCCATCTCCCTACTGAACAACCTAAGTAAGCTCCTGTAGGAGCTACTAATATTTAGGAAGTTGAAGAAGTTCTACCGGGAAAATAACATCATCCCAGACATGCAGTTGGGCTTCCGGGAAAAGCATTCAACCCTACATCCGTTGGTGAAACTGCACCAAGACGTCACCGCAGCCCTCAAAAGACAAAAGCCATTGGGTCACCGTCGCTTGCTTTTTGGATGTCGAAAAAGCATTCGATAGCGTATGGATTGGTGCTCTCATCCATAAACTCCACCTACTATATTCTTCTGAGAAAATTCTGAGACTGTGCACCGGCCCCACGTTCGACCACCAACGCCAAAGACACTACAGCAACCAGCTTTGTACGAGAAAACCAAAGTGATGCCCTTGGATCAATACGTGTTATTAACAGTAAGGAAAACGGCTGCAGATATCAACAGCCACCCGAATCATTTGGCACCAACACCCCGAGCCAAGATACCTGGGCTTTGTTTACTCTGAAACAAGGTTTTAAAATACAAAGAACCACTTTCAACAGATCAAAATAATTTATCGTCCAAAACCTTTACTTCTGCCTCAATGTGCGGCGTACTCCACCGCCGGACTACTACTGTGAAGCAGTTAAGCGGGAAAGCTGTGATCATTTCGAACGAAACGAAGAAAAAGAGATTTGGAAACTCTCACCGAGTGAGTACGAAAAAGTGTCAGATTCATTGTAAATTTGACGCTCTCAAGCTCAAGAGAAGCACAACTCGTGCATATTCAGCCGTATTTATAATCGCATAATAAACTCCGAACAACTTTAAAACACGCTTATTCATTGAATAAAACAAAAATCGTATTTATAATCATTTTTCGTCAGTGAATAAGGGCTGAATAGCTTAAACGCCAATATGCGTGTTTTAAGCGTGTTTTAGCGCATAAATGTCATTTGATTTTGAGTATTGAGTTGTCATTCAGTGGTTTATTTACAACTTTGAGAATTTTAAAAAAAACTAAAATGGAAATATACATAATTTGGATGTAGTAAATGTGTTTTCAATTGAAAGAAATATGCTGTGTTTTCCTTTTTTGTAAATTGGTTTCTTACAAGTTTTCCAACTTAACACTATATAAAGTGTTTAATTGTTTAAATTTTTTTACTTTTTTATTCATGAAAAGGCAGTAGACATCGAATGATCGAATGTTCATAGCTAGGAAAATATAAACAAAAACAAATTTCTGTTGTCAGTTCAACCATTGAGAAACAAAAATAGAAAGTTTCTTTATGATTTTGACATAAGGGATGAATAACTATAATGGGTGATGAAAAAGATTATAAATAAGGATTTTTTATTCACTGAATAAAGTCTTAATAGGTTCTTATTCACTGCATAACTATTATGCGTTTTAAGCGTGTAATAGCAAAATCTAATAAATACGGCTGATTATGTTTTATGTTCTATCGACAGAGCTGACATACACAGAGTCAGTGAAGACGAACTTTGGTACGTATGACGTGAAGAAGCTATTAATGTTCCTTACAAAAGACAACAAATGCTGATCTTTTATAATTGCCGTTCAAAAGTTGGCCTTGCGCAATTGAGCATAAAAGGTATTTCAGATCCGTTTGAACAAATAATATCACTTTTATTCACTAATCATCTCCTTGCAGATTGAGTCGAAAAACTAATTTCCTTATTGTGAGGAAAAAGCCTCCGAGAATTAAATACCATATCGACTGATGTGTCAAGGAATGCGTTGAGGATTGCGTTGAGCAGGTACAAGGACCAGGGGGTCAATTCCCGATCTGTGAAGCTGTGAAGTGAAAACATTTATCACAGCTTCACCGAAAATTCGATTCTCGATTAATGAAAATCCAACCTCAAATGTCAATTTTTTTTCATATGATAAATTTCTTTTCATTGCCGTATGAGTCGGTGAAAAATTAAATTATGAAAAATGGCCGCAAAACTCAACCGATGAAAAATCCAATTGGAATCCAATTGAAATGAGAGAGAAAATGAGAGAAAACTGTCAGAATTTATCATTTAGAACGTTTTAGTACTTTTTAGATCCGGAATCGCTTAGAGTGGGTTCGTGAATAAAATGAAAAAACTGTATGAAAACTGAAATGATATTTTTTTTTCACTTCACAGTTTCACAGATCGGGAATTGACCCCCAGGGCCTGGATTCTTAAACGCTTGAGACGGCTATCATCCAAATTCAAGGTACCCATCCACACACATACATAGGGTGGCAACAGAGCGGAGAGTGCTGAGGGAATGGTGGGGATCTATAATCTTTTGCCGGTTCCGAACTGCTAATCGAGAAAGAGCTTTTTATGGCAATGAATTAACTATCGGAGGACTTGCTACAAGTGGAAAAACACTTTTGGTTTCTTTTGGGTTTCGAACCACGAACCTCCCGCGAGACCTAAAAAAGGTAGCAAAATTTATAACATGTAATTTTTAATTGATAGCTATTTTTCAAATTGTCAAAGAGTTCAATAAGAGGCATTTCAAAGCTTAACTTAAACCTCTCTTTTGGATTTTTTTTTTTGTTTATATAGCGGATCTGAATATTGTTCAATTAGTTAGACATACTTCGTTTGATGGATGTTGGATGATCGGCTGTAGTTCGAATTCAGACATATTATACTTGCCGTACAGCATTATGACATATATTCTTCCACTCCGTCCAACCTCTGAATTTTTTAAATTATTTGAATACCATCCAACAAAATGGTCAAGCGGTCGTCTGACGTCTGAGGATTCACATTATCCATCATTGGTCGTTCAAACCAAAGTCTTTCCATCTAATTGTTCAGTGTGAAACCCGCTTATGACTTGACAAGCCCCTGAAAACCACTGAAAATGTCGGAATGCTGTGTTTTGCTATGTAGTACCCCGCTCATTGAGATAACTCTTTACAAAATCTCACAACCATAGGCGCTTCTAATCCAGTTTTAAATAGTGTGATGAATAAGACTTCTAAGTGTATGAATTGTGGTTTAATCAGAATATTGTTCTTTTAAATAAGCAAATAATTTATATTGCCAATAAGTACTGAGTACTGACCCAATCGCTACCTGCTCCTGTTCATCTCACATATCGATTTTTTCACAACAGTAAACCTGCCGTATAAATTAGACCATTCAAACACATACACCCACACTTTAAAAACATTTTCTCTTTATTTTTGAAATATCATTTTATTATTTCTGTTGAAAATAAATGCTTTTCTCTTTTTAAAAGCCAATTTATGTTGTTTAATCAAAGCAATACCGTGAATTGATTTAAAAATAATTTCCATTAGTGCTCTTCACATAAAAACACACGAGCGGAACAACGCGTTCACTCACCAAGCCCAAAGGGGGCTAAATTTAAAACAAAAATAATAATATCGAATGGAATAGTAACAGTTTCACCAAAATACTTAATTTTTTTCAATGTTTCAATTCAATTAATTGAATTATTTTGGAAGCCATAAAATTTTTAGTGGGAATAGGAGTAATCCCGAAAGTCTTACTCCCTATAATTAAATTGCTTGTTTGAAACTTTCCAGTTCAAATTCTTATGAATGCAACTTTGCACAACCCATCTGGTGTTGTTAAATTTTTGGTATCATGAGTCCTAGCAACAGCTCAGTCCTTCGTTCACAGATGAGATGAAATTTATGCATGAATGTGTTTTCCAGCGAAACAAAATAAAAACACTCAAAGTTTTCATATCATATAGCGAGAGAGATTTTTCGTATGCGTGTACATTTATAATGAGTTTGGATTTCATTTTCAGACGTGGTGTAGGAATAAAAAAAAACAAGCAGCAAAAACGTGGTAGAGGAACATCAAACAACACTCGTGCATTTTAAAGTAAGCAACTTGTTCCACCTAAGGTTAACTTTTCATATAAAGCAAAGGTACAAAACAACTCTTGTTGAATCACAGTTTTGACAAGCCAGTTGTAGCTACTTGGATTTGCATTCGGAAATGAAAAGTTATAAAATGAAATAAAGTATGTATGGAATGGTATAAAGTTTGGAAATTGTTTTCACCAGAACATGGTTATTTGCAAAGGACGTGAATGAAGTCAGTTTTTGAATGAAGTTAATTTTGTTTGTATTTAGAGAGTGGCTTGATAAATAAGAAAATTAATTCAATCGGCACTGAGATGACATTGATGAGCTCCAAGGCATAAAATATCCAACTCCTTGAGCTTCATTGTGTGTTTTGTGTGTGATTAGATTGCCAAAGAAAGCCTGTTGGGTAGGATATTTCACATTTGGATTGAATCTCTTCTAATTCAGTCACTGTGTCTGGTGAGTTATTTTCAATATAACAAGTTCTGAAGCTTTGTATTAACATTCCTTCCACGGTAATCAGATTCACCCATTCCGAAAATTCTCCAAACGCAAAACCTACTTTGAATTATCAAAGTCAGTCAAGGTATGAGGCACGTTAAGCTCCTTCAACTTCCATCATCTTTTCTTTGGCAATTGCTGACGCTGATGGACGTTTAACTCGTGTAATTGATACAGTTCCCTAATGGGCTTACCATTCTCACTTAAAAACGAACACCCTTTTACTTGGAAACCTTTTGTTTCGATGGAGCATCACATTTCTTACAGTTTTTCTGCTATCAGTAGTAAACCCTTCACACTTCTACTGAAAAAACATTCATCACTCTTTTCTTTGTCTATCATATTTCAAATGCCATCGCCGCGCATAAATTTCTCTAGAGAAACATTAATTTATTGATAGCTGGTTCAGTTGTTGCGAATGAAATATTTATTTCATTTTCAACTACGCCATGTTATACAACTACAACGTTCAAGTCCTGCTTGGTTTTAATCGTGCTAAGCAGTAAGTGTTTGGTTATTCGATTTCCATCAGACGCAGGAGGCATCATGGAACACCCTCGGGCTTTTAACGTAAACAAGCGTAATTGACGTGAACTATTCCGTGCGGGCGAGCAATGCACTGTAGATAGCAGCTGTGTGTATAGGTGCGGCAACTTCTATATGAGCATTTAACAAGGTTATGTTGAAAGTAATAAATGTGAATTTGTTTGAGCGGCAACACCCTCCGGGTGTAATTTATTAAATAGCAATGTTTGCCTTATTTTTGTAAGTTGGGTTTGATGATGGCAATTTCAAATAGCTAGTGGCTTTGAAAAAAAGGATATCCGCAACCCTAATTTGGAGATGAAGGACTTTGCTTGCCTTGAAGGTACGATATAATAATTTCAACTTTGCGTTTCATCTTAAGGTGCTTTTTCTTTGGTATACTTTTTGTTTTTTGTCTTTTGGGGAAATTAAGGTCCTGATTTAAAGGAAATGTTTGTTTTGATTACTTTTGCTCCTTTGTGTCTTTCTAACTGAGAAGCAGGAATCTCTCTCCTTTAATTAGTGTAAATGTCTTAAGGAGGTGAATTCGAATGAGTGAGTGATTGTGAAAATAAAGGGTTTCTTTAGAAAATTGATATTTAGAAAATTGATAAATCGTCCTACAGCATAAAATTAAGGTCTAAGAAAATGAGACCTGAAAAGCAGTGGCAATTATCGTAAAAACTATTTAACATCGCGATGGGACCGAATTTAATAATCTAGTGCTATGTGGAATCTTAAATAATAAAATCAAGTCAGATCTGGTTGTAGATATTTTACCGATTTAAAACCCTGCTTCTACTTATTTTTTCATAGCTGAACTAATTTTTTCCATATATATGTTTGCATTTGGATTATGGTTTCCTTGGTTTGAATCGAAGTAAAGTCGAAAGTTAAAACTAACAACGAATTTTATCAAAAATCTTAGAGAAATGCGTTGAGAATTAAATTTGAGTCACAGAACATTTATAACATCGACGAAACAAGATGCACTCATGTTAAAAAATGCCAGTTGTTTCAAACAGAGGAAAGAAATTTTCCGGACAACTTCGGCATAGCAAATTGAAAATGTAATGATAGTTTTTGTTCTTTCATAACCACATACGTATTAAATAAAACAAACAAAAGCATGATTTTGTATTTGTAATTTTGTAAATGTAATTCTATTTTATAACAATCAGAATAACTAATTAAGTGAAATGTTTCCAAATATGAAATGTCTATACTAGTAAGTGGCATCACTAATACGCACAGCGATCGAAAAACTCTTTGCAGAAAGCTCTTAAATAAAAGCTTCAATGAGATCTTCTGTAGTCCGGTGTACTTCCACAATCAAAAAAGGAACTTATCTAGCGTTTTGAGATTACCGCGGTATTCTGTCGGAAATAATATAGAGTTTGGGCTTGAAGTCTTATCTCGTTGATCATTTCCATCGTCAGTTAAAGTCCTACGCCTTGTGAGTGTTGCCACGAACGAAGAATTAAAGTATTAATTGCATTTGTTAACTTGATCCTTTGCTTTCTTAAAACAAAGTCGAACTTATTTAATAGTTAAATCTTAAAATTTATCTTTTTATTTCCACTTAATTTTAACATTTGCCCTGTTGCCTGTTCAGCGATTGCTGCAGTTCTCAGGCAGCACAACCTGCGGCAGAGACCAAGGCAAAGTTTCGAACTACTTAGTGATTGAATTTCACAAGGGTTCTTGGGATTCAGAATGGAGGACTGCTGAAGATACGGGTCGGATATAAGTCTCACTCCCTCACACTACAAAATCAGATATGAAAATGGACTAATAAAATATTTTTTGCAGTTTTACTAAAATAATTCAAGTATGATCATGTCTCAGCAAGAGAATGGTTAAGTTTCCCAACTATGCGAAGTTATCCCTTTTAAATTTCCTACTTCACATGCGAAACCATACTTCAATTTTGTCTGTGATGAATTTCACGACAGGTCCTAAGACTCTTTTGAGTAAGGCTTTAGGACACTAGAGACTACTTTCTCGTCAGGCAAATCGAAAGCGAAAACTATCAATAGACTCAATGTTTTTCATCAAGAGTTCTTTGGTTTTTTTCAAGGGGGTCATTTATTCAAATACTACCAAACTCCTAACCCTTTCCCGCCCACATCTTTTATACCACGCAGCCGTAGGCTGTTGTTTGGCACGATTTCATTGAAACAATCGAAGGTATTGTAAGTCTGAAAGCTGTTTCGTATTCAAAAAACTTCACAAAAAAAATTTTTTAAGGTAGGAAATCAGTGTGGAAAATAAAACTTTTTTCCAATTCGCTGCCATTTTTTAAAGTTTCAAAATCTTTCAAAAAACCATAGGCATTGCCTGACACACTTAGGCCGCAAGGGCCCATTGTGATAAGAGCTCAAAAAAAAACCAGACACAGGACACAATCGAAATCGGAATAGTAGAAAGTAGAAAAATATGATTGTTTTCATGTTTCACGGGTCACAAGCCGAGAAATCTTCCTCAAAGTCTACTATGTCGCGCTGACAGCGACGCGTCGAGAACATTATTACTAAAAAATTTTTTTCTCTTAAATTTAATAATGTACTAATTAAATAAAAAAACTTTGTGTCAATATCATGCGTAAATGTTTCGCAATACATCGTCAAAAATACGCCCGAAATTCAGGCGCAAAGGTAGAAAAACCCCTTAGTTGTGCTGATACTTCCTTTGACTTATCAGTCTTTAAAAATTTTTTCCAGTCTGAAGTTTAGAAAATACTAAGAGGAGCACTCAGATATATCTTATATACCGACCCATTCCACAACCTTCTTTTGCTGTAGCTTTAAATTTGCTTTAAGATCCGTAGAAAATCCAAAAGACACATCCATGATGAGGAGCCTAAGCAACCAGCTGTCACTATATGTTCGCCGAGTATCTGTAACTAGATTCGAGAACATGTACGACATTCGCAGAAGAAGTCTTCCGAGTTGTCATCTTTTATTAAGAACTCACAATGTGTGATATCACTTGGGCCTAACAGATTTGAATGCTTGGCGGAAGCGGAAGAGAAGTGCCCCTGACAATGAAAACTAGTTTTCGATGGTTTTTTCTGCTACGGGATACCAAAAAATTAAAAGTTTCTTAATAACGTTGTTAAGCGTTTGGTCTACTCCCAATCAACGAAGGCATACTATTAACGGTTGTGCTCTTGACAGATCCATTCCATGATTGAAGCAATCACTGAGAACAGTTGCAGACCAAGCACTGGTTGAGGTGCTGAGAGCTCGAGAAAGCTGTCTTGTCTCCTTGTCTTGTAAGTTCACCAACAATCTTAACCCGTGCTCCCAAGCGAGACTCAAAGAATTTAATCTTGCGACCGCATTCAGAGAGCTCTAACATTGCTCTATAAGGTTGGTCTTGCATTATTAGAGGGCTTGACTGTCGCTCCAAAAAAAAAACAAATACTTCTCCTCATCAAGCCCTTCCTCGTAGCGTGGCTAATATTAATTTCGATAGCGTGAGTCTCCGCTTTGGAGACGCACTTGTTTATGCCTAATGAGGTGTGCAATCGTATGTAATCGCACTCCACGAAGGCTATGCATCCACTATCTGTTTTGGATCCGTCCGTGAAGATCCGATAACAATAATTTCCAGATTCAGATTCTAAAGCGAACCAGTCCTGAACCGAAGGAAAGTTGACCCGCCAGTTTTGACGAAGTTTGGACGTGAGTGAATAGATGTGCTGTTCGCAAAGTTTTCAATACTCCAGTGTGGATTGTGCCAGCGACATCTTTTAAAACGCGAAATGATCCTGAAAGAAGGTACACCCCATGATGAAGGTATAAGGAGGAACTAAGAGAACAAAGTAATTAAGTGTTTACGTAAGAGTTTGTTCCACCATAGCGTCGTATAGATCTAGAAGAAATTTTTTGTTGAGAGACACCATGTTTTGTCAAAGGTTTTCTTACATTGTCAAAAGACTGACAGCGCTTGCAATCAAATTGTAATTAAATCTCGTCAGTAGCCGATCTACGAGATTTTGACTTTGAAACTGAAGGAAAAGATTTGTAGCCTGAGGCTACACGATCAACATATTGCAAGCCTCCGGCTCAAATGCATAATTTTTCAAATTCCTGTCCGTGTTTCAGATGTGACGTTCAGGTGACTTACAGTTCGCTTGGCATTTGGCTTTCAATAAATTTTTTTTTTTATTATTTTATTTCAGAATAGCACACACAAAAACCTTAAAAATGTTTTTTTTAACACTTTGCTTACTTTTAGTGCAGTTTCTGTTTTCTTTCTTCAATTCATTTTCATTTTTTAGGGTCTGTTGATGAAGCTGTCAATTCAATGGCTACTCAAATTGCTTCTCAGCTAGCATGGAATATTCCATACCAGTTGACTTTCAATTTCCAAAAATTTGATTGCCTCTGTAGGAAAACGATATTTCTTAAGTTCCTTGTTTTGTGCTATACTGTTGCTCCTTTAGAAGTTTAGAGTGTTGAAGTAAGTCAGTGATTTAGAAGTGGGCACATTAAATATTCACACAAAATAAATGATTTTTTAAAAATAAGTTTATAACACAAATTTGTATCCTTGGCTTAATGGTTAGCATATATGTTTATTTCGTGAGAGGTTGGAATTCCAGAAGCATCAAAAAATGGTTAATACGGGTATCGCCTTTTGCAAGGAATTGGCAAATTCTCCGAGAGTAATAACTACAAACTGACATGAATCGGCATAAGATAATTGGTCCTGGGAATGCGTCAGACCCGGAGATTTCCATAGCTTTTTTATGACTCAAATCCTGTCATAGAATTGCTCTTCGCTACCAGCTTTTTGAAATTATATCAATTTGAAGTAAGGAGCAATAAAATTGAGGAATTGGGTAGTAGAAATAACACATCTTGTGCATCGGTGTATGTAGGCACATCGAAACAGAAACTGAGAAACCGACTCTCCTTCCACCGCTCTGATATCAACAATGGTGGGGCACAGAAAACTGCACTGGCTTTACATTGTATTGATGAATCACACAAGCCAGATTTTGATAACGTTACAATACTGGACACAGAGAGAAACTATAATAAGAGAATGTTGCTGGAAATGTTGCACATTCTCAACACTAAGAACACAGTCAATAGAAGATCTGACTGTGAAAATCTTAGCAACATATACAGCCAGCTGATCTTCACAACAAATAAAGATCTCCATCGTTAGTTTTTAAAACTTTTTTGTTTGCCAAAATTTTAAATTTAAATTTAATTTGTCGTGGAAATGACTTAAGTGACATTAGTCCATCCTGTATATATTTGTGGAGTTCATTCTTGCTTAGTTTGTTCATTAATTGTGAAAACTAATTTCATGTCTAATTATTGTAAGTTTATTGTTATAACCATTGTGTTCTTGTTGTACAATTTAATTGACAAGTGTTTTTATTTATTCCAAATAAACAGACCTGATGAAGAGCGTATCCATGCTCGAAACGTCGTTAACCATTTAACAAAATTGTTTTTTCTTGACCTTGAGCCTGCTCAAAGACAACTTTATGTAAGGAGCAATATGCATGCACAAGTTCATCAGCTCAAAACCTCCAGGAATCTCTGTTGTCTGATTGCCATAAAACATATCGACTGGAAAATGAGATGCAAAGTGATTCGCGGCTATTAATTCTGAACATCTCAATATAGCCTAGTGAAACGAGTAATTGAACTATTTCTTCCATTATCAATTTCGTCAGAGAAATCTGATATCTGCTTCAGTGGCGTAGCTAGGAAATTTTTCGGGGGGGTTTTTTTTTCCAATTTATTGATATACAATAATAAAGTGCAGAAAATAAGAAGATATGAAAATACACGAAACTATAAATCAGTTCTTCTCTGCTTTGCGCGAATCATTCGATAACTTCTTTCACCTTAATGTCAATGTGCCTGTTAATGCTCATAAGAGCAAGCCCATTCAGCCTATCTTCGCCTGTAGAATTCCTAATCCAATATTTTAGACGCCTCAACGTGGAAAAACTACGCTCGCTAGCAATGGTCGCAGCCAATGTTGCACCTATTTTCAGAAACTTGAAAATGTTTGGAAAAAGTGCATCGTTACAAAGATTTAATGATTCTATAAAAATCTTTGGTTGAGTTTCTGGCCCAACCCAACGTTACACTTCATTTATTACGGTTGAAGCAGCTGCCTCAGTCGCTGCTGGCCATTGATTCATTATTACTTCCACGGTTTCATCAATATTCTCAACGTCTTTCCTGACCAATTTTTCAGGGATGGTATTTCCGATTATTGACAAAATTTTTTTGTGTTTCGCAAATCTGTCAGATATGGATGATATGAAGTGATCCAGGAAAAGTATGAATATTGATGTACGGTAATAATCTTCTGCTAAGCTGCTTTGGTAATTTTCTTTGTGGAACTGGCGTAATAGATCAATGTGATTTAAGCATTGTATTGACTTATGATACATGGACTGCTAGTTGCATTAATTCTCTATATAAAAGTTGGATAATAATGATTGCACTTATTTTTGGTTACACTAGCCCAGGGTTTCCCAAACTATTTTGAGCAACAGACCCCTTTTCCAAAATGAACTGATACCGTAGACTTGGGGGTCAAATTACTTTAAAAATCCTGTCTCGAATTTTTTACTTACTTTTATTGGTACCTATTACGTAAGCAAGTTTCGCAGTAGTGCAGAAAGAAATTTTTTTGAGATAACAATAAAACATGACGTTACGATGATAGCAGGTATGAAATTCAATAAACATGAAGTGTAATTCATAATTTATTAATGCAGGTTTTTAGAAATCGTGCTCTTATTTGAGAACAAATAATAAATTCATGATTTGAAAAATTAATGCGATGGATGAATCTAGCTAGATCTGGTTTAATATTGGTAATTTGCAGCCTTAAGTTCCCGCGTTCGTTGACTTTCAAACGGTTTCTTTTTTACGTCAAAATGTTTGCCACCACACTAAAGTCTTTTTTAACAAAATATGATGATGGAAAAGCGATGAGATATTTTTCAGCAATGTTCCACAATGCAGTATATTGAGTTTCAATGCTGCGCTGCAACCAGAACTTCTGATAGCCTTCGTTGAACTTAAGCTTAAGCTCTTCGTCAGTTTGGATGGTGATCAAATCTTCTTGCATTATCACATTGATTTCTTCCATGGCTATTATACGGTACGAATTTATTACCCACTCAGGAATTTGTAAGTTCAAAATATCCTCAAACCTTTTGGTATAATCTTTGTGAAGTGATCTTGTTTTGATCAAGTAAAGATCGGTCATGTAATCCGTCATAGAATTTTTCAGATTTTCTTCCAAATTCGGATCTTTTTCATTTAGAAACTCCAACACAGACCCAAAAATAGCTGAAAATATTTTAAATTGAAAATTTATTTAAAATAAATTTTTCTCCATTTAATAGCTTTGTCGGTAAAAAAAACGTTCCACTGCCAGAAAAATGGATTCTCCTCTGGTATCAGTTTCCAGATATAATGGTAAAAAGCAGCTCTCGGTACATATTTTCATCTATGATATATCGAACGTATCCTACCAACAGAGTTTCATTGCCGGGTAATGTAGACTCGTCTAACTGGAGAGAGAATCTCTTGGCCTGCAATAAATTGCATAAAATGTTTTCCACGTCGCGACCCATCTCGTCTATTCGTCTCTGAACGGTGTTATTACTCAAGGATATTCTTTTTATAATATGTATCTTGAGCGGGCTTATGCAATGCATTGTTGAGGACCTCTGCAATGGCTGGTAAAATAAGTTGCTCTCCAATTGTGAGAGGCTTCGCCTACTTCGCTTTTAGCAGAGATATATTGTAGGACGCTCGCAAGCCATCAACGTTTTGCATAGGACCGTGATAAGTGGTCCTTCATTTTTGAAGGCTTCATGGCATCGTTACTAAATACTTTTTCACATATGAGACACGTCGGCAAGTGTTGATTTGATGGAGATGAAATAAATCCAAACTTTATGTAGTCCAAACTGTACCTACTGTCTCCTTTTTTTTTCGTGTCTGCGATCACACCGCCAATCTTAAGTAAAAATTATTAATGTTTTTTGGTCTCCGAGCTGCTCAATTGATTATAAATGAATATAAAAAGAAATAGTTTTTTAAATATATAAAAATCTTTATTTAAATAAATAGTCAACTAAATTTTATTTTTAGCGTATGGCAACTTATGTTTTTTTGAGGATGCGACGCGTTTCGGAATCAAGTTCCATCGTCTGGCGCTTTCAACTGTTTGATCTTTGGTGTCTGAGCTTTGTTTTAGATGTTGTTTTTGTTGCTTTTTCATTCTTCTTCTTTTCTTGTCTTCTTTTTGTTTTTGTTATTTCAATGTTATGTTCGTCTTCTTTTATCTTGTTATATGTTTTAGTGCTGTATCATATAATGCATTGTTTTTAAACGTTAGTTTGTCGTTTAGGAGTTTGTCTTGTTCTTTTTTGTTTGATCTATATATTTCAAACTTTTTTTTTTTTGACAAAAACCTTAAGCTATTGCACTTTTGCAACAAAGGTAAGCTTTTAGACGCGTTAGAAGAGTTTGAAATATATAGATCAAACAAAAAAGAACAAGACAAACTCCTAAACGACAAACTAACGTTTAAAAACAATGCATTATATGATACAGCACTAAAACATATAACAAGATAAAAGAAGACGAACATAACATTGAAATAACAAAAACAAAAAGAAGACAAGAAAAGAAGAAGAATGAAAAAGCAACAAAAACAACATCTAAAACAAAGCTCAGACACCAAAGATCAAACAGTTGAAAGCGCCAGACGATGGAACTTGATTCCGAAACGCGTCGCATCCTCAAAAAAACATAAGTTGCCATACGCTAAAAATAAAATTTAGTTGACTATTTATTTAAATAAAGATTTTTATATATTTAAAAAACTATTTCTTTTTATATTCATTTATAATTAAGTAAAAATGTTTAAAACTACTACTTATGTATAATATCACAATTATACAATACTATGTAAATTTTTTTATACACATGTTTAAAATGTTTCATTAAACTTTTCCAGCCGTATTTATTAGATTTCCCTAAATAGCTCTGAACGGATGAATAGTTATGTAGTGAATAGCACTCTATTCTACGTTGCATAAATTCTTATTTATAAACCTATTATAGCAATGATGTGTATTTTCTACCTATTGAACAGCTGGTGCGTAAGAAAACCACCAAAAAGGAAAATCCCAGGTATACTTCACTATCGAAAACAAAACGGTCCCTGAAATCCATCTATGTATCCGCCGGCGTACTAACAGTCCCCTGTCATTTCAAAATAGCGAAGACACAAATTTATTCAGTCTCTATACTACCTAAATCGGCGTTCAGCCTATGTTACGTTCAGAAAGTTTTATAAATAAGGTTTTCTTGTTCAGAGATATTATAAGAGGAACATAGCGCTATTCACCCCCTATTATTGGTTTATAAATAAGGCTGTTCATTTTTAGAATGGCAAAAGTAACGCAACACTATCTTTGAAGTTTAAAATAAGAAAATGTGTTAAGGGGGTCGATTGAAAAACTTTTCGACCCCCAAATCCAGATTTCGTTTTTGTCGACCCCTAAGAAACCGATATCGACCCCAAGTTGTCGATATCGAGCACTTTGGGAATCACTGCACTAGCCAATATCTTACTCTTAATTAAAACACTAACGACATCTGCTGTGATTTAGCTAGCGTGATTATTTAGCAGTGTCAAAAATGTTTCACTAGTTTTCCGCTGAAATGATGCTCGCTAGTATTGCTTAGAATAAGTGGAACCATCTTGAAGTTGGGTCCTAGCAGTCCATGTTTAATAAGTCAATGATTTTAATAAATAGGAGCCTTACTAACGCATTTCAACTGTTTTCTATAGCTCAATGTAGGCAAAACACAAACATACATGTATTTAGATACTGATTTGTGAAAAGCTCGAACTTAAATTTTAAATATGAAAAACAAACTTGCATCAATAAAACAAAAAAAAAAATGAAGCGTTTAAATGATATTCGACTGAAATATTTTCGGGGGGGGGGGGGGGGGGGGGTTTATCCCCAAAACCCCACCCTACGCTACGCCACTGATCTGCTTGCATTTTGGTTTCCTCTGAATTGAAAAATTGGGATTCAAAAATGCCTACCCATCCGGTCACTTTCCAGCTATTAAAACGACATCAAAAAATCACCGGCTCTTTTGGAACTTCATACTAAATTGCGTGTACAAATATTCGTAGGTACATCAAGTATTTATTTCCAATTAAAAAAGGATCAATTGAATTCTATTCAATAACAAATCTAATGTTCCATGTAAATTATTTAAACTCATATCGTTTAGGTACATAATAATACCTCCCATAAACAAGTCAATCGTTATGCTCATTAAAAACCAAAAATTCCAATGAATCGCCATTGACTCCACACAAATTATAATATTTGCTTTGTTTTCATAGGTGAATCGATATTGTTGGTTTAACCACATAACGCTCAATGAAACCATAATAAATTTTAAGCTTCTTACCATAGTCACATTAATTGGTTCCAATTTAAACAAATAAAACCTCAAAATAAGCAAAATACCAAAACTATTTTCAATTAACGCACAAAAGCATTATGTTAAAGTTTCCTGCATTGGGAATTGGATTTGGTCATTGTATTCACAATTAGGTTGTACAATTTGTGATGTATGATGTTATTGAAGTCAACTTGAAGTTTACATAATATTTTTCATTTATACAAAGTACACTGCCAAACACACAAAACGCTCTTGGGTGTTCTTTCCTTTGAACGTTTATATCAAACATGCAAATGAATGCCCCAAATTACGTTTAAACTTTATCTTGCAACAGTTTTGTCTGCCAAAATCTGAGTGAGTGTTCTTGAATCTAGGATGCCTAAGCACACGTTGTTGCACTTGCAAATCGATCAGAACAGATTGTTACATTCGAAAAGGAATCCTTCATTTGATATTCAGTTAAACTTTTCCCCTTCTACTTCTGCTTTTGTTGCTTATTTACGCTCACAGCTGGCAAAAGTTGCACATTTTGTCAGTAAGCTTCGTCGTTGTCGTTGTAGTCATCATCTGCGCTTCGCTTTATGGTAAGCCATGTTATGTATGGCACCACATGTAAAAACAAACACGAAATGCAATACAACTCAAGTAATTAAAAATTCAAGCAAATTACAGCAATATGCATAATGTTTTATTCAGATTTGGATACGTATGTACATACTTATGTGCGGGGTTTGAAGTTAAAGTCCTCGTGCCAATTTTGGGGATATGCTTCGCAAATCCCAATAGACCCGAAGACAGGATTATCATTGCCTTGACAGTTTGCGCACGGTGACAATAATAACTCATCTACAACGCTTGAGTGTTAAGTACAATGTAGAGCAGGAGCGAAGTTGGACTAAGTTACAATTCCCTTGACACTTCCATTGCATGTAGTGGTTACGAACCATAGCCATGGTTTCTGGGAGACAATTTATTAAGTGCTACAATGAATAGGTTTCGCTTTTCGCCGTTCCATGAAACCTTGAGCGTTGTGGCAAATAGTTTCTTCTTAAGCACTTTTGTTCAGCCTGAACCAACTAACGGGCAAGTCATCAGTACTTCACCATAGCATATAACGAAATTAAACACGAACAGCGTTGCCAGACACAACAAAAGGTAACTGCCTGAGGGGAGTCCAGATACTTGTTCTGCAACAGTCTTAAGGATGAGTGAATTGGTATTAGTTTTGGTATGAGACAAGAAAAATCAAAGGAAAATACGATTTTTGGTGAACTAAATAACGGCTATCAACTTCGAACATTCGACTTTGCTGAGTGTGTTCTTGCAAATAAACTGCACAGCGCCTGATAACCAAAAAATACTGCTTATTTCACCTGAGTTGGTAGCTACAGCTGCATACAAAGATTAAGCAAAACGCATACAAAAAAAAAAAATAATCTGAGGTGGTCACGCAGTTCTTCATGTAACGCAACAAGACAAACGTCAGGGGTTGAATCTTAAGCAGCCGAATTGCCTAATAGAAATCATATCAGAGCGACGATGGGACTCATTGTCGAACAGTGTCATAAAAGCACAATCTCCGCATGGATAAGAATAGTTTCAAATGACTTCTATCAGTAGAAAACTATTTGTCATCTTTTCTTCTCATGTTTAAAAACGTGTAACGGGCTTGAGCTCTCATTTCTAAGTGATCATAGTGATCGAACTCACATCGATTCTTTGCGTTTCTGTCACTTCAATGAAAAGACGTAACTGTACCATTAGTAGAAAGTTAAACTAAATTGGGTTCTTTAGTAAAACAGTTCAAAAGTCTTGAAGTTGGTTAAGTTGTATCAGTTTTTGAATCAAAGTGGGATGAGAAAAGACACAGTTGAAAGAATGAGTGTACTGTGGTATCAATTCTAGCACCAAACTGAAATGAGACAATATATGTTAAAATTGTCTATGTTCAATACAAAGAAGAATAACGTATCTTTTCAACTTAAGTTGAGAGTTTGAACGAATGAGTATTGTGGTTTTCAGCATTTGGTAACACTGATTCCTGTTTGAATAGGAATTAGTCAGGATACATCAGATATGGAGAGAAAGGAAGTTTTATTTCCAAACAGAATGAGTGAATTGATGAACTATTACATGGGGTGGTTCAGCAAAGGTATGGAAACCTATGAAATATGAGGTCTAAGGCACTATCAGGGTCTTCAAGCTTGAGCTGATTTCGATTGGCTACCTCAAAAAGCGCTTTTCATGGCTGTGTGTAATTTTTTTCCGCGGACTTGCTAGTTCGTCGCTAAAACCAGTACCATCTTGTGAACTGATGCTTTTGCGATTCGAACCTCGAATCACTCACCTAACAGGCACTGAGTGAATACGAACTAACAATAGCCTCGAAACAAATCTTGGGGGAAGATTCAGGCGAAACGCCTGCTACAACTGATGAGTTTGATAAATAATTGCTGTGCTGGTGTGGTATCAGTTTTGATATAAACGGTCTCAGTTCGGAATGTTGTATAAAGAGCACTGATCATGCAGCTATATGTACTAAATACTGAAAGGAAAGGGGTTGACAGTCCTTGACAAAGAGGGTGTTAGAGACCACAACGCACGATCACACCATCGCTTGACACGGGCATAGACTAAACCTTTGTTCGTAGTGACCTCACGAGCATTATCTGCAACCAAGAAAAAGGGTCAGTGGAAAAAAACCAATGATATAGGAAAAGTTTTATGTGCGAGGTAGCGTTGGTTGCTACCGAAGTAGCAAAAGGTTCACTGACGATTTGATGGCCATATCTTACCCAAAAGTGGGACTTATCATTACATTTTTTTGAAGAAAGTAAGATTATTGTCCTTGATTGCCATTTCTAGAGCATTTGATAATGTTTATAATCTGGCTCTCTTATCGTAAATGCGTACTTTTGGTATCGATGAGACTCTTCTTCGTTGGATGAGAAACTATCTTACGGACCGGACCGTTCAACCCAAGTTGTGTTAGATAGTTTTGAGCCTGATATTCATTTTATAAATGCTGGTGTACCCCAGGGCTCCGTCTTGTGTCCGACTCTCTTCCTTATTCTCATGAATGATCTCTTGTCTGAAACTTCTTTTCCTCTTAATTGATTTGCCCAACCTCTATCTTTTCATATTCGTTTCCGAAGTCACAACCCTGCTCTTCGGATGTGGAACTGGATTAGTTTCGTTTTATTAGCTCATTGAAGTCTGACTTCGAAAGCGTTGTTAAATTATGAAGTGAAAACCGAGTAGAATTCAATGCTTCTAAATACAATTTTGTTATTTGTCGTTAAAACTTTAAAGCTTGAAAGAAGATGTACAGAGAAGCATCCACCAACAGCATATACCTGTGAGGCAGTTGCTGGACTCTGATTTCAATGTCTTTTTATTTCTTGAGCAGAGCAGTTAAGATTGCAGAGCAATACTTCACTTCTTATTCTTGCATTTAAAATTGTATGTTCAATAAAGTCTTTATGGTTTTTTGTTCAGCAACCTTGTTAGTTTTCCTTATTCTTTGTGATTTTATGTGAGGTTATCTAACAGAAGGATTGAAAATTTGGAAGATAATGGGCCCACTCAAATTATTTTTTCTTTGTTCTTCAATGAATCTTTACCGATATGTCAAAGTTCATAAAATGAATATGGAATGTGAACTGATGTAAGTTTTTGTATCGAAACCGAAAGAAAGCAATGCTTTAGAATGTAAAATTCTTGCAAGGAAATATTTCTCTACTGTGGTATGAGTATTGGAACAAGTTCCATAAGTCTGACATGCGATAAAATATGGTTTTACAATTTCATACCCTTCATACTGAAAAGAAAGAAAATATTCGTTCACCGACTTCCGGTCAGTGAATTTGTGCTGTGTTTGGTATGAGACAAGAATAATTTGATTAAACTGCAAGGAGTGGGTATTTATTCTACTCATAAAAAAACATGGACGTAGCTATAAGAAACTACAGCTTTGGTTTGGTGAAATTGGCTAAGTATCAGGTCTGGTTTCGAGCAATATGAGGAAAAAACGGGTTTACTTTTATATGCTCAACTGCATGCAGATGCAAAGCAAGTGAAAAGTTCAAACAACAGATACTTTTGCGCATTTACCCTTCGGAATCAGTGTACCACATTAGGAGAAAAACATAAGAAAATCTGAACTGAAGGGATGGATACTGATGAACAAGTTTTAAGTGTCGAAATTTCAGTCAACTCTTCTGCAACAGCGAAAAATTGTTCAAAACCAAGCAATCGGAATTACCACAGTTATCTTGAGCATCAAATACCAAAAACTGCTTAAAGATATTCCCAAAGTTACAGTCCCACACATGCTTGCATTTTACTCTTTAAATGTTGTGTTCCTATTGCTTGTTGTAAAAGTTTCATAACATCTGGCAGTTCCTTCAACGAGAACGACAAAAGTCTCTGTGGCAGCTTGGTAGAATGTAACTCGAAGCGGGGATAATCCTTTTTCGGTTCAGTGAAGCATACGGTGTGCGACATTTCATATGCAAACCTGTTGTAGGAAGCAAAACGCAGCGCCAGTGGTTTGAACGATGATTTGAACGATGGCGTTGTGTGGTGGTAATAAGAGTTAGGGGTTCGAGTTGGGGTTAATTTCCCTACTACTCTACACCCACCTTGCTGCTCGTTGAGCGTTAGAATGAAAGTGTTGGTTATGGCACCGGAATATGAATTTGTGTGAATCCGTTAGGAAATAATATTTCTAGATGCTGCCTGTCTGCATTTCCGTTTAAAGTTATGCATTCACTGGTAGGTTCGCGTTGCATGGTGGAGAGAATAATTTCGAGGTTTGCCTTTTGATTAATATCTTTGGATTCCTTATGAAACTTAGAAGTAAATGGTTCTCTTTTCTTTATTTTATTTTTCTCTAGGATAATATAGCTTCATGAAAAGAAAAATGAAAAAGAGCTGTAGCGGTGAGCTTAAATCATTTTTGGCAGAGTGTTACGGCGTAATAAATTAAAGTTGCGGTTGCGGAGAAAGAATTTACTTAGGAAGAATTATGTGTGGTGTGTTAGCCTTAGAAGCGGAATGTTCTGACAAGGGGATTGGGAAATGCATTCGAATGTTGTGTTTTAATGTTGGGTTTAATGTCACTTAGTTGTATGCTGTATTGTCGTTGTGAGCAAAAAAGTAGGCAACAACATATTTTTCCCTCTGAAAACCAAGAAAAGGGGTTGCCTTTCATGACTTCACAGTCCAAATTTACTCGACTTAGCCCGAAATGATTATTATTTTCACTCACATTTTTCATTTGCTTAATTGTATCAAATTTAATCCTTTCTCCAAGCGAGCACAATGTTGTTGTGTTAATTTCAACCATAAAAGCCTCATATGCATCAAATCAAATATATTTTCAACAGATTACAAAACAGCCTAAGGGCTACCAAAATGATTTAAGCACCCTTTTGTTCTGAAGTATCCTTTATTCTTTGTTGTAAAACAAATAGATAGAATTTTTACTGCAGAACAATACGAACACAAAAAAATATTGCTGACAGCAATGACAGGTAATTAAAGCCAGATGAATGCGCCCGATTACCATTTATAGCCAATACGAAGAACAATTGAAATGAAAAATAAAGTTTGATATATTCTGGGTAGAGAGGAGAACTCTCACCTCTCAAAATGCTATAAAAAAGTGTATTTATTTTCATTTGATTTTATTGTGTTCTCAATTGAGCCGACTGTGTGCAATTCCTGTCTGTTGCCGTACGAGATAAAAATAAATTTTGTTAAAACATTTGGCAGCGTGTAGAAGGTTTTTCGTTTTTTAATTTGCTGGGGGCCATTTCGTCGTTTTTATATTAAATTGTTGCAGACATTTTTCTTTAGGAGATTCACGAAACGGTTGGAGTTAATTAAGTCGTAGGCATAATTATAAACGTGTTTTAGTATTTTTAACGAAATAAGGGTGTAGTGGGTCTAGGATTTAAGTCCACCGATGACACAAAGCTAAGATTGCTTGTTACGTTATAATACTCGGGTGGCAGAAATAAACAAATTATTTCCAAGAACTCCACTTTCCGCTGGGCTTAAGGCTTGTCTGACCAGCGTAACCAGATCTTTTTGTGGGCGATCTTCAACTCTTTAGGCCGACATTAACAACCTTCTGAATAAATTAGCGTGGAAGTCATTTACTGTCCAACGCTATTTAAGAACATCAAGTTACTAAGAATAAAATTAAATTTTCTAACATACTGTAACGTGCGCTTAGTTCGCAACAATAAAACTTTTCCTTTCAGTTCAATTCTACTACTTTTATTCGATATATACTTTATTCGAAACTCAATCTTTGCACTATCACTTGTAAACAAAAATTCAATCTTGACATTATCACTCTATAATCAGAACTGACTTCTGGTTGCATCAGCGGCCTATTGATATAGAATAAAATTACATTTAGAGCGTTCCAGTAATTTCCACATTGGAGACCTTTCCAGTATTTTGCTGTCAAGCATTTCCCCTCCTGGTATATTTCTACACTCACATGCACTGACCTACAAGCAACGCCTTCTATTAGATGTACATTATAGTGTTGCCGCTTGTGTTTTCGGTTGAACGTATTCGAATACGAAATTGGTATTGAATGTTGGGTGTACATTACAATACGTATACTACATTTCCACCTGAAGTTAAACTAAGTTTTTCCAGGAAGGTTTGAGGAAGGAAGA
This sequence comes from Melanostoma scalare, assembly GCA_949752695.1. NCBI lineage: Eukaryota > Metazoa > Arthropoda > Insecta > Diptera > Syrphidae > Melanostoma > Melanostoma scalare. The sequence goes on from OX456985.1 coordinate 29,800,350, forward strand.
GACACATAAAAGAATAAAAGTAATACTTAAACGAAGATTACATTTCGGTGTAAGCTTGGATCTCAACCATCATTTTGCGTCAATAAATTCGAATTTGGGCGAGCTTTCTCCAATTTTGCACTCAAAGTCGGTTGAGATTCTCTTCGAATTGTTTTACCCTATAAAGACCTTCCCCCTCAGCAACTTTTTAGTAATGTGGTTTAAAAAGTCCATTGAGTCGGATTGTTGATGTCCATCTGTTCAACATATTCCAGTTATCGTAGTGTCGCAATGGGTACTCATTTAGCTATGTTCGTGTCGCAGTAGAGCTCAAACTGCTCGTTGTTGCATCTTCTTCTAAACTAATTGACTTCGCTATTTTTCTATCAAAACGACCAAGGGTTTCCTCATTCGCTTTAGAAAGCAACTCTTCCTGGAATCAAGACAAGGACAAAATCAGATAAAATTAGAGCCTGAATAAAATTTTTTTTCTCAACCATTGCCTTTGTGAAGGAATGTGGGGGACCTATTCTGCCGATTTGGAACGGCTAATCGAGAAAGTGCTGTTCATAGCCATGAATTTACTATCGAAGAACTTTCCAATTCCTCGCGAAAGGTTAAAATCTTCAGAAAACTATCTCGTTTTTTTTGGGATTCGAACCACGAACCTCCCGGCTAACAGGAAGACATACTTGGCATCACGCCAGGGGTACCACTATCAAAGAGTATTACTTCCATGAAAATGTTTCCTCTTCAAGGGAGATTATGTTAACTTCCCACACCATATTAAAAGAAATGGCTTCAAGAAATGCAATGGGGTAGCTGGAACGATATTCTTACTTAAAAAACCTACGCTTTGAGTAGTGATTAACTGATTAGCCGTGCTGCGCTTCCCTAGTTTGTTGATTTATTTGCAGAGCAGATTTCTGTTGAGGTTAAAGCGGGGCTTTCGGGTTTCAGCCTAAAATTAAACACAAGTATGGATTGATTAATTTTATTCGCTCTATTTGTAAAACATTGAGCACATTTTTAAGTATGTTTTAAAAATTTTTCGTGCAGAAATACTGAAGTATAAGCCAGTAACAGAGCTTCCCCCAGAACGCCTTGGGAAAAAGAAACATTTTGCGGTGTTCATTTGCGGTGGCCAAAGATTAGCCCCGGCGTCGTCGTCGGCGTGGCACTTAAAAACACCATGGGTGCTTAGAAATTATACTGGCTATACTGAAATCGTCTTTTTGAATCGAGTTTCCAAAATCTTATTACTATAAATTTGGTTCGCATAAATTAATTTTTTATGCATTGCATTTGAAATAGTGGCAATCAATCGCATAGGGTAGACACAAGCGTCGCTATGCATATATTCAGAGTGCAAGTACACGTATTGTAATAATATCCTCGCACTGCGATGGTATTGTCAGTTTCATCGCAATCCTCTTCGTTCTCTATTCGATCATACGTCTGCTCAATAAAAGTCTCGGTTTCTTCTTCATCACCGCTGTCTTGTGATGGAACTTGCGAATTACCAAAAGTCCCGTTCAACCCAGCCTTTGTGGATAAATATTTTATCGCAGCCGCTGAAGACATGTAAGTATAAAATGTGGTTTGTGGCAGAAATTTTTCGTCTTCCCGGTTTGAGAAAATATATGTTTGAGTGCGAACAGAGACGTCAGACGAATAAGGATATCTACAATCTACATCTCCGCCAACAACTATCACGAATTCCAATTTCGATGAAACACTTTTTACGGTGTTGATCATTAGCACATCGGCATCTTCCGTGACTTGTTTGATCATGAAATTTTCAGCTTCAAATTTGGTCTTCAGCATTCTCATAAGACGATTTTGGTTTGTATCATTGACCAGGAATATATTTTGTGACACAGTCGACATCATCGTCTCGTCAAAAAGTATGTCTACTGAAGCAGCTTTCCGTGATCAGCGTAAAAAAACACGCCGCTTACTCTACCTCAAGGTAGTGTGGAAATGAGTACACTTGGAGTACACTTTGCGGCGCTCGTACATCAAAACTATTGACTTTAGGAAAAAATAGATAGATATGTAAACTGTAAGAAATTGTCTTTAGTTTCATTTTGTATAGTGACTATTTTTATCGTAAAATGAGTCGGGAGGGAGATATTCCCTGAAAACTGATTTAAGGCGCTATTTTTCCAATATGGCGGTGCGAGCGGCAAAATTACGAGATGGCAAAGTTGAAATTCGGATAGAGCACATCAAAATCTATTAAACTGCCAATTTCGAAACTCCCGGAAAACTTTCTAGGTAAAATTACCAAATGACTGTACTAACAGGAGCACTAGAAATATATGAAAAATTTTAATTCATAATTAATTTTTGATGTGCGTTTACGTTTAACTCAACTTCCCAGCTTAATCAAATGTAAAAACTTATTGTACAGATCTTCCATTTATGACTTTAATATTTGAAAATGTTTTAAAGCATCCCAACCAACAAACACTGGTTTTTATTTAACTTAAATGCAATCCTTTTGGCAACATGCCATGTGTGTACTTAAAATCCCAACCACTCACCCGCCTTTTGCTATACTGCAAAAAGTATTAAATGAGATTTTTGTTTTTTACCTCCAAACTAAAAGCACAGGAAACACAAAAATTTTATGAATCGCCATTTCAAATAAAAGACTAAATAAAATTTTACTCCATTTTGATTGCACCTTGTTGAAGTGTAGTACAGTGGAGTGGTGTGGAGTGGGGCACCTATCAGTGGATGGTTTGTATACAGTACACAGTACAGCCTTTCCGGAGACTTTATCCACTTCCATATCTGCTTTTATGTATATAACGCTCAATTGTTTACACTATTGGAAAACGCAACAAGACTTTTTTGAAGTGAAACTTCTTATGCGACTTGCAAACATCCAGCGTTACTTTTCCGTGTTACATGCAGCGTTACACTTCCGTGTTAAACATATTCAGTCGTAAAATGAAAAAGTCGATCAGTGTTGAGTTTTACTCTTTTCTCCAATGAAACGATAGAAAATATCTAAAGTTGAAGTGAAACTTCTTATGCGACTTGCAAACATCCAGCGTTACACTTCCGTGTTACATGCAGCGTTACACTTCCGTGTTAAACATATTCAGTCGTAAAATGAAAAGTCGATCAGTGTTGAGTTTTACTCTTTTCTCCAATGAAACGATAGAAAATATCTAAAGCAGTTTCTTTTAATTTGTATAATATACATAAATGTATGTAAATATGTACATATGTTGATAAGTGCTTACTAAGTGTGTAAATCGATTGAGTTAAATTATTCTAACAAAAAAACCAATTGTTAAGTTTCTCCTCGAATGTGCTGACTGCGGAATTTTATTAGGAAGACAATATACATATGTATGTATGTATGTACAAATCAGAGCTTTTGGTGAGTGGTAACTGTAAGATTTTATTAGAATTTTGATATATGTAGTAATGAGTATGTAGTAGTTAGCGGAGGCATAATCATGTATATATAAGCAATTTCCATTTAAGCCCGGCCCAAAAATGTTCGATCATGTCTAAACATGTTTGATCATGTCTAAACGTGCTTGATCATGTCTAAACATGTTTGATCATGTCTAAACATGTTTGATCATGTCTAAACATGTTTGATCATGTCTAAACATGTTTGATCATGTCTAAACATGTTTGATCATGTCTAAACATGTTTGATCATGTCTAAACATGTTTGATCATGTCTAAACATGTTTGATCATGTCTAAACATGTTTGATCATGTCTAAACATGTTTGATTTTCCAAGTCTCATAAAATGATCAAATTTGTGCAATTTATAAGTGGAATTGTTGAAAGTAGTATTTTTGCACCTCAAACTATACTTAATTTTTTCGGTCTTAACACCCTGAACAGTGTTTTATAACATGTTCAACAAAATTGTTTTTTGCTGTATCAATGGTCACTTTAGCCATAGTTTAGACAACCAATTTCGGTGTCTAAAGTTAGACATTTCTTAGACAGCGATGAAAGTGTTTATAAATACGATTTGGACTTGGACACTGTTCTAATTCTTTTTCTTTTAAAGAAACAATACGAGTTCACTCAAAATAAATTTCTACCCCTTCCTATTTTCATTTTCATATTAGGAAGTTTCACTTCTTCCGCGCGGGGGGACTGCACGCACTATTTTTTTTTTTTGGGAAAATTGACTAGCCTTCCATAGAACGGGAAAAATGAATGTTCAACTATTTATACCAATAGTCTTTGTTTAGGAATTAGAGAGTAGGAAATCACACCGATATGTTTATCTGTCTTAAATAAATGAAAATAGCAGCCTATCAGTGGACTAATAAATTTTAAACTTTTCCAAACCAATAAGGTTGGTTGCATATTCTTTCATTTCAGATGAGTCTGGACCCACACCCCATCGAGTCGCTTCATTTCAAACCCTGCTTGGCAATCGGTATAGCATTGCTCTTTTTTCGCCTACCGTCATTTGTTCGTTTATTTCTGTTTCTGTTTAAGTGCTTTTAAAATTTATGGGGAAGAAATTGTTATTTAAGGAAGAAATAAAAATGTTGTAAAATAATTTTTCCAGTATAAACGTCAGTGCTTGAAGAAGGACCACACAGAGGCGACTTCCCGGGATTACATTTAGCAATTTACTGCCAACGAAATTGTTTCATTAGTAACGATACGACGAAGGTGACGCGACGTGGGAAGCTTTTGAAGTGTTAATTAAGAGCAACTTTATGGTCATCATGAAAAAGCTAACTGTGGCGAAAATCCCGAAGAAATTAACAATAGACTTGGTTGTGAGAAAAATTTTACGTTAATTCCACGTAAACGAAGCCTGTGAAAGTTGAAAGTTTTATTTCAAGTTATTTACAGCTGACGGTATAACTGGAAATATTGTGAGGTCAATTATTATTAAGGCAAAATGTAATACTTCAGTGTAAAGCCATAAAACATTTGATTCCTCAACCAGTTCCATTACCTGTAACTCTAAAGCCATAAGGTGAGCTGGTTCCATGATGATGAATTTGAAATGAACCATTTATTTTCTTCGCAAAGTCCAAGTCATAGCCATTAAGCAACCAATGTTCAGTGGGAAATATATTGACTAATTTAATGCGTCGATAAAGTTGCTGATTTGCTTGAATAACCACGGAAACCTCCTAGGGACAGGTTAAGCTGGGTACATATCCATAAAACTTTACCTGGTGCGTGGGTACACTCAATTTGTGTTTCTCCAGACACCTAAATTCATAGAACTCGCATTGGGAGAAGTATTCGCAACACACAAAGTATGTAGGCGTTTTGAGAAGTGCGGAAGGTTATATGAATAACACGTTTCACTTGCCCCGGGTGGCAGCTCAAAGAGACGTAGAATTCACGTGCATTATTTCATTTCAAGTTACTGGTCTTTGGTTCGATTTGTGAATTCGAACTTTCATCTGGTCTCAACGTTTTGAGGTTTTAGAGAGCTAATGTGACTGATTTTAGCTGATCGTCAAATCGTTTAGCGTTATGAGTGGATCATAAGAGTTTCGGCTTACTCTCTAAGTGGGTCTTTAAGTGGGTCTAATGGTCCACCGAATTCCATTTCTGGAACGAAGTTTTGGAACGGAACACTGTACAATTAGTAGGACAGACTTCGTTTGATCGATGTTGGATAGTCGGATGTAGTTTGCATTCAGACTTGCGTTTAGAAACTTGTCATCCAGCATTGTGACGTATATTCCGCCTGTCCGTCAAACTTTCAAATTTTCAAAAATATTTGAAAACCATCCAAAAAGTAGAACAAGCGGTCGTCTGAGGGTTCACATTATCCAACATTGGTCGTTCAAACCAAAGCCTGTGCAAATAATTATACAGTGTGAAATTTGCTAAGTTTTTTTTTTTTGAATTTTTGACGTTAAAATATATATTCAAGGGACTTCGATTAATTTGAATTTACGCAGAATATTTCCTTTACATTGCCGAATACGAATACATCTTTGGAAATGCCTTGGCTTTCTGGCGACTCTATCGAACAATCACAGGTATTTTTGCAGAGTGTTTTTTTTTGTTTTTGAAATTGAACTTTTATTCCTGTTATTTCTAACTTACGATTATAGGTACTGCAAGGCAAGTTTTGTAATCGTGTAGAAAATAATTTTGAAATAACAATTAAATATGACATTACGATGATAGAGAATACGATAAAAAGTGGGTCCTGCTATTCTGTCTGTCCGTCTGTATGTTAGTATGTCTGTCTGTCCAAATATGGATCTACACTCAGAACCACTTGACCGATTTTGTTCTAATTTTGCAGTCTCTAAGTCTTGAAATAAATAAATGAAATGTTATATTAAAGAAGTCCTAGATAGATGGTTTAAAAGACTACGAATCAACATTTGAACAATTTTAATTTCCTAAATTTTTACTAATTTTGTAAAAAAAAATTACTTTTAATTTGAATTTTTTTCGGTCTAAGGCCTGTATACCTACTTTATTTCTAAAAAACTAATTTTTTTTAAAAAGTGAAAAATAAACAAGTCTTAAAAAAAGACTACTTTAACTATTTTGATTTAATTTTCAGTGTTTATATGTATTAAAAACTGCTTAAAAGTAGCGATGTTAGATTTTTGCTTGAAACCTCTATTATGAACAGCGTTAGACCTAGTACTCAGCCACAATACTTTGATATCCAGTATGTCGCCGGAAAAGGTAAAGACTTAAATGGAGATTGATTTCCACCAAATTCACCATATTGTGACAAGTCTTTCTCATTTACGCTTACATGAAAGTCACTACCAGACTGTAGAACTCTTCAAGTACTACAAATGGAAGCAACTTCTCAACTTTATTCTGTATTTACCCATACTTGAATTCTTATTCCACCAGAGCTTCTTTTCCACCGATCTCTGACGAGTTTCTTGACTCATTTAAAAAATTAGTAATGTGTGCTAAATTCTGATGGTGGAGAAAAGTCAAAGTACATTTTGTGTTTTCACAAAAAAAAAAACAATAATCATTTTATGACGATATGACGATATCATCACTGGTAAAAAGTGTGGTGAATTTTCTGATTCCATATTGCATTTATATTTTAGCGAAAATGAAATATTTTCCCATTATTCAAACGGGGGAGTTGTAAAGGGTCCGCCATCTAACGTTTTTTTCACCTAGTTCTTATTTCGTGAATGGTAACACCTAGCTCATGTCTGATTTGACAAATAAATAGTTTTATCCTTCCGCTGAACAAATATGGTTGTGTATAAATTGAAGAGGAGGATATTGGCAACATTCGGTTTCAACAGGACGGCGCTACGTGCCACACAGCCGAAGCTACACTCGATGTTTTGCACCCTGTTTTTGAAGATCGCATTATCAGCCGCAGAGCTGATATCGTTTGGCCACCTCGGAGCTGCTATTTGACACCGTTGGACTATTATTTGTGGGGTGCCGTAAAAGATAAGCGTTACCCCGACAAGCCAGAGATGACAGTTCACGGTGTAATATGAACTGCTTTCAAATAGAAAATGTAGATGAATTCTAATATTATTATTAGGCTTACATCTGAACTCGAAAATGAACTTCTCTACCCATACGGAAAAGTTGAGGCAGTGCTTTCGTTCCGTTCTCAGGCATTTTTTTTTATCTACGTTCTGTGTGTAAGGACGAACTCTTAAAAGATATATATTACGGAGTTTTCCACTCTAAGATGCCATATGCAATAATCTGCTGGGGTGGAACCGATTCCAACAAAATTCAACCACTTTTCATACTGCAAAAACTCATGATAAGAAAAATATTAAAAAAGTCGCGTTTTCCAATATTTCAGAGCTTAAGGGTTCTTCCTTTACGCCACCTTTATTTCTTTAAGGTATTAAAAATATTCTTTATGAGATCTGGTCATCGCAATCTAAAAGTTCTTAGAAACCATATAACGTACGTGGAAACCATTCATTTTTGGTAAAGATTCCTCACTCACGCAACACTGCTTGTCGTTGATTCTTTAGTGTGGCATCTTGTAGACTTTTTAATGAATTGCCACTATGTCTTAGATCAGAAGCTTCAACATCTAAATTTTTAAAAAACTTGAAATTTTGGAATCACTTATTATGTAATTTGTTAACTTAAATAAAATTGAAGGTATGTACTTTTTATTTTTTCATATTTTTTTCATTCCAAAATTCTTGTAGCTTTTTGAAGGGTCACCCCACACAATATTTTGTAACATATATGCTTTTTCATGAATTCAAAGGTGCATTTAAAACTATTTTTAAAAAATTACAAATGCTTCTGATTTATTTCTCTTCTTTTAATTTATTTATATTTTCAAACATACATTAAATTGTGTAGGAAATAAATAATAAATATACTATGCTATACTATACTATACAATTGACGCTTTAAAGGACAATATTCGTGAAGCCATTGGTGAGAAACAGCTGCACACAATCGACAATGTGCTTAAAAATTGGACCGATCGTGTAGGCTACTGCATGGCCAGCCGAGGCAGCCATTTGAATGAAATTATTTACCATTATTTACCGGAAGGATTGTACTTTCAAATAAAAAAAAAATTTGGGAAAATATACAGTAGTTTATTTTTATGGCATTTTCAAAAAAAAAAAATTATTTGTCGGACCCTATAGTTAGTAATAAACTTATTTCTTCACAGGTGTTACAAGACACCTCCTTGCTTTTTTATTTTTCTTGAGGACTGCAAACGAATTTTTACTCGATTTTATTCTAGACACAACTATGCTTACTAGAGAAGAGTCAATTTAAGGAAAGTAGCTGCGGTCACTGCAAAGTGGAGCTACAGACCAGATCAGTGTCTCCATGGCTCTCCGTCGGAAAAGCAATAGCAACCAAATTATCAGTTGCATTATGATATGCATGTCTGTCTGTAACGTGGGAGTTTGAGGTTCGAGTTCTAAAAAAGAGTACCGCCTTTCGCAAGGAATTAGTCATTCGGGAGTATAGCTACTGCCATGAAATTCCGATTCCGACTTAGACGTTGAGAACCAATTAAAAATTGTAGGTTTTTGAAATGGGTTAAGCCCTGAGGTTTTCCGAAATTTTTTGAGCCACTTAACTATTTATTAATCTTAAATTATTTAACCACATTACCAAAACCAGAAGAAATAATAATAGACGAAACTTGGGAACTACCTTTCTATCATCACCAGCAACGAGGAAGACGGAATTGATTGTGCAATCAACTACAACACCAATTCGCAAAAGTAGCGAAAACCACAAAGGCCAAAGAGGATTGGAACGTACACTATGCAAGCAACAAATGCAGTTCAAACTTAAGTGAAATGTAATGGTTATTGCTACCGAAACGTAGAGGAGAACTTTAACTCATGGGACTTTAAAGCACTTCGAAAACAACTAAGTTAAATTTTCTTTCACTATCTATTGATCTATTCACTCTATAGATGTTCGATGATAAATACTTCGTTGAGTTTTCTTAAAAAAAAATTTTTTTGTGGATAGCTCAGTTACTTGACTCTTTTTGATGAGTTCAATCGTAGGATAATATATTATCCTGTGACTGGGAGCAGCGGGACATTGCCAACATGTAAGCATGATTCTTTGTAAAAGGATCATTTCCGTTTTTCTCTTTAACTTCTGACTTTGAGAATAGATGCTTACACTTGTTAATTTAGCCAATTTTTTTTTTCTTTTCGCTCATGCTTCTTCTCTACGCCAATTGGATCAAAAGACACACTTAATGGAGAAAACAACATGGTAGACTCCAGCATTTTCATTTTCTGTGGATATGTAGAAAAAAAAAAAGAAATGTTTTCATGCTGTGAAATAAATAATTTATTTCTCAGCCTATGCCGCACACAAACGGCCGCAGAGATAGGAACATAAATAAAATAAAAAGGAAAAATGAATTGCTCAAACCAAGCATGGAGCGCCTAATTAAATCCTTCATCTCTTATTACGCTTTCACTTTAGCGTTCTTTTTGTATGCTCACCAGTATTTTTATCCACTTATTTTCATATTTAATTTTCCAAATTTGTATGCATCGCTGGGTATATCCTGCCAGATTGTGTTGCTTTGCTTTCCTTTCTCCACACTTCCGTTTGAAGCAGCAACAACAACAACTAAAAGACGAATAATAATAAAATGTGTTGCTTTTGTTGTTCGTCTTTGTTTGAGTTGCTCTCTAACGGTTTAAAAGAAAATTTAAATATTAAAAAAAAAAAAAAAACAATTTCGAGGCAATATTTTTTCGATGAAATGAATATTTACCTATGCAGCTGCTCACCTTCTTTACGTTTTTGTACAATCCTTTGTACATCTGGGCTGGCAAAGACTATGTCAAGCTTAGTGCAGGGGTCGGCCACCCGCGAATATTTTTCCTTTTTTTTTTTTTAATCTATTTTATCAAACCTCGGTAGGGTTAAGTATTAGAAGGGATAAACCCCGCGATAGCAGACGAATGAAAGAAGCATTTTTACCATCAATTTAGCAACCAGAAGGTTGAAATTTTGCTTTGAATACTTTTGCATAAAAAAAAGAAGCATCAAACGGTCGTTAGGAGTATTCAGGAACCTGGAAACATTCTGCGGATGAAGCTGATGGTTGTTTTTAAAGCAAAAACGTTTGCTATACTTTCGGTTAAGAAATGAATTCAAATGAAAATCATAAAAAACCCTCGGTCCTTTGAGCGTCGGCGTCGGCATGTATGCGAGGTATTTCATCATTGTTTTCAGACTAACTTCATTTAAAGGTTAAGCTTGGGTAAGTTAACTTTTTTTCGACTGTAGAGGATTCGGATTAAACGTGAATTATAATTACTCAACTGAAATAGAGCTTACAGTAGAGTAATTTATTTTCCTGCACAACCTTTCTTACCACAGAGTTGACGGTGGGTGACCTTTTCTTTCACTTGAATAAAAGGTGTGTTTTTTTTTGGTTTCATGTCTCTTGTAGGTGATTAAAGGAAGTGTTATATTTTGTGTAACCTTTACAATGGGTTTTAATGAAATGGAAAGTAGAGAATTCGTTATTTAGTTAATCCAGAATGTGATTTAATATTTATATTTAAGTTCGAGTTCACTAACGAACTTTGCACATCGGTCTGTAGTGTGTTCTCCAAAACTGTTCGTATAGGTACTGCCTCTTAGTATGACTGCAGTGTATTTCATAGTTTCGTTTCTGTTTAAATCCTTTAAAGGGTTGCCACATCTTGCATTATTTATAATATCAAATCACCAAGTGATTCTCGCTGGGTAGTACATTCAGTTCTTAACTGTGTGACTTTGTTAGAAATTATGGTGCTATCTGATTTAACCACAAAAGCTCATTGTCCTCCTACATCATTTAATTAAATTTTAAAGATAACCCTACTGTAGAAAACCGACCAAAAAGTAAGGCAAAAAATACTATTGTGTCCAAAAGGAAGTAAAAACTTTTGGTCTTTTGTCAAGAACATTAAGAACTCGACCACGTCATCGGTTCCAACGCTCGTCTTCAATGACTCTCCGTATGTCAACTCCATCGACAAAGCCAATTTGCTGGCAGCTCAATTTGCTGCTATTTCGACGCTTCCTAATAGCATATTGGCTCCACCAGAGCTCGAGTCTGCAAGTTCTGTGAAGAAGCAGATGTTCTTTCGAACTCGCTCTGTTGCGAGATTCCTCAAAGATCTCTTCTTCTTCTTCTTCTTCTTCATTTCCGGCGTTACGAGTAGTGATCTTGAAGCGATCACAACTCTCCCACTTTTCTGCTTCACACTAGTGATCCGCCTGTGGGGTACGCCGCGTTGATCTCAGAAAGCGTCGGCAAGCCTCCCGGTTTTGGATTGTTCCATGTCTGAGGCCAACCAAATGCTGCTGTTTTTGCATTTGCTTGTACCAGGAGTGTTTTGGCCTGCCTTTTCTTTTTCGTCGCGAATTTGTTGAAACGTTGTACGATATTGCCTTTTGGACGGGGTTCTGCGGATCTCTCCTTTGAACATGACAATACCAACTGAGCCGGTCGTGCTGAATTTTGTCCAAGATGGTACTTTTGACATGAAGGCTTCCACGGATCTTAGTACTTCTAATTCGATCAAGCTTTGTTACTCCTGCTGTCATCCGAAGCATCTTCATTTCGGCTGCCGTCAATTTGCTCTCATACTTTTTGTACATTGTCCAACATTGTGAACCGTATGTCAGAGCTGGACGGACAACTGCTGTGTAGAGTCTTCCCTTCAGCTTAGGGGGCATTTTTCGATCACAGAAGATAGTGGAGTTTTCTCGCCACTTCATCCACCCTACGCTTACTCGATGATTGATGTCGTCATCACAAGTTGCTTCACTATTGATCATAGATCCCAGATATTTAAACTTTTCACACTTGGGAAGCACATTTCCATTCAAATAAATGTCTGGAATAGGCTTGTCTGGATCAGAAAAAGGGCAGCACAGGTATTCAGTCTTTTTTGCGCTAATACGGTTCCCATTTCCTTCCAGAACATCAATCCAAACGTCAAGTGCTCGTTCCAGGGATGTAGGATCCTCGCTTATGATGGCTCCATCGTCAGCAAAGAATAATTGTTGTACTTTATTGTCCGTTACTTTTCCTTCGAGCAAATAATCCAGAACAGCAATAAAGAGCAGTGAACTCAAGACACTTCCCTGATGTACACCTACTGTTATTTGGAATTCTTCGGTGACTCCAGCTGGGCATCTCACTTTTGTAACTGCTCCATCGTACATGTCCATAATTATTCGCACATAGGCTTCAGGAACTCCTCGGTGTCTGAGGGCCACCCATATCAGATCTCGTGGTTGTCGATCGAATGCTTTTTCGAAGTCAACCAACACAATATGCAAATCCTCTAAGGCATCTCGGTGTTTTTCCATAATGATCCTTATACTTTGGATTACGTCTGTAGTTGACTTACCCGCGACAAACCCGCATTGGTCATCAGACAGCCTTATTATTTTCCGCAGTCGGCTATCCAAAACCCGCTCAACGATCTTCATAGTGTGGGACATCAACTTGATCGAACGATAGTTGTCACAGATCTCCTCAAAGATCTCAACATACATAAATCCGCTGGTCCAGATGGTATCCCCGCCGTTATTCTGAAGAGGTGTTCTTCTACGCTGGCAAAACCACTGCGTAAACTCTTCCATCTTTCCTATTCTGCTGGGATTTTTCCGAGCAGATGGAAAACTGCATTTGTCCAGCCGGTCCCTAAAAGAGGTAAATCTTCCTCCTCTTCCAATTACCGTGCAATTGCACTAACGTCCCTTCTTTCCAAGGTCATGGAAACGTTGATAAACCGTCGACTAATGAAATATCTTGAAGAACGAAAGCTTCTTAATGACCGTCAGTACGGCTTTCCTAGCAAACGGTCCACTGGTGATTTGATGGCTTATCTCACCGAAAAGTGGAACCAATTTTTACATTGTTTTGGAGAAAGTAAGATTATTGGGCTTGATATTTCTAAAGCATTTGATAGAGTTTGGCATCAGGCTCTTTTATCGAAAATGCGTGCTTTTGGTATCGATGAGTCTCTTCTTCGTTGGATTAGAAACTACCTTTCCGACCGTTTAATACAAGTTGTATTGGATGGCTTCAAGTCTAATACCCACTTCATAAATGCTGGTGTGCCCCAGTGCTCCGTTTTGTCTCCGACTCTCTTCCTAATATTCATAAATGATCTCTTGTCTGAAACTTCTAATCCGCTTAACTGTTTTGCTGACGACTCGACCCTCAGTTTTTCATATTCGTTTCCAAATTCACGTCCCTGCTCTTCGGATGTGGAACTGTAACGGTTGCGTATGATAAGCTCATTGAATTCTGACCTTGACAGCATTGTTTCATGGGGTCTTATGAACCGAGTAGAATTCAATGCTTCGAAAACTCAATGCTGTCTCTTGTCGTTGAAGCTTAACATTCCCCCATTGCCATTATCCATGAATGGTACCTGCATCCAAGAAACCGAAAAGCTGTCAGAACTTGGTATGTACTTCGTTGGAATGACCAAATATTTGAAGTCGCCGTTTCTTGAGACGATGCAGAAAGTTTTTCACCCCTTCTGATCTGGCTACAATTTATAAGGCCTTCATCCGCCAAAAACTGGAGTATAACTCCCATATCTGGTCAGGTGCTTCTCAAACATCCTTGCGCCTACTTGATAGGGTACAAAATAGAGCGTTAAAATTGATAGGTGATAGTTCAATTGTAGAATCGATTGATTCTCTTGAACATCGTCGAAACGTTGCCTGTCTCACTCTCTTTTATCGCTTTTTCTACAAACAGTGCTCTAGTGAAATAGCCAGTTGCATTCCTCCCCTGAAACAATTTAGCCGCAACACTCGCCTCGCTAGGAATGCTCATCAGTTCTACCTTGAACCCAACTTCGGACGTACAGTCGAGTATACAGATTCGTATTTCAGTCGGACCACCCGTATGTGGAATGCTTTACCTGGCTCTGTGTTTCCACTGCACTACGATTCACAAAAATTCAAAAGCAACGTTCATCGGTGTCTCCTTTCAAATCCTCTCCTATTTTCCTGTGAACTTGCACTGTGTTTTATAACATTAAAAGGGTAGTCATAACCCCTTGATGTGCGCGTAAATTATAAAAAAAAAATTATGAAACATAACACAAGTAAACACGATTTTTGAGTCTGTGTGGTGCTAATTTTGATTAATTATGTCTAACTAAACAAGGAAAAAGTACTTTTGTCTTATAAAGTTTGCTTTTGTTGCAACCAGAACAAAATTTAAAATTATAAGAAAATTTTAATTTTTTAATTCAGTAGAATACAAAAGAAAGAAAAAAAACTTAAATTTATAATATGTTAACTAGCTGTGCCCGCGACTTCGTCCGCGTGGAATAGTGACTTTCAGCAGCATTTTTAACTTTTTAGGAAAAAAAATTCGGTATTTCCAAAAAAAAAACATTCAACCCCTATTTCAACACCTTGTAGCCCTGTTAAAAATACTTTTGAGACCGTTGTTTTTGAATTCCCATTTCCGTTCCCGTGGGAATATATAAGGATAGATAGAATGCTAATTTAATAAAATCTGTTTAGCAGTTTGAACGGGAGACATACGAAAAACATACCGACATAGCTACATTCGCATTTTCAATATTAGTAAAGACTCCCGTTCCCGTGGGAATATGGAGACCGTTTTCGTGGGAATATGTGGATAAGTTAAAGTTAATGTTACTCCGGGATTATGGAGCATTCTAACGGTGTAAGAATTTTTGAAATCGGTGCTGTAGTGTAAAAGTTCCCGTATACGTTCCTGCTCCCGTGCGAATAAAGGGAAAAAATATATAGTCTATGTCTTTCCTCAGGTTCTGAACAATATTTGTTTAAAATTTCATTTAAATCGGTTTATTAGTTTGGGCGGGAGATGGTAACATATACTGTTACACAGAGATAGTGTAGCATTCTAACGGTGGAAGAATTTTTGAAATCGGTGTTGTATATAGGGAGCCGTACGAATATGGGGTTGAATAAGTTTGTATGTTACTCGGGGATAGTGTAGCATTCTAACAGTGAAAGAATTTTTGAAATCGGTGCTGTAGTGTCAAAGTTCCCGTATACGTTCCTGCTCCCGTGGGAATATAGGGAACCGTAGGAATATGGGGATGAATTAGTTTTTATGTTACTCGGGGATAGTGTAGCATTCTAACAGTGATAGAATTTTTGAAATCGGTGCGGTAGAGTCAAAGTTCCCGTATACGTTCCTGCTCCCGTAGGAATATGGGAATGAATTAGTTTGTATGTTACTCGGGGATAGTGTAGCATTCTAACGGTGAAAGAATTTTTGAAATCGGTGCTGTAGTGTCAAAGTTCCCGTATACGTTCCTGCTCCCGTGGGAATATAGGGAACCGTAGGAATATGGGGATGAATTAGTTTTTATGTTACTCGGGGATAATGAAGCATTCTAACAGTGGAAACATTTTTGAAATCGGTGTTGTAGTTTCTAAGTTCCCGTATACGTTCCCGTTCCCATGGGAATTTAGGGATAAATTGTAGCCTATGTGTTATTCTGATGTATAAGCTATATTATTGGAAAGTTTAAGTAGAATCCATTCAGTAGCTTTTGCGTGAAAGAGGAACAAACATACATCCACACATAAAAACTTTCACGTTTATAACATTAGTAGGATTAATTTTATTTATAAGGAACAATAAATTTAAATATTTCATGACGTTTTCTTTGACAACTTATATTAACATCCTTGTTGAACAAATTCCACTGATTTAGCCAGGAAGCTAATATTTCTGCTTGAAGTTTAGGTAGGTTTAAGTCTCTTACCTAGTCAAACTCTTCTGAATTTATAAGATATGGTTCAACTGATACTGATTCGGGTAAAAATTCACTGAATCCGCTACAACCAGACGTTTGAGATAACGGCAGCTGTTCCATCGGTTTTGAACGGGAAGACACATGAAAATGTTCACTGTGGGTTACTGGAGCGGTTGTTAATTGTACATCTGGGTTCTGAATCTTCTTGTCATTTTTGCCAGACCGACGCGACGCTTGCGTGGATCAACTATACAAAAGAAGCAATCATTGATGTGATTAGTGGGCTCCTTCCATATTCTTGGTATTGCGAGCTTCATACATTTTTTTCTCTCCTCGATACCAAGATGAAATAAAATAGCATATTTACATAAATATACACATCAGTTGTAAATTCGTTACAAATCGTAATTTGTTTTTACAATTAGTATCCTTGAAAGTTGTTATGTACTCGCTTAGCTTCTAATGTGTTTTTGCAGTTACCACACGAGAACTTAAGGCCCCATATTTTGTCTTGACTTCGAATAGTAAATTAAAATAAGCTTCAAAAAACTAAAGTTTTTAGGCCTTACTTTAAGGAATTCACCATAAATGTGCGAAAAGAGTTAAGGTTACTTTTACACATTTTGGAAGCCATTTTGGACTTAGCGCAACAAAAATGGCGTCGTTTTTCGGATATGCTCACCCACATAGTGCCCAGACTAGCCGCCGCCCGCAGCCCCGCTTCATGCGTGGTAAAATCGTTGTTCCTCACACGTTCTGTCAAAATCTTAAAATCTTTATTTTCCATTGTAAAATGTACAAAAGCAAACTTCTTTTGTTATGAATAGAGCCTGTGGTTACTTTTAGTTATAGACAAAATAGCAAAACCGAAAAAAAAAAATGTTTGGCGTTTCCTCTAATGAGTTCACTTGAGAAGGAGGAAGAGACAATCCCACACCTCCTCTGCTCTCCTTCAAAAGAAAACTGCATCTAGGAAAATATTCTCTTGATGATCTAAGCGATCTGGCGAACACAAATACCCTTCATCTCTATCGCTTTATCAAAAGCTCCAAATAGTTTTGAAGTGAGGTACTCCCTTACATAATTCTTATGGTATCCCGATGGACCTAATATTGGTCTAAGTGTGTAAGTTATTTTCCTGACAGCCATTTTAACCTAACCAAACCTAAGCTAACGAGATTGATAATATCACCGTTTACACTTTACGACCAGTAGTTCAAAGCTTTCTAAAATATTTGAAAACTTCCCAACCATTTAGACAAGCTGTCGTTTGAGGGTTGACATTAATAAAAATATTGGGGTCGTTCAAAACAAAGTTACTATACTGTGTGAACTGGTCTAATACGACAAGATGATGCTTCCCGAGGAAGCATATTGGAAATTGTTTGATCTTTAGACTTTCCGTCCCATTACATCCGCCTTCATGATAATATTACAAGCTAACAGAGTCGTAGATGAACAGCTTAATATGCACTTAAGTCTACCACATGGCTTTCAAATTTCTTCAAAGCGATGGGTTCCACCATTACAAATGCTAGAAAGACTACTCTTCGACCGCTTGCACGCTTGTACTTGTTGACAGCATCGACTTCTATGTCTTCCACGACAAGTTCCACGATGAAGTTTGTATGTTTTTTTAAAATAAATACGGCAGAAGGCTAAGCCATGCTTAAATGTACTTATGCATCAAAAAGTTACTTTTATAAAATTTTAAAATGATTCAATAAAGTACCAAATAATAAAAAAAAAAAAAAAAAATAAATACAGGACTTACACTTCTGTAAAGAAATTTGCATTAAATTTATATTTAAATTAACGTTTGCAGTAATATTTACATTTACATTAACCTTTACATTTACATTTAAATTTACATTAACGTTTTTATTTACATTTACATTTACGTTTACACTTACATTTACATTTGCATTTACTCTAGCGATGTAACACCTGCATGTAGGTTTTAAATAGAGGCTGCAACGAACAAACAAAGAACAACAGTGAGCCTTAAGAGTCTTTCTTTAGGGACTCTATTTTCACTGAATCGTTTTTTAAAGTAAACGAGAAGCTCCAACTTTTCATCCTTTTTAGGATTATTAAGAGTTCTATGATTTATAAGAACATCAAATCAAAAGCTCTTTTAACGAATTCGTATCCATCTTTTAAAACACTTGTACTGATGAAGCAATGAACCCCGAACTTTTTGTAAACCATTCTCTTGTTTTACTTCAACTCTTGACATCCATTTGACAAACTTTTCTTGTTGTTACATCAAAGTATCTTCATGTTTCTCAAGTGCAAAACACTTGCTTGAACTTTTAGAGTCCTTTTCAAGTGCTTTACAAACTACGATAGGCCACTCATTAACACAGACTCATAAAATGAATTTGCATTTCCATGTGACCCGCGGTTTCATGAAATTCTGTACGAACGAAAAAAAAAGAAGATGAGCAGCATAAATATTTACGTTATTCTGAATCCTTGTAAGAGTATGTTTTGTTGCCATAATACCATATGGCACAACTTGCAAACAAAATCCCCTCCAACCTTGATCCCATAAAGCAGCGAACACAAAGTTTGGAGAGAAGAAACGTAAGGCTTTTATAAAACAGAACTGGATGGATAAGGACTTTATTGTTGCTTTACGAGCGATTGCATGTGCAAAGTTATGTAACCATACACCAGCCAACTCCTACACCATTTAATACCAAAACTACATCACATGCAGGAATCATAAAAAATGTAAAGGAGATATCCCGGAGGTGGTTACAAAAGCCGGGAAACATCATGGTACTCGATGGCATCCCTTAAAGATGAAAATTGGTATACTCTATCCCAAGGGCAAACGTATGGCGATGTATCTCTAAAGTGAATTTGGGACATGTGTGACTGGATACCTCGTCTCTCACTGATCTCCCACTCATTTATACGCCCTGCCTGTCCCATCCTCCCTATACACTCCAATCGTTGAATATCTAGGATCCGCCTGGAGTAAAAGTTGTTACCACCATAAAAGCTGATATGATATCCAAGGTGGGGCACATCAAGCACCGAACTCCGCGTGACTACCGATGTACATACCTACATGCCTAACCTAGTCCTAGTGTGTGTTTTCGTCATTGGGCTGAATTGAATGAACATACTTTTTAGCTTGTTCCATTTTTTAGTGCCCCGTAGGGAGTTTACCAGGAATGTCGACTGTTTTATGTGTGCTTTGGTGTGGTTTTCAAGGAGACATCGTGGTGACAATAATTTTTAAAGTGTTTTTCTCTTCTATCGCGTAACCACCACCACCACCTCCACCGACACCGCTGACTGCCTGTTCCGCGCCATCACCGCTCATCAGGATCTCGTTTGCATCACACACCGAGTACATTTTAATCCAAGGTGATGTCATGGTCTTGGCAAAGGGGCAAACAAAGACGATTCCTTATTGATAAAGAAGGAAAAAGCATTTACCACAGTACGCCATCTTTAATGGATACCCATTTACAACTGGTGTTTTTTTTTTTTGTTTTCGTGGGAGTACGAAGGATGCTAACGCACTTTCAATCTACTCAAAGTTAAATTAAATAAAATACATGCGAGCTCATAAAACAATTAATTGCTTTGTACATATACACCATCTACGTGTGTTGTGGTGGTTCGTAGTAAGTAACTTTTGAGTACGAGGAGCTCTAATAGAGTTGAGAAAATCATTTGAATTCAGGAAAGGACCTCTTTCCTCCATTAAACTTTTGAAAATTAGGTAATTTTAGATCTGCCCGAAAAAGGATTAATGCGTTTGTCGATGAGTGTTGGAGCAATTTATAGAAAACAATTTTCATTAAGTCTCACTGGTTTAAGGAGATTTGTCTTAAATAAGATTAGGCGAGGTGTTTGCTCGGTGATTGAACATGAAATCAGGTTTTTACGCATTAAAAGAGTTTCCAAGTGAGATGTTCTTCAGCAGGAATAATTAAAGGCTGTATGGTGTGCATGTCGATGAGGTTAATGAGGAATAAAGTAACATTTTTCTTAATTTACGGTGAAAGTGGGTGGCTTCGATCAAGGTCAAGATGAAATCTTCTAGGAATGTCACATTTAAAATTTTTGTTGTAAATATGGAAATTATCTGATTCCTAGCTGACTCAACTGAACCTGCTTGCAAACCTACAAGCTCTGATTAAGGAGAAAAATTACCCGGAAATTCTGAGACAGCACTTTCAACAAAATTGAAAGTCAGCAACAAGTCAAGTTAAATAGCAGAAATGAAAATAAGTAACTTCACTCCAAGGCTATGGTAACTTGTTTAGAGCTTGACGAAAAAAATTATGATTTTATATTCTGCACTTCCGCTTTATCATTACCTTTTCAGAAGTATAAGATTCCCTTAAATGCACTGCTCTTAAGCGTCGTTAAAAGGTTGCACTAGTTTATGTTTCAAGAAAAATGTGAGTCATAAGGGCGTACGACCATTAAAGCCATTAAAGTTTTCAATAGCAGGGCGTGAGAGATGGGAAAGAATCGCTTCAAGTGTGCACAGCGTGCGTTTTCCGTAAACAAATACATATACATATATGACAAAATTACAATTCCTGCAGTTTGACTCGAAGTTAGTACCGTTCTGAGTATGCGCTACATTACCTTAACCAGTCTCCCAGTGAAAAAGTGTGTAGGTCTTGGGTCAAAAAATTCGAGTCTTATGGTTTCAAGTCTCAATCAGAAGCCTTTAAGACGCCCATGGTCAACAAGAACAGAAGAATCAGTTAACGAAGTTCGGAATTCATTAAAAATCAGCGGTAGCAATCTGTAACAGTAAATCGGACCGATACTCTGCTATATAACGAGGTTTTTTTCTTATAACATCTGCGTGAATCCTAAGGATATAATCATCGGATATGGTATCAACAAGATGGTGCAACATGACATACATCTGATGCCTCGATAGCAGTTGCAAACGAGAGGTTTCGAAAAAAAGTCATATCACGCCGACATGTCTTTTTTTGTAAGGATACATAAAGAGTAGAGTTTACCACATTAGTTCAACTGCGACTGTCCAGTTGAAGACCGATATCGAAGAAAAAATGGCAACTACTCCAAAAGCAGCTTTTGATAACCTTATAGGACCAGATCGGGGGAATGTTTCCTGTGCGATGGTGCATATCAAGAGAATGTTATTTTGAACGAATAATTTTCTCATGTATACCTTAATTTATTATAATAAAGATTTGTTTGCATAATAATTGCCAATTAGTTCAATGATTTCTTCAAACCCACCCAAATTTGTGGTCCATCCTCCACAAACAAGGAATACACACCAGGGTGGAGTGAAGCTAACTTTTTTTATTATTTTTTTTATTCCTTCTTCTACATAGCAAGGATAGGTGCCATTAGGCATCAAAAGAGGGGAAACCAAGGTTCAGCTCCATCTGAAAATATCTTGAGGGTGCACAACGTACTTGAAAATATGTATGATGGTCCTTTGAAATTATAAGTAAAACATAAATTATTTTGCGGCATTTCGCTGATTTTTTCTTACAAAACCACCCACAACTCACCACGTGAAGGTAGCTGCTTTTGAGTTCAGCCAAAAACCCTTCCCAGCTATCCAACCATTTAAATGTTCTTTTATTCCTATGATGCTCCCACAAAAAACTTTTTTTTGTATTGAACTCAGGCATCTTTTTTCTAGGGGCGATTCTTGGTTCACGGTTCTTGTACCCAAAAACTTCGGCTCACGCGTCAGTTGCCAGCCCTACACATCGTTCTACGCTTTGAGTGTGACATGGAAACCGAGGATAGACTTCATTAGCATAATCCCCGCTATTAACAAGCCTCAAAATTGTTTCATCAGTCAGGAATTTAGTTACAGGAGGCTTAGTTACGTTTATATCCTGCCAATTAATTAAGTCGAAATATACTTTCTGTAACCTTCGATTGATCTTCGTGGGATATCATACCAAAACACTATTAGAGATTTTAGCAGCATTTCTGTCAGATACCCCCGCTCGATCACAAGCAATCCCCAAACTTGGAAGTTTGACTCGCATTTGATTTGTGGTACGTTTAATCTTTTCATTTTTGGCAGGAGAAACGTCACTGTCACTGTCACTGTCAGTTGTCTCTAAACTAGAAGTATCAGGAAGTGTCTCCACAGAAATAGTTTTCTAAACATAAGGCTTATTTTACTTCAGTTTTTTTTCGTTTAGTTTTTCAGCTCTAATAACCTATTCAAATAATCTTTTATGACATCTTGAAATGTTGGTAAGCAAACTCCTTTCAATGGTTCAATCGTCCCAAAAATCAAATCATTAAAATTACGTCGTAATGCCTTCATCTACTTTCAAATTTTCAAAAAAGCCGATATTTTCAAAAAAATGTCTTTTGTTTTAATTTAGAATTTACTTTTAATTCCTAAACTTTCTGGTCAAGCGAAACATAACTCTT
Source organism: Melanostoma scalare (assembly GCA_949752695.1). Taxonomy (NCBI): domain Eukaryota; kingdom Metazoa; phylum Arthropoda; class Insecta; order Diptera; family Syrphidae; genus Melanostoma; species Melanostoma scalare. The sequence goes on from OX456985.1 coordinate 29,823,009, forward strand.
ACATGAGATAAAATAAAAAGAATAATTTTTTTTCCAGCCAAACAAATTGAATTTATTTTTTAGATCTAGCATTTTTTTTTGAGCGCTTGTAGAGTTTATTTGAGCTTAGTTTATCATTCTAATTACGTAGAATTTTTGTTTTATTTATTTACACTACCATATTAAAATATTATTTTACAATGTTGAGGAATATTTCCAAAAAAAAAAAAAAATTGGTGTTGTATTAAAAAAAAAATTTTTAATAGAGTTTTTCCGAATTTTTTCAAGTGTCTTGTGCACCCTCTAAAACCTTTTCGATCGGCTTGAAACTTTTTGTGCTTCATTAAAATTCCATTTGGCATTTTTCCAAATGCAATTACCAATTTCTTTTTTATATCGATTTTCCACTACAGGTATGAATAAAACTTTTGGTTTAAAATCTCTAGTAGAGCAGTTTATAAGAGAAGCAGAGAAGCTGGAAGACACGTTTAGATTTTCATTTGGATACAAAACAAACATTTTTAAAATTGGCATCATTAACACCCTTACCCACCTCCACAAAGTTTCTTCTGTAAATTCAGGTGGGATCAATCATCAGATTTTAAATAAACTGCATCGTCTTTCTTATTCTCTTTTCATTTTTCAAGCTTGCTATCCGATCTAAATTTGGACTCAAATCGAGGGACCTGATAGTTTTGGGAGGCGCCGCGCTGTGAGGACGCACAGACCAAATCATATTCCATCCATAAAAGTAAAGGTTTTTTGGTTTGCTCAAACCTTAATAAAATAAAAACTTTAGGACCCTTACTCTCACGCTATTTATAATTGCATTGCCATTTTCATTTTTCTCGTCCTCTATGCAAAACGGCACCCAACGTCGCTATTTAGGACTGGAATAACATGGAATTCGAAATAAAATAATTACTTTTATTCGAACTTTCCCTTAACTGCTCCAACACACATCAGTCTACAGCAAAAGCGGATGCAGATATGATAAAAGTAAAACCAGAAAAAGGAAAACCTTGACAAACTCGAAAAAGACATTAATCTTTCTTCATTCGGTTTTTCCTTTGCTCAATGTACGTGCTATACAGACATTTTTATATGAATGAAGTACATTTATACGAAAAAAAAAACATTTAACGACACCGCGCGCAGCAGCGGTCCTTCATTTTGATCAAAAGCATTTGGCTTTAATTGAATTTTATATATGCAACCACGGATGAATTGCAAGGATAAATTTTAAAGGATAAGATGCCTTGGCAGTGAATTATGATCCATCTTATGACAAGCAAAGAATCTACTGGAGAGAGTAAGTAAAGTATAAAGTTGACGATGATAATGATAACGACGATGATTATGGTTTCCGGTTGTAAATTTTGCGGAAGGAGATCTTGTGGTTAAGGCATAACGACATTCTGCAAATTAATTTAACACACAAGTATATGCTTTTGCAAAGTTTGCACCAGGGGCTGGTTGTGGGACTTGTTATAACTGAAAAACAGTAACAACGCGCGTAAGAACGAATAAAGTTTAATGCGAAGAAAATTCTAGCAGGCGTAATGGTGTCAACGTGATGGGAATGTTTGTGGAAAGCTTAACCATAAAAAGAAAATTTAATGACTTTGGCTGCAGCTTGTATAATGAATTTAAATGGGTAAGAATTGAACTAAGTATCCTGCTATGTGTATCAGACGACAGTATTCTCAATGTCATGACTTCAATTTGATTAAATTTGCCTTTACATTGTTTAAATGGAGTAGTAAGCAACCCATTATAATTGTTATGATTATAGCAAACTTTTATCAATTTAAAAACACATTTAAAAGCAGACAGTTGTTGTCTAACCGCTGGAATTGGCTTTGGTGGTGCTAAAAGCATTTCGAACGAGAAAAAAGAAAAGCAATATTATAAATTGGAAGTTGAAGTGATAAAAGCTTATTGCTTCAATTGTTTTAATTGAATCTAAATTCCTCATTTGATGAACTGCTGACTTCCAAAACTGTTGCCAAAACTCTAAGGACTTCTGATATTTAAGGCAGGTGGTGTCAGCTGTAGTAAAAAAGAGAAGAAAATGTTGGAAAAAAGAACACTTCGATATAAAATAAAATTTATCAGAAAACAATTGTTTGAGAAGAAAGTTTTTTCCATTTTGAGTTGAGAAAATCAAAAAGTGCTGAGCATGAATTCTAAAAAGAATATTTATATTTTTATTTAAATTTATAATCATATTCATATTTATATATATATTTACATTTATACTCGTATTTTAAAATCATTAGCTTTATCTTTAGCTAGTCAATCCTTAGCACTTTTGAAATTCTCTTTTTTCTGTTGGAAAATCTGCGGCAATCACACCTTAATACCGGTCCATTGTAATACCAGATAGCAACCTTCTTTTATTATAGCTTTTCGGATGTTCAGAGAAAAGTCAAACGACGTTGCCATGATAAGTAACCTAGGTTACCAGCTCTCACCATACCCGAGTATGCAGGACATTCACAGAGAAAGTGCTCCGCGGTGTCATCATCTTCTCCACAGGATTCACAGAGCCTAATACGTTTAAAAGCTTGGCAAAAGAGAAGTGTCCCGTGGCAATGCCAATAAGCTTTCTACATTTTTTTTCTGCTACGGGATAGCAGAATTGTGGCAGTTTTCTTATTCAAGTTGGGGAGCATACGTTTGGTCGGTCTTCATCCAGTGAATGCATGCCATCTACGGTTGTGTTCTTGAAAGATCCAATCATTGATTGAAGCCCTCACTGAGGACAACAGGAGGCCAAGTGACAGGTCAAGGGAAAGCTGTCTGAGATCTCGTCTCCAGCTATGCCGTGATGGCCTGGAACCCAAAAGAAGACTTAAGGAATTTAGTCTTCCGACCGCATTTAGAGAACTCTTGCATTCCTTGACCACTTTCGAAGAAGATAGAGGATTGAAAAGGGCCTTAAGCACAGCTTGACTCTCGCTGCAAGCACAAATACTCCTCTTCATCCAGCCATTGCTCGTAACGAAGTTTATAGCCATTTGGATATCATACACCTCCGCTTGGAAGACGTATGCATATGAGCCTAAAGAAGCGTGCGTGGCACCAGCGCCAGATCCATCATCGGTTTTGAAACCATCAGCAAAGATTCGATAACAATGCTTTCCTAGCTCAGCTTCTAGAATGGAACAGTCTTGAACAGAGGGAAATTTCACAGCGTATTTTTGTCGGAGTTTGAGCCTTGGGATTGTCGTGTCAGATGGCATATCCATTAGACGTAATTCAAAGGATATGCTCCCCAAAATTCCAGTGCGAATAGTGCCAGAGACCACATCTCTTTAAACGAGAAATAGTCTTGAGAGTACACCTCATGATGTCAGTATCAAGGGGAGGATGGTTCAGCAATGCGTCGAGAGCTGCAGCCAGAGGGCTGGGTAAGACCCTAGTTCAGCCGATATACATATTGTTCTTTGAAATTTGGGGAACGACGCCACCGCCGACGCAATTACGAACTTACGCGAGACCTTATTCCACCATACAACTGACGCATAGGAGATCAATGGTCTTATCCGTTTAGATCCAAAATACCTTTTTCGATGAACCCCAAAGGTCTTTAACTCGACATGTTTAGACCAAAAAAGCTTGTTATCTAGGATAACTCTTATATGTTTGACTTCATTTGAGAAGGGGATGTTGACACCTTTGTATGGTACCCGTGGTGTGATGGATAGCATGTCCGCCTGTTAATCCAGAGGTTCGAGTTCGAATCCCAACAGAGGCAAAAATGTTTTTTCCACGGGTATCGCCTTTCGCGAGGAATTGGCAAGTCCTCCGTTAGTATTCACAATGGACCTAATATTGGTCTAAGTGTGTCAGTTTGTTTTCCTGACAGCCATTTAAACCTAACCTCCGTTAGTATTCATTGCCATGAAAAGCGCTTACTCGATTAGCCGTTCGGAACCGGCAGAAAATTGTAGGTCAACTTCATTCCCTCAAAAGGCATGGTTGTGAGAAATGCGCTAGGCCCAGGGGCTCCTCGCTCTGTAGCGCCACCCTATTTATTTTTATTTTTATTTAATGTTGACACCTTTAAGTTTTAGTTGTGTCAACCCAGTCAATTTTCTTGACGGAGAGACCGTTTCCAACACACTAGGTGTCAATGCGGTTTAGCGTAGCATGTGCACTGGCACAGCTTGGCAGCTGGATCCAATGGAGAGTACGTCTCGTGTACGTCTACGTGTACGTCTGATCCATTAAGTATTACAAGTAGAGTGTCGATCAGCTTTCAATACAGAAGGGGAGATAGAACGCCACCTTGTGGACAACCCTTATTTACTCCTGTTGCGCGCATTCAATTATGCTAAGAATATTTTTAAATAGTGGAAATATTTTTCAAAGTAGGTAGCAAAAGGTTTATACTTTCCTACTACATAGCTGGATAAACACCGTCAGTTCCAGGTGACTCGAAGCTATCAAAAGATTCTATGGCATATTGATGTCCTCGCAACTAACGATGACGAGAACCAGGAGCGTCGAGTGGATTTACTGGATTCACCTAATCTAAAGAAACAAATTGTTTTGATTCGATTGATGCCCGGTTTCTTGCAAAATGAGTTTCCAGCATAAGACTAAATATCTCTGATTTGGAATCACTAAAAAAACCGTCTGATTTTCTGAGTGTTGCTAGTCTATTAACCTTGCTCCTTTTGAGAGTTTTAGTAGGTCGGCTAGATTCACTGACTACGATTCACAAAATTCTTTGTAAGAAGAATTCTTTTATCTTCTAACTAACCAATTATAAAGTCCTTCTGTTTAAATTTTAAGCATCTATTTAAAGAATAAGTAGGTAAGGTCTAAAGCAAAGCTTTTCAAATGCTCCACACAACATTTGAATATTCCTTGTGTACGTTTAGCGATAAGCCTGGTGGCACTGTTTTGGTGACTGTGAATGTTATCTACGAAATACCAAAATACTTTCACCTGCTTTCTTTGAACCCCTTCATACCTGTTTCCAACGTTACTTTGGTCGTTTCCAGTATGTGAAATTACAAAACTTTTTGAAATGCATAATTTATGCGATTAAATTCAAAACTACCAACCAGCAAACATTGCTGCCAAATAAAAAGGAACCATGACTACACACAACTACCTCAAACTAACCTGACCTCTGTATGCACAGTCTTCGTGCATAAAGAACATCAAAGCGTACCGCAGCTTCACAATAGTTGGTTGCCTGGTGCTTGCATCCCATCCCGATCACCAAGACCGAGTGCTTGCTAATGCAATAAATTCATGTCCTCGTAAGTCATAATTAAAACGAATTATAATTTCCAATTAAACAGATGAGGTGTTATTGCTGTCTGGGTGGTGTATATGGTCTACTTAGATGTTGCTTCTGGTTTCTGTAGCATCCTCGATGGCTTATCGCATGGCAAAACTTTTTCAATGTTTCTCCCAAAGCGTTGCTGTTGGAACGTTAAATAAATTTCCATGATACTAGATACAAATTTTCGCTGCAAGCACGAGGAGGGATTGTGCACTCCACTGACAAACAGAATCTTCGGTTCATGAACACTACAGCAACCGCATGAAGGAAATTAATTATATCAAATATCCTTTATTTTCAAGCAGCTGTATATACATACTTAAATAGAAAAAAAGTGATAGCGAACAAGTACCTTGGCAAAGGATTGTGGAAATAGAATATCCGTGAAAAGTCCTTGCATCTGCAATAATTGAATCTGTTTTAACGAAGACGTGTTTATTTTACTCAATTGAAAAATTGGCTGCCGCGTTAAATCCACCTGCAGGATGTACTGCGCTCGTAAGAGAAGGAAGCAGGAACTAACAGCAGGATATGAGAAAAGTGTTATCGGTGATATAGAAAGGGTTTTGTTGCAACCGGGTTGAGTTTATGGGGGAACAGAACTTTCTGTCTCAAGATGTTGATACTGCAGAAATTATTTATAGCAAAGATCCGCTTCGGTAGATAATTGGTTCGGAAGGAAGTTTGTCATGAATCGTAAGATAATACCATAAAAATATGAACTGGGTTTAGTTAGGGATAGAGTTCCCATTGTTCTACTATAACGAACTTAACCTTTTTTATCTGTAAGGATTAATGCAAGCAAGTTCTCCTTAAAAAATCGTTTAAAAAGCTGTAATTACGGCAATTAAGAACGTCTACGTATAAGCCACTTCCATCTGCTATAAGTTCCTTGTAATGAAAATAGTCAACTCCGAACTGACATTGATCTCATTTCTCATCGGGTACTACGGATACGGGCAAATTGTATGACCTTGTAGTCCTCCTTGTTTTTTCATCTATGCATTGTTAGATACTTTAGTCTGACATTGTTAGATACTTTAGTATGACTGAAAATAGAGAGGGAGTATTATCCTTGCTTGTCAGAATTATAATTAATAGTGAATCGTGTTTTTAATATACCAAATCAATGTTTGACCAGACAAATCAAATGTTTCGTAATTTTCAGGCTGGACACCGGTGGGAACAGTAATGAAGTCCGAAAGTTTTAAAAAACATATGGAGATGCCAATTTGTCAAAGTCTTCCAAACTAAAATGATCGCCTTAAAGAGGTTTTAGACGATCAGTTATTAGTTCAGCTAAAACAGTGGATGTATTTAGACATCAGTTCAGCTTTCATTTTACTTGTAAGCAGCCAAAAGTCCATCAGTTTCAGTTTTGCATTTAGAAATTAGGGATCGAATTACCGCTCACGTGATCGAGTAATACGTGACTGAATTACGTGTTTTTGGAATTACCTCTCACGTTAACGAGCAATTTAGTACCAAAATTAGACATTCTTTCTTAAGTATTAGAACGAATTAAAGTCGATATATGAACAGCAGACTGATTTTGTGTAATACGGAGTTGATTTTGAAAGACAAACAGTACTCACTCACTCGATTACGAGTGCGGTAGTTCGATCACAGTTTAACTGATAGCTCAACTGAAACTGAAATGTTCTTCTAAGCGCCTTAAATTCGATTATCTACACTTTGCATCTGCGCCTCTAATGGTCTTTCTTATTTATGTATTCTCCAAAAGCATTTTCATCAGTATTTTGAAAAACATATGTGTTTACTCAAGCAAATACTTCATTTTGTTTTTGACTCATAATTATTATCTATACAGTGTTGAGGGCAAAAAGCATCTCCAATTACCCGAGTTTTGCATTGTTCTATTTCTCAGGCCTTACAAATGCTGGTGTTGTTGCATTTTTTTTGTAGTGGGAATAATGTATTCTGCCTTCCTCCAAGAAATCGAGACTGTTTGGTCGAATACATTGACTCTACCTTTGGTTTGATTTTAGTCAAGTATCATTACCTTCTTATTTTGATACCCAGAAGTGGTTTTTCACATTTATGTTGCGTTGGTATCAAAACCACTTGCTTGTTTGGTTTAGGAACATACTCACCAACACCATTTTTTCAGAAAATTTAAAGACAAATGAATGAACTGGACGGCCCTGCCTTTAGCTGCTGAATTTTAGAGCTTCTTTATGGTAATCCAGAATCTTCTTTGCTACAAAAGACTTCACAGCACCAAACCACCCACCAAGTTCGGTACTTTGGTCACAGCTTTTAGTGCAGATTTAAAACTTCAATGATACCCCGTTGAGCTTTCTTTTAACCTCCAAAACTTGAAGCCGCATGGTCTGGTTCACTTCATACAAAGTAGAGAACAGACTCCTGATGCTTGCGTCTGATTGAATAGTTAAAACGAAGAAAGGCATTGATTATTTCAAGTTGACACCTAAGAAGAGGTGGGCCTCCTCGTTAGGGGTTGTGCGTGAAGTTAACTATACTCAACCACGTAAAAAACACTTGGTTTCGAAACAACAAGCAGCCTCGGATAACAACTATAATTTCAACGTTGACGACTCAATCTAATGAAATAAAAAGGACAAAAACCTCCGGATCTGCACGTGGAACGTAGGATCCCTTTACGGATTACGTGCAGCTGGAGAATTATGGACGCCCTGGACTGCAGCAATGCAAACATAAACGCCATCCTAGAAGTTCGATGCAATGGGCCGAGGATATAGAAGATGAAATACAGAAACATTTATTATGGCGACTGCTACAAACAACAAACAGAAACAACGCTTATTTGTGTGCGTTTGAAAACTAGTAGCAGCAATGCCAACAAGCCATCAGAACCACTGCCTCCGAGGTTCTGTGTTTCACTCGCCCCCCAAAGAAAATCCTTGGTTCGATGAAGTATGCTGACAGGCAAATGCAGCCAAATGTTGATGGAAATGAGAACAAGGGCTGATTTTGACCAGATGAACGAGATCTACAAGAAGAAAAGAGGGAAAGAACACCGAATTCCAAAAAAAAAGAAGCAACGTGAGAGGCGCTCGTTTGAGGAAATAGAGCGATGCCATGACAGGAATGAGGCTCGGAAGTTTTACCGAAAGGTAAAAAGATCCAGCTAGGGTGGCAAAGCCAAAATTCAAGACTGTAAGGACCTTCAGGAAAACACAGTAATATAGACGCAGTCGCTACTTAGGAGTTGGAAAGACCACTTCTGCAGGATGATGATCAATGTGGTTTTTGAACAGAAGAGTCACTAAAGACCAAATTTTCACATTAGGGCAGATCTTTGAAAAATTCGAGAATATAAAATCGATATACACCATCTTTTTATCGATTTAAAGTCGCGTTTGACAGTATTTTCAAAGATCTCAGCAAGACCGTTAATGTCCAAAAAGGTTTAGACGAGGCGATAAACTCTCGTGCGATTTCTTTAACATCATACTTGGAAAGATAGTAGAAAACTCAAACGTCAACATCAGAGGAACAATATTTCAAAAGTCTGTACAATTACTCGCTTACGCAGACGATATTGACGTAAAGGGCAGAAAAAAGAGTGATGTCATAGGTGCTTTTGCAAGTATTGAAACAGAAGCGGCAAAAATGGGTTTGATGGTTAATGAGGGCAAAACGAAGCATATGTTGTCATCAAACAAGGACACAGAACATTGACGAATTGGACAAAACGTCACAATAGACAGACATAACTTCGAGGTAGTACAGGACTTCGTCTACCTATGCACACGGAAAACAACATTAGTTCGGAGATCAAACGGAGAATAACTCTTCTTCTTTGGGTTAAGAAGACAATCGAGAAACAAAACCCTCTCTAAAAATACCAATGTAACCCGTCAGAACCCCCTAATCCTCCCAGTTCTTCGGCGCAGAAACGTGGACCTTGTCGAAAGCGGGTGAGGAAACCCTTTACAAATAAATATTGTTTGTCCATACCTTAGGTCCAATTGCTATTGTTGTTATTACTGCGTCTTATTTCATTTCATTTCGTCTCTCAACAGTCCGGTCAATTTTGCTATCATAAGAGGGGTACCCCTGTAAGATTTCCCAGAAAATCTGAAAAAAAAACCATCTTCGCGACATTTGTGCTTGAATAAAATTCTTTGCAGCAACGGGATCGATAGGGACTTTTCAAAATTTCATAGCAATGGTGTTCCTTACATCTCAGGTTTTGTTACTTACAAATTGAGATTTTCAAGCGAATCCGCAATAAGGATTTTGCTATTTGTTCTCAAATATTGAAAATAGATTATATAGCTGATCTTTAATTTAGGATATCACTTTAGTTTTTATGAATAGGGTTAGTTATTTTAAGCAGATGTAACTCTAACTTTCTAATAGTTAACCATACTTACATAGATGCAAAGTTCATTTTTCTAAATGGACTTTTGCCTATTCTACGACCCTATTCACATTTTATAGTTCAAAACACCGAACGAATTATATTTTGTAAATGTCCCAAACACCTTAAAGGTAGGTTCTCTCAAATATTTTTAAGTTCTAGTCGTAAACGGAATTTGCATTACCCCATTTGCCCATTACTACACTCGTATTACAAAGGAGATTCCTTCAATTCGCCTGCAGTGAGAACAAAAGCAGTTGATTATTCCTGTTTTAAGATGGCTTAATATACTCGTACTCTCATCCGAATGTTTACTTTGAGATTTTTTTTTATAGTTCCAGGCTAAAAGGGAAACACACTCACATTACAAGGAGCTTAAATATTTCACTGATTTATTTATTTATGTACGCTTGTGAGGGTTAAACGTTAAATGTTGCACAAGCTAGCACCGTCCATAAAAACATGCACATATACGTTCACATGGAATATCTGATGGTATGACGAAGGAAAATTAAGACTTTCTTCTTTTTTTTTAACTTTCATCCTCTAGATAAATTCAGGTCGGATTTTATGATTTTCTTGAGGATAAACCAGCCGACTGCGTAAATGCTTTATAGCCCAGGCAGAAGTAATCTACTCTCCATGTTTGGGGGTAGCGCAGGCAGTAGCAGCAGCATCAGCAGCAACACCAAGCCATAAAATTCAACGTCATTTTGAGGAAATTCACCTTTAGACTTTGGGCATGGGATTGGGTTTGGGATTTAATCTAAGGAAAAGAGTAAATATTTGATTTGCAAGCAAGCCGACTCTCCTCGTTGAGTCTCTGAACTCTTAACTCTTAAGTGTCCTTATCGGCCAGATGATGCTTTCATCAGTTGTCTTGACCTTTTGTAACGGTCAATTGGATTTGTTGCTCTTTCTTGGCTGAGTTGACATATATATTCTAACGACGGAAGCTAAATTGGAATTTATAAATTCTTTAAAAGGACTTTCAGACACTTTGGGAATATTGGATGAGCCAGTAATAGAGTGGAATGGTTTTCCAGTTGATGATTATTTAAGGAGAGTCTTAGAATAATAAATGTTGCATACAACAGACTAACTCCTCTAATCAATTCAAAGCACTGCTGTAGCCTTTGATTGATTCAGTAAGTGGGTTCTAATATAACAAAAGGACTCTGCTTTCTAAATCTATTTGTTTATTTGGTTTTCACTGCAAGGACTCCGACGAGCAGAAATGACAGATTTTGTGACTAAATACCAATGTCAATGACTATTTTCAAAATGCAAATAGAGAAATCACATTTCGTCGACTCAAAATTGGGTCAAATGAAATTCAATTATCATACTTTTGTTAATGCCTCTCACAAAATTTAAAGCAAAAGTGAATTCATTCCGTTGGTAAGCCCGCATCTATTCCGCAATTACCATAATGCATTCGTTTTAAAATTGAGTGCAAAATGCAAAAATACCTAACGAACAACAAAAGCTGGGTAACACTACTTTCAATGGATCCGACCACCATTAATTACGCCACTTACCGTTAATGTATCCCTGAGTGAGAAGCAAATTATTTAAATTCATTAATTTCAATAATGAAAATAAACCGCAGCACTACGTTGCAATGACAGTAGAGGACAGTATAGAGAAGAGAAGCTGATTCTCATTCTGGGATGTACTCGCACATGTAGCTTTGGTATGTAGCCAAACATTTAGTAAACTTAAATTGTCCTTAAATGATACCGACGTAAATAAAAAAAAGATTAAATAAAATGCATCTCTTTTCAGCACACTCATTTTTATATTTACAACAACGCTGACAGCTGACCACCACATCCAGAAACATTTCCAACCCATCGGAAAAATGCAGAAAATCCATTAAGGGACGGAAATTATAAGCCAACATCAGGTCTTATCGCCCTCTTCCATCGAATTTAATTTTCGTTTTTGGCTTCCACGTGAGTTGTTCACACTTTCACTTAGAACGACTGCGAAATTGGATCCTCGGCAATCCAAAGTCAAACCGTATCACAAGTAATTATCTTAATTTAATTACAAAGAACGAGAGCTTTGCCATTTGGTGGCGCCACACCGGCCAATGTGATGCCCAATGAACTTGCACGATGTTTTCATATATAGTTTGCGATTTTATTTGGGCAGTTTTATTTTTGATGATGGGTTTTATTGCAGATTTGTTTGAAATGAGATAAACGATGATGACGCATGATGATATAAAGAGAAGATAGCTCTGTTCAAGTTGTAGCCGCAACGGTATCGAAATGAGTTGATGATAAATTCCATTCACTTATTTGGGGGTTTTATTGGCAGGATTGTTCATTGATTTTTGTTGAGCTTGATGTTTATTATGGGTTAAGGAATTTCATTCCTAATTGGAAAACTGGATGAATCATAGAGTTTGTGAAGGCTAGCGAACGAGAAGATTTCCGAATTAGATTTGGCTTTCATTTAATTAAGGTAGCTGTGCATGCGTATCTTCTTCATAAAGGGAAATAAATAAGAAAATAAATCAAATGATAATACTACTGGAAAACATATAAATAATAGGAGAACAACAAGGAAAGCACGAATCAATCTGAAAGCATCTTGCTTTGAACTTTTGCTTTAGTGATTGAAATCGAAAATTTAGTAAGAAATTCAAGACAACTTCGTCTATGAGTCAAAATGAAGTTAAATGAAATACTTTCTTATTACTTAATGTTGATACAGAATAGTTTCAGCTTAAGCTGTAATACATGTGGTACCCGTGGCGTGATGGTTAGCATGTCCACCTGCTAACCCAGAGGTACGAGGTTCGAATCCCAGTAGAGGCACGGGTATCGCCTCTCGCGAGGTATTGGCAAGTCCTCCGTTAATAAATTCATTGCCATGAAAAGCGCTTTCTCAATTAGCCGTTCGGAAACGGCAGAAAATTGTAGGTCCCTCCATTCCCTCACAAGGCATGGTAGTGAGGAATGCGCTAGGCCCAGGGGCTCCTCGCTCTGTTGCGCCACCCTATTCATTCATTCAAGCTGTAATACATTCGCATTTGCAGTTAAATTTTGAGCCATTGCTCCATACTTATATTTAAAGGACAAACGGTGACGTAGTGATAGTTTTGGCAATAGAGCAACATCTTACTTCTCTCCTGCATACAAATTTCCACCAGGGCAGCCATTCGTATCAAAGCTATCTCCTAATGAACCTGTAACAACATTGGTCACTCAACAAGACTGAACTTGTTCGGAACAATCCTAAGTCACTCCTGCTACAACATCCCCCAATTAGTCGCTGAAAATAAGTTTCTAGTCTCTATTCCACCGAGAACAATCAGGAAAGATTTTTTTTTTTTTTTATATAATTAGAGCACACATGAAGGGCTTATGCCTACTTTTATAATGTTATAGAACACAGTGCGAGCATTTAGGAAAATAGGAGAGGACTTGAAAGGAGACACCGATGCACGTTGCTTTTGAACTTTTGTGAATCGTAATGTGAGGGAAAAACAGGGTCATTTAGAGCATTCCACATTCGGGTGGTGCGACTAAAATAAGAATCTCTGTACTTGACTACCCCCGAAGTTGGGCTCAAGGTAAAACTGATGAGCATTCCTAGCGAGGCGGGTGTTGTGGCTAAATTGTTTCAGGGGAGGAATGCAGCGGGTCGGCTGCGGGGTGTACTCAGGCAGTAGCGTGATATCCTCAGCAAATGTCCGGATCTTCTCAGACAGTCAAACAGCTCCCGGTACACGCAACTTTGAGAGCGCTAACCCCAATTTTCGTTGAAAAGCATTAAAAGCGTAGTTCTCACTAAGCAGAACTAAGAATGTTGCAAAAATTTGAGTATACATATTCGTTGTGTGATATTGCCATCATATTGAGACAACGGGTTGGTTGAAGTGTCGAAAATATCGCTGCCGTTCAGGCGTCGCGTCCGTTGCATAAAATCAGAACAAAACAATCAATTACACGGTCTCGTCCTATTGAGTCTAACGAATCGACGTCTGCTAACGTGACCACGGTGTTCATAAGAATAAGTCCCGTTTCAGTCGTAAATGTTTCGATTGTACCTCAAGCCGATAATAAAGCTTTTGAAATATTTTAAATAGCTAGTTTGTTTAAAAAAAAAAATATAAATGAGATATCTAGGTTTATGCTTTTGCTTGTTTATAGATATGTACTTAATATACGGACTGAATACCTATACTGCTCGTTTCAAAGTTCCAAAAACCGTGACTGTAGATGCCTTTACAGACGTACAGACACTAAGGTTGTTGCGGTAAAATTTACCACAGTAAAAACCATCTTATACTATCGTAAGATTCAGAATTCAGATTCAGAAACTCAACTGTCTTAATTTTGATCGCACCTGCATAGTTCTGGGTGAGTTGAAGGCAGCCATGGACCATGGTCCCATCAACCAGTGGCGTACTCAGAGAGAACCCTGCAATAGCAACCAACCACTTGCGAGCAGTACGGACAGTTTTGCAAAACCATATACCCATCCTCTTCACTTCCCGATTCCTTTTTGCCTCCTGAACTTTCATCAATCGTACCGAGCCAGAAGGTTAGCTGGAAACTCGCAAGCAATATTGTGTATGCATATTGGAAAAGGACAGAAGGACTTAAATTTTAAAAGCACGCGTTACCAATTTCTCCTTATTCGTTTTTTAGTTTTTACTAGAAAATAGTATTACTAGAAAATTGTTTGCAGACCCCTTCTGCACATAATTTTTCCGACCACCGTTGTAGCTTTCCTTTTAGTTGCACAGAATGGTGCATGTTATTGATTTATCGCTTACGGTGCAAAAATTAGGGCACTATGAAATCTTCCGCCAGATGCAAGCCGACCATAATTTCCCTCGATCGTGAGAATTTGGTGGCTAAGGGGAATATTAAGAGACAGTAGAGTATTCCAGTAGTCGGTAACGGTAGTCCTCTCACGCAAATCGCTGATTGGTGCTAAATATCCGTAATGAGATGAGACCCACTGTGGCTGAATGAACGGCCAAGACACATCGACGAACTTGAGGCAGCTCGACAAGACAGTTGGGAAAGTCACTTCATTATTGGCTATACAACTGAGAATTTTTATAAGAAAGAGCGATATACCGATTGTAGAGATTGTTTTTTGAGCAGTTTATATTATATATTTTTCGAAAGCTCCAAATTACAAGTATTGTAACTTATTTAAAGAATAGTGATTATTTATCCAATCTTGTAGTTTATTTTCTCGCATGTGGATAAAGAGTTCTGGCAGAGGATTCTTGAGGAAGTTTCAGAGGACAGCGAGGTTGAAGGAGTAAAGTGCAATTCACGTGAGCACAACCAACGAACGACGAATAAATCCAGAAATGCGAATAAAATTCATTCGTAACGAATAAATTTCTTTTCTCTATTGCTTTAATTTTAGGCACAAAACTAAGAGTTAATCTACCTAAAAATAAGTATGAACTATATTTCCACCGTTTCAAAAAAAATTCGAGAGGAATTTATGCTTGTAAGGTACCTACTTAAAATCGCATTTCTTGATTTATTCGTCGTTCGTGGGTCATGCTCAATGTGAATAGCACTTAACATTTGTGAAAGAAAAATGGAGTGAGACTTCTTTCTTTGAGCTATCTGGCAAGATTTGTATAAATATCTGGTTAAACTTTGTGACCCTAATTTCTCGTATATTGAGGCACTCCCGACCTCTTTCATTCAAAAACGACGTTTTCAAGACAGCACGATAACGGGCTTTTCTTGTTGCTTTTGTCTTTTGCGAAACTACTGCTTGCTTTATCTTTTTATTTGCTCTTTCGAAAACATTTATAACTCGCTATTTTTGAAAAGATTTGGGTTTTTAACCTTAATCTTTAAGGTTATCCCAACTCCAATTGAGCATTAAAAATTTCATTTCATCACATTCAAAATTACCTTTTGGTTTCCACTTAATTCGCTTGGTTTTCTTAGTCGCATTTTCCTTTCTCTTTACTTTTCAACAAAGGTTCGAAAATTCCTTTTCAACAAAAGTTTTCTGGCGTTCAGTTTTTTTCTTACTTTCTTTTGTTGGCCTTTGTACAAACGAAAATTTAATTGCCATCCACCCATCAATGTGGTACCCGTGGTGTGATGGATAGCATGCCCGCCTGTTAATCCAGAGGTTCGAGTTCGAACCCCAACAGAGGCAAAAATGTTTCTTCCACGGGTATCGCCTTTCGCGAGGAATTGGCAAGTCCTTCGTTAGTATTCATTGCCATGAAAAGCGCTTTCTCGATTAGCCGTTCGGAACCGGCAGAAAATTGTAGGTCCCTCCATTCCCTCACAAGGCATGGTTGTGAGAAATGCGCTAGGAGCAAGTGCTCCTCGCTCTGTTGCGCCACCCTATTTATTTTATTTTATCCACCCATCTACTTAATGCATCGATTGAAATAATAGTTACTTACGCACCCCTAGCGGAGCACCCGAGGTACCATCACATATTGTAGCTGGATGCGCTCTTCTTCCATTGAACAAACATACCGCGTCGCGTCGTTCTATCGCATTTCTCCCTGTGCACAGCAGTAGTGTAAATTTCAAACAAAAATTTTTCTTTTATTTTTGAGGAATCGTAAATTCTTACGCGATTTTCTTGTACCGTAATCATCCTAATAAAATGGATTCAATAACA
This sequence comes from Melanostoma scalare, assembly GCA_949752695.1. Taxonomy (NCBI): domain Eukaryota; kingdom Metazoa; phylum Arthropoda; class Insecta; order Diptera; family Syrphidae; genus Melanostoma; species Melanostoma scalare. Next base: position 29,839,316 of record OX456985.1, read on the forward strand.
AAAATAAATAAATAAGGTGGCGCAACAGAGCGAGGAGCCCCTGGGCCTAGCGTATTTCTCACAACCATGACTTGTGAGGCAATGGATTCAATAACAGCAATATTATAAAAGAAAACTAATGAGAATCCCGTCCTTGAGGAAGAAAAAGTGCAACAAAGCAAACGAACGGAATCACCTAACCCACTTTTCCGCTTTTCTCTATCATACAGGGTTTGGTGTTATGCCATCAATCTTTTTTACCATGAGTATCTAATAGTTACTGTAATCAGCAGGAAAGAAAATAGTCCTTCGTAATTTTTCATTACTTTCACCCTGTCTCAAGAAAACTCTGATACACAACAACGTCCTTGGTGCGATGCTGACCCTTTTGCCATACTGTCGCAGGCGGTACACGCCAAAGCTCTGCAATATGATTGCGAGCGAATTTTCGAGTTTCCACTATACTATACGTCTCACATTTTCCTTTTACCACTACGAAGCTTCCTTCTTTACATATCCTCAACACACTTAAGTCAGAACTTCGTTGTTTTTCACACTTACCTCACGCGCTCACAATAGCCTTTGACAAAAACGTCACATCGACATCGTCCAAATCTGAAAGTGATTTCCCGAATTACCTGTGGCCAGATCAAAAAACTTGGCATATCCACGCATTTCTTAAGTTTGATAAATAAAACAGACTTCCAGTTTAAATTTACGTACTTTGTGCAATTTGTTTTATCATTTTTATTTGTTTCTCTTAAATGCTTGACCATTCAATGCATAATTTTTTTGTTCAATAAATAATCAAATAATTAAATTTATAAAGTTCTTAAAAGTTAATCATCAAAGTGTAAGTGTTTTTTTTTATCTTTGTGTATTTTTATTCATCATCTTCAAACTACAAATACATCCTAAAATTTAATTTGATTTTCCTTTTAAATCTTTTTAATGTTTTTGTTTTTGTCTCTGTTCACTACTTTTACAATTAAAAGTTCTTAAAAATATTTTCTTTTTCAATTAATTATGTTAATTATTTTTTTTTTAGTTTTTTTCATGATTCGTTTTTATATAAAAGGTTCCTTTTTTTAACTTTTGTTGGTTTTTTTTTTCTTTCTCTTTTATTCATGGAGAATGTTTTTCTAATCGGGAATGTTGAATCATTTGCTTTAGCAAAAATATGCGGGCATGTTATACACCGAGATGGAGGAGGATAAAACCTTTTCAAACATGCACCGTTACAAGCATTGTTTGTGTTTCTTTTTGAATTTTTTAATGTATTTTTTTTTGTCATTTTATCATACTCTTTTCTATTTTGGCAACGAGACTTTACTTCCTTCGTCCTTCCTTTGGAAAAATATTTGAAAAACTAAAAACTTTTGCGAAACAACGAATACACAAAAGGAAACTTTTCTAACTATACCCTGCGGGCTTGAATACCCCAGTGTCTCATTTGTGGCTCGACATCTTTTTCTTCATGGAAACGATGTTCTCTGGTATGTACTATTATACATATTCGAGTCGACCCGAAGAACAGGGGATTGAAGGTTGAAACGATGCAGAAGGAATGCAGGTAATAAAAAGCAGGTTGACAAATTTTCGCATAAACTACCCACACACATCACGGAAATAAAAACAACGAAGCAAAATAGTTTGTCTGTTTTTGTTCGCCTCTAGGGACGAGAATGAAAACTTTTTACATCCCAGGTGATTATCCTAGAATTTTCTTGAAATAGCTCGGTGTATCCGCCTTGGTTAGCGAGCGTCTACGGTTCGGCTTAAATGGTGGATAGGTTTCTTCGTTCAGGAAATTTCTCGTTGGGTGGGGTTCTTCGTATCCTTTTGGTGTGGTTGCAGTGGTGAAAGAAATAATTCCGGGACCCTCAGTTGTTGGGGCGGAATGGACTGGCATGGAGGGAGACATGCTGTCACCAGTGTTACTGCTGCTGGCGGATGGCGTTGACTGTTGTGTTAGCTGCTTTGTTTTTTCTGTGAACTGTGCCAGTGTTTGTGTTTCTGGAGTGTGGACTGGAGGAGCTTGCGATGATGAAGTCATGTCAGTCAAAAGCACGCTGGTAGAAGACGGAATGAGTGAGGAGGGCTGGGACGTGGATGAGGCGCTGGTGACATCTCCGCTGCTGGTCACCGGGATGACGAGTTCCGTAATTTTTTCATTAGAAAAAGTTGTTGTTGCCACTGGCTCTGGCTCTGATTCAGATTCTGGTGTTGTGGCTGGCTTAATTGTGCTTTGAGGATGGTTTTGGGTAGCTGTTAGAGCATCTTGTGTGGCTATTTCTGATTGAGGTGTTGTAGTGACCTGTAATTGAATTTCCGATGAGTTTGCTGATGAATCCTTGCCCAAAACTTCTATGGTCACCATCTCTTCACCTACTGTTTGCGGTGCAGTAGTATCAGATACCTGAAGCGAGGCAGACGTTGTTTGCTGTTGTATGCTAGACTGTTCAACCTGATGCACATTTTCAATTGTAGTGGCCATAGTGCCGTCATCGTTGCCCATTTGCGTTCCGGTAGGAACGTCCTGTGTGGACGCGAAATGAGGATGATCATCATACCCCTTTGGAGGTGGAACATAGTGTGATTTCACCAGGAGCATTGGTGGTATGAAATGGTTGTCGTTGGTTTCTTTGATGTGGGGGTGATTTGCTTCCTCAGTGATGACATTGCCTCGTTGCTGCTGAGGGTGCATGGGATGACCGATGGTAGCTGGTTGTGTGGCAGGAACTATACCGCTGATGGTTGTGGTTATTAATGAACCCGGTGAGGTGGAAGGTCCGGACGTTGGCGAGGGCTCGGATGTGGTTCCGTCAGGCAATGCAGATGATGCAACCAACATTGGGGCTGAAGTTTCATCGACTTCCACAGCCACTGTCGATGTGGTCGTGGTTGCTGGCTCAACAATAGTCGTGCTTTTTATGGTTGGCATTTTTTTTAAGTCCTGTGGCAGGACTTTTTTGATGTGTGGCAATGGTTCGAGGACCTCGTTGGATGCATCATCCTGAATGGGCTGGTCACCCATCATCATGTCGTCCAATTCAGTGTCCTTTTGATTGCCTCGGTTGGATGATTTTTTTTTGGGGGCAGGTGTTGGTTTTTTTGGTTGCACAGCAACGACGATTTTCTTGCCAGACTTCTTTACTGGCTTTGGAATTTCTCCTGGAATACGAGACGGTTGGTCAGCTTGCATAAGCTCATCGACGTTGAACTGTTCAATTAGTTTTTGCACGGTGTTCTTTTCGGTTTGAACTTGCTCGGTAGAATCAGGTAGCTTCATTGGGATCATTTCAATGTCATTGTTCTCATTGTTGTCAGTGGAGATGCCTCGAATCATTTCCAAAGACTTGAAGTGGGTGTTCGTGATGTCGCTAAGCTTTTTCGACTCCAGACGCTCTCGAGGGCAGATCAACTCTCGCATTATTTTTTCGCGGTCCTGTCAGCAAAGAGGGCCATAAAAAATTAAATTCATTAGTTACAAAGGAATAATGCGAAGGCATGTTGCACAAGGTACGAGAATGCATAGAGTTTCTACTTTTGTGAATTATGAAAATATGTACACTCCATACCTGCTTGCCGCGGCACATCTGCCTTATAAGTCCCTCTTCGCCGCAGTTGCGAATTAATTCAATGCTTGCTGTGTCTGCCATGTATTGCATAGTTAACGAGGGCAAGTCCTTGAGGATGCAGGATTCGGCCCACGCAGGAACTAGAAGCAAGGAGGGAAAATGCGGTAGATGAATACGTAATGCAATAATAAGAGCTTTTTTCGAAATGAAATTCATTGAGACGTGATGCAAACATAAAAGAGACTTTTTTCTGCGAGAGAAAAGATGGAGTCAGAGTAGAGTGATGAACTTTGAATGAAGTCCTGCCTCAGAGGGCTGTCGAACATAAACTTACCAGGCATTTCACATAGGAATGATGCTGTTTCTGGTCCACCGCATCGGAGGGCATGCCAGCGGTAGTCACGAATTGGATCGATTACGGCACATAGTGGTGACTCCATTAAGGGCAACGACTCAGCCCAGTAGCCTGTGTTGGCAGCTAATGCTCTAGAGTTGCTTTTGGAAGTGAAAAAAAAAAATCACCAAATTGTGACATGGGAGTTCTATTTTTATGCAATTCGGTTGAAAAGTTCAAACAAAGTCTGATTCATATGAGAGAGACTATTAGAAATAAGGCGTACAAATGAAAAAGAAAAAAAAAAAACATCTGAAAAACTCATAACTCGATTCAAATTCGTCACGGTCTGAACGCATTAGAAACGTAAGAAAAGGATAAGTTTGAGTCCTACATTCCGAATATGTTCTAGCCTTCTTTTTTGAGCTTTCGTAAAAATGGAAGTGGACAGCCACTGTTTACTTGAGAGATAAAACACAAAACGATGTACCTTTTTTACAGTAAAGACTGATAGGTATTCTAGATTGCAACTAGGCCACAAATAAATGCTTACAGGAGCATAAAAAAAACATGGTCGTTCCCCATTTGAATGAGTCAGGATTATGTTAATAAAAATGTTCATTTGAGGACAAAAACACATAAGGCCACTCAAGAGAACAAACTTTTAAGTAAACAAAACAGACCGTGGAGAGTTGATTTTTTAACCATGAAATTTGCATTTTTTTGACTTTTTTCATAGCTTTCATCACAATCGGAGCAAAGCCGTATATTTTATAGAAACGAATTGAAAAAGTATTTTTTTTGTTTCTGAACAATCCTAATCCTAACTTCCAAACTAATATTAGAAATGTGACAGTAACTCTGTCTGTTCAGCGTTCTATGTTACCATCTTCCGCTCAAACTACTAAACCGACTTAAATAAAATTTGATACAGAGATATTCTAGATCCTGAGGGAAGACATAGGCTATATATTTTATCCCTATATTCCCACGAGAATGGGAACGTATACGGGAACTTAGAAACTACAGCACCGATATCAAAAATTCTTCCACCGTTAGAATGCTCTACACTATTCCCAAGTAACATAACACTTAATTCATCCCAATATTTCTACGGGAACGGGAGTACTTTCTAATACAATAAGTGCGAAAGTAGCTCTGTCTGTCCGTCTTTCTATGTTACCATCTTCAGATCAAATTACTGAACCAATTTAAATGAAATTTTATACAGAGATGATCTTGAACCTGAAGAAGGACACAGGCTATATTTCATTAGAATATATCTACGGGAACAGGTCCTAACTAATATTGTAAATGCAAAAGTAGCTCTGTCTGTTTTTCTTTCTATGTAATCACCTTCCGGCAAAACTACTGAACCGATTTAATTAAAATTTTGTACAGAGATAGTCTAGAATCAGAGGAAGGACATAGGCTATATATTTAAACTCAACATTCCCACGGGAAGGGGAACTTGGAAACTAGAGCAACGATTTTAAAAATTTTTCCACCGGTAGAATGTTACACTATCCCCGAGTAACATAAGCTCTAACTCATCCCCATATTCCTATGGGACCGATCACCACATTCCCACGGGAACGGGATTCTTTGATTTACTTATGTTATAAGTCCTTAATTAAGTCTGTCTGTCTATTGTTCTTTTTTACCAACAGCCGCCCAAACTATTGAGCCCATTTATATGAATTTTGGTAAAGAGATAGTCTAGAACCTGAGGATGGATTGGACATCCTTACTCATATTACAAATCCGAAATTAACTCAGTCTGTCCGTGTTTCTTTGTAACCATCTCACACCCAAACCACTGGTCCGAGATCCGACTTATTTGAAATTATGTTCAGATATAGCCTAGAGTTTGAGAAATGACTCAAATCTTCAAATAAATATTGGCAATCGGAAATCGCGCTGTGTGAAGGGGCGATTTCGGCGCCAAATAATAATCTAGTCAACCATAAAAACTAGTAAATTATATCAGACGTGGTAAGGGATGTTGTGGTATGTCTATCAGTAGACAATATTATGGACACTGAGTAAGTCACATCATACTCAATTCACTAGAATTAGCAGATACGGCACTACAAAAGTTTTAATAATGACTGGAATGGCAAAAGGAGAAACAGACGACAGACGACAGACGACAGACGACAGACGACAGACGACAGACGACAGACGACAGACGACAGACGACAGACGACAGACGACAGACGACAGACGACAGACGACAGACGACAGACGACAGACGACAGACGACAGATGACAGACGACAGACGACAGACGACAGACGACAGACGACAGACGACAGACGACAGACGACAGACGACAGACGACAGACGACAGACGACAGACGACAGACGACAGACGACAGACGACAGACGACAGACGACAGACGACAGACGACAGACGACAGACGACAGACGACAGACGACAGACGACAGACGACAGACGACAGACGACAGACGACAGACGACAGACGACAGACGACAGACGACAGGCGACAGGCGACAGACAACAGAAAGTCCCTGGCGTTAAATTTGATACGAATTTGTTTTGGGAATACTATTTGCTCAAGTGAATGCTTCTCAAACAGATCATTTCTCGTTTCATTTTCTACATGAAGCACATTATATCTTTCTATTTCGTTTAGGCAGTTGATTTCGCAAACGACAGACGACATTTACGAGTATTTAGGTTTTTCGAATTCAGTTTTTCGTTGCAATTATCGCAGTTCGGTTTTCTCAACCATAGAGAAAATTGTATCGGACTTATCTTTGATTTGTGCAACTGCATTGCGTATTGACCGCTTTATAGCTGTCATAGGCGATTGAATGTGTCTGGTATTTGAATTTTGAATTCCTACAAAAAGGCTGGAATGCTTAATATTAAGAAACTAGAACCCACTTGAAAGCATTCTGTAAAGTTTTTGTTTTGCATCCGTTCAAAATTTCCAAACTCTCTTAATTTTTTTCAATATAAATCTTTCAAATTGGTTTAATTCTTCTCTTGAAATTGACTTTACTGATAAATTGTTTATAAAACAAAAGACTAGCTAATTCACTCAATAACCTAAACTGTTTTATCCTCAACAAACCAACTTCAAAAGTAATCATCATGTTCTAAAACATGTCACAAGCCAAATCAGACACAATTGCTTTTGGGAATTCAATAATTTATCCACTTTCAAACCAAAAAGCTAGTGTTTTTGACACACACAAGAAATGAACAGAAAAAAACAAAAATAAAAAATAATAGAAAACACAGAGAAGTAATCTCAAATGTAAATATTTTGTTCTAAGATACTTACGACCACATAAAACGATCCGAACTTTGTGGTCTCATAAGTCCAATCCAGACAATGTCATTCACATCCAATTCTCTTAAAAGGTCTCTTGTTGCATCAAATTGAAAACTGTTGTCAACTGAAAGTAGTGAAATGGAATAAAATGTTAAAGTGGCAAATAGTTGGATACACACATACAAAACCTGTCTATGAACTTATTTAATTCAATTGTGGATATTTATTCATATGAAAGAGAAGAAGAAAAAGTAAAATTCTGTTACGTGTTGATGATTTGTGGTTTGTCGTCAAAGAAACTCTTGAAGTCAAATGGTTAAGGCAACGATTTAGCTTTTGATTACTTTTTGAGTAATCAAAGTAATCAAATGTCAATGTTAGGTGCTTTGACCATAGAGAAATCTACCGAGCATAGTCATAAATAAACTATTTAATATCCAGGCAATACAATCGAATATAAAAAAACCTTAGGCGAGAGAAAAGCTCCACCTACTGGTGGAGATGGATAACAGACTCCCCAAAACTGCATTTGATAAAAGTTAGACTATGAGAGTCGAAAGAAATTTAAAGTGACTTTTGTTTGCGGTCACTTTAAATTTAGATTAGTTTTATTCTTGCTAAACTTTCTTTCAATGCAATTTCTCAATATATTCCATGTTATTTCACTTTTGGATGACTGTTCTTCTTGCAAATCTCAACATTGACGTTTTTTTTTTTGAGTTTTTAAAAAGTATTTAAATTGAATGTCTGGGAAACACCTGCAAGGGGTTGCCTAACAAAGTCCAAAGCAGAGTAAACTGTATTCAGATATTGATTCCAATTTACTCTTTTGTGATGTAGGTACTTGTGCATTGTACAAAGTTGGATACAATTGTGTAAAGGGAATAGTGGAAGTTGTTGTCAATGGACTTTTGAACATAAGAGTTCTGAGTTTGTGAGTTTTTACATTAAAAGTTGACACATGAAAGTTCATTTGTGAACCTTGAATGGCAGTAGAGAATTAGCATTCTATGACCACAATGCAAATAACTTGAAGAATTTGTGTTTTCGACTCAATGTTGTTGCTTGTGGTATTGATACTTACATGAAGCCTTTATCATGGGTTGGATGTATGGAAGGCATCAATATTTTAGAACCTTGAAACCTAATGCCATTTGTAGATGAACCAAAAAATTTTAAGCAAAAGATTAAAAGAAAATTTTGAGCTCCCGCCGCGCCGTCGCGTCGCGTCGTCGCACCGGTACGAACGAAACGACAAATAGATGAACAAAATTGAGGAACTATAATTTTTTTACTTCTCTATCCTATAACTGCTCGTGGCGTAATGGATAGTATTTCTGACTGTTTGTTGTTCGAATCTCAACTTACTTACTCTCTTAGATGGGCATTACAGTTCGGGACGAACCTGAGCTTTAACCAACATCTTTCGCCAACAATTTCGATTTCGGGTGAGTTCTCAAGATCTTCCCCATTCGCGACTTCTCTGCAATGTGCTTTCGAAAAGCCATAAAGTCGGAGCGTTTGGGTCCATCCGCTCTACATGACCCAGCAATTGTAACCTCGTGATGAGTACTCTTCTATAGCTATGCCCTTGCCCATGTCACGGTACAGCACATAGATACAGCTCGTTGTTGTATCTTCTTCTCCACACATTGTCTTCGCATACGGGATCGAAGATTACACTGGGTATTTTTTTGTCGAAACGGTAAAGGGTTTCCTCACCCACTTTCGATACGGTCTACGTTTCTGCACCGTAGAGCAGGACTGGGATGATTAGAGGGTTATGAAGGGTTATATTGGTATTTTTAGAGAGGGTTTTGTTTCTCAATTGTCTTCTTAACCCAAAGAAAAAGAGTTATTCTCCGTTTGATCTCCGCTCTGATGTTGTTTTCCGTGTCTATATAGCGGATCCCAGGTAGACGAAGTCCTGTACTACCTCGAAGTTATGTCTGTCTATTGTGACGTTTTGTCGAATTCGTCGATGTTTTGTGTCCTTGTTTGATGACAACATATACTTCGTTTTGCCCTCATTAACCATCAAACCCATTTTTGCCGCTTCTGTTTCAATGCTAGCAAAAGCACCTGACACATCACGCTTCCTTCATCCCATTACGTCAATATCGTATGCGTAAGCGAGTAATTCTACACATTTTTGAAATATTGTTTTCTGATGTTGACATTATGAGTTTTCTACTATCTGGGTTCTGTGCCGACCTTGACGGAGCAGCGTAAATACAAATACAAATATTGCATATTCGTACGAGCTTTGCACTGATGCCGAAACAAGACATAGCTCTGTATAGCTCGTCTCTGTAAATGCTGTCATACGCGGTTTTGAAATCGATAAAAAGATGGTGTATATCGATATTATATTTTCGGGATTTTTCCAAGATCTGCCGTAATGTGAAAACTTGGTTTATTGTGGACTTTTCTGGTCTAACACTACATTAATAAGGATCTAGTAAATTGTTGACGGGTGGCTTCAGTCAATCACATCTTACTGCAGACAAGATCTTATCAGGGACGTAGAGGATAAGTATATCTCTATATTTGCGAGGGTTTACCTTTTTTGATCGGGCACACGATACTTAATTTCCTCCATTCATCGGGCATACTATCGTATCCAACCTAATCATGCAAATTAGCTGGTGCATGCTCCTTTCCATCTGATCTCCTGCTGCCTTGAAAAGTTCGACATCAGGGCCATCTGCAGCAGCTGTCTTATTTGATTTAAGTTTGCTTAACTTCTTCTTTGTCGGTAGGACGTCATTCTTGATCATAATCCAAGTTGAATGGGGTATTCGTATTCTGCCTGACAGCGGAATTAGTGTTTTCATCGCCATTAAGCAGTCTGCAGAAGTGGTCTTTCCAGATCCTCAGTAGCGACTGCGTCTCTATCAATATGTTTCCCTTCTGGTCCTTACAGGCTTGACTTCGGGGTTTGCCACCCTAGTAGGATCATTTTATCGTTTGATAAAACTTCCGAATCTCGTTCCTGTCATGGCACCTCTCAATTTTCTCTAACGAGCGTTTCTCATGCTGGTTCTTTTCCTTTTTGAGATTCCGGTTCTTCCCTTATTTTCTCCTTGTAAGTCTTGTTTTACTGATCGGAAGCAGCCCTTGTTCGTTTTTGCATCAGCATTTGTCGTGCTTTTTGTGTGACTGCATTTGCCTGCCTGCATGTTTCATCGAGCCACGGGTTTCGTTTTGGTGGCCAAGTGGAACACAGAACCTTCTGATGGTTTGTTGGCATCGCTGCCAATGGTCTTCAATGCTTGATGCTGGCGGCATAAGATTCAAGGACAGTTGGAGGGACACTCGATTGGAGAAGGTTTTGGCAATCTATTGCGATTGTAGCTTTCCGAAATAAGTTATTAATAAAAATAATGGCATGAGAGTTGTATTTGGATTCAAAGAACTCCTTGCTATTTTCTTCTTCATTTCGTTGCTTGAAATACGAATGATGTGATCTCGAAGGGATAGCAACTCTTAAATTAATTTTCTCTTTGCTTGTTATTCACCCATTGCCTACGCAATGTAGTGTCAAGAGCTAGCGTTGAAAATATCTTCAGTGCCAATTAGAGACTAATAACTTCTTGCAGAAGAAAGATCATTCGTAAAATATGCAGTCATATAATGAACCAAGATGGATACCCTAAAGTACACCGTAGGATCGTAAAGTCTTTTACTACGATTGTTTATTTTGATAGTTTTAAGAAAAACGAATGTCAGTTCTACCTCAAATAATGTATAAAAGGTGGGAATAGTTTGATATAATTATTCAAAATTTTCATCTCTTACCTGTTACCAAGTATGCGTGATGAAATTGGCAAACAGCATCAGCTTCAAACCATGATATTCGGTCTCTAAAAAATCGATAGAACACATTGAGTCCTTCTTGCGGCATAGTCCACGAGTTGCTAACGTTTACCTAAAAGAAAAAAGAAAAATATATTTTTTTATACTCAGGAAACATTTACATGCAGCAAGAGTTAATTGGGATCATGAAAATTGAGCAAGTCCAACGTCAACATTGATGAGACTCCACCCTTTTTCGAGAGCTCGTGGGAATGTTTATTCATTAAATTAGAAAAATTCCATCAAACATCGAACCTATTGAAATAATGTAAAAAACAACTCTTATGATATCCACACACACACAAAGCAGCATAAAAACAATGAAGCATCGGGCTTATTTTTCCACATACACAAAAACACACAAATGTACAAGAGTCTTCATTACTCCGAACTATTCTACAAAATGCAGAAAACTTTTCCATTCATCCTAATTATCCTCAAAATCTAAAGTAGGCATCAAAGCTAAAGCAGACTATAACACCGTTATTCATCCACAGCGATACCACTCTCCGGAACGGCAGCTTGGGCATAAGAAGAACAAAGCTTTAATGAAATGTTAACCCTCTTTTGTGTGTTATCCCTCACCTACTGGTGATGGAAAATTCACCAAGTTCTTAAGTCCTGCATTCGCTTTGGCATGAATAAACTTTGAATAAGGCTTGTGCAGTATATATGGCCATTGAGCAATCAACAATTTTTTCTTTGTTTTGTTTCAGAGAAAAAATTAATAAAAAAAAGCAAAAAAAAGTGTTCAACGTAAAACTTTTGAAAAAGCAAGTCCTTCACAAAGGAATTCTGTGAAAAAACAGAATAAATGATGTGTTGGTGGTGAGAAGCTTAATCGTTCTACGTGATTGCAGTGTAGTGGTAGCTTTTGCTTGAATAGCAAAGCCAATTAGCTAGAGAAATTTTTCCCTCTCTGGAGTTGTATCTTTTGTTTTGTTCGTGCAAAATGTGAGCTCATGTAAGGATTGGAAATTGGAATGGCCATAATTACAAGCATTTTCTTTGGATTGTTGAAGAAATTTATAATAATGTTTAATGAATGGAGTTATGAGCATAATGAGTCGAATTCTTAGTAACTTTTTCATTGGATTAATGTTCGTTAAACTTCAGATACAATTTTGTATGTTGCACATCCTGAAATGCAATTCTCAAGCAAAACCGAAAGATTACTGTTTTGGGTATGGTGAACAGCACGTGAAGTGGCAATTGCAAGTTGTTGAACGTTTGCATAGCTACATAGATTGAAAATAAACTTTTACACGCAATTCATCGCTTTCTCTGGGTTTTCATCTGATGATAGCATGGATGGAACAATTTATACGACTACCATTGCACGTGAAGTTTCTGATTCCCAAAATCAGCAATCTTGCGTTTCTGTATCTTTTGTTTAAAAATTGCATTTCATGTTTTTTTTTATAGAAGTCTTAACAAAGCTGTGGAAACTGCGGGTCCGTTTCCGTTGGGCTAAGTTAGAGACCGCTTTTCATGACAGGATGTAACTACTTTCGGATGATTTGCCAAAACGTCGCGACAAGCGATACCCGTCAAGAAATATGTTTGTATTTTTATGAATCGTACCTGGAACCATCCACGGTAGACTACGGGCACCACTTGCGATATCTACACAAATAAAACTGTGCTTCATAAATATTTCAAGAATGACAGCAACATTTCTTAAGTACTGAGTTTTTCTTTTTAAGTAGCTGAGAACATCATCCAAAAATCGAGTGCCTTTTCTAGAGAGGGTCCTATCTGCCAACCGCTTACGTAACAATTGACAAGGTTTGTCCTCCGTTCCGTATCCGCATTTGGCATTAGGATCCCACCTATTCAATATTTTTGTTTCGCTAGCTTTTTTTTGTATTCAATGCATGCCTTTTACTTGCAATTGTTTTTGGAATTGGGTCTCTAGGTCTTGAAATAACGGTACCTGCCATATGATAATACTTATTTTTCTCGAAAACGGCTCCTACAATTTCGATATAATGTGTGAAGGATTAGTTTTAGGTCGTCTTTCTTATGATGTTAAAGAAAAGAAGCACGGCTCGCAGAAGCACATCACGCTTTTTTCTTCCCATTGCGTCAATATCTTTTGAGTAAGCGAGCTATCAAGTCTTTACAAGAATGTTAATATTAATATCGCTATGAACTAAGTGTCCAGTGGTATGTCGCTGTAAATATAGTCTTCATAGCCATCGCCCTAGCCGTTTAATAGCTAATGCTATTTTGGATTAAGATACCAGATTCGACAAACCTAGTTCCAGTTCCTTGAAACGAGAACTGGCAAAGCGAAGCGTTTGCGTACAAATTTTGAGATTTATTGAAAGAATTTCCATTACAAATGTCATTTCTGTTCGAAACGAGGCCTGATTTAGGCTTCAAGTTCAACAATAATGAGCCTAAAACGCAGGTAAGGTCTGGAACCATTCAACCTTTAGTATAAGCTTTTTAATAGTTTTTCTTATGACACAATTGCTCATTCGTATCGAAACATCAAGATACCTTAAGAAACTGAGTAATACTTATCAAGAATGGAAAATTTCTAGCGTTACCGTCTGAATGAGCTCGGGCCGGATCAAGTAATCGAGTAATACGTGACTGAATTATTTGAGTTTGACATTATTTCTCAAGCTACCACAATTTGACATTGACATTGATGTGAAACTTAAAGCTAAATTTGAAAGAAAAGTGGCACTCACTTACTCGATCACTGATGCGGTAATTCGGCCCCTGGTCATTGCGTCTACTCGCGCACTTAGCAGCCTGGTTGTGGCTTCTTGGCTTCATCCTGTTTATCATGTCATGGGATTTCAGGCTACCTAGCGAGTGCCTTAGCCTAAGCTAAGTCACCGATAATTCCAAATATCCATTTGTGACATTTTCCTCATTAAAAGACCAGTGTTCAGTGACTCCTTTATTTATTTCCAATTAAGCTCGAAAAACCTTAACTTCTTTATACAATAGAGACATCATTTACCTTTAACAAACGCACGCATTTATTTATTTAGGCACGTGCATGTGAAAATCCGCTCTGTTGTATAATGCCAAGTTTATTGAATAACATTTCTCTTTTAGGTGCGAAAAATAATTCACAAATATTACGTAATTTAATTTTGCCAAACGAACATTGCTGGGATAATATTTCAGTCCTCTGTGTATGGATTCCTATTCCCACAATGTGTGTCTGATGTTCATCGGCCCAAAAAGATACACAAAATCTGTTTATGTGGCTTGATATTGTAGGGGCCGCCTGTGCTATGCTGTGCTGTGTGTGTTATGTTTGTGGCATAAAAGGACATGAGCCTATTTTCTATTAACAATAAAGGCTCATCATCAATTCACTCATTCATTCAACCACCGCTTTTGTGCGCGTGATTCTGGTTATCATGCTTGCCCCAGCACAAAGGTATACTATACACCTTGCTTCTACAGCATATACAGTGGGGTAGTTGTTGGATAAATCAATAAATCCTGAATAGCTGAAATCAATTTGGGACAAAAATGAAAACAGAAAAAAAAAAAATCAAAAACACGCACTCACAAAAATTTATTTGTTCATATATTTTCGACCGCAAGACCACAGGAATTCTGTTTTGGAAAAGTAATGAGGCAAATGGAGATAATTGCGGTGGACAAACAATATTCTCCAGTCGATACAATCGTAAAATGAATGAAAATTAAATTTTATTTATTTGCATTTGAATGGAAGAATGTACTTTACAATTTTAAAGTATTGGCCACAGATTAATAAATCGATTGTAATTCCCATTTCATTGGTTTTTGAACACAAAACGCAAAAAATATTTTTTTCAAAGGATATGGGCACTTAGAAAGAACCTAATCGAGATTTCTAGGACGTGGAGCAATTAATTCTAGTTAGAGGGAATTACTATTTTAACAAAAAATTTTGGTGCAGATGGCATTCCGTTTTGTCGACTTGCTTAACAATTGCATACGTAAACGACTAGGTACGTTCTAACCACTCCAGTTGAGTATTCTTATTTTACCCAATTTCAAGTTCATCCCATCATTCTTGACTTGGAGCTTGAAATGGCTGTAACTCTAATATGGTCATATTAACAGTCTTTTACGGTTTGTACGAAAATGTTCCTTTTTTTTGTAACACATTCTTTAGCTCGTCGCTGTATGTCTTGTCACAAGGAAATTCAAATTCTCTAAATACGATAAATACTGAAAATAGTCGTTTCTACACAACCTTAAAAGGGTAATATAATTACTCTTCCGTCCGTCCTGGCCTCTGTTAAAAGTGACCATTCTTCAAACGGTGTATAGGTTAATTTGATTTCACTTGTTTTTGTCTGCATGAACGAGCTCCATGTTCGTTGTACAATTTTTTTTTATCGTTGAGGGTACATTTTTCTTTTCACTCTCCGCACCGGTCTGAAACTTAAAACTTTTTTTGTCGGGCAACGAGAGTAACTACGACGAGAAGGGAAGAGGAAAAGAACAGTTGTAAACTTGCATTTCACGAGTTTAAGGGAAATTTGAAAAGTTCTTAATTATATTACTTTCCAACAAATTTGGAACGAGGGTTTTGCAGCAAGATACAGTTGTTACTTCATTAACGAAAAAAGGCACGACTGGGTCGCACGAACTTGCGATTGCGTGAAAAACACGATATGAAAACCTTTAGACTCAATACAAGATTTTAGTATTAGCTCTTCATAATATATTTGGTGGTACAGGGTTGCCAGCTACACATTAATTATAAAAATTGAATAAAATCACACAAAATATTAAAAAAAAATTTAATTAAATATTCCAAAAACTTTAAGCGAAAACGCTATTCTTTTTCAGTTGCTATAACATATAAGCGCTGAGAATTTAATCAAAATCGTTGTACCAGTTTCTTAGGACAACGGTTTTCTATTTTTCACTTTTTTAAAAATGAGTTTTTTAAAAGTCAAGCAAGCAAAGCTTAAGATCATTCCAGAAGTTCTTTTGATAAAAATTCAAAAAGAATCAAAAATACAGCTTTGAAGTCATTTCAAAAAATCAAAATCTTCTTAAAAGATTTATATAAATTTCAAAAATCAAATTTTTATAATGTTGATATGCAATCTTTCTTAAAAAACTTACGATTTTTAAAATACATAAATTTATCAATATTGTGTGGGCCATTAACTAGTCGGTTTTGAAAAAACCGTACTATGGGAGGTATTTTTGCATCATAAGAAAGACAACCTAAAACTAATCTTTCACACAGAGTTTGATCGAAATCGATATAGTTTTCGAGAAAAAATAAGTATTATCATATCGGTTGTATGGCAGGTACCGTTATTTGAAATCCTAGAGACTCAGTTTCAAAAACCCATCTGTTGGCTGTCCAGAGAGCCCAACTGCAAATTTTGAAGAAAATCGGTCAAGTGGTTCAGACTGTAGATTCATATACAGACAGACAGACAGATATACCCAATTGCCGGACCCACTTTTTTCGTATTCTCTATCATCGTAATGCCATGTTAAATTGTAATCCAAAATTTTTCTCTGCACGATTGCAAAAACGGCAAGTAAAAAATGGTCGACTGGGTTGTACGTCATTGCTCTGTGCGGTTGGTAATACTTTGGGTAAGAAATGGTTTATTTGACAGCACATATTTGTTTGAGTGATTAAAAATTTTGTTTTTATTTCATTTCCTTTCAGATGTTTATAAGCAGAAACCGCATGAAAGCATTTCATTGGTGTTTAATATTCAACATCGAATTCAAAAAAAAAAAAGTTTCAAAATAGTTTTAAGCCACAAGAATAAAATTATTCCTCCAATAATTTCAGTATTTTTAAAAATTGCACTGCACTGAGAGGGAAGCAAAACTCCAGTATGTGCGATACAACTGATTTGCAACGTAGGTTGTAGGTACCTACTAGAATTTTCGATGAAATGCGTGTATTCAATCACATTACAACCAAAAAGCTATTAACGTGTAGTTTTTAAATACACGGGAAAATTGAAATACACATGTAGTTACAAAATTATTTTTTTAAATGTCCTTTGGAACTTTACAAAAACTCAGACTAAACTTACGTTTTGGTACTAAAATATAATTTTCTGTACTTCTTTAGAACGTTCTTTAGCCACCACCGACATAAATAGGTACATACACTTAAAATATTTAGTGCACGATTATGACTTAATTGACGTGTATACATGTACATTGTACACGTGCACTAGAGGGCTCTAGTACTTACGCAAGATGACTGTCATTTAAGTTATTTTCAATTACTTCTGTGTGTAAAAATCGTATGAGTAACAAGTGTAGACAGCAAAATGCTTTCTTTCTCAGAGTTTGAATCTTTTTTGAGTTGTTTTACATTTTGTGACGATGTGTTACAATGTTGCAGTACAACTTTCCTGACGGTGGTGCCAATTTCGTAATAGTTAACGTGTTTGCCTGTTACTCGGGAGGTTCGTGGCTCGAATTCCAAAAATAGCCAAAAATACATTTCCACGGATATTGGCAAGTTCTCTGTTAGTGAATGCATTGTCATGAAAAACGCTTTCTCGATTAGCCGTTCGGAATCAGTAGAAAACTCTAGGTCCCTTCCATTCCCTCACAAGGCATGGTTGTGAGTCATGCGCTAAGCCCCGGGGCACCTCACTCTGTTGCGCTATCCTATTTATTTTTCATTTTATTTAAGAAGTGTTTATTTTTCTATTTAGAGAAGTTAATGATATTTAAAAACTTACAAAAATTGCGAGGGCAAGAGTCCCAAAAAATTTTTATGAATGGGTTTTAACATCACAAAATAATGATCTGAAAAGTCTGTTCTCTGTAGAGCTTTGTTTTTCAAATAAATATTCGAATGTCTTCCCATAGAAAACTTTATATATTTTTTAAGACTCCTTATGTCGTAGTGTAGTCAGGTAAGAGCAACCCTGCTTATTCAAGTCATAATTGATATAATCAAGTAAAAAATATGAAAATTTCGTAGAATATAATGACCGCAGCCGATCTCTGTAATTTAACAGTTTATCAAATTAGATTGGAATCGAAAACAATTCAGATTGCTCTACTGAGCCTACAGGCGAGATTTATTTGATACTTACACCGCATGTACTCTTTCAACAGGCACCAAAACAATTTTACCCTCCACCCTCCTTTCATCCTAAAGGGGCATGAATCTCAAGTGATTTTTGGAGTGTAAGAACAGCAAACAATATTTTTACAATCCATTTTTATAAAAGTTATTAAGTTATAAGTATCTTAATGATAAAGCATACAGAACAAATTAAAAAAGGATGAAGTGGGGAGTCTCAAGAAATTGGCACGTGACCACGGCCACGATTCCAACCCGTCTGGTAATCGGAAGCAAAAAACCTACAAGATTATTAATCTTTACTCTAAAAGAACTTCCTCGCTTTGATCCTTACTCATTTCCACCGTATGAACACCGTGTTCAAGTTTTAAAGATCCAAGACTTTTCGCATGGGTGAATGAATAACGATATAGTTTTTCTTCACCAGCTTAAAAAATTATGTAGGAATGCCAACTAAAAAGCATCCACTTCCTGTTCTCTTTAATCACTCAAAAATTCACAGTGCCTTCTGACTAATCGTTGAACGGACAAAAATAAAAAAAGAAAAGTAAATTGTCAAACGGCCGTGGTTGTGGAAATTTGTGATTTTCATCCACCCACCTAATACCTAACAACATATCAAAAATTTAAAACTACCCGACCTTTTGTTGGATAAACCGCCCTTCGTCATCATCCATTTCCTGGCCCATTGTGTTTTAGTCAAAAGCAGATATCCCACATTCTTAACTCTGCCTTTGATGATACAGAAATCCATTTAATCTTTTAGAACTCCGTTTTATGTTTTTCCGCTACATGCTAATACATCACAGACACGTCGGCAAATGTTCAACCTTGGCGTGGTCCCTTTTTAATTTGAATAATGTGTATAGGTATTAACAGGAACAGACCTGAGCACAGGGCATATGCCCATCTAATATGAGAACACAACAGTCGTCCCCAAGATTCCAATGAAATCTGATTTTTTTTAATATCATATTTTCATATCCTGAAAAAAAAGAAGAAACTGTGAAAAAGGATGAAAAACACATAAAATGAGGTTCATTCATGGCTTTATCCTTTGTGAAAATTAACCCCATTCACCTCTGGAATAAACAAAACTGCCAGTTAATATTCTTGATTGCCTTTTGAAAGAAATTGACCTTTTGTTGTTGACAATCGACCGAGAAAAAAGGATCTGAAGGAAAACCAGCCACATTGGGTTAAAAAAAAAACAAATAATAATATTAAATAAATAAATAAAGAGAAGGAAAATTTAGGGTCGGAGTTTGACCAAAGAAAAAAAAATTGTGTTTTGCTGATATTTAATGAAAATTTAATATGAATTTTGACAAAGTCGGACGAACAATAAAAAGATCCGAAATCAATTCATTGTTGTGCTTTTAGACAGGATGTCTCTAGCTTCAATACCAATGAATTTAGGATGTTATGTATTAAAGGACATGCTCAACGTCCCAGGACCTACTACAGACTACAGTACGTTGAAGTGAAAAATACGAAAACCGAATTAATTGTGTAAGCTTGTATATGGAGATATACTTCTTTCGCATTGCAAAACAAAAATAGCTAAAGATTTCATCTCGTTTGCCACAGATCTTTTGCGAACAACCGATTCAATGAAAAGGTCTTAAACTTGCAAAAATACTAATAACAAGCTTGAGAAGAAAGACGTGCAAAAGATACCATAAGTCTTCAACGCAAGAGTTCTTTAATTAGACTCATCGACTTGTATGTTTTCACAAATTATGACGAGCTTTTAAAAAAGCTGAGCATTACTGTGAAATATTCCATAAGTAGAATGTCTCGGCTGATCATCAGGTTTTGAAAATCGAGATCGCAAAAAAAAAAAAAAATCGCCATAGCAAAAATTGTGAAAACTAGAAAAGTAAAATAAATACGTGGAACCTGTATTTTCCCATCATTTTTAGTTAAAAATAGAAAAACCAAACAACAGCATGCACTCCATACTTAACAATAAATTTGACTTGAACCGACAAAATAGAATAACAAAAGCAAACTGTTCAGAAGCAGAGTGTTCAAAGGCAATTTTTCAGATAAGAACAGCACAGCACAGAAGCAGTATGAAACTTCAGAAAAGTTAGAACATGCAAACTTGTCAGAAAAAGCAACAACAGAAACCAAAAAAAAACAACCATCATTTTTCTACTTCTTGAGGATCAAATTTTGTTGCTCAGATATTATTTTTCTGACTCTTTTTTTTTTGTATTTTTGAACTTTTTGTATCAAATTGAAACTACATTGCTTTGAAAAAAGTACGTGCCTAAAATCAGACAGTTTTCATCAAACTTGATCTTGCTCAAAAGGAGGTGCAGAAAAAGCAATGCTAAATTGTTCCAGAACAGATCATTGAACACAACAAAGATCAAAACAAAAAAGAACAGAAATTTCTCGTTGAACACCAAAATCTGATTTTGTCTTTCAGAAAACTGTTGTATGCGTCCAGCTTGAAGAAGAGTCCTTATGTAGCGAATAGTCAATACTCTCCGTTATAGGTGAGAAGGGTAGAAGTGTTACGTTTCTGGTGAGTTCATCTGCTTTGCAGTTTCCTGGGATGTCTCTATGCCCCGGCACCCAACACAGGTGAATGTTGAACTGCTCTGACATTTCACTGGGAGATGATAGAGTTGAACGAATTTGACACCAGGGATTTAATAGCCACCTGATATGGAAGACGAAGCGAAATGTTTAATTTCATTTCGTCTGAATAGACTCCACAACCTACTCCTTCATTTGTTTTTGAACCGTCCGTCGTCCGTATGAAGATGGACGTATACATTTTCCAAGAATGATTGGTCCTCCCAATTTGTTCTGGATGGTATGGTCACTCAGAAATGTGTACCAAACTCAAGTTTAGGTTTATTGTAGTGTGTATTTAGCTTGGAGATTCCGAATTTGTTCAGAATGTCAGTATGACCATTGACCAATGTTGTTGTTGCTACATTGTGAGCTATTTGGTGAAACAGGATGTCTAGTGCCGCTCATACATATGCATGCTGAACGTTGAACTTTGCTGAGACTCGAGTCTCGATAAATTGCTTTATCTAGTGCAGTCCACCATACTGTAACACCATAAGTGAGGATAGGTCTGATGACCTAGATATAAGGTCGATGCTGTGTGATGCGGGGTTAAAAATCCCACTTGTTTCCTATAGCATTTTTTGCATGAAAAGAGAGCTTCTGAAGGATTAGAATTTTTGCTTCATAGCATGCCCATTTACTTGGTTTACTAAGTACTTAACCTAAGTCGCATACTCAATATTTTGTCCATTTAGAAAAATCATAGGATGACTTGCGCTTTGATTTGTCTTCGAGAACCTGCAATGCTCAAAGTCTTAGAAGGATTCAGATAAAGTCTTTCGGTTAACGCTCATTTCCGAATGTTAAGTAAATCCTCGTTCACTTCAATCAATTTCATCAAAAATTGTAAATCATCTGCAAAGAATTGAACAGAAGAATGCTGAACGATATCAGGTAAGTCATTAATAAATAAGGAGAACAACAAAGGTCCAAAAACAGAACCCTAGGGAACTCCGCTGTTCATATTTTAGAGATTTCATCCCAGCTTCAGTTTTCACTGCCAATCTAAGAATGAAAAAGTATTTTCTGTTAAAACCAGCTGAGGCAAAAGAACTGCTTCTTGCGTTTGGGGCCGATGGAAAGATAACCAATATATTGAACATAGTTCAAAAATGAGGTTAATTCGTGCGACGACAGCTTCAATGTCGCTTTGCGGAGCGCAAGTTTGGGGTTACTGCCAATTTGAAGGTGTTGAAAGATTGTTGAGATATTTTCCGAAATGAGTTTTCCTCTTACTATCTAACTATACCAAATTATTTGCTGCATTTAGGAACTACACTCTTTGCTCCGGAATACCCGAAAGCTGCATTTCGAGTATATTTTTGAAGTTCTAGAAATGGAAGAAGGATTGGAGGACACCGGTAGCCCAGCAATCGCTTTTATATATTCAATGGTGAAACCAATTGCTTGTACCGGAGACAATAGGTTTGCCACCAGTGCAAAAGTCTACTATAAAACATCTAGGACTTCTTGCGCGGTGTTACAATAAAGTCTATGCAACGCAGGAGTAATATAACAATCTTATGATCAAATAGTTTTTGAAACAGAAGTTTTTGTGTTCTCTGTGGAATATGTTGATTGTTGATCAGAAAAAGTTTATGTTCCTCATGAGCAATAAAATGTTTTGAAATCAATGAAAAAGTTTGTTAAGCCCCAGCTAACTTCATCATGTCGTTTTTAGGCTGTCAGTTCAGTATGAGTTCTTCTCTCATCTCATAATCCCATCTGCGCCAGCGAAAGTATAACTGTACGAAACTCTTAATGAAATTAAAAGAATAAAAGCTTTGAATGTCTGAGCATCAGTTTAGGCTTCATACTCAATATGATCACTTACGACACATTGAGAGTAGGTTTTGAAGAAAATGAGGTTAGTTCAACGGTCGGTTTAATCGTATCTCAAACTTTTGACGAGTTGTTGCTCTCAAAGCTTCAAGTTTGAATGAAAACTATGTTCTGTTATGCCTGAAATTATAAAACATCATTAAAAAAGAAAAACAGCCTTTTTTGAGTTTCAAAAGGAAGTAATTTTATTACATTTAAGCACCAAACTGTTCTCCACTTCTTAAACATATCTGTGAGAACATTTTTGCAGAAAGAATTACACATATGGCGAAATCATCATGTTTATAATGCGTTTGTTTTAATAGAATCAAGACGAATCAGGCAAAAAACCTACATAATCCTTTAGTTTTCCAAAGCAGGATTAAAATTGTATTCAGGCAGTTCCTTTTCAAATTAAGTTTACGACACCAGGTAACGAAGGAATCTTACGTCCTAACATCCATTCATCATCGAAAAGCTTTCCCTAACAAAGATATTTCGTAAATATTTGCAACATTTTTCTCTTTGTTCCTTTTCTGTCAATCAGAACTCGTTAACTGTCAATACCATTATCCGTAAATAGAACATCATTCAGCGTTGTAGCCTTTCTTGTTTACATTTTAAATTAAAGAGGAAGCAACAAAATAAAAAAAGGTTGCTTTTCTATTCAATCCTTGTTCACAATGCTTGGGGTACAAAGTACACTAAGACTACACACAATCGGTCGGGGGTCCTTGTGCTACTTAAACAAAGTTTTGCCCCCACTCAGACAATTTATCTGTTATGTCTGAGATGTAGATTCAAAAAGCAAAATAGAGGAAGAAAAAAAGAAAATCCTCTTTTCTTTTCTCCTTTTTTTTTTTTAATGTAGAAAGGATCAGGAGAGGGACAAGGAAAAGCAAATTCATAGAACGTAGAGATGTTGCGGACGAGATGTCGACAGGGAGAATAAACTCATAAATGCTTCATAAATATTCTATTACACATCGTTAGCATTCCTTCTCTTTTGCTGTATGACGTGTTTCTTGTAGACTTGCTGATGCATTCTTAAGTGGGATTTTAGTGGTATTTTTGAATAATCAAACAAGGATGTTAGATGCGGCAAAATCTATTTTATGGTTTTGTTCTTTTGCATTAAAAGTCATTAAACATTTAATATTGGAATCACAGGGGTGCATCACCCTAGGCTAATTCGTTTCTCTATAAATAAATATGAATTCTGTCAATTGATTCTGTCTTTCGAAAGCTAATACAATTCCTAAATTTGTATAGCAATACAATTTTCTATGTTGCTCTCCAAAACACTCGATTTTGTTCAAACCTTTTGTACTTTTGTTTGAGCAACGCTACCCCAAACAAAGCTCCATTTTTTCCGGTTTCCCGTCTTTCTAGGGATGGAAAAGTATCTGAAGCTGTTCATTCAGCCCCTGAGCTCTGATTTTGAGTAGTACTTAGGTACTTAGGACGTGGTAATCAGGAATTTTTTAAAGAACATAAGAACGTGACTTAGTTACAACAACGGTGTGTGTATATTCTACTTCAGCTGAATAGACAGAAAACTGAAAGGGAATAAGAAGAAGGGCACTTTCCTGCAGACAGTGATCATGTACAGGGTCGAAACATCAACTTACTCCTAAGGCGGTCACAAGGTATGTGTATATGTATACAAATGAAAGCTCTTACAAACACTATAAGTTAGAACCCTCCTCCAGTATTCTGGTTGGGAGGAGGAACTATGGCTTGTTAAAGAAACTTGCAACAGCTTCTAACAGTGTGCTGTTTTCTTATCCTGTGGTATTTTCATATGATTAAGTTCAAAACAAAATCATGAACGTTCACAAAAGTTGAGAAAGAAATACGAAACGTGACTCCTCTATTTTGATCGGCACCAATGTCCCTTCACAGTACGCCAGCTCCAGATTTCACCAGCACCGACAATAACCAACATCTAACAACAGTTCCTGAATGGTGAATTTCAGATGAAAAAATGAAGAAAGAAATGAAATGCTAGTTCTAAAAAGCTACAGCATCACACCATAAAGCAGTTACGTTTGCACCTTACTTCAGAGGAAACTTCACATCAAATGTGTCTGTAAATGTAGCCATCTAAATATAAAACGTCCGTGCAATAGACTTTGTTACATTGATGTTAAAAACCAGGTATTAAAAAATGGAACTATAAGCTAAAAGACCCCTTGTCATAATGGCTATTATATGTCTGATTATTTCAAAACTCGTTATTGGAACGAAAATTACGTAGAATTGTCGCTCAATTGAATCCGCTCTAAAAGCCGGATGTCACTCCCTATTTTTTTAAGTGAATAGGGCGGCTATTGAAACCACTTGGCCCAATACATTTCCAGAGCTAACAATATCATGCCCACTTCCAAGGGATAAATTAAAAACCTTTTTTCATGGCATTTTGAGACTATACTATTGGTACAGCAATACAATTTTACGGTGGTACCCGTAAAAAAAAATTAAATTCTTCTGGGATCTGAGTGTTGAACTCATACGAAACAGACAAACATTATTCACAGCTTAGTACAACGACTATTATCACAAAAATGCTCTTTTACCCTTCAGTTTCAGGAATGACTTTCTAAAAATTAAGTTTTTCAGGTTGGTTGCTCTGGTTGATATTGGCGTCAAAAATTCATCTGTTAAAATGAAAAATTATTCATTTTCAGTATACTCTGCCAATTCTGCCAATAGGTTATACAACTCTAACCCTCTTACTTCAGATTTAAATCTTAGTAAAAGCAGTTTAAAATTAAAACTAAAAACCAGTGCTCCACAAGCATGATTTTTGTTTTGAATTTAATTTATATTTAATTTGTAATTAATTTTATTTATTAGTTAATTGTAGCTTATTTTACTTGTATTTTTTTTTTATACTTTCAATAATGCTCTAAGCTCAGTACCGCTTAAGACTCTGAGATGCAAAATAAATTCATCAAAGAAAGACTTCCAAACGAGCAACTTGTTGCAAATTGTTGAAATTTACTATCGAAATTCGTGCTCAGTGAAAGAGCATCGTTTGTTACGAGTACGACCATATTATGCTAGCAATAGTTGACCTGGTGAATCAACAATTCGTGCTGCTATCACCAAATTTACTATGTTGGACATAAAACCACCGACTCGCATGCGTAAAGTGCAAGGAGATTGTAGTCGCCGTCCAGTGTAAATGAGGATCGTGAAATGTCAATACGTCGCTGTCACCATTCACAGCAATTGGGAATGTATTGCATCCATATTGCAAATTTTACGTGTTGATTTGGGTTTGACAGCCTATCAATTTCAACTTCTACAAGAATTGAAGATGAACCACAACGTCTAATTTTTGGTGAAAGGGCCTTAGAACAGTTCCGTGAAAGTCCACGGGTTTATCGAAAAATTGTGTGCAGCGATGAGGCTCTTTTAAGGCTCAAAGTATAGCTACGTAAGAAAGAAAAACTGTCGCATCTAGATTGATAAACGGCCGCATGCCATACAAGAATTACCGATGCATTCAGAAAAAACGACTACAGTTTGGTATGATTGCATTTTTCTTCAAAGACAACCGCGGACGAAACGTTACCGTCAACGGCGAACGATATCGCGGCATGATACGCGACTTAACGTTTCTTGATTATTTCTTTTAGGGCTATGTGAAATCGTTAGTCCATGTGGACAAGCCGAACACTATTGAAGTCTTACATGATAACATAACAAGCGTAATTTATGGAATACAGTTCAAAATGCTCAAAAAGAGACGTAAAATTGGACCTTTCGAATATACCACTTGAAACGGAACCGCGGACAACATTGCATGAAATTATCTTTAAAATGTAAATGTCAAGAGACAATTTAATCCAATCAAAATTTTTAATATATGATGCAAATTTGACTGTTTTATTCGATTGTTTTCAGTTAAAGCCTAAAAAATCACCCTTAACATAGATGGAAAGTAACCTTCCCTTCAGAAGCCGATCTGCAAGCTAGAAGATGAGAATCTTTTCCAAAACTCTTTAGGTGGCTGGTCTGATCAAATTGCCTTGTTTTTCTCAAAGCTCTTTTTATCAGTTCCAAATTAAGCTGTGACTTCTGGTACTTCTTTCAAATATTTCTGTAAAGAAAAGCAGGAAAAGGAATCATTCGTTTGAAAGACCATCACAATAATGTCGTTTTCTTTGTAAAGAATTGTCCAGCTACCCACAAGAAGCTGTCCTTGAGCGTTGTTAATTTGCTAGCTTTTACAATTTCAATTACAAAATTAGTTCCGAAAAACAATGCTTTTGTTCTCCCTCTCCGATGACACATTATACAGTTGCTTTTGAATTTTACTTCTTATTTCTCTATAGATACAGTTACTGAACACATCTTTGCCAAAATGGTACCGAAAAAGTTGAATTGAAAATTAAAAAATAGTTCCTTTTGAAAGCGGGCAATGAACAGAACACGTAATGTAATCAATAGTAGCTATTCTCTAATACTATTACTACTTCAACGATATCTCCCTTACATTGCAACATTCCAATTAATACAAATCCGAGTACAAACACCAAAGCATTACACCCCCAGCAAAATTCGATAAAGAACTTAAACACGATAAGAAAAAGTCGGTCAAATTGACTTTACAAAGGACAATAGCGAATCGTCTCCATCACAACATAATAAAGAAAACAAACAGTATTCTATTCAATTCACCAACTGACATTCCAAGGAATTTTGTCGAAGTAAACAACTTTCCACAAGTAGAATTGATGTTTTTGTTCTTTTTTTTTGTGAAACCGTATCAACGGTTGCCAAAGCAGTACAACATTAAATAATTTCATGAGTTTCTGAACTTCAACAACAGTCAGTTCCACAGATACCGTAAAGCCCATTTGGAGGAATTTCCTCGTTTCGCTCATAATTTTTAATCGAAAACATCGTGTATGCTCTGCGAGTGAGTGTCTTCATTAATCATTTCGAATGTTTGATGGGATGAGGTGTGTGTGTGGGTGTGGGTTGGAGATGGTGATGGTGAAACTGAGAAGTCGAAAGAAAGATGGAAAAAAATATGAAAGGACAAATGAACTACATACATAAATACATACGTCTCCCACGAAGAAGAATTTGATTTATTTTGAAAGAAATAATCAGGGATTATTTATTTGCCGAACCAACAACAACATCAACAATAACAACATCTTTGATGTTATGTAGGGATTGAGAAGAGTATTTGGGTGTCTCATTGATCAATACATTAATGTGGTTGGTGTGTTTGGGAGTTGAGTCATGCTAGAGGCTTTTGTACGATTAAGGAGCAAATAATTGAGGACACGGAAAGTTTGAGTTGAATCATTGGCGAGGCTTAATGTGTCATGTTCGATTATAGTCTTGTGGGCTTTGATGGGCACTATTCATGGAAACAGGATTACTAGAAATTAATGCATGGTTTGCAACAATGGTGAATGATGTGTTTTATTTTTCGTAAAAAAAATTTGAAGGCACTTCTAAGGGTCGGTAGAGTAATGATGGCAATATCTACTTCTAAGCTCTTCTGTACTAATTGGTTCCGACGATGCCACCTACAGGGGGTTGTTTTGGTGTTTCTTTTTTTATGTCACTCAAATAATATCATATCATAACCCACAAACGAAAGAAAATATTTAAAATTTTTATAAATGAAAAGAACCCCCACGAACTTAAGATAAGTGAATTCTTAGAAAATTGCAATGGTTGCCAAATCTCAGAGTTACTTGTACAGAGACTTGGAATTTTTTTTAATACAGTTACTCATACCTTTAATTTGGCGATTGAAGATCATGACTTAGACGATATGCTCTTCTAAAAAACGGAGCAAAAGGCTATACAACTTTTACAATTATATTATTAGTGATGATTGTTGGCACATAATTTTTTTTCTGTGTTCGTTCCGCATTTGCAACTTTGTTAAAGAAGGCAAACGATTGTTCACAATATGAAAATACATACTTTGCTTGAATCGCATTTTCGGTCGTGTAAACCATGAATGAAATATTATGTGCGATAGAGAAATTCTAGACTTCATCGACAAAATCGGATAGTTAGCTGCTGTGTCTACTCAAATTATGTACAAAGCTTAAAATGTAAACAGCAAGCAATGCAATGTAATTTAAGAAATGCACCGGCCCTTGAATGTTTTGCAAAGAATGCTAAAAAAGAACCGTGTCATACTTTCTGTCTATGAAGCTGTCGAAATTTTTTTTCTTATATGTATATAGTTTCGTCTATGATTAGTTAATTTTTTTTTTTGAAAAGGCTATTTTTTCAGTTAGGTTAACGTTTTGATATTTAGCCCCATGATTCTGGAAATAAAATCCGTTTTTTTCTATCAGCTGAAGTTTTTGTGATATGATGTTATGTCCATTTTGGAATGAGAAACATAAAAAATTTAGATTTAAAGATAAATTTATTCTTCAAAAGCGGCTAAAAATGATCTTTTTGATGATTTTCTTGAATGAGAAGCCTGAAGTAGGTCTCTTTTCAAGCTGCAGCAGTAATCCGCCATCACGTGCACATCCCATTTACCTTTACATCTTTCCTCCATGGTACTAATTTCTTTTCTCCTTGTCATCACTAAATTTGGTCTTTCGTCAAATTAAGGTCTCTTATTAAGTCATTTAGTTGGTTTTGGTCAAATGATGCCTCTATCGGGACTTTAGAAACAAAATCAGGCCCATCTAATTAGTTTTAGTCCTGTTCGTCATCAATTTCAATATAGCAAGGATCAACTGAAGATGTTGAGGGTAGAGCTGGTGGTACAGGTTGTTCATCTGAGGTAGTCAACAAAGTTGGTCGTTTGGCTGACGGTAGATGAGGATGTATCTATTTGTAACGGTTATTTGAATTAATACCACTTATATTAACAACCATTTAAGTAACAGTCATGGTGAAGGTTCTTTATAGGGGTTTTAAACTTCAAAGAACTTCTCTTTTCATTTGACCTCTATCGCAAAACGACTACACAATTTTGGTAAACAGTTGGAGGCACTCAGGATTTATTTTAATAACGCACTTGCACTTTAAGAAAAGTCGGTTATCTAATTTCATATTCACCAGTAATAAAGCAAAAACAGTATGGATTATTCAGAAAATTTCTTTTTGACGTAGACTTGGCGTTAAATTTAACTTAACTGATAACAATTATACAACACTGAACCTTTAAATATATGTTGTGGCTAACCGAAGTATTTGAATATTTATACTATTGACTAGAATGAAACGAAGATATAACAGCGTTAACAGACAAAAATCTATTCAAAGAACAGCCTTCACGAGGTTTCATTGAATTTTGCTTATATTCTTTTTGAAATAATTTTATACTTTTAGTCAGCTATTTGATGTAAGACAATTCACAAAAATTATTCAACGATTAAATGATTGACCACCTGTACTCCGAAAATTTAAAACAAAATAATACAATACATAGGTATGTATGTAATTCTCTACATAAATACGCAATGTGTAAATCATGTTCTCAAATTCTCTCTTGCGGTGATATTGTATTTTGTATGACTTATGTAAATAGTAAAATAATTCCTGTTCATCTCTTTTTACTGCTTCCTATATATGAAATGATATTGTAGAATTTAGGAAATAAGAATCACTGTTATAAAGTAGTCGCATTGAACGGACGTTGTTTTTTTAAATGATATCTATATATTTTTGCATGTTGTAAAGTAGTTGCTTTGCTTTTACCTATTGCTTGCTTGATTTATTAACGTATAACATTAAGTTGCTTTTCTTATACCCGTTGCTTGCCTAATTATTAACGCTTACAAATCTAAAAACTTGTCACAGGTATCAATTTTGTTGAATGAAATACCTGTCTTATTTTTTTAGACTCATGCGATTGATGGAAATAGTTTCTCTACCTACAAAGTATTCATCTGTTGTACAAATTTACGCGGATTAAATCAAGTCGGAACTCGGAAGTACAAATTCTTGTGAATCTAGAACAACTAAGTCTTTCCACAGTTAGTTCCATACGTAATCAAATATGAAAGAGGCGAATAACTAAATTAAGTGAGTGAAATACTCTAGCATTAGTTACCAAAGCAAGTTTAAGCCAAAGCAAAGCACTTTCAAAACTTAAAAGCAAAGAATCAATTGCAATTACACGAAAAACAGTTGAAATCTATTGGCACTGAATGGTACTTGTACAATAAGAAGAAGTTATAGAAAGAGAAATGTCGGAGACATTGTAGTAGCGATGTTCTGGCAGTCAATATAGGTTCAAAAGCCAAATGAAGCCGTTGTTATGCTCCTCCAGATGGCATTTTTTGTTTAAGCTTCTTAAGAGACTCAGGAAAATCGACAAAAAGAAACTTTCTATTGCAATTAAAAAATCTATTTTATTTAGATATTGAAAAAAAAAACTCTTCACTAGTACGGTTCAAACGTACGTCGGGCTTTTAGATTGTTGGACGATTGGTAAGCCCATAACACCAACAAAGCCGTAGGTTCAATGAAATCTCAGTTTCTTTCACCAAGTAAGCTAAGATCTACTTTGTAATAACGAAATTAGACCAACTAAGAAATCTCTCCCCTCTGCCTCTTGACAAAGTTTGTGCTATTTTTATTTTATTGTACACTGCAGTACTGAGGGTGAAAAAATGTGCGACCGTCGCGTCGTCGCGATTCGAATGATTGAAAGGAAACATGATACCTACTTATCTTCGCCACAGCCTTGGACGGCTTGGACCAACCGATCTAACTATTCGACGTTTGGTGTCCAAATTCGAAAAGGTAGTTAACCGACAAATGTATCTGTGGTGCATGTCTATCTGTTACCTGAGATGTTCGTGGTTCGAATCACAGAAACACCAAGAAAAAAAGTGTTATCACATTTAGCGAGGAATTGGCAAGTCCACAGAGAGCAATAATTACACACTGCCATGAAAATAGCTTATTACCTTAGCAATTCCCTAAAATCGTCAAATTTTGCCGAGGGTATTAAAATGTGTAAGTTTTCGATGTTTATAGAGCTTTCTTGCGCAACCTAGTTTAATTATTTTATTTCATAGTGGAACGTTACCGAGAACGCTTGGAGTGCACATATTACACCGCAGCCTTAAGTTAGAGAATGCAAGAAAATTCAAAGCAATAAATTTCTCTGTCTCAACAGAGGCAAAAATGTTTTTCCACGCGTATCGTAGACTTGCCAATTCCTTTGGCGAAGAAATGGTAAGTCCTACGGTACTAAATTCATTGCCATGAAAAGCGCTTTCTCGATTAGCGGTTTGGAACTGACAGAAAATCGTAGGTCTCCTCCATTCCCCCACAAGGCAATGGTTGTGAGAAATGCGCTAGGCTCTGGGTCTCTTCGCTCTGTTGCGCCACACCTTTATTTATTTATTTATTTTAATTTATTTGTCTTCAGCATTAAATATTTTCAATCGCAAGTTGGGTCTACATTTCTACAGCCGTTTATTGCTATAATCCTCACTTAACAACTTATAAGGATAACGATCACGAACACATTTTTTTTCTTTTTCTTTCTGAGTTGCCGAAAACGAAATAATATTTCTTCTACTTTCGGAATCCTTCCCCAGCGCATTTTATGTGCTCAAACCAAAATGACGTGGCGACTAAGCAAGAAACAAAATAACACCAAATTAAAAGCCTCAGTTCAGGATATGCTTGTGGTTGTAGGTTGCAGCTTAATGCTTGTGCTTGGAACTAAGAACTGAAAGCCTCTAATGGCAGCCGCTTGATTATACTCGGAAAGTAGATATTGATGAAAATTTCGCAAATATAAAGCCACTCACAGTGATTTACTTCATTTTCGACAAATTCATTATAAACGCGTGGTTATTGAAAGTTGAAACTATTGTGTGTTTGTTCGTCTCAACTGCAAACAATTAACGATTTCAAAATAAACGTCGCAAAGTCGATCTTTCGAATTCATTCAGAGTGTTTTCTTCACTCGAAGCTGATCCTTAAGTTGGAGATCATTTTTTTCTTTATAAGTTGATTTGAGCTAGCTAATTTCTGAACTTCAAAATTAACAACCGTTAAAGTTGATGTGGTACCCGTGGTGTGATGGATAGCATGCCCGCCTGTTAATCCAGAGGTTCGAGTTCGAACCCCAACAGAGGCAAAAATGTTTCTTCCACGGGTATCGCCTTTCGCGAGGAATTGGCAAGTACTCCGTTAGTATTCATTGCCATGAAAAGCGCTTTCTCGATTAGCCGTTCGAAAACCGGTAGAAAATTGTAGGTCCCCTCCATTCCCCCACAAGGCATGGTTGTGAGAAATGCGTTAGGCCCAGGGGCTCCTTGCTCTGTAGGGTCACCCTATTTTTTTTTATTTTTTTTTTTTTTAAGTTGTAGTGAAGTAAATTGTTCGTAGACATCGAACATAAGATTTTGAAAAATGCTTGCAGCAAGGAAAATCGGCAGCGGAAATTGGACGTTGTGTTTTACTTTTTGGGCGTCTGAAATGAGAATCCGTTCATCACTAGTTTGTTTTAAATCGATATGTTTTTTGAGAAATTCCGCTAGAGCTAAGCACGTACCCCTTTTTACTTGTGTGAGAAAATGAAATCGAGTCTCTTGGCCTAGTCTAGGTTATTCACAGAATAAAATGTTGTGTACAAAACTTTAAGAAATTTAGTTTATCTGCTTGGGTAGCAAATCAATGACCAGAGAGACGCAACGAATGACAAAATAAAAAGTCGCAACGAGGTTCAAAATGATCGTCGTGCTAATTTTAATATGTTTTAGTGAAAAAAAAATCCTTAATCTGTAGAGCAAGTAAAAAGTCAAGAAAGGTCGTGTAATAACAATTTGTGGTTGCTAACAACCCCTTACAAGACACAAAACACTCTTTCGTAAAACTGATTTTGGTGACTTTTCGACCCACATAAACCGTAAGTGAGGTGTTTCTGTGAAACAAAATACATTCTGGTGATATATACAAGGCACGTGTATAGTTCCATGTACCTAGACTCATTTACTTCAACGCAGGAATATTTTAGCACCCAACCAGTAGAACTTTTGAAACTAACTAACGTTTACTGACATTTTGTTTGGAATTCACTTTGTGTATGTAAGCTGTCAGTTTTCCCAGAGCATACCTCAAGCTAAGCCATGCTCGTAAATTTTCCTTGACCCAAATTAGATTTTGTTCAAATTGCGATTCCTCGTATAATATCAAATAATTAATTCCTTGTTGGCCTTTCGATAGTACAAAAATGAAATGTGTTCAAAAATACCCTAAAGTTGTATCCCCACTGACCAACATTCATTCCCAATGGCCTATTGTAAGGCGAGGTCAAGGTAAATGTAGAAAGGTGAGTAAGCAGGTAAAAGCCTCCCAACAAACAACTTGTTTTATTTAACAAACGTTAAAATTTTTTTTGTATATTCACACCATCAACCGACCATTTGCCGGTGGGTTTACCTTTTTCAATATCGAGTTCATAAGACCCACGTTATCATCAAAGGTTGCCTTCTCAATTTCAAGGAAACCATCGTCGTCGTCGTTGTCGTTGTCGTCATCGTCGTCAGCTCCCTTGAAAATAAGAGTCACGCGATACTTTTGATACTTTTTAACACGAAACATCACTATAAAGGTATCTATGTAGCTATACCTATATCATATACCCTCTCTGACAGCAGTAATCCTCAGGTCTGCATGAAGTAGAAAATATTATAACTTTATTTTTTGTGTCGTCCAATTTTGTATTTTATTATTTTTTATACACCGGGGAGTAATACGTGCCAGCATGACTTCCGAAGTAAAATAAACGACCTTAAAAAATGTTTCATTTTTTTCTTACTTTTGGGAGGGTGGAGAGAAGGGAAATAGAAGTAAAAAAGAAAGAAAAATAACAAACTCACCGCACGAGCATCGCATTTGGTTGCAATATAAAATAATCCCAAGAGAAGAACTGTCCAGTATTCCCAGGACTTTTTCATTGTAGTCGACGGTGTTCTCATCCTCACTCTTGACATCGTCAATTTAATTTTTCTTACTTCTTTATTTTTGGCACAGAAAAACACACGCACACACTGAGAAACTCTTCTTATAAGGGCAGCGAAAATGATAAATGACCACACAAGGAACAGTCGTTTCGTTCTATAGCTGCAATACGAAGTATTTTTGCTTTCTTTCCTTGGCTTGATGTTTTTAGAACAAATGTATATCCTGGTGAATTTAGGACATCAATATTTATGTTTGTAAGTGGATGGATGCACTTGGCGTTTTCCCAAGATGGTCAGTTCACACTCCACAGTCACTCTTCGAATGAGTCAACAAGGATAATACACCACACATACAAAGAACCGAGGTGATAGAACCGATACTGACTAGATTATAATTATTTAATTCTGTTTATTTTCACTGAGATAGAACGTGACTCTAGAGAATAAAAAATGATCAAAACCGTTAGCCTTCGCAGCCAAGAAGCATCTGAGAGGAAACGAGTTGATTTGTTGTCCTTTTAACCTTAGGAGGGTTTGAGCTTTCCGTTTTGATGGAACAAGTTCAGAGCGTAAATTTGTTTTTGTGTATTTTCGCTGAGTTTTGTAGATTTTCTCTTTGAATTCGCCGCAAGGACATGCGTAGTAGAGTTGTTTGTGTTTTGAATCTGAAGTTTCTATTTTGAATCAGCTGTGTGTCTAAGGAGGAGGGGGAGGAAAGGTTTTGGGCAAATACCTAAAGATGGGAAGCCGGTTTAGTGACCGACCCACACACCGGTCTTTTGTATGCGGAAAGTTTCTTTTTGACGAGGATAAGCTTTTTTTTTATTGTTGTCAGACAAGTGTAACAGAAGTTTTTAAGTTGCTTAACTGATATGTCAGATTAGGATTTAGTCCTTTTGATGTTATTTTTTTTTTCGAGGGATAATGTTGTAAGCTCAGCAAGCATTGTTAGAGGTGGTGATTGGTGAATGGTGATTCACTGGGGGTTCTGTCTCTGGGTATTTATGAGCACCCTTAAATTCAGCATTTCTGAATGAAAGGAATGTTATCACTTTTTGAATTAAGTTTGATCCAAAATTTTCTTTTTATTAAAAAAACCAAATGTGTCAAAGCGGGTTGATTATTAAAAACGCCCTTGGTTCATCACCAATGCCATGGCAAAGTCTATTCTTTGGCGGAGTATCATAATATCAAAGGAATCAAATCCCTCCTACACAATGGTGGGGTACACCGCGTTGACATTAGAATGAGACTAAAATCTTCTCTTTTTCGGAAAAGTCTGGTTCCAACTTTCGCTGGTGATTCGCATTTGTTTCAGGGAGTAGGTACTTTAAGTCTGCCCTTCTTCTATCGAATCAGAACATGGTTTGTTTCTCTCCTTTGAATATGACAATACCAACTGAGTCGTGATCTATTTTTTCCAAGATGGTAATTTTGAAATGATTTTTCAAGTTCTTTTCTTCTGGCACCGTCATACAAAGCGTCACTTCAGATGATATAAACTTACTCTCATACTTTTTGTACATTGTCCAACATTGTGAACTTCTTGTTAGTGCTGGACGCACAACTGCGGCCAAGACCAAATATGGAATTGTGTTTTCACTACCTATATCACCTTTACTCGTTCTTTTGCTCTTGATGAAAATATCCCGCTCCTCCTTTGTCTTCTATCTGAAGATTTCACCACCACCCATGGCTATGCTTTCCATCCTAACTTAGAGTACTTTCAATCTGGTTGCATTTGTCTGTCTGTGTTCTTCGTCCATCCATAGAGGTCATTGAGACTCAGAATTTCAGAGATCACTACTTCGCTATTTCACTTCTTCGTCAGTAGTCGACTATGCATGATACTGATGGTATAAGATGCAGATTTTATTAGACATTCGATTGGCAAATTGCAATTCAAAACTTTAAAGCGCCCGTTCGTTCGCAGTGTTCCTCAATCCTTTTTTTTTAACATGGACATTAATAATCGAGTGGTCCTAGGCAATGTTGTCCGATGAAAGACACTTTTTTAAGATCACACAAAGATACATTTCAAAGGCCAATAATTATTCAACCAACTATTGGTAATGGGCGAATTTTTGGGTATTTTCTATTTGGCAACAGTAGTTTCGATAGCTCAAACAAGTTTTGTGCGAGAAGCTTGCGAGAACCTTGCTACAGGCTCTCAAGTGTCACATTAAAAATATCGCTTCATTGTACGCACGTGGATAAGATTACATGTAAACATTTGCCTCACATTCAAACGCTTCTTGCATCGCATCGCTTTCTCGCGCTACTGTGCGCGCAGCCTTGCTGTCATACATTTTCAATTTGTTGTACAATTTAACCATAAATTGTCTTATATACGAACAACGCTTGCAAATTATTTAATCTTATTATCAAAATGTGTACTTGGTGGTTTCAACAAGACAGTACAACATGCGAGAGAGTCAAGTTCGGTGAACAGTTTATTTCTCGTTTAAGTCCGTCAGTTGGCCACCCAGATCGTGGTGATTTAATGCCTCTAGACTATTTCGTGTAGGGCTATGTTGAGATTCATATCTGTAGCAACAACCCCGCTCCGATTGACGCACTGGAAGCCAAAATTTAAGCATTTGTTTGTGAGATACCGGCTGAAATGTAAGAAAGAATATGCCAAAATAGGACTTCAGGCGCAACCGCCGCGCCGGCAGCATTTGCGTGCAATAATCTGAAAAATAAAGCTTAAATGATTTTTACTGAATGTGGTGCTTTTTTCGGTAGTTTTATAAAAAAATTAATCGTTATAAACAACGAAGCATAAGATCTCTTAATGCTTAAGACAACAAACCATCAGAGTCGCTGCCTTTGCGGCTCTGGGTTTCACTCGGCCCCCAAAACGAAACCCATTGCTCGATGAAGAATGCAGGCAGGCGCAGCCAAACAAAAGCACGACACATGTTGATGCAAAAGAGAACAAGGGCTGCTTTCGACCAGTATAACGAAATTTACAAGGAGAAAAGAAGGGAAGAACACCGAAAAGAACACCGAATTCTCAAAAAGAAAAAGAAGCAGCATTAGAAGCGCTTGTTTGAGGAAATTGAGAGATACCATGACAGAAATGAGGTTCGGAAGTTTTACTAAAAGTTAAAAAGATCTGGGCAGGGTGGCACAGCCTGAACTCAAGCCTGTAAAGACCAGGAGGAAAATAACAAAGTAATAGATACGCCAACCTTACTGAAGATCTGGAAAGACAACTTCTGCAGACTGCTTAGTGGCGATGAAGAAACAAGTTCCGCTGTCAGGCAGAATGCCCCACTCAACTTGGACGATGATGAAGAATATGCCGTCCTCCCGACCTAGAAGAAGTTAAGCTTGTCATAAGCCCTGTTCACACTGTACAATTAGTTGGACAGACTTGGGATTGAACAACCAATGCTTGATAGTGTGAACCCTTCAGACGACCGCTTGTCCAACATGTTGGATGGTTTTCCAAAATTTTTGAAAATCTAGAAGTTGGATGGAGTGGAAGGGTATGTGACATAAAGTTGGACGACAAGCTTGATAAGTGTGAACGTAAACTACATCAGACCATCCAACTTCCATCAAACGAAGTCTGTCCAACTAATTGTACAGTGTGAACAGGGCCGTATGCGAACTCAAATCAAATAAGACTGCAGGTGCAGATGGCCTTGATGACGAACATTCAAGGCAGCTAGAGAAAGGAGCATGTACAAGCTGATCTGCATGATATGGTCGGAAGAAAGTATTTGACAAAACGTCATAATAGACAGACATCATTTCGAGGTAGTTCAAAAATTCGTCTACCTAGGATCCACCATAGACACGGATAACAACATCAGTGTGGAGATCAAACGGAGAATAACTCGTGCTAACCGTTGCTTCTTTGGGTTAAGAAGGCAATGAGAAACAAAACCGTCTCTAGAAAAACCAATGTAACCCTTTATAAGACACTAATCATGCCAGTTCTGCTTTACTGCCTTATCGGAAGCGAATGAGGAAACCCTTGGTCGCTTCGAAACAAAAATACTCCGAAAATGATCTTTGGTCCCGTATGCGAAGACAATGTGTGGAGAAGAAGATACAACAACGAGCTGTATGAGCTGTACCGCGACATGGTCATAGCTAGAAGAGCACTCATCGCGAGACTACGATGGCTGGGACCCTGGGACATGTAGAGTAGATGGACCTAAACACTCCTGCTCGACGGGTCTTCAAAAGCATACAGCAGGGAAATCGCGAAAGGGGAAGACCTCATTGTAGGTGGCATAATCAAGTGGAAAAAGACTTCAACCGACTTAGAGTGCAAAACTGGAGAGAGTTCGCCCGAAATCGAAGTCGTTATAGGAGGATGTTGGTTGAGGCCCTGGTTCACCCAGAACTGTAATGCCCACCTAAGTGAGTAAGTAAGAACCAAGCCGATACAAGGAATCAAACTTCAGAATCGAATTTATTCTGAGGTCTTGCAACCGATATCTGCTAACAAGTGCTAATGTTGGGAATGTTGATTAGAACACTGCACTATTGTTAAACTTTCACTGCCATATTTTTGCTTGCCTTTGAAGATGTTTTATTTGGTGTCACCATAACAATCAATGAATACGAGTTCCCGGTTGAATATGTATACTTTATCGTCAGAAAGAAAACCATGACACAGTTACAAGTTTTAACTCAAAAACATCTCGATTTGTTTCCTCATTTCACACAAGTTAAACTAGAAGTGGGTATATTTACCTAGTTAATGCTTTGTATGTTTCACTTCTTTGACCACGTCAATCTAACAACAAGAACCTTTTAATTAACACGTGTCCCGATTTCATTCATTAGTAAATATAAAAAAAAGTAACAACTACTCCTCTCAATAATTCCAATTAAAATGCAAAAAGATTTCATTGAAACCCGCGTTTTCTATACAACAGAGGCTAAAAATCTCTCTAATTAGGGTACAAAATTGTGTCCTTTTGGACTGAAGCAATTGTTATATTTCACTTCTAATTAATGTCATTTGCAAAGAAAGAAGCAACGCCTTCACTTTGAAGACCCCCATCGAACACACCATCAGCGCCCCAATAGCATAATGTCGAAACACAGAATACAATTTTGCTTGCAAAAAAGGATCTCCCAGGCACTGTCGCCGCTGCCGGCGCCGCTGCCGCCGCACCTTATTCAATTCAGAAGAAGATTTTAATTTCTTTTGTTAAGAAGAAATTGACAGAGCCAATTTTAAATGGGGATTTGTCAACATGGCCAACTTCTTAATTGTGTTCAATTAATTCATTTCAAAACGTCTTTATAATAGGTGGTCGGTGTGGTGCTGGCCGGTCGGTCCAAATATGAGAAAAGGATGCTTTTGACTGTATGAACAGTATGAAGGCCAAATTAAGCGTCATCAAGCAAAGAGTCCTTGAATGGTTTTGACAGGTTTGCTTTTGTATTCTTGTATAAAGTCTCTTTGTCACATTGATTTAGGTGATTAAAATTGGCAAGAAAGTATTTTCGGAAATCTAATAAGATGTTCAGAGAGTGTTATTGGTGTTTGATTGCCAATTGGGGTGTTCAATTTCGGAAATATGTCTTCGGCAACATCACGATTTGTAATCAATTTACAAGAGAGAAGTAATTAAAATTGATATAATGAAATCAATATGGTCTTATTATGGTTTCATGTCATGGTAATGGAAGACCCTTGGGGCTCAGTTCAATTTGGAATTCAATGCCCCTGAGTTTTCGTTATTTAACTTTGGATTGTAAACGAATGTTTTGTGTGGAATTTCTTTGTGCTGCTGTCTGATGGAATGGGTGATTGGATAGCTGCAAGTAGCTCGGTTCCCTTCTCATTTATAGCCTTTGTATACTACGGAGGGCTATTCCCACTGTATGTGGTGTCTGTGGCGTAGTGGTAAGCATGTCAGTCTGCTGCGCCATTGTTCAAGGTTGAAATCAAATTATTTTTAAAGGGGTATCGCCTTTCGCGAGGATTTGAAACGTCCTCGGAGAGTAATTTCACTGTCATGAAAAGCGCTTTTACTCACTTAACCGTCCGAAATCAACAAAAGCTCGTTGGTTCTTTTTATAAAATAGTTGAACCTGTGGTTTGGAAAACCCTACAAGTGTTCTTTATTTGTCTGTTACCAAAAGAAAGTGTTGTGTATAGAGGCAGATACATAGGGGAGTTTTACTTAAGATGACATACTTTTTCTTTGAAGCTAAAAATAAAAAGAACTTGCAATCATAGCAATAAAAACAAAGTGAATTTAGTTTATTCGTTTATTTGTCACCACAAAAATTTGCAGTTATTAAATGAAACGTAAATTAGTAATTTAATAAATTAATCTAAAATTAGTTCACAGCCAAGTATTAGTTGACAGACCTTTAAGTAAGATGACATAGTGCATTTGGATAAGAAGACATACCTCAATTTATTAGTTTTCGTTTCAGAGCTGGAGCTCACATATATATGTACCTAAATTGTTTAATTATGTGGTATACACCGACGCACAAAGAGTGGCACCATTTATCACAAGCCTGGCAGCAAACCCAATGCTCTCCAGGACGTGAAAAACTATAAAGCTCATTGCAGTCATCATCACCAGAAAATTCATGCTGAGTCACATCATTGTCTTGTAAAATCGGACGTTTTGTATTTTTTCGAGCTCTAAGGCTTTTGCGGTGCCGACATGACCGAAAACGTTTTCAGTATTAAATGCGCAAACACTTCAACTTCAGAAGTGACGTTGTATATTAGACTATATACCAATTAAACACTTCTGACTCAATACAATAGCTCACCTTAGCAGAAACTTCTTCGTAAAAAAAAAAAAAAATTATTCGATTAAAAATTTTTTCTTGACGTCTCAGTAGAAAAACAATCGCCAACTGGGAAAATCTGCAAAATGCTGTTTGTTGCCAATATAAAACTGTAAACTTGGGCGTGTTTAAAAAACTGTACCATTATGGCTATTGAGAAAATGCAAGTATAACACCTTGTCGGTTATGTCATCTTAAGCAGATCTCCCCTATGCGTGTCTATATGGTTGGTAACCGATTCCGAAAACTTCGGATAGTGCTTTGATCCCAATGATGGCATCAAAGATGGTGCCCAACCGAAGATGATGTCCCAACCGTTATATAGAATTTTTCTATTAGAAAACTTCTCCAATCAATCGCAAAATAATTAACTTTGGCATTATTATTATTATTATTATTTTGGCATTAACCTGGTGGGTCTAGACAAAATAAAAGCCTTTTTGTCTTCTTCAACGTCAGTCTACCTACGAATTTGGGTGCCGTGAAATAAGGTCGAAGACAATAAGGTCGAATTTTCTTTTTGACCTTATTACCAATTTTGGGAAACAAGGTCGAAAATCATTGTGTCACAAAATTTATCGAAAATAGCTTTCGACTTTATTTCTCAGTAGAATTCGACTTTATTTCTTTGTTTAATATTTTGCAATCATTGTTTATAAAGGCATTTACTTTTGGTAGAAACAGAAATGTTCTGAGGAACATTGGAGTCCGGTGGGGGGGGGGGGGGGGAGCGTCCCGGTGCAGGATCTGCGTGGGGTTGGCGTGAAGTCAGTGCGAGGTCGGCACGAGGTCGGCGCGGCGCGGTTTTGTGGTTAGGAAATTAACTTTTTTATGAATTTCTAACCACAACACTAATAATAGCTTAAACCGAAAAATTAAAACATTTATTTTATAATTTAGGGGGTCAACTCACAAGTAACTTTTGAAATGTATTCTAGGTATAGAAACGTACCACCAACCTGCAAAAAAAAATTTCAACCCCCAGTCAAGTAGCGGAGAAGCAAAGCGGCCCCATAATTTCTTTCTTCTTTATTTAACAGAAATTAAATTCGATTTTATTACTCAACGGATTTCGACTTTATTTCTCAACTTTTGGCATTCTTATTTTTGTCAAATATTTTCGTTTTTTCTTTTCGACATTATTACCTTTTCAATAGGAAATAAGGTAGAAAAATATTTTTGTTGTTGTTTTCGGCCTTATTTCCCAAAAAAGGTAATAAGGCCGATTCGGTTGATTTAAAAGAAAAAACATTAGATGCTCTCCTTATTTGCACTACAGCTCACTTATTTTACGTGCAAAAGACTTTTAATAGTGCTCATTTTAAAGCTTATTTTAAGCACTACAAAACAATCTCTTGTATTAGAATGCATAAAATACATCTGCTCACCGCTAAATGGCATTGACCACAACGATTAAATTTCAGACAAAATAAAAAATGGTTTTGATCTTTTATATCTAACTTAATATTTTTCTTAGAATACTTAATAAAAAACCAAATTGTTCATTGTCTTACCTGCTACAATTTTGTTCTTCATAAAATTTTCGATAATACGTATAGTTTTGGAGATATTTGCAATAAATAGATGAAAAACGTGTAAGAATTCCGAATTTTCAATTGCCAATAACTCGAAAAGTATTGGGCTTAATGACAAACTTTATATTTGATTTTCGCCCCCGAAAAGGGGTGGCAACCACCCCCAGGGTGGTGGCGGTGCTCAAATCATTTTCACTTTTGAAATTAAGGGTAAGATGAGCCTAATTCCAAAATTTCATGCAAATAGGTTCACAGTAAAAAAATTCGGAGGAAAGGCCCTATTTTTCGCTTCATTGACTGCACTATTTCTCTCCACAAATACATAGCCTACGCATGGTTTTATGTTACCAGCACGAGTAAATAAACAGAGCCCCGATTGTGGAACTTCTTAGACGACAACTATTATCCAATCGTCTATCTCCGAATTTACTGTCCAAAGATTGTTTCATGTAAATCTTGTATCGTTTTATACTATTTTTTTTTTTTTTTTTTTTTTTTTTTTTTTTTTTTTTTTTGAAAACAATGCTATAAGACAACAGGAACAAAGCATGAAATTGGCAATGGAAGAAGATGACATGCGGGCCATAACTCCACAAAGGAAGTTTTTTCAGCTTCATGGGAAGTTTTGATGGTTTTGTTTGTGGTTTGAAAGTTGAGAATGTCAAACTGTTTGGTTTAGGTTTGGGATTTTATCATGTATTGCTGAACGCCAAAATAACACTTCTAAATTGTGTAAATTGTGTTAAAAAGGAAACCAATGTGTTCTTGTTCGAAAAGTTCACACTTTGTCTATTTTATGGTCAACACAATCGGTCTCGTGAGCAATCGATTCGTGCAGTTTATTTAAATCATTTTTGCACTAACTTATAGCTCTTGCTTTCCTGTTCCTAGCTCCCCTAAACCTATCCACAAAGGCAATGGCGGCCAAAGGCGCATTGCGACTCAAACAATGCAATATTTACGAAACAGGAATATCAGGACACAGAACTGTAAGCATTTTTGTAACAACGCTGGTTGATATGAAATCATGTCAATGTAATATTACTTATACATTCTCGCTAAAGATAATCTCTTAAATGAATTTAGTTTATCTAACATACCGAAATATAAAACGGCAAGTTTGACCGTTCAAAGATCATTCGATCTCTTATGTATAATGAATATATATTAATCATATTGTATGTATATGATGTTACCATTAAGATGATTGATGTATAACTAGTCAGTCTTAATCGTACCTTTGTCAAGTAGATGTCGTTTTTAATAAATAAACTTAAAAGAGACTCTGTTGGATGTTAATAACTTTTATGTTGTGTTCCATCGTGCCGTCCTTACAGAACCATAAAAAAACAGAATCCAACAAAACTTTCTAAAAACTGCCTATGACAGGTGGTCATTTTTAGAAACATTCCGGGTTTCCAGAAACCTATGGCTAAATACTTCTGAGAATAAAACAGAATGTCTTCTCAAGCATAGCAAACCTTAATATGACGAAAGCAGGCATTATTACATCCGACTTTTATAGAGGTTGATAGGACAAAGAAGCAGATAAGGGATCATTCAATTTCCTCTGTGAGTGCAACAGCTTGGCTCACACTAAGCAAAAAGCCCTCGGAAGTTACTCTCTAAACGAACTGGTTGACATCTCTAGTCCAACGCACTCAAATCCCTTAGATCCGAGTGAGGTGTTGCCGCTTGCGGCTACAACCCTATCAAACTTAACCCAACCTACGTTTACTCTTCTAGT
Organism: Melanostoma scalare; assembly: GCA_949752695.1. Lineage (NCBI taxonomy): Eukaryota > Metazoa > Arthropoda > Insecta > Diptera > Syrphidae > Melanostoma > Melanostoma scalare. The sequence goes on from OX456985.1 coordinate 29,883,870, forward strand.
CCAAAACCATCAACTAGACGACGAAATGTGCTTTTCTACGCTGGCGACATCATTAGTCCTTATTTGCTTATTTATTTCGGAATGGGGAGGCTAGCTGTCGTGCGCTAGTAGCTATGATAACTGATTTTATGATTGTAATAATAAATTAATAAGTTGATTTACCATCGAAGTCATTTGATTTCAGCAAATGGCGCAACTTTCCATATAGCCCACTTATCCATCAATTTATTGCAGAATAAATTTGGTCCTGCTAACCGGCAACTTTCGAAGCAAGGGAAGGCAATATTCAAGCCATCATGGAAGCGATATGGCCAGATATATAGGTTACCTTTTGAAAAATTGGACTGATCTAATGGGTTATGTAAATTCTAACTTATAACGATAATTATATTTAAAAATTAATGTACCTAATGAAACCATCTACCAGATTATAATAATAATAAACTGATACCAACAATATTTCTGTAATTTAATCTCAATTAAAGTTCTCAAGCTTCTAAGAAATCACCCGATATATTTATCTACAGAGTTTTTCTTAGCAACTTCGTTAATTAAGTGCAAGTGTAAGGATAAAAGTACCCTCCGGGCCTAGCACATTTCTCACAACCATGCCTTGTGAATGGAGGGGACCAGCAATTTTCTGCCGATTCCGATCTGGGAATGGTCTTTTCATGTCAATGAATTTACTATCGGAAGGCCTCGCGAAGCGCGATACCATTGTAAAATCTTTTTTTGTTTTGTTAAGCTGGTGGAAAACTAAAATCATTTCCGAAAACACATTTCCTCCCCCTCTTTCTGCTTAGCTACTGATTAACTTAGTAACTCATCTGAAACTAGTAGTAAAAAGAGGTAAATACTAAAACACTTCGAGGAATCCACCATCAAGACGAAAATATACAACTTCAAGTTACATTCGTTGCCTCGCCCCCCGAACTTCAAGGATCCGAACAAAGTCGAAAGAACAAATCCTTCTGCCCTACTTATTACCTGATTAAATAGAAAATCTAATTTCAGTTCTTTTTATTTGTTGAGATTGACCACAAACCACAATATCTATCAAGGCAACTCCAAAGTCACTGATGCGATGGTGCATGGTGTAATCATTAATCAACATGAGTAACTAACCTGTTATCTCTTTACCGTTTGATGCTCCAGATTTTGCGTATCGGAAACGAGCACAAAATGACGTCTAAAGCATAAAACACTTCTCCAAATGAATAAAAGAGACTCTCTTCATTGGCAAGCACACAACAAGGGCAAACGACAAACACAAATGTGAACAACTAGCAAGACATTCATTTCAACTTTTTCCTTATTAACGCCTTCCATTATTCCATTGGATTCGAATGCTTTTCAACTTTGTTTCCTAGTCACGTTGTTTGTTGTGAGCAAATTAAAATTCTTCAAACGAATTCAAAAAAAAAAAAAAAAAAGAGAGAGAACTCCTTCGCACACACTTTTACTATTTCTTCGTCTTCTTTGAAGACTTTGCTCTCTCGATTCCTTTTTGTTTTTGTTTCGATTTTTGTTTTTCAGGATCACATGCTTACTACGTTGTTAGGTACTACGGTTGACGGGACCACGGGAGTTTAAATGTTCAGCAAAATGCAGACGATACCTACTTGCCACTTCTATAAATGCGAAAGGGAAATTAAGTTTAACGAATGAATCCGGGTTTTGTCCATTTATCCTTTGTAATGGAATCATTTGCAATTTGAACTGTGACTCAACAAGAACAAAACAAAAATTATCGTATCGGAAAAGCATGTTTGCCACGTGGATGGAAATTCAATCTTTTATCAGGAAATACATATTCGTATGTAATTTTTTATTCGAAATTGAAAAAGTTAATGATAATGTACAAAATGATTTGGAAGAAATCGGGAAAAAGGTAAGATTCTCATTTAAAGGTGCAGACGTATTGGACTGACAGCAAGTGCTTGTACTTGAAAGCAACTGGCTGGAAGCTCTGGATATGGAGCCGAGCCACAGCTTGTGTTGATTGCTGAGCAGTGCGAGAGAACTTGGTTAGCCCTTTCACGGATTTGTTTTTGTATTAGTTCTTCTAATGTGACTGTCACTAAATTTGATATCGACTTCAAATTCTGTGTTTTTTATTTGGACTGCCTTAAACGCCCCCCACCCACAGAAACTTCCTTTCTCTGTAAAGCAAATATTCTCCAAAATAGGTAAATATCTCCCACTATATAGGTAGACAGATACATACGAAAAGGCATGGCCACTGCCTCGCAACCGCAACCGGCCAAGTTAATACTTTCATAACTCCAGCTCTCCATGACTTACCACAATTGAGCTTTCTTTTTTATTAAAGTAAAAAAAACTCCTATAATATGCTCTACAGAGTGACAAGAAGTATCACTCTACATCCTGTAAGTCCTTCCTTAAATTGCCTTACTCTTTGTAAATGTTATGCCACGTAGGGTGAAGTATTAAAGTGGGTCTTTAAAAAAGTCATTATATCAGCTCTTTTCTAAGCGGAGAGTTTTTATTTTTTTTTTATTTTTGCTTAACTAAAACAAAATTTTCAACTCCATTGATTCCGGGTTGTCACGTACGCTGAAGCATGTTATATCATTAATCTTCCATACACAACATGGCTGTGATGGTAAGCCATTGAATTGGAGTTGGCACAAAAAAGCAATTTGGGAAAGTGACCTAAATTACATCTCCATCACTGACAAAGATGTCGATTTATTTAAAAGCACGAGTCATACTCTGGAACTTGAACTTTTTTTTTCGGGTAAGCGAATGTTAAACGGAACTTTGATGGTTTTATGTTAAATGTTTGAATGGAGGAGCAAGAAAGCGTTTTTCTTTTATCAAAATTTGTTTACCAAAACATTGATTCCATTTAACTCCCACAATTGAGTTGGCTCCCTTTTAAGCTTTAGACCCCTTTGACTTAAGTAGAGGAAAAATAATTAATGCAAATAGAATTGGTCAACTGACCGTACCGCCACGCCAGCTGGTATGGGAGAGATTAATTCGTTCGTTTTTGTCTGTATTTGCAAAGCAATTATGCTCAACAACATTTAATCCCCATTAGGAGGAGTGTATGTCTTCGGGTAATTGAATTCAGGAGTCTTTAGCTGGACAAATCATAATTAATGAGTGTAGTTTGCTTGTTTGGCTTATTTTTTTTTCTGTTGAGATTTGGAACTAAGGAAGACTAATATCCTTTCAGATAACAGACCTTTTAGGATATCAGTACTAAAGTATTTCAAATTAATATTAAGAGTATTAGTGAAAAAAAAGGGTTGGAGACAGATTAGTGGTTCGATAAAGGCATGTAATGTAGTCCTCCTTTTAAGGAGTCACAATCACAGTTCATCAGACAGTGGTTGAAATGGAGGTATTTGTATTGGCATGGTCCAAGTTGAGCTCAAATATGAAAGCAACTTCAGTATTTGGCAAAAGGACAGTTCTTAAACAGGCAGATGCACAATTTCAAGACGTTTTCTTCTGCAGATATTAAAAGTGAGCTATAAGCTTGTTCAAATTTAGTTAAGGAGTGGTAATGAGTTTAATTGTTTTTTTTTTATCAACGTTGGTAACCCTAGTGTGTGTCAACAAGTACTTTTTTCGCTCTTCATACTTTTCTTTTTTTCCAGTATAAATTGATCTTATTGAATACTAGCGACCCGCCCCGGCTTCACACGGGTACAATGCTGGTACTAAATACACTACATTCTTACTTATTTACTTTTTATATTTTTAACTATCTATTTTGTTTTTACAACAATTAACATTATTACAGAATGTCTTTATATACAAAGTTCACAGCTTTCTTGTCATTAGACAATAAAAACATATTTTCTCTGGAAGTTACTCTTGATAGAGCGACATACAGTTGGCCATGTGAAAAACAGTCAACGCTCAAATGTAATCCTGCAACGTTAAAGGTTAGACCCTGCGATTTATTAATGGTCATTCCAAAAGATGTCTTCACCGGAAATTGCAAGCGTTTACATTGGAAGGGTAAATCCGATGGTATCAGAGGGATTCGGGGAATCAATACATCTTCACCGGTACCACATCCTGTGAGTATTGTGCACTCTATTATGAAAGTTTTCAGTGATTTTACCAGCAAACGCGTGCCATTGCAAAGTTTAGGTGAATTCAGGTTTCTTAATAAAATAACACGACAACCTACTTTCAACATCATTTTGTGAGGAGGGAGTCCTGACGGGTTCAAAGAGTTTAGAAATTTTGTAGGAAAATGAACACCTTCTTCCAAATCGAGAACAGTATCGACCGAGTAGTATATTTTCGTCGGCGCATCAATCTTTGAAAGAATCAAGTTATTTACTTTATCTACTTGTTCGTTAGTTGGTGGCAGAATCGCTCTTTCTTTAAAAAAAGATATTGTCTTAGAACTTATGTTATGAATGTCAGGATAGACATTGTTGACTAACTCTTGGATATTGTCTATCAAAACAAAGGTTTTCTAGGTTAATATAGGTTCACTTTCACTTTGTGTTAACTCTCCATTGCCAACTTTTAGCAGCATCTCTGGAAATAGCCTGTTCTCACGTGAAGATGATGAAACCCTCATATTAGTTTTAAACTCTAATTTACTGACATGTGGCTAAAGGTTTGATCTTTTTAGGGAAGCATTTATTTCGTCAGCACGTGTTCCTCGAGTCACAACTGGTAGGACTTGGCGGAAATCTCCTGTAATTATTATCATCGGTGGCGATTTTTAGAGGGAGCTTGAATGTAGAGTGTGCGGTTCGGCCTCTTTCCAAAAGCGTAGCGATGACGCAACAGCTAACGGTAGATCTAACTTTTTTTTAAAAGCAGATTGATTAAAAATGTTTTTCCTGTACCTCCTGTGGCATCAAGGAAAAACAATTTCCCTTCATTGTTATCAATTGAAGACAGTAATGCAGTGAATACTTTTTTCTGATCGACGTTTAATCGAGGCTCATTTTGAGCTATACTTTGTAATAGTCTCGTTTGATCGTATGATGTTTTTCTTGTGTATTCGGCACTGTTAGTTAAATCTGCGTTAGTAGTATTAGCTGGCATCGGCAGCCCAAAATCCTTGATTGATTTACCCGAAAGTAATTGCACTACTTTGTTCAATTGAAATAATACTTCGTCAAATATGTTTTGATCATATTGTACATCATCTGAGTTTAACTCTCGCCGTCGCCGAATCAGATCACTGGTCATATTTTCTTGAAATTTAATCCATAGATTAACAGAATCAGTTACTTGACAAAACGTTACTATGACGGCAAATAAATATCTTAATGATGTAGCTGAACTACAAACAGCTGCTTCTGATAATGTATTTTCCCAATGAGAATCGTCTTCCAAGAGCCCCATAGCTTTGCATGCTGCTTGATAAGTATTGTAAACGACACCTTGTACATATCTTAGGTGTTCAAAGGAAGTCCTTTGGGCCTTTTATAATATGCAGTATAATATGCAGTAACATTCTCAGATAAAAGCATTCGCTGTTGTTGGGACGAATCACGAAGACTCTTCCAAGAGCATCCGTTTTTTTTTACTCCGAGGAAACCATCAACCGCAGTACCTTGTTTTCGTCGTTGAAAAGTTTTAGAACTCTAGTTCCATGTATAGTAACTTGGAACTCTGTCATATGTCAGTGTTTTCGCGAAATCATCTTGAGTACATAACTTGAAGAATGCTGTCAATGTTGTATCCCGCGGGTTATTAACAACTTCTATATTGTTCTCAGTGAAATATACTCTTTGTTCATTTTTTAAATGAACTGCATGGTGGACAATTGTGGGAGCCCGGTCGTGCACTTCGAATGATAAAATCCTCCATATAGCTTCAGAGCTGCAGATGTAACGTCCAGACTGATATTTTTCCACTTCATTTGATGATTTTATGCTGAAAATTGCTTGATCACTGCCTTTATTAATGTACTTAGTAACTTATTGGATCGACTTTATTGAATTGCACAACTCTACGTTTATGTGGGCATCAAAAATTTTCAAAAAGAGCGGATTATGGGGAACGATCCATCGGTTATCAATATCATAGTTTTGGACAGTAGCATTTTGCCCACCTTGTTCTGTGCCGCAGTAAAAAATATCTGAATACTTACCATTCAGTTGGCATTCACTGTACTACGACCTATGTTTGAACCCCGACGTCTTCCAGACTTGAACAAAATTTTCTCAGTTCTATATGTATGATTACCTATGCACGAATGGCCATATTATTAGTATGTGCCGCAGTAAAAAATATCTGAATACTTACCATTCAGAAACAAAAACAAACGATACCTATTCTTTACAACATAAACAACGATGCTTTAAAAAATAGTTTGCTATTCGTGCGAGTTTCAAACCGATTTTGAAAATTATAAAATTGAAGTAAAAGTAAAAGTAAAAGTTAATAATTTTTTTTAGTAAAATAATATGTTTGTTATGACATCGCATTATAAAACTTTAAATTTCTTGGCTTTTCTCTGCTATAACATGCATGTATATACATATAAACCTTCCTCTTGAATCACTCTATTCATTGAAAAAAAAACCGCATCAAAATCCGTTGCGTTGTTTTAAAAATCTAAGCATACATAGGGACATAGGGACAGAGAAAGCGACTTTATTTTATACTATGTTAAGATTAAAAACATTAAATATCAATTCCATACCAGTGAAGTGTTTATTCTTATAATTATTGGACAAATTCCTGGTGTAGTTCATTTTATATTGGCATTTCAATTTTTCAAGAATTTTCAATCATAATTTTCTTGGTGAATATATAATAGTGCATCATATAACGGTTAAGTTAAAACTTTGAATCTATACCGAAATAGTGACTATAATTAATTTTATATTATTGGTAACAGTGTTAGCTTTCCAACGCTGGGTTTAAAATTTTTAAGTAACACGCACTTTTTGAGTTATAGCGTTTTAAGCTCACTTAGTGAATATTCAGCAATTATAATAGAGTTGCCAAACGTCTAATTTATTTTATTTGCTTAGTTTGTGTAGCTCACGTAAAACGCCAAACATTTTAAAAATGGATCTTTATTGCACAATTTGCAACAATAAAAACTCTAATGAAATAGCTTTGTCATGTGCAGTGTGTTTTCGTCAATTCCATGCGAAATGTCTAGGAGTTAAAGGAAAGGATGCGGACAAGGTTGTATCGATTCCCGGCCTGCGTTTTTTTTGTAGTAAACATGAAAAAATCTCAACGGATAGTTTGCACTGGAAAATCATAAAACTGCAGAGACTATTCAAATCCATCTCGTCAATTTTTGTGGAACTGCAAAACACGTTTGACTTTGATGTTTCCGAAATTAGTGTTATGAGTGAGGGATTTTTAAATACTGAAAGAAGTGTTTGTTTTCCAATTCCATCTCCAATGGCACAGCCTCTTATCGTTCTTACACCTTCACCTCGAGACTCTGCGCAAATAATTTCTGCATCTGAACGGTCAAAAAGCAAAACACAAAAACAACAACAACAACAGCAGCAGGTACAACAACAACAACAACAACAACAACAGCAGCAGATTCAACAACAACAACAACAGCAGCCGATACAACAACAACAACAACAACAACAACAACAACAACAACAACAACAACAACAACATCAGCAGCAGATACAACAACAACCACGTCAACGCAAGCAGCAACATCTTATGCCAGTATCTTTTGAACCGAGAGTTCTACGTTCTAATACGACCAAAAATATGGCAAGTCGAAGTGAAGCAAATGTAGATATTATCAGATTGGATCTACCTAATGGATTAGTAGCCAGTGGACATCTTGATACTCCGACAGCTTCCAATGGGGACGAAGAGTATTCTAACATGTTAGCAGTTCCATCTCCTGAACTTGATCCAACTGAGGAACTCATTGCCTTACCGCCTGCTAAAACCATTTTTGTATCTCGTCTTTCCCCATCAGCGTCAGTTAACTTGATACAAAGTTTAATCTTGAAAAAACTTCCATTGATTAATCTATCAAATCTCTATGTAAGGAAGTTTAATATGACTCCTGATAAGGATTATTCTTCCTTTGAGATAAAAGTTGGGAGAAATCTCAAATTGTATAATTTTGCTAAGTGACAGCTCCTTTTGGCCTTTACATACTGTAGTCCACGAATTTTTTCGTGGCAAGAAACGTAAACCTCACGAAAACTTGTGAAGGAGGCGGCGGCGGCGGCGCACAGTTAATATGTGCTTCCTCATCTCAAGTTCGTCCACCAAAGTTAAATGTTTATTTTCAAAATGCGAGTGGATTACGTACTAAAACTAACGAGCTCTTTATAAACTCCTCATTGCATGAATATGATGTAATAATTCTAACTGAGACTTGGCTGAATGCAGATTTTCTATCATCTGAATTTTTTGACTCTTTTTACGTCGTTTACCGTGTTGATCGTCCGATCGAATCTGGAATGGAACGAGGTGGTGGAGTACTAATTGCAGTACGTTGTACTTTTATTAGCCAGCAGTATGATTTACCGACCTATTCCCCATTTTTTGAACAACTTTGTGTACATGTTAAAGCTTACAATAATGAAATTTGTTTTATACTAAGTTATATCAGGCCACATAGTAGTTTTCTTTTGTATAATCAACTTATAGCTAACGTCAATGATGTAGTGAAAGAGTTAACAACTGATCAGTTTCCCTGTGTGTTAGGTGATTTTAATATTGGTGATGTAGAATGGATTTTCTTGGAGGAAGAAAAATCTTTGATCCCATTTAATGTCGCGACAGACATAGAAACTAAAGTTGTTGATTCTTTAGCTTCGCTAGGACTTTTTCAAATAAACCACACAAAAAATGATTTAGGTAGACAATTAGATCGTGTTTTTGTTTAATGATATGAAAAATTTTGTATATTTATCTGAATTCCCATTAGTCAACAACGTGATTCATCATAAGGCTGTTAATGTAATTTTTGAGTTTTATGAATTCATTTTAGATTGCTCAAATGAAAATGAACGTATCTTAAATTTCAGTAAGACCGATTTCACCGCATTAAATAATTTTTATACTTCAATTGATTGGGAACATAGACTTAGCAATAAATCGCTTAACGATATGTATGCATACTTTAAAGCTTTAATATTTGATGGTGTAAATCAGTTTGTCCCCGTTTTTAACAAGAAGTCTTCTTTTAAGCACCCATGGTTCAACAAGAGGCTAAAAAACTTAGAAAACGTTAAAAATAAGGCATTGAAAAGATCAAAAATATCAGGCAAACCTGAGGATAGATCTCATTTTCTTCAACTTCGGAGAGAATTTGATTTTCTGAATAGATTCCTATACCACCAGCATATAAGTGCTGCTGAAAGTAAAATTAAGCAGAACAGCAAATCCTTTTGGGTTTTCTTAAACTCGAAAAGAAAAACGTCTTTTCTACCAACAGTAATGGAGCTTGAAGATGAAAAGTCGATTGATTCACAATCGTCCTGCGATCTCTTTGCAAAATTTTTTGAATCGAACTATAACGCGGATATTATTGCAAATGTAAACGAAATGTATTCTTGCATAACCCCTATTACTAATTTCAGTGTAAATAACTTTTCTGAACAAGAAGTATTGGATGGTTTAAATGAACTTGATTCAACAAAAAAGGCTGGAGCGGATCTGATTCCTCCACTTTTATTATCTAGATGTGCCTCATCTCTCTGCACTGCAATTAGAATAATTTTCAATAAATCCTTGGAAACTGGTGATTTTATTGATGATTGGAAAATATCTTTCGTTAATCCAATTTACAAAAGCGGCCTAAAGCACCAGATAAAAAATTACAGGCCGATGTCAAAACTGTCAGCAGTGCCAAAACTGTTCGAAAAATTAGTAACTCAGAGGCTTTATTTTGCCGTCAAAGAATCTATAACGCCAAAACAACATGGGTTTGTGAGCGGCCGTTCGACTGCGACTAATCCGTGCCTTTTTACCCATTTCTGTTTAAATGCTTTGGAGAATGGTAAGCAAGTTGATGCTTTATATACGGATTTTGTAAAGGCGTTCGACAGAGTCCATCATGATCTTTTATTACAAAAACTTCAAAAATTGGGACTCAGCTTAAAAATCTTGAAATGGTTGAGGTCTTACTTAACAAACCGTAAGCAGGTTGTTCAGATCGATGGTTTTCGATCGGTTTTTACCAGAGTGGACTCAGGTCTTCCACAAGGAAGTCATTTGGGACCACTTTTGTTCGATTTATTTGTGAACGATATTCCTGACGTTCTTCAATATTCGGAATGTTTGATGTTTGCCGACGACGTTAAATTATTTCACGAAGTTGCTTCCATTCATGACTGTCTTAAATTCCAGGTAGATATTAACTCCTTTTTAAATTGGTGTAATTATAACCATCTTAAACTGAACATCTCAAAGTGTAAAATCTTTAGTGCTTTCAGAACTTTTTCACCCATACATTTTAGCTACAAGTTTGGAGTTGAAGCTCTCACAAAAGTCAGTGAGGTTAAAGACCTTGGTGTTATTTTTGATGCCAAACTAACTAAACAAACTTTTTCTGCACATATTGATTACATTACATCAAAAGGAAATTCGCTGTTGGGTTTTCTCCGACGGAATTCTGGTGTTTTCAAAGACGTGTACACACTTAAAGCTATTTTTATGTCCTTGGTGCTGCCCATATTAGAGTACTGCTGTGTTGTGTGGTCACCGTTTTATGAAAATAATATTAGTAGAATAGAAAGAATTCAAAGAAGATTTACGCGTTTTGCATTAAGAAATCTGAGATGGTCTGATGAATTGCCTGATTATTTTTCTAGATGCGCACTTATAGACTTAAAAACTCTTGAAAGCCGCAGAAAAACCCAATGCGTTGTTTTTATTAAAGATATTCTGAGTAATAATATTAAATCTGAGGAATTGCTCAGGTTAATTTCTTTGTACGCTCCTGAAACAGTTCTTAGAACTAGAAATTATTTGTTCTATGTTAACACTCATAGAACAAACTATGGCCTAAATGATCCAATAACTCGTTCCTTAATGTTGTACAACTCCATATGCAGTGAAGTCGACCTGTCGATGAAAAGGAATCTTTTTAAAAAAATTGTTCTTGAATTGTTTAACTCGTAAGCATAAATTATTTTTATTATAAGTTATTAAATTTGCTATCAAAGGATTGTATATATCCATTGATGAATGAATAAATAAATAAATATTTGTTTTTTTTTAAATGAATGCATCATATCTCAAGAAAATTGTGTTAAAATTTCAAGTCGATCGGAGTAAGATTGACGAAGTTATGAGTATTTGAGCGTCTATTGCTCAGTGCCGGGTTTCATACCTGAGTGCAGCTGCGCGGCGTGCTTTTGTATTTTTCGACCCCAAATAAATTCCTTCATAAATGGGACAGTTCCGGTCTTGTTATTTATATTTAAGACATGGTGTTATCAAAATTATGTGCAATGAGAGCTAAACGACCAAACTCTTCTGCGTTTTTCAAACCGTTTTCTTGAGACTTGTCATATTTGAAGTCCGTGTGCACGATAACTCAAAATCTACTGTATCAATCGCTTTAAAACTGTGCACAGTACTTCTTAACATAATTCACCAGGTATTGTCGAGAGCTTTTTCGTTTTTTTTTTTAATAATTACTAATTTTTTAACAATAAATTAGCCGATTTTTTGTAGCGAATTTTTGACTTCCAAGTGCTACGAAAAATCGAAATAAAAAAACCTATCGGCATTACCTGGAAAACATCTCCTTTAACGAATGCATTTTGATTTTTTTGTTTCAGCTGATTCTGTTGCTAGTTTTGATGCACACCGCAAGCCAACTATTTTTTCGAGGTTCATCCGGAGTTTTATTTTCACTCGCTCAGTTTTGAGTATTCTGGAATGCTAATTTAGGAGAATGTTGTTCAAATGTAACATTATTATATGCATGTTTTCCAATAAACAAACCCGTTACGCCAAAATTTTGTTTTTTTAAATATGCCTTTTTTCGGCCGAATTAACATTACCCCCTCCCCCCCTCCCTGTCCCTTAAGCAGATGCATCAGGACGCAGGGTTGGGACTTTACTGCAATTGCAGTAGATCTACTGCACTTTTCTCGAAAAAAAAATCTACTGCCTTTAAATAAAATCTACTGCACTTTTGTTCTCACTATTACTAAACAGGTCTTTAGATTGAA